>JAQPPZ010001736.1:0-617559 GCA_028583015.1 Wollemia nobilis | reverse complement strand
TGAGATTGCAATACTTAAATGGCTCAATATCTACTGGTATGCAATGTACCTATCCCTCATGAACATATTTCAATAATTAATGTAGTATAAAAGGGACACATCTCATTTCCATCATCTAAGGTCTTCCAAGGAGTAAATTGTATGCCATGGATCCTTCCAAGATGTGGAATATTGTGTGCAAATTTTTAACCCCTACTTTGATGGGTAAAATAATAGCACCAAATATGGAACATAAAGCATCATTGAATGCTTTGAGGGTAAAGGATGACTTGGTGATGTCAGATGGAGGAATATTCAATTGAAGAAGAGTGAATGTGGTGATGATGTTGATAGAGGAATCGATATCAATGAGGACTCTCTTAAAAGGCTTCCTATCAATTAGAGCCATGATGTGCAATGGAAGGTCAACTAATTCCGATGAGATTGGCTTAATCTCAAAGTCATCGAATTTTATGGAAGACTTCATGCATATTTGAATGCTCCCCATAAATTTGTCAAAGGCATTAGGATCTTATGATTATAATTTTATGGATTTCAAAATGTCCATTAATGCGTCCTGATGTGAGGGATATTTTTGGATTAGATCATATATTGATAATTTGGTGGATGCCATTTTCAAACCTGTGGTTAATCAATTACTCAATGAGATGACTAGTTAGGGTGGATGATTGATGGGTGGATTTTATGAATTCAATTGACTAGGTATATGAATGGGTGATGATGGAATGGGGGAAAAATGGATAGGTGACAATGTAGATGGTTGTGAGACACTTGCTTGAGGTGATTACCTTTTTTGGTTATTTTTTTGACCTCTAGTGACCACATGAATGGCTCGTACAAATTATTCGTATTGTTGAATATGATTGACTTGGTTAGGAGTAGTTTTAGTGTTAGCTCCCTCTACATTTGGTTGCACCTCCTCGTGATGAGGAAGTGGTGTCTAAAATATAACAAGGTTTTTATTTTGTTGAGCAAGGTAATTACCAACTATGATCATTCCCAAGTCAATAAGGTCTTGGAATACATCTTTAAACACATGATAGTTGTTTATATCATGCCCATTTTGCCTATGATATGGGTAAAATAAGTATTCTTGGTAATTTCTACCATGTTTGGTAGGATTATCTGGTCTAATTTTGGGTAAAGAAAGTTTATTTGTCTCATACAACCTTTTAAAAAAAGAGGCATATGACTCATCTAGTGGGGTATATTGGCAATTTTTTAGATAAATTATCGTCGGAGATGATTTTCCATAGTTGGAACTATGTTTTGAACTATTAGAGCTTACATTATTGAGGGGACTGCATGATAGGAAATTTGTTGTGGTGCTTGTTGCACAGTTTGTTGTTGTTGAGCCATTATTAACTGTCTCATGACCACTTGATTGACTTGATTGGATTGTGTGGCTGGGGTAGCCTATGATGACTTTTGTTGGCCTAAATAATTACTTTTATATTGGCCCTTGTTTTGCCATTATTTCTTCTTGGTCTTAATGCTGCCTTCTTAGATTTTGATATCCTCAATGACACTAGCCTGAGCTAAAGCTTCTTCAAAGGATTGATAAGTTCTTAGTTGGAGCATCCAAGAGATGGGTTTTAAGAAACTCTTGGTGAATAGCTTAATTAGCTCATCTATTGATAGGGTGAATGACAATTTAGTGATTATAACCCTCCAATAGTTTCCAAAATCATAGATAAATTCATAATTATATTGTCCTAAGGCATAAACATCAGATAATGAGATATTATTTTTGACATTTAGGATGAAATGATAAAATAATTGATCAATTAATTATTCAAAGGTATATATACTATAACTTGGCAATTGATTGTACCATTCTATGGCATTCCCTCCTAATGTTTGAGGAAAATTTTGAAGCATGAGAGCATTATCATATTGAATTATGGAGCATGTATTAACAAAGGTGTTCACATATTCTTTGGGATCCTAAGTTCCTTTAAAATTTTCAAACTTGAATACCATAAAGTCTATCGGATATGGCAGGGTTGGTACTGAAGGTGAATTGGTCGATTGATCAATTGGTGTAAAGTTGATTTCTAGTTTAAAAATCCAGGAGTAAATTGCATCAATTTATCTATTTGTTTCTACATGGCCTTAATTTGAGGTTCTTCCTCAGGAATGTGAAATACCTGAATTACATGTTGTGGAGGTGTGGAGAGATGTTGTGGAGTGATCAAATTATGAGGAGATTGGTATTGATGGTTAGGTGAATTGGATGGAATATTATGAATGGGTGTTTGCTGATAAAAATATGGGTAATTATAGAATTATATTGATGGATGAATGTTATGGCTATGCTGGACAATGGCAATAGGATGGATAATGGTATGGCTTGATGGGGGCACTGGGATAGAGACCACCAAATATTATCACACCCATGATAGACCCTGGTTGACAAGAGTAGTATGATTAGAGTTATATAAACGTGTAGGGTTAACCTGTACTTATTGCTAAGTATTTTGATAATGTCTATGTAATTTTTTATATGTTACCATGCTTCATTAATATCTTTATCAGAGGCTAGGGGTATGTAGGTAGAAGGTTTGAAATATGTGGCTTGGATACAAGTTACACTAGTTATGGCAATTTGTGAGGGTGGAATTTATGAAGCAACATTAACTTGTACCTCATACAAGGGATTGGTGTAGGTGGAGGTATATGAGGTGCTAGGAGCACCTAAGGGTTGAGGAATGTATATGTGGGATGAAGGTGTAATTGATGCCTCAAAAATAGGTATAATATACACCTGTATAAAGTTGGATGGGCGTTGGGAATAGATAGGATCTTGTTGTAAAGTTTAATCCTATCGAGGTAATATTGGGATAGACTCTAAGGCATAATTAGAAGACTTCATGAAGGCTTCTACTCTTGCCATGTATATATGGGTGATATGGTGGCAAATAGTAGGATAGGTTGACTCCTCTTGGGTCATGCCCATGTGGAAGGCTATGGATGACAATGAATGTGAGGGCCCTGTAGATAAATCTGCCTATATCACATTAAGGGAATCTACTACTAAAGTAGTGTGAAGATAGATGAAGGTTCCATTAATTTTTCTTGACTTATTGATTTCTTTTGATTTCGAGTTAATATCATAAGCAAAATAAATCAATATACAAATTAAAATACCAAATGTAACCCAAAAACTAGAATGCATAAGGAAATAAAAAAATAATGCTAAGTCTCAATCAATGTGGCTTACCTCATTCATTAATTATCTCCTTTTAATGTGTATTCATTTTATGTGCTAGTTTTTGTGTTTTGATTTCCTAATATTTCTTAATGAAACAAAGATGAAAAGTTATGACTAAGGTAGGGCAACGAGATTATTTTTGGTGATGAAATCCAACGATTTTGCTTGGGGGTATTCCTAGGATGTCTAAGGGTAGATATTGATGGATGGAGATGAATGCCACTATCACCAAATCTCAAGAAATGGTTGGTGATGAAATCCAACCACTACTATTTTGCATGAATCATGATGTGTGTGGATTCTTTTTAAGGTTTATGTTTTTTATTGTATACAAACAATGTTAAAAACAATTAATTTTATGAACTTAAATTAGAAGCCAACAAAATATTGACAATTTCTTCAAAAGGTATGAAGTACACTGCTTAAGACCCCTTGTCTAAATAAAAATCAGAGGGTTCGCCCACCCCTATGCCTAGAATCACCCAACTATCAGGGATACTTTTGGAAATCTAATATTGTTCCAACTTAGATAGAAAAAAGAAAATATATGTAATCCTAAGATGCAACACTAGGTTATGCAAGTTTCAATTCAAATATAAATTAAAATGTAGCAGTTTGCATCCAGAAAACAAAAACCCTAATCCAAATATGTGGATGAATGTAGATCTAAAAATGTAATCTAACATGAGTTCATTTCTATATTTCTTAATGATGATTCATTTTATTGTTTAAAATCTAAAAATACAGAATATAACCCAAAATATGCAAAATAAAAACTAGGGTTTTAAATAGTAGACTTACTGGAAAGTCTATGTTTTTGCTCCTAACTCTTCGTAAACACCCCTAGATGATTTTGGATGCTTCTAAGATGTTTGTGGGTTCTTCTAGATTACCTTAAAATGTTTTTGGATGTTTTTTTCACCTTCTACAAACTTCTACAGACTTTAGAATCCCTAGACCCAGCGAAAACTATGTGTAGACATGAAAAATTGACTCATTTTCCTTAGTTTTTCTCCTAGAAAAGTAAGGTCATATTCAATGGAATTTTTACACTATCAAATAATCTCAAATCTTCTAAAATTTTATGGCATTAGATAGAGCTCAAATATATTTTTCCAATGGTATATTATATGTCCAATTTCGATACCGTTTGATCCCTCAAAATGCAAAAACATTATGTACATGTTTAGTTGTCATGGAAATCATGGAAAAACATGCATCTAAATTTATAAAAATTATTTTATTTTTCTAAAAGACTATTTCAATGGCAAAAGTCTTTCTCATTGATTAGCTAGCCCTAATTTGGGCTAGAAAATAATTTATATAAACAAATTTCTAATCTAATGAGAACGACTCAAAAAATACCAAGATTGGTTATCTCATGAGATAAATATACGGGCTCCATCTCCAAAGTGGAGGAGATAAAGAAGTACAGAGAAATTGAGGGGGAGAGAGGAAAGGAAAGCGAGAACACAGAAGGCTGGATCGATGAAGGCATGATAGGGATGAAGAGAAAAATAAAAAAAACCATAGAGCAATAAAATTTTGAAGAGAGAGAGTTCTAAAATAATAATTTTATTTGCTGGTTTGATTATCAAAAGCTGTAGGTTGAAGGATTGAGGGCAGATATAAGAGTGATTAAAGAGTATTTACGAAATACCTATCTTGCTTCCTGGAATCCACTAATGATTTAATCAGTAGTAACCCTATTGTAAGCACATATTTTCTTTTACAATTATATTAGAAATTATTGTTTTCTTTTCTATTCATATGCGCATTTCATATTTCAATCTATTGTTCATTTAAAATAAAAAATAAGAAATAAAAAAACGTAATGTCACCTTTAAGCTGAATTTTCCCTAACCAAATCACCTCTATTTTTTTATAAATTTTATCTCGTTGAATAGGGCTCAAAAGGCGCTTTCCAACGATATATAATTCACCTCATTTCGATGTTTTTTTAACCTCTAAAATACTAATAAATCATATGTAGGTCTAATTATATTGAATTAGTACAAATCTAATAAATTTATATAAATATAAACACGGGGGAAAATATTTGACTTTAAGATAGACATTTCTTTGTTTTAGATCAAGTAGGAGATAGTTGAAACCATTAGATTTTACTAGCTTTATTAATTGTTGTATCATTTTTCACTCGGATATAGATTTTGATTTATTTATAATCACCAATTATTATCATCCTTTTATATATAATTTTTGGGAAAGAATCAAGAATATCCATTCACTCTAATGATTAGAAGGAAGCCTAAGGCCATTTTTATGGGATCTGTGGCTTCTAATTATTAGTATCAAGTGCCTTTTATGTCAAGTTGTAGGTTTATAGGTCCAAATTGGCAAATTTGATAGATCAATTATAGATCCACTTAAATTGAACATCCAAACTAGGTAATGATCTAAATCTAATTCGTTTTGGATCCTTCATACACTAGATTCATATTTATCTATTTTTATAAAACATTTGCATAAAAAAAAGATAGAAAAAGAAAAAAAATAAAAGAACATAGATTTAATTACATCATATTTTGTATTTAATGACATTAGTTGAAAACTCAAAATAAAGGGTTAAAATACAAACTTAGTTGCATCATTTTACATCAATCATATTAGTTGAAAAACTCAAAATAAAAGGACAAAAATATACAAACTTAGTTATATTATTTCCATATAAATTGCATTTAATCAAAAGGTTCCAAAGAACGAAAAGATAAAACATAGAATTTAGTTAAATTATTTTATACTTAATACATTAAAAGAAAAACAACATGTTAGCATAAAATCCATCTTTCACTTTCAATCATTGCATCAAAGATAGATTTACACTGCTTTCTATATAGACTTGTATGTTATTTGTTCTCAAGGAAAGAGAAATTGCATTTAGTATAGAATAGTTGCATTTTGGCCAAACTAGGTGTATGTGAGACTATCCAAAAGAACACATCAAACAAAATCCAAAACCTAGGCATGTAAACTGCCACAAAATGTTTCTTGGTGAACCCTAAATAATTTGTCAAAAAATACTCAAAGAAGGCACGATCTTAAGTGTCTCTCTCCGAGGTGTAGACCTACTATTCTCCCATTCCCCTTCAAGGCATGGATCCATTAGCTTGGAGGAAAGAAGTGCAAGAATTTTAGAGCTACATTATTTGGTGAACCCAACATGAAAACATTAAGCATATTTTTGATTCATAAAACATAAAAAACCAAAAACATAATATATATTTACATATTTGCATACTTAGTTATTGTTGGTCACAAATCTGCCATAGGAAATGATTTTTTACGTGTATGCGCCCTAGACTTGGCCAACATTGAAAGGCCGAGAGAAAGAGAAGTCTCTCGGGTTAATCTCCATAGAGGGTTGGCTCCCAAACTAATCTAAACTTGTTTCAAGATAAGGATGTAGGAAAAAAATGGAAAAATGCGAAAAGAAATGGGAAATAACAGAAAGAGATGTAAATATGGTCAAAGCTGATAGTTAATGGGGAACAACCTTAGATAGCCAATAATCTCAACAAAATCCTAAAGCTAAATAGCAACTGACTCTTAGAATGCATATACAAAAACTGGATCAAGCAGTAGTCGTAAGTTCACTTCCAATTGTACTCCAAACATTCAAATGCAAATACAGCCAAATTCAAAACAACAGAATTTAACTTATACTAACATTGGACTAACAGAAGTGACTTAGACATAAAGCAAAACATGGACAACAGTTTGGATCACCAACTCCATAAGACACTAAGAATAGAGCAAAATGCATCTAGGATCTCTACTTCAATTTCTACACAAAGGTCTTCCTCCTTTTGCTTGAGATTTACATTGGTATCTGTAGAGGTGCTTCCTCTTCATTTTTGAATTACACTGGACATCCTAATGTTCATACCAATATTTGAATGGAAAGCCCTAAGAAAGTACAATGCTGCTTGTTCATGAGTAGGGCGAAGACCCTCAGGAACTCTCTGCCAAGTTCGGGAAAACCTAACATTGAAATCCACTATCTCCTCTTGATATTATTAAATTGATGCACTAAATAAAATGGGTCTGCTTTCTCATTGAAACCTTGGATTAACATCTCTGCTAATTGATCCCATGAAATTATGGAGTTGGGAGGCAAGGATCTATACCAGCACAACAACTTACCTTAGAGTGACAGGACGAGCAATTTGATCATGACATCTTCATCTGTGATATTATGAATTGAATACAAGGTTTCCACATCTGACACATGCTCATACATTGTCTTTCCAATCCCATCATATGTAGGCAAGGATTTTATTGCTACAGCAAGAACTAGATTTTGAAAAGGTAGGTCCAACACTCCTGAATCATTCCAAGTAGGAACTCGCCATCGCAGAGGATGTTGGGCCATTTGGACTACTGGATCTGGATGTAGCAAGCTCGTAGTAGTACTAGGAGGAGTCAGATATGGCACAAACTGATTCGCTACTTGCAAAGAAACAACAAATGACGAGTTCATAGGACTTACCAATATTGAGCGCTCCCTCCAATTTTGAACATCAATCTCAAAGAATTCGACTGGATATTTTTATTCTTTGGAACTTGATCTCATGATCATGAAGCAAATATTCTCACTAGCTTCAGGATTGGAAATTTCCAGGTAGTATACAGTCACCTTCAGCAGAGTCACTAGATGAACTTACAATCGTCGCTTTTGAGGTCAAGACAGTTCATCAAAATCTTGATTCCTCTGGGTGTTAAAAAATGGAACAGTCTATCCCATCGATTATGGATATTTCTGAGATAGAAATAGTCTGTACCACTACGCATGCCAAAAACTGTTGCCACGATTAGGTTTGTTAACTTGGAATAAAACTTGTCCCACCGGGCGTGCCAAAAACCATTGGTCACAAATCTACCACAGGAAAGGATTTTGTACGTGTACGCGCCCTAGACTTGGCCAACATTGAAAGGCCGAGAGAAAGAGAAGTCTCCCGAGCCAATATCTAGAGAGGGCTGGCTCCCAAACTAATCTAAACTGGTTTTGAGATAAGGATGCAGGAAAGAAATGGGAAAATGCGAAAAGAAATGGGAAATAACAGAAAGAGATGTAAATATGGCCAAAGCCGATAGTTAATGGGGAACAACCTTAGATAGCCAATAATCTCAACAAAATCCTGAAGCTAAATAGCAACTGACTCTTAGAATGCATATACAAAAACTGGATCAAGCATTAGCTGTAAGTTCGCTTCCAATTGTACTCCAAACGTTCAAATGCAAATACAACCAAATTCAGAATAGCAAAATTTAACTTATATTAACACTGGACTAACAGAAGTGACTCAGACAGAAAGCAAAACATGGACAACAATTTGGATCACCAACTCTAGAAGACACTAAGAATAGAGAAAAATGCATCTAGGATCTCTGCTTCAATTTTTGCACAAAGGTCTTCCTCCTTTTGCTTGAGATTTTACATTGGTATTTATAGAGGTGCTTCCTCTTCCTTTCGAATTACAACATTTAATACATAAAATAGATTTCGAAGAAGAGGTCCACAAAATAGGCACTTGAAAAGAGAAACAAGCCCCCTTAATCTGCCTCGAAGAAATCACACATTAAATGGCTATTTTCGGAGCAAGCCAGAAGTTGTTAGGAGATCACAAACAAGAGATTTTAATACTGGAGGCGTCTTTAATTTTGGTGGCATCGAAAACTACCTCAAGTTCTTCCATCTAGCGCACATCGGTAATCAACAACATTTAATCTTGGTGCCTCTTTGACCACGATCTCAAAATCCGTTGGAGAGCTTTTAAAACATTACTGCGTTTGATCTTATCTTCTCCTCACGTTCTCCTATGCAGTTTTGAAGAAAAATGCAGACAGAACTATATCGGGCCTTTGTTTTGCTTCTATCGCAAAAATGAGATAGGTCACGAAAATGCGACATGTCACGAAATCATGACACTTTACCTTACTGCTTCCTATTTCTGCCACCAGTCATGAAAATGTGACATGTCATGATATCACGACGTCTTCTCTTAGTTTAGCTTTGTCTTCATGACATGTCACGAAATCGTGACATTCTCCTTTGTCTGGCTTTGTTCGCTGCTCCAAGTCGTAAAAACTCACCATGTCGCGAAATCATGACATCTTCTTCCTTCTGTGTCCTTTTCTTCTGTATACCCATGAAACTGCAACATGTCACGAAATCGCGACATATTTCTCTTCCTTGGCCTTCATCTTCTTGCAAGTAGCAAAAATGGGACATGTCACGAAATCGTGACATTTTGTACTTGGCATTGTCCTTCTGGCTCCTTCATCATGAAAACATGACATGTCGCGATATCGCGACAATTTATTTCTGCCTTGTACTTGTCAGTCTTGGTTCCATGAAAACGCGACAAGTCACGAAAATGCGACATGTCACGATATCACGATGTTTTCTCTGTTTTGTCCTTTCATCTTCAACAAGTCACAAAAATTCATCATGTTGCGAAATCGTGATATTCCATACAATCTAGCTGCTTCTTCGCTTTCCCCTCGTGAAAACGTGACATGTCGTGATATCATGACAATTCTCCGCACTTTGCCCTTCCTGTCAAACATGTCACGAAATCGTGACAATTTCTTGCCTTCTCTGTCGTTGCCGCTTCCTGTCGCGATATCATGACAAGTTCCTCCTACTTGGCTTCATCCTCAAAAATGTCATGAAATCGTGACATCTTTCTCCGCCTTGTGTTTATCCTTCAGCCCTTTCGTGAAAATGTGACATGTCGTGATATCGTGCCATTCCGTACCATCTGCTCCTTTCTTGCTTTTCTGTCACGATATCGTGACATTTTCCATTACTCTGCTCTGTGACCACTGCAAGTCACGAAAACGTGACATGTAGCGAAATCGTGACAATTTTCACTTGAGTTCTCCCGCACCGCAACAAGTCGCGAAACTCCAACATGTCGCGATATCGTGACAATGAAACTTCCTTGCTGCCTTTGGCTATTTTGAGCCGCGAAAACGTGATAGGTCACGAAAATACGACATGTCGCGATATCGCGACATTTTCTTTGCTTTGCTTTGTTTCTGGTATGGACGTCATGAAAACGTGATAGGTCACGAAAATGCGACATGTCGCGATATCACGACAGTTTCACTTTTGCACAAACTTGGTTATTTTGCATGAATAGCAACAACAAAAACAATGTGGCAAAAATGCCAACATTCTTGGCGGCTCGTGGGGTATACAGTTCTATTGTATGCACGAATCTCAGGCCTTTATCCATTGGGCAACAGAGTCAAGAAGCTGGAGGGGCAGAAGAAGTGAATGCTGGTTGATGTTGGACGTCTCTACGGGCTGCTGCAACAAGCTCTTGCTGGCACTCGACACTCAAAATAGGATCTTCAATAGAAATTTGTAGAATAGCAGAACTTCCCTTATTTCTTGAATGACTGCATTTTGCCTAGCTCGATTGAGCTGGGTAATCACCAGGTGCTGTGCAAGGATCTCCATGGCGGTAGTGAAAAGCACCTGAGTTGCAAAAATGGAAATGAATGGAATGATGACCAGCGGATGCGCAGGCCGTGGAATGGGAATGGGGAATGATGGAATGGTGGAAAATGGAGGAGTAGAAGCGGTAGATACAGCAATAGGGTGCTACTATGCTACCAACTACTGTAAAATAGATAATGAAATGGAAGTGGATGGAATGGAGAAAGTGGTAGGAACTATGGAAAAAGTGCTTAAAAGACAAAGAATTAGAAGAAAGGGGAAGAAGAAATGGGAACATCAGAGATAGGGGAGTAGAAACAACAGTAGTGGCTTGATTATTTGCAGAAGAAGGAGTAGGAGAGGAAGGGAATGAAGTAAGGAAGTGGAAGAAAGAAGTAGAGGAAAGCCACTAACTGCTAGGAAGGAAAAGAAAAAGAAAAAGAAATAAACATACCTGCGGGCTCGCGTGCAAAAGGAGCCGAAGTTAATTTTTTTTTTTTTTTACTATGTACACGGTAACCCCCAAATTTAGCTGTGAACTCTCGGGAGAGACACATACCAGAACATGGCTCTATGATCTCCTGGATCCCAGACCTTGAACAGACACTCATTGGTCTCCTGATTGATAATCAGCTCGGAGTCACCAAAGATTTGCAACTATCGTGCTCCAAGTATCTCAGCCTTCTTGAGACCTAGGCATAAAGCCTCATATTCTACTGTATTAGTTGTGCAGCTCCAGGTCAACTGGTATGAAGAAGATCATTGAATTCTAGAAGGTAATACTAGAACAATCCCAGCTTCAGCGTCATTTTTGTATCGTGCTCCATCGAAATAGAGTTGATCTTGCATAGGATCTTGACCAACTTGATCAGGAGGTAACTCTACTTCAACCCCTTCAAGATTTGTAATGGAGTAACAACCAATCTCAGTTTCCATCATGGCATTAAAATTGAGCATTGAAAACTCATCCTCCAAGCAAAGCTCATCCAAGACTTCATCCATCAAATCAAGATTGTCCAATTCTTCAGTTATCATGTTGATAGAATGTTTGGACTTTTCTTCCTCTTCCATATTCTCTATATGAAAAGTAGAAGGCTTCTCATTGTCGATCCAGATTCTTCTTCCTTTGAAAGGAATCTCCAAGTGAGAATAATCCAGAGAAAGGTAGCCTCCCAGCTTGGCAGTGAATTCTCTCGACAAACACATACTGAAATATGGTTCCAAATCAACCACAACTACCTCCTAAATTACTGTAATTTGAGGCATACTATGTAGAGCAATAGGAACATCCTTGATTACACCCACTATTTTCATGGGAGTCCCATCCAACTGCAAGACACCAGGGCTACTTCTTGTATACTCCATACCCATGACTTCACAAACTACCTTTGGCATGACAGTTGTCGCAGCACCAGAATCAATCATACAGTTGTGCACAATCCAACCCTCCATCCTGAGTGACAAATAAAATGGGGGTGGTCTATTATTTCCAGTGACTGAAGAGGTCAGAGTTTGAGACATAACTACCTAGGCTGGAGCCTTCCCCTTACTTTGTATGGTTTTCAGGGATTCCTATAAGAGATTTACCTGACCAAGCAGCTACAAGGTGTCATACAGACTTACTTTAGCTGGTATCCGTTTGAGTTCTTCAACAATGTTGTACTCCATCGAGATCTGCTCTTTCCCTCCACTGGAAGATTCAAATTTGCTTTTATATTGCTGGGTGGCCTCCACTCATTGCCGTTTAGTCAATGATGGATACCACAACATCTCTCTAGCTTGTTCCTTTGTTTTCGCTTGCGACTGAGAGACAGAAGCTTGTTCCTTCTCTTTTGCTTGTGGTGGAAGTGGATCCTTCAGAAAAATAGGTGGTTGTTGTGGAGTTGGAGGATCATGAACCTTTGCAGGTATTTGCTGCTTTGTTGCTTGCACAGGAGGCACTTTCAATGGCTCCATCTTAGCCGGATCTACCAACATTGGTTTCTTGTCACTGCGTGTCAAGATTGCTATGTGTTCCTCAAGAGACTTCATGGAATTAAGATCCACCTCTTGAATCATGTTTACACGGCTTCCCGTAAGAACTTGCAAATAATTTTGGTGGACCATGCAAGTGGACTCATCATGTGGATCATTGCATGAAGAACACCAATAAGAAGGCTCATGTGAAACTTTAGAAGGGCCAACCTCTTCACTTACCAGGATCGCTGAGTTCCTCTCAGGTACTTTCTCTATAGCCTTGCTAGGAGCAACTTGCTCTCTAGTTACTGCTCAGAAAAATATTCGTGGTTGAGAGTTCCTCTCCGCCTCTCTCCGTTCCATAGATGTCACCTTGTTAGTGAGAGCTCTCATGGCCGACTGAATTTCTTGCAAAATAGCCAATTGAGGATCTGGGCTTGAGGACACAGGTGGTGCAGGTAGAGGTAATGGAACTGGTGGAGAAGGTAATGCAGGAGTTGGAAGTGGAGAGGTTATCTATGGAATGGGAATCATAGGTACTGAAGGTATAGGAGGATTCCATGAAGATGAAGGGTACATGGATGGAGCAGTGTAAGATGTAGGGGCTGCACCTGTATGCTGGTATTGTGGAAGCTCGGGAAAAATAGGCATAGTCATCTTTGGAGGCAATTTCCCAATGGAAATCAGATCGGCCTCAGCCTTTTGTGCCTGGGCATATAGTGTAGGAAAGGTTTGAACACCGGACATCCTAATGTTCATACCAATATCTAAATGGAAATCCCTAAGAAAGTACAATGCTGCTTGTTCATGAGTAGGGCGAAGACCCTCAGGAACTCTCTGCCAAGTTCGGGCAAACCTAACATTGAAATCCACTATCTCCTCTTGAGGATGCCTCTTGATATTATTAAATTGATGCACTAAAGAAAATGGAGTCCGCTTGCTCATTGAACCCTTGGATTAACATCTCTGCTAATTGATCCCATGAAGTTATGGAGTTGGGAGGCAAGGATCTATACCAGCACAACAACTTACCTCGGAGTGATAGGACGAGCAATTTGATCATGACATCTTCATCTATGATATTATGAATTGAAGCCAAGGTTGCCACATCTGACACATGCTCGTACATTGTCTTTCCAATCCCATCGTATGTAGGCAAGGCTTTTATTGCTGCAGTAGGAACTGGATTTTGAAAAGGCAGGTCCAACGCTCCTGAATCGTTCCAAGCAGGAACTCGCCATGGTGGAGGATGCTGGGCCATTTGGACTACTGGATCTGGATGTAGCAAGCTCATAGCAGTATTGGGAGGAGTCGGAGATGGCACAAACTGATTCGCTGCCTACGAAGAAACAACAAATGATGGGTTCACAGGACTTACCAATCTTGAGCGCTCCCTCCAGTTTTGAACATCAATCTCGAAGAATTCGACTGGATCTTTCGATTCTTTGGCACTTGATCTCGTGATCATGAAGCAAATATTCTCACCAGCTTCAGGATTAGAAATTTCTAGGTACTATACAGTCACCTTCAACAAAGTCACCAGATGAACTTACAATCGCCGCTTTTGAGGTCAAGACAGTTCATCAAAATCTTGATTCCTTCGGGTGTCAAAAAATGGAACAGTCTGTCCCATCGATTATGGATCTTTCTGAGACAAAAATAGTTTGTCCCACCGAGCGTGCCAAAACTGTTAGCACAGGTGGGTTTGTCAACTTGGAATAAAACTTGTCCCACCGGGCGTGCCAAAAATTGTTGGTCACAAATCTGCCACAGGAAAGGATTTTGTACATGTACGCACCCTAGACTTGGCCAACATTGAAAGGCCGAGAGAAAGAGAAGTCTCCCAGGCCAATCTCCAGAGAGGGTTGGCTCCCAAACTAATCTAAATTGGTTTTGAGATAAGGATGCAGGAAAGAAATGGGAAATAGCAGAAAAGAGATGTAAATATGGCCAAAGCCGATAGTTAATGGGGAACAACCTCAGATAGCAAATAATCTCAACAAAATCTTGAAGCTAAGCAGCAACTGACTCTTAGAATGCATATACAGAAACTGGATCAAGCATTAGCCGTAAGTTCGCTTCCAATTGTACTCCAAATGTTCAAATGCAAATACAACCAAATTCAGAACAACAGAATTTAACTTATATTAACACCTGGACTAACAGAAGTGACTCAGACGAGAAAGCAAAACATGGACAACAGTTTGGATCACCAACTCCAGAAGACACTAAGAATAGAGCAAAATGCATCTAGGATCTCTGCTTCAATTTTTGCACAAAGGTCTTCCTCCTTTTGCTTGAGATTTTACATTGGTATTTATAGAGGTGCTTCCTCTTCCTTTTCGGATTACAACATTTAATACATAAAACAGATTTCGAAGAAGAGGTCCACAAAATAGGCACTTGAAAAGAGAAACAAGCCCCCTTAATCTACCTCGGAGAAATCACACATTAAATGGCTATTTTTGGAGCAAGCCGAAAGTTGTTAGGAGATCACGAACAAGAGCTTTTAATACTGGAGGCGTCTTTAATTTTGGTGGCATCAAAAACTGCCTCAAGTTCTTCCATCTAGCGCACATCGGTAATCAGCAACATTTAATCTTGGTGCCTCTTTGACCACGATCTCAAAATCCATTGGAGAGCTTTTAAAACATTACTGCGTTTGATCTTATCTTCTCCTCATGTTCTCCTATGCAGTTTTGAAGAAAAATATAGACAGAACTATATCGGGCCTTTGTTTTTCTTCTATCATGAAAATGAGACAGGTCACGAAAATGCGACATGTCACGAAATCATGACACTTTACCTTACTACTTCCTGTTTCTGCCACCAGTCACGAAAATGCGACATGTCACGATATCACGACGTCTTCTCTTAGTTTAGCTTTGTCTTCATGACATGTCACAAAATCGTGACATTCTCCTTTGTCTGGCTTTGTTCGCTGCTCCAAGTTGCGAAAACTCACCATGTTGCAAAATCATGACATCTTCTTCCTTTTGTGTCCTTTTCTTCTGTATACCCGTGAAACTGCAACATGTCGCGAAATCGTGACATCTTTCTCTTCCTTGGCCTTCATATTTCTTTCCAGTGACTGAAGAGGTCAGAGTTTGAGACATAACTACCTAGGCTGGAGCCTTCCCCTTACTTTATATGGTTTTCAGGGATTCCTATAAGAGATTTACCTGACAAAGCAGCTACAAGGTGTCAATAGACTTACTTTAGCTGGTATCCATTTGAGTTCTTCCACAATGTTGTACTCCATCGAGATTTGCTCTTTCCCTCCACTGGAAGATTCAAATTTGCTTTTATATTACTAGGTGGCCTCCACTCATTACCGTTTAGTCAATGATGTATACCGCAACGTCTCCATAGCTTGTTCCTTTGTTTTCGCTTGTGACTGAGAGACAGAAGCTTGTTCCTTCTCTTTTGCTTGTGGTAAAAGTGGATCCTTCAGAAAAATAGGTGGTTGTTACGGAGTTGGAGGATCATGAACCTTTACAGGTATTTGCTGCTTTATTGCTTGCACAGGAGGCACTTTCAAAGGCTCCATCTTAGACGGATCTACCAACATTGGTTTCTTGTCACTGCATGTCAAGACTGCTATGTGTTCCTCAAGAGACTTCATGGAATTAAGGTCCACCTCTTGAATCATGTTTAGACGGCTTCCTGCAAGAACTTGCAAATAATTTTGGTGAACCATGAAAGTGGACTCATCATGTGGATCATTGCATGAAGAACACCAATAAGAAGGCTCATGTGAAACTTCAGAAGGGCCAGCCTCTTCACTTACCAAGATCACTGAGTTCCTCTCAGGTACTTTCTCTATAGCCTTGCTAGGAGCAAATTGCTCTCTAGTTACTGTCATAAATAATCTTCATGGCTGAGAGTTCCTTTCTGCCTCTCTTCGTTCCATAGATGTCACCTTGTTAGTGAGAGATCTCATGGCCGACTGAATTTCTTGCAAAATAACCAATTGAGGATTTGGGCTTGAGGACACAGGTGGTGCAGGTAGAGGTAATGGAACTGGTGGAGAAGGTAATGCAAGATTTGGAAGTGGAGAGGTTATCTATGGAATGGGAATCATAGGTACTGAAGCTATAGGAGGATTCCATGAAGATGAAGGGTATATGGATGGAGCAGTGTAAGATGTAGGGGCTGCACCTGTATGCTGGTATTGTGGAATCTCAGGAAAAATAGGCATAGTCATCTTTGGAGGAAATTTCCCAATAGAAATCAGATCGGCCTCAGCCTTTTGTGCCTAGGCATATAGGGTAGGAAATGTTTGAACACCAAACATCCTAATGTTCATACCAATATCTGAATGGAAAGCCCTAAGAAAGTACAATGCTAATTGTTCATGAGTAGGGCAAAGACCCTCAGGAACTCTCTGCCAAGTTCGAGAAAACCTAACAATGAAATCAACTATATCCTCTTGAGGATGCCTCTTGATATTATTAAATTTATGCACTAAAGAAAATGGGTTTGCTTGCTCATTGAACCCTTGGATTAACATCTCTGCTAATTGATCCCATGAAGTTATGGAGTTGGGAGGCAAGGACCTATACTAGCACAACAACTTACCTCGGAGTGATAGGACGAGCAATTTGATCATGACATCTTCATCTATGATATTATGAATTGAAGCCAAGGTTGCCACATCTGACACATGCTCATACATTGTCTTTCCAATCCCATCGTATGTAGGCAAGGCTTTTATTGCTACAGCAGGAATTGGATTTTGAAAAGGCAGGTCCAACGCTCCTAAATTGTTCCAAGAAGGAACTCGCCATGGTGGAGGATGCTAGGCCATTTGGACTACTGGATCTGGATGTAGCAAGCTCATAGCAGTACTGGGAGGAGTCGAAGATGGCACAAACTGATTCGCTGCCTACGAAGAAACAACAAATGATGGGTTCACAGGACTTACCAATCTTGAGTGCTCCCTCCAGTTTTGAACATCAATCTCGAAGAATTTGACTAGATCTTTCGATTATTTGGCACTTGATCTTGTGATCATGAAGCAAATATTCTCACCAGCTTCAGGATTGAAAATTTCTAGGTAGTATACAGTCACCTTCAGCAAAGTCACCAGATGAACTTACAATCGCCACTTTTGAGGTCAAGATAGTTCATCAAAATCTTGATTCCTTCGGGTGTTAAAAAATGGAACAGTCTGTCCCATCGATTATGGATCTTTCTGAGACAAAAATAGTTTGTCCCACCGGGCGTGCCAAAAACTGTTGGCATAGGTGGGTTTGTTAACTTGGAATAAAACTTGTCCCACCGGGCATGCCAAAAATTGTTGGTCACAAATCTTCCACAGGAAAGGATTTTGTACATGTACGCACCCTAGAATTGGCCAACATTGAAAGGTCGAGAGAAAGAGAAGTCTCCTGGGCCAATATCCAGAGAGGGTTGGCTCCCAAACTAATCTAAATTGGTTTAGAGATAAGGATGCAGGAAAGAAATGGGAAATAACGAGAAAGAGATGTAAATATGGCCAAAGTCGATAGTTAATGGGGAACAACTTTAGATAGCCAATAATCTCAAAAAAATCTTGAAGCTAAACAAAAATTGACTCTTAGAATGCATATGTAGAAACCGGATCAAGCATTAGCTGTAAGTTCACTTCCAATTGTACTCTAAATGTTCAAATGCAAATACATCCAAATTCAAAACAATAGAATTTAATTTATATTAACACTGGACTAACAAAAGTGACTCAGACAGAAAGCAAAACATGGACAAAAGTTTGGATCACCAACTCCAGAAGACACTAAGAATAGAGCAAAATGCATCTAGGATCTTTGCTTCAATTTTTGCACAAAGGTCTTCCTCCTTTTGCTTGAGATTTACATTAGTATTTATAGAGGTGCTTCCTCTTACTTTTTGTATTACAACATTTAATACATAAAAAAAATTTCGAAGAAGAGGTCCACAAAATAGGCACTTGAAAATAGAAACAAGCCCCCTTAATCTACCTCAGAGAAATCACACATTAAATGGCTATCTTCGGAGCAAGCCAAAAGTTGTTAGGAGATCATGAACAAGAGATTTTAATACTGGAGGCATCTTTAATTTCGGTGGCATCGAAAATTGCCTCAAGTTCTTCCATCTAGTGCACATCGGTAATCAGCAACATTTAATCTTAGCGCTTCTTTGACCGCGATCTCAAAATGCATTGGAGAGCTTTTAAAACATTACTACGTTTGATCTTATCTTCTCCTCATGTTCTCCTATGCAGTTTTGAAGAAAAATATAGACAGAAGTATATCGGGCCTTTGTTTTTCTTCTATCATGAAAATGAGACAAGTCACGAAAATGCGACATGTCACGAAATCATGAAACTTTACGTTACTACTTCCTGTTTCAGCCACCAGTCACGAAAATGTGACATGTCACGATATCACGATGTCTTCTCTTAGTTTAGCTTTGTCTTCATGACATGTCACAAAATTGTGACATTCTCCTTTTTCTGGCTTTGTTCACTGTTCTAAGTTGCAAAAACTCACCATGTCGCAAAATCGTGACATGTCACGAAATCATGATATCTTCTTCCTTTTGTGTCCTTTTCTTCTGTATACTCGTGAAACTGCAACATGTTGTGAAATCGCGACATCTTTCTCTTCCTTGGCCTTCATATTTCTTTCCAGTGACTGAAGATGTCAGAGTTTGAGACATAACTACCTAGGCTGGAGCCTTCCCATTACTTTATATGGTTTTCAGGGATTCCTATAAGAGATTTACCTGACCAAGCAGCTACAAGGTGTCAATAGACTTACTTTAGCTGGTATCCGTTTGAGTTCTTCCACAATGTTGTACTCCATCGATATTTGCTCTTTCCATCCACTGGAATATTCAAATTTGCTTTTATATTACTAGGTGGCCTCCACTCATTACCGTTTAGTCAATGATGGATACCGCAACGTCTCCATAGCTTGTTCCTTTGTTTTCGCTTACGACTAAGAGACAAAAGCTTGTTCCTTCTCTTTTGCTTGTGGTAAAAGTGGATCCTTCAAAAAAATAGGTGGTTGTTACGGAGTTGGAGGACCATGAACCTTTACAGGTATTTGCTGCTTTATTGCTTGCACAGGAGGCACTTTCAATGGCTCCATCTTAGACGGATCTACCAACATTGGTTTCTTGTCACTGCATGTCAATACTGCTATGTGTTCCTCAAGAGACTTCATGGAATTAAGTTCCACCTCTTGAATCATGTTTAGACGGCTTCCTGCAAGAACTTGCAAATAATTTTGGTGAACCATGAAAGTGGACTCATCATGTGGATCATTGCATGAAGAACACCAATAAGAAGGCTCATGTGAAACTTCAAAAGGGCTAGCCTCTTCACTTACCAAGATCACTGAGTTCCTCTGAGGTACTTTCTCTATAGCCTTGCTAGGAGAAAATTGCTCTCTAGTTACTGTCATAAATAATCTTCGTGGCTGAGAGTTCCTTTCTGCCTCTTCGTTCCATAGATGTCACCTTGTTAGTGAGAGCTCTCATGGCCGACTGAATTTCTTGCAAAATAACCAATTGAGGATTTGGGCTTGAGGACATAGGTGGTGCAGGTAGAGGTAATGGAACTGGTGGAGAAGGTAATGCAGTTGGAAGTGGAGAGGTTATCTATGGAATGGGAATCATAGGTACTGAATCTATAGGAGGATTCCATGAAGATGAAGGGTATATGGATGGAGCAGTGTAAGATGTAGGGGCTGCACCTGTATGCTGGTATTATGGAATCTCAAGAAAAATAGGCATAGTCATCTTTGGAGGCAATTTCAGAATAGAAATCAGATCGGCCTCAGCCTTTTGTGCCTGGGCATATAGGGCAGGAAATGTTTGAACACCAAACATCCTAATGTTCATACCAATATCTGAATGGAAAACCCTATGAAAGTACAATGCTAATTGTTCATGAGTAGGGCAAAGACCCTCAGGAACTCTCTGCCAAGTTCGAGAAAACCTAACATTGAAATCCACTATATCCTCTTGAGGATGCCTCTTGATATTATTAAATTTATGCACTAAAGAAAATGGGTCCGCTTGCTCATTGAACCCTTGGATTAACATCTCTGCTAATTGATCCCATGAAGTTATGGAGTTGGGAGGCAAGGACCTATACCAGCACAACAACTTACCTCGGAGTGATAGGACGAGAAATTTGATCATGACATCTTCATATATGATATTATGAATTGAAGCCAAGGTTGCCACATCTGACACATGCTCATACATTGTCTTTCCAGTCCCATCGTATGTAGGCAAGGCTTTTATTGCTACAGTAGGAATTCGATTTTGAAAAGGCAAGTCCAACGCTCCTAAATTGTTCCAAGAAGGAACTCGCCATGGCGGATGATGCTAGGCCATTTGGACTACTGGATCTGGATGTAGCAAGCTCATAGCAGTACTGGGAGGAGTCGAAGATGGCACAAACTGATTCGTTGCCTACGAAGAAACAACAAATGATGGGTTCATAGGACTTACCAATCTTGAGTGCTCCCTCTAGTTTTGAACATCAATCTCGAAGAATTTGACTGGATATTTCGATTCTTTGGCACTTGATCTTGTTATCATGAAGCAAAGATTCTCACCAGCTTCAGGATTGAAAATTTCTAGGTAGTATACAGTCACCTTCAGCAAAGTCACCAGATGAACTTACAATCGCCGCTTTTGAGGTCAAGACAGTTCATCAAAATCTTGATTCCTTCGGGTGTTAAAAAATGGAACAGTCTGTCCCACTGATTATGGATCTTTCTGAGACAAAAATAGTTTGTCCCACCGGGCGTGCCAAAAACTGTTGGCATAGGTGGGTTTGTTAACTTGGAATAAAACTTGTCCCATCGGGCGTGCCAAAAATTGTTGGTCACAAATATTCCATAGGAAAGGATTTTGTACATGTACGCACCCTAGACTTGGACAACATTGAAAGGTCGAGAGAAAGATAAGTCTCCTGGGCCAATATCCAGAGAGGGTTGGCTCCCAAACTAATCTAAATTGGTTTAGAGATAAGGATGCAGGAAAGAAATGGGAAATAACAGAAAGAGATGTAAATATGGCCAAAGCCGATAGTTAATGGGGAACAACTTTAGATAGCCAATAATCTCAAAAAAATCTTAAAGCTAAACAAAAATTGACTCTTAGAATGCATATGCAGAAACCGGATCAAGCATTAGCTATAAGTTCGCTTCCAATTGTACTCTAAATGTTCAAATGCAAATACAGCCAAATTCAAAACAATAGAATTTAATTTATATTAACACTGGACTAACAAAAGTGACTCAGACAGAAAGCAAAACATGGACAAAAGTTTGGATCACCAACTCCAGAAGACACTAAGAATAGAGAAAAATGCATCTAGGATCTTTGCTTCAATTTTTGCACAAAGGTCTTCCTCCTTTTGCTTGAGATTTACATTAGTATTTATAGAGGTGCTTCCTCTTCCTTTTTGGATTACAACATTTAATACATAAAATAAATTTCGAAGAAGAGGTCCACAAAATAGGCACTTGAAAATAGAAACAAGCCCCCTTAATCTACCTCGGAGAAATCACACATTAAATGGCTATTTTTGGAGCAAGCCGGAAGTTGTTAGGAGATCATGAACAAGAGATTTTAATACTGGAGGCATCTTTAATTTCGATGGCGTCGAAAATTGCCTCAAGTTCTTCCATCTAGCGCACATCGGTAATCAACAACATTTAATCTTAGCGCTTCTTTGACCACGATCTCAAAATCCATTGGAGAGATTTTAAAACATTACTACGTTTGATCTTATCTTCTCCTCATGTTCTCCTATGCAATTTTGAAGAAAAATATAGACAGAAGTATATCGGGCCTTTTTTTTTATTCTATCATGAAAATGAGACAAGTCACGAAAATGCGACATGTCACGAAATCATGACACTTTACCTTACTACTTCCTGTTTCAGCCACCAGTCATGAAAATGTGACATGTCACGATATCACGATGTCTTATCTTAGTTTAGCTTTGTCTTCATGACATGTCACAAAATTGTGACATTCTCCTTTGTCTGGCTTTGTTCACTGCTCTAATTCGCCAAAACTCACCATGTCGCAAAATCGTGACATGTCACGAAATCGTGACATCTTCTTCCTTTTGTGTCCTTTTCTTTTGTATACTCGTGAAACTGCAACATGTTGTGAAATCGTGACATATTTCTCTTCCTTGGCCTTCATATTCCTACAAGTAGCAAAAATGGGACATGTCGCAAAATCGTGACATTCCGTACTTGGCTTTGTCCTTCTAGCTCCTTCATCACGAAAATGCGACATGTCACGCTATCACGACAATTTCTTTCTACCTTGTACTTGTCAGTCTTGGTTCCGTGAAAACGTGACAGGTCGCAAAAATGCAACATGTCGTGATATCACGATGTTTTCTCTATTTTTTCCTTTCATCTTGAAAAAGTTGCAAAAATTTGTCATGTCGCAAAATCGTGACATTCCGTACAATCTGGCTGCTTCTTCGCTTTCCCCTTGTGAAAACACGACATGTCGTGATTTCGCGACAATTCTCCACACTTTGCCCTTCCTGTCAAACATGTCACGAAATCATGACAATTTCTTGCCTTCTCTATCATTGTTGCTTCCTGTCGTGATATCGCGACAAGTTCCTCCTGCTTGGCTTCGTCCTCAAAAATGTCATGAAATCGTGACATCTTTCTTTGCCTTGTATTTATCCTTCAGCCCTTCCGTGAAAATGTGACATGTTGCGATATCACGCCATTCCGTACCATGTGCTCCTTTCTTGCTTTTCTGTCGTGATATCATGAAAATTTTCATTACTCTGCTTTGTGACCACTGCAAGTCGCAAAAACGTGGCATGTAGCGAAATCGTGACAATTTTCACTTGAGTTCTCCCGCACCACAACAAATTGCGAAACTCCAACATGTCGTGATATCGCAACAATGAAACTTCCTTGTTGTATTTAGCTGTTTTAAGCCCCGAAAACATGACAGGTCGTAAAAATGCGACATGTCGTGATATCGTGACATTTTCTTTGTTTTGCTTTTTTTCTGGTATGGATGCCACAAAAACGTGATAGGTCGTGAAAATGCGACATGTCACGATATCGCGACAATTTCACTTTTGCACAAACTTATTTATTTTGCATGAACAACAACAACAAAAACAATGTGGAAAAAATACGAATGATTCATAAAACATAAAAAACCAA
Source organism: Wollemia nobilis (assembly GCA_028583015.1). NCBI lineage: Eukaryota > Viridiplantae > Streptophyta > Pinopsida > Araucariales > Araucariaceae > Wollemia > Wollemia nobilis. Next base: position 593,717 of record JAQPPZ010001736.1, on the reverse strand, counting down.
AAACATAATATATATTTACATATTTGCATACTTAGTTATTTATGTGTATATATAACATATATACCCCAAATAAGAATAATATAATATATATATTTGCAAGATAAAATTCCTAAAATCAAAATGCCTAAATTAAGAAGTGGTAAACAAGTAGAACCTGATCACATGGGAGAACAAGACCAAGAAAAAATTGATGATAGGGTACTCATTGTAGATTATGTATCTTTAGAACAAGATGAAGGTGATAATGGAGAATATGAAATAGAAGATCCTAATAAACCTACATTAGATGAAAAAGGAAATCTTACATTTGAGTCTCTTAGCAAATTTATCCAATTTATAAAAAACCATATAGAAGAGTTTAATCAAGTAGTACAAATTGATAATTCAGGAGAAGGTGATATGGAATTAGCCTTACCATCTACATTTCAGATACATACAAATCCATTATCATACAAGAATTCAATAGACCAAGATAATGATCAAGCAAGACATCAAAACATGATACCTTTAAATCAAAATGTTCAAAAACCAATAGCACAATCATCCAATATGGTCGCTAGAAACCCCAAAACAAATCCTAAACAAAAAATAAAACCATCCACAACCATTTTATTTCAAGCTCTTAGTCAAAAATGTCAAACCAACAAAAAGCTAAATAAGTGCACAATACCAATTATCAACAAAAAATTCAACATAGGACAATTCCACAACTTCATAACAATCCTCCTACTAAAACTTTGCACAACAGTATTTCAGTTGGAAATCCTTACACAACAATATAAACTTATAAAGTATACAACAACATGGTGCAAAATAATCAATTTTGTGGACAACCATAAGGCCTTGAAGATATAGTCAAACAATTAGCTTCAATATTAGATCAAATAGATCCTTACCGTCCCTCATATAGTTATAGAGAGATGTGTAGCCAACCTTTAGATCCTATTGTAGTTGCCCAACCATACCCAAAACATTTCCCTATGCCTTTCCTCCTGATATATAAAGGAACTGAAGATCCTATTGAGCATCTTCGCATGTTTAGTACAACATGTCATGATATTTCTCATGATGATTTGTTGTTGCTAAAAATTTTCTCTAAAAGTCTCGAAGACATGGCTTTAGAATGGTACTATCAACTATCTACAAAATCTTTAAGGAACTTTGAAGAGACAACAACAATATTTGTCCACCAATTTAGTGCTTATATAGAGAGGCATGTGACCATCAAAGATTTATATAATTTAAAACAAGGTAAAGATGAGAGTTTTACCGAATTCTTGACTAAATGGAGAAAAATCTTAGGTAAACTACATTTTGCAATACCTCATCATCAAATGTTGGACATTTTTATTGGAAAATTACAAGAACAAATATCTTATGAACTTTCTACTGCTATAGTAACCACATTTGATCAAGCAATTGATCTATCTAGGAGGGTAGAATATGCCCTCATTATAAGAGGATAATTTAAGAAGAAATATGAGGACAAAACCCCTAAAAACCAATACAAAAATAAGAAAGTAGTGGGTGACGGAGTTACTGATAGTAGAAACACTTCAATGGTTAACATTGCAAAAGCCTTAAAGAAATTTGTATTGAAAATTCTTGATAAGACACCAAGAGAATTCACAAGATTGAATCAACATTTAATAATGGTTTTACCTCAATTATTAGAACATGTTTTGGTTCGGTTACCTAAAATAAGACAACCAAATTCTACTATAGCTAGTTATAGGGCTGACTTACATTGTAATTTACACAAAGTATATGAACATTCTAAAAATTATTTTAAAAGGTTGAAAAACATGATGCAAGACTTGATTGATAAAGGTAAGATGGAATTTCAAAAATTTCCTACAAACAATAAACCCAAAAATAAACAAATAAAAATGCAAATCAAAATCTAGATATTTTTCAACATCCCATACCAAAGCATGGTAAATAGGCAATAAATCAAGTAGAACATCATAATGTTCCTCCTCAAACTCGGTATGTGGGAACCATTAGCAGCTTGTTGCCATAATAAGAGTTGCAAACATCTTTATCTATGGTCACAACTAGACCAATACAGTATTTCCAAAGTAATACAGAAAGTGAGATAGAAAATGAAATAGGAAGTAAACTAGAGATTGCCTCAAATAGTTCTGAATATGAATCAGATCGAGTTACTCCCATCATAGATTTATTGGTCCTAGAAGAACCATTCCCTAGAATAATGACCATTCGACCTTCATATCAATAAACACTTTCAATTGAACAAATAGTAAATGCTAGATCCCACTTTGGTCACTTGCAAAATGATAACATTGTAGGAATTATTGGATCCATCACTAGACAACAAGCCCAAAACCAAAATTCTAAATCATAAACAATTGATCAAGACATAGGGATCTTACAAAATCCCTTACCCAATTATCAATATCAGGAAAATAATCACTTGTCATTTCATAATGTGCCTCATCACAATGATATTCTTAGTTTAGTAGCAGAGACTACAACAAAGCAATTTATTGCCCAAATAAACCATCTTGATAAGCAAGAGATAAATACTTCATCCAACCAACCTTCAAGACCTCTCTTGGTTTTGAAGAATAATAAAAAATAAGATACAAGCATAGAAAACCCATCTTTAGCATTGACATCTCAACCTAAAGTCTCCTTCAATATTCAACCACAATCAAACAATCTTCCAACTAAGATATCCTTTTTGAAAATTTTGCAAACCTCTCCCATTCATAGGGAATTTGTATTCTCTATTCTCTCTTTCTTTATCATCACTACATTAAGTTCTCTATTATCTTCCTCTTTATCACCATTGATACCTTTTGTTCATTACCTTTTGTTCTTCATTCTCTCTTTCTTTATCATTATCATGTCAAATTATATATTATTTTCCTCTTCATCACTTTCTGTTCATCGCCTTTATTCATCTATATATGATCATCATCCTTCATCACAACAATCTCAACCGTCAACCAATCAGCTTCAATCACCTTCACCGCAATCAAATGATTCTTCAAAAGCTCCTTTGATTTTGAAACCACCTTAGAAATGCTATGCACAAATTACTTTATATAGTGTATAGATAGCATTTTTATTGTATATATTATCAATTTTATCAAATCACAAAAATAACCAAAAGAACAAAAAACAAGAAAAAAATGAAAATTTCCAAAAATATTTCAAAGTGTTAAGTTCCCATTGTTTGCACGAGTGTGTGTTATTTTCTAGAATTCAAGTTGTATTTTATCTTATTTCAGATAAAATCAAAATTTATCTTGAACCATGCACTTAATTTATATCTTTAATGATTTTGATTTTGTCACTTTTATTATAAATCTCTCTTGTATTAAAAAGCACTATTATATCACTAAATATAATTTTTAGTTTTCGGAACTGATCTTGCTACTTCTAGAACCAAGAACACATTCTTACATATTAAATATAATTTGTTGTAAATTAAAAAATGACACTACATAGTAGTCTTAGTTCCTTAAGCGAAAAGTTACCCTTACAATCCTATTATGTGCATGGTCTAGAATATTGAGAATTGGCAAAAGGACAAGCTACCCCCTACCAGAATAAAATCCCTTGCTCTACGTCTAATCTAAGAAAGTATCCAAAAAATAAAAATCAAAAGAAAAAAAAGAGAAAGAAAAAGCAAAGAAGAAAAAGAAAAGAAGAAAAGCAAAAGCAATAAAATCCCCTTGTTCAAAAATGGACAAGAAATCCCTATTCCAAAAATTTGAAGAAAATAAGGGGGTAGTGAGCATTAATCCTTGGAATTCCTCAGTTACTCAAAAATCATGAGGTAAGCCCCATAACAGGTGGTTTGTGCCCAACCTTCTTGGCCTTGGGTAATCCCTTTTGTGTGGTGACATGTCTGTCACATTAGTGACCTTATTTTATATAGAACAATGTCCGCTTGTGGATTAGCTAGCTTTTGGTAACTTGACTTACATAGTAGTTGGGTATAATGGTATGCACAAAATCATGGTTAATGAACATTTCACTTGCACACACATTGGTTCATAAAATTTTGCTTGTATCACTACCTTACTCAAAATTGGTAAATTAATTTCACAAGCACACACATTTGATCATTGAGATGTTTTGTATCATTGTGTCAAATCAAGATGAATAATGAACTCACACAATCACACACTAGGTTATTGATAAATTTGACTTTATATATAAAATAAGTTAAAATATTTCTTTGAAAATTTTGTTAGAAACATTAATCATTTACATATCACTTATCTCCTATCAACTTGTATTCTCTAAATCATATATAATCATGCATTTCATTTTTGACTTCGCGATGATGCTATAGTTCCTAAGTAATCATTTTTACAACTTCACACTTAGGAATTCTATGCCTAGCACAAGTCATCCTTCCCAAATTTTCAAGCTTAAAACATTTCATATTTTAAAATCTTTTAAAACATGTGACACAATGATTTGCTTCATATAATTTTTAATTTTACGAACAAACTGTTGAGCAAGGTGTAGCAACAGTATTGTCATTGTTTTCAACATAGTCAGACAGATCGGTTGATGCAGTGGACAGGAGTTAAGAGGTTCTTCAGAGTATGTACAGTGATTTTCCAAAAGATCGAAGTGGCCCATATGCTAAAAATCAAAAGAAAATCATAAGAAAGAAAACTATCGCGATATCGCGACATGTTGAGCAAGGAAGAAAACTGTCGCGATATCACAACATGTTGAGCAAGAAAGAAAAATTGTCACGATATCACGACATGTTGAGAAGAAAGAAAAACTGTCATGATTTCATGACATGTTCGAAGAGAAAGCGCAAGAAAGAAAAACTGTCACGATTTCGTGACATGTTTGAAAAGAAAGCGCAAACAAGAAAAACTGTCACGATTTCGTGACATGTTCGAAGAGAAAGCGCAAGCAAGAAAAACTGCCATGATTTCACGACATGTTCGAAGAGAAAGCGCAAGCAGGAAAAACTGTCACAATTTCATGACATGTTGGAAGAGAAAAAGGCAAGTAGAAAAAGTGTCTCGATTTCGTGACATATTGCAAGAGAGAGAGTCCAAAAGAAAAAGTGTCACGATTTCATGACATATTGCAAGAGAGATTGTACGAAAGAAAAAGTGTCACGATTTCACGACATATTGCAAGAAAGAGGAGAGAGAAAAAAGTGTCACGATTTCACGACATGTTGCATTTTCGCAGGCCAAAGCAAAGAGAAAGATGAGAGAAAAAAAAGTGTCGCGATTTCGTGACATGTTTCATTTTTGTGGTCCAAAGCGAAGACAAAATGCAAGGAGGAACAAGTGTCGTGATATCGCGACATGTAGCATTTTTGCGATCCAAAGAGAAGAGAAAATACAAGGAAGAAAAAGTGTCACGATTTCACGACATGTAGCATTTTCATGGTCCAAAGCGAAGAGAGAGAGCAAGAAGGAAAAAGTGTCGCGATATCACGACATGTCGCATTTTCGTGACTCGAAAAGGGCAGGAAGGAAGAGAAAGAGAAAGTGTCATGATATCGCGACATGTCACATTTTCACGACTTGAAAAGAGTAGGAAGGCAGAGAAGGAAAAGTGTTGTGATATCACGACATGTCGCATTTTCGTGACTAAAGGAGGAGAGAGAAAGTAAGAAGGTAGAAGTTTCGCAATATCGCAACAAAAGTAAAGAGGAAGAGTACAGAGGAAAAAGTGTCGCGATATCGCGACATGTGTTTTCGTAGGTACAAGCCAAGAAAAGAAGCAAGGAGGTAAAAGCATCGTGATATCGCGACATGTGTTTTTGCAGGTACAAACCAAGTAAAGTAGCAAGGAGGCGAAAGTGTCGCAATATCATGACATGTTGTGTTTTCGTGGGTGATATCTAAGAAGAGGACAAAGAGGCAGAAGTGTCACGATTTTGTGACAGGTTGCTTTGGTGCGAGCTAAGAAGAAAACCCAGCCAAAATAAGATATGTGACAGTTAACTGAAATTATACAGCAGTTAATGGGCCGTTGCAAAAGAAAATCATGCAACTAAAATAAGAAGAGTTAACTAAAGTCGATATGACAGTTACAGGTGCAGTTATAGAGAAAAATCATGCAACTAAAATAAGAACAGTGAACTAAAGTCAGAACGACAGTTACAGGGCCAATTACGGGTTGTAGGCAAAAATATGGAAGTTAAAAATAGAGTCAGAACTTTGTTATAAAAGGAGGTCTATGTGGAGAATTAAAGTGCTGCTGAAAAAGATTGAAAATGCTGCAAAAAGAGGGATTGGAAGAGTGTCGTAAGAGAGCATTAAGCAGAGCCGTGAGAGCCATAAAAGTGCAGTAAGTAGAGCCTTAAGTGTGTGGTTTTTTGGAGAATAGCGAGAGAGGTTGGGTTAGCAATAGACCAGTTAGGGTCTTGTATAAGCGAAGGAATTTTTATGTCAATCTTATAGTTTCAAAAGTGCAGTCCAAGTTGGTGCTTGGAATTAGGGGTTGGTGCTCCTTTCTATTGGTGCAGAGAAATTAGGGGTTGGTGCTCCTTTCTGTTGGTGCAGATAAACCAAGGGTTGGTGCTGGTAAATTGATTGTAAAATTGACATTTTTCAAAGGCTGGATTTGGAAGGGAATCCAAGCAGTCATTTTTGAGGAGTAGCCAAATTGGTGAACCTCGTTACATCGTGTGTTGTGGAATGCTCTCTTGTTATATTTGCTTTATTGGGTTTTAAGTTTTCATTGTTTTGGCATTAAGAGTTGAAGATTTAAGTTTTTCATAGCTACACTGATTCACCCCCCCTCTCAGTTTCATTGTGAGACTAACAATTGGTATCAGAGCCAAGTTCCTGAATAAGCTTAATTGGCTAAGGTGATCTTGGAAGTGAGACAATGGCAGGTGGTGAAGGATTCTCATAAAATAAAGCACCATTGTTTGACAGAACTAATTACACATTCTAGAGACTCAGGATGCAGACATATTTGTGTGCTTTAGGATACAATATTTGGGAGTCAGTAGACAATGGATACACAATACCCACCACTCCTCCAACTGATGATGTCGGTAAGAAACTATTTGAGAATAACTCTAAAGCACAAAATGCTATCATGTGCGGTTTAGTGGACAATGAACTGATAAATATTATGAGTTGTAAAATGGAAAAATACATGTGGGAAAAACTAAGGAGCATTCATGAAGGAGACGACAATATCAAGGAGGCCAAGTTACAAATACATCGAGCTCAGTTCGAAGCATTAAAGATGAATGATGATGAGAACATAGAGGTATACATGCTGAGAGTTAATGGAATCATTAATGCGATTAGAGGACTCGATGAGGAAATGGAAGATGTTGTCATCATGAAAAAGGTACTAAGATCTCCTCCCCAAAGATTTGATTCTAAAGTTTCAACAATAGAAGAAGCTAAAGATCTAAATACTTTTAGTAAGGATGAGATGCATGGTTCTTTGACTGCATATGAGATGAGAATAGAAAAAAATAAACCCACGGATAGAGAAGATTCTTTTAAAGCACATAAAAATATAAAAGCAAAAGAAGAATCCGAGGAAGAAGAGACATCAGATGAAACAGAAGCAAACTTTGTTTGAAAACTAATAAAGGGAAAAGGAAAATACAGAGGAAAGCTACCATTTAAGTGTTCCAACTGTGGAGGCATTGGGCACTTTGTAGCTAAATTTCCACTTAATGAGAAAAACAAAAGCGATGAAGGTTCACACCAAGAAAGAAGTGACTGGAAGAAGAAACCAAATTTTAGAAAAGGAAACTTCAAGAAGAAAAGTTTCATATCCAAGAATGTCAGTCCTTCAGAAGATAGCTCGGTGAGGATTCGAAGAAGAAACAGGTGAAGCTCTTTTCATGGCATTCGAAGAAGAAAAAATAGAGGAAAAATAGGAATGTAATAAAAAACTTGAGGCTGAGGCTGAAGTAGATCCGGAAGGTGAGTTGGTCCCTGCACTTAAAGAGCTGAGTATAGAAAGGAAAAAGAATAAGAAAATTTCAAGAAAGCTTGAGGATGACAATGAAATCATAACCAGCTTGAAAGTACAAATAAACGAATTTAAGAAGATATCTAAAGATATCGAAGTACAATTAACCATGAAAATAGATGAGTGCAACAAGCTAGAATAAGAGATTTTTGGTTTAAGGATGCAGCTAGAAGAGATGAATCAAAAAATGAGTTGTTATCACAAACTTGAAGAAAGTTCTGTGAAGCTGGATAAAATTATAAATAACCAAAGGAATATAGGCATCAAATTTGGTTTAGGCTTCATCGAAGGAGAATCATCAAATGGATCAAAGGCCATAACTATATAACCCATAAAGAATGAAGATAAGATAAGGTTTGATCAAGAAAAAATGAACCATGGTAAAGAAAGCAATAATGCCAGACATGAGAGGAGTATTGACAACGATGGATTCACCAATGTCACTCATCAAAGGAGAAGAAGATTTATGGCTGCCACTACAAAATGAAAAAGAACATCACCCAGGTTCACTCATTCCTTTTCTGGTTATTATTTTAAATGCAATGGTTATGGACATAATATTTTAGATTGCAAGTATAATGTATGACAAAGGAACTTTACCAGTAGAAATGTTTTTTCACTGTTGATGGATTATGCAATAAAATGTTATAACTGTCATAATTTTGGACACATTGCAAAAAATTATCGAAGTACATTTGCAGCAAATAAACATCAGGGAAGAAAATTTCAACCAAATGGTTTGAGACAAAATAGAAAATTTCATGAAAAACATGCACAGGATACTGACAAAGAAAAATCAAAACAAGTGACCAAAACTATAATCAAACCAGAGTGGAAAGAAAAGGAGGGACCCAAGGAAGAAAAGGAATCCTTGATCGTACATACAACATTTAAAACACAGAACAAATCTGCACCATGGATACTTGATAGTGGATGCTCTAGTCATATGACAGGTGACAAAAAAAATTTGAGAAGTTATAGAAATATGAAGGTGGTTCTGTAAAATTTTGAAATAATGATGGAGCTAAGATAGTTGACAAAGGATCAATTAAGATCAGTGATGGAAAAATCAAGTAAAAAAAAGTCTTGTTTGTGATTGGTCTGAAGCATAACTTGTTAAGCATAAGTCATATTTGTGACAGAGGTCATGAAGTAATTTTCAAAAAGTAGGGTTGCAAAGTCAAAACAACAAACTATGGAAAGTTGATAGCAACTGGATCAAGGACATATGGCAACCTGTATACTCTCTCAAAGACTTCAGAAGAAGCGTGCTTGATTAGATAGGAAGAAGAAAATTGGCTGTGACACAAAAGGCTCGGTCATATCAGTTTTGATAATCTAATAAAAATTAGCTCAAAAAAGGCAGTGAGAGATATTCTCACCATTGACAAAACATTAAATAGCATTTGTGCTTTATGCCAAAAGGGGAAGCAAACTAGAGCCACATTTAAAAAAAAAAGAGTACTTCACAAGCAAACCTTTAGAAATAATACATACTAATTTATGTGGGCCCATGAGAACGCAAATCATAAATGGTGACAAATACTTTATGTTGTGCATAGATGACTATTACAGGATGACATGGGTACTATTTTTGAAGCTTAAATCAGATGCCTTTAAGATGTTCAATATTTTCAAAAAATAAGTTGAGAATCAAACAGAAAAAATGATTAAATGTTTAAGATCAGATAGAGGAGGAGAGTTCATTTTAGAGGAGTTTGCAGAGTACTGTGAAAAATATGGGATTAGGAGACAGTTTTCAGTAGCAAGGACACCTCAACAGAATGGTGTGGTAGAAAGAAAGAACATGACAGTGTAGGAAATGGCATGGACTATGTTGACTAAGAGTAAAATAGTAGAAAGATTTTGGAAAGAGGCAGTCCATACTACGGTATACATCCAAAATAGGTGCATGTTGAGGACGCATGAAAGCAAAAATTTGTATGAGTTGTGGTTCGGTAAAAAGGCAACAACAAGATACTTTAAAGTTTTTGGCAGCAAGTGTTACATCAAAAGAACTGAAGATAATCTTGGTAAGTTTGAAGATAGAGCTGATGAAGGTATTTTTCTTGGCTATTCGACAAAAAGCAAAGCCTACACATGCTACAACAAGAGGCTAAAGAAAATTGTGGAGAGTTTCGATGTTAAAGTTGATGAAGGTAGGGAATGAGAAATAAACCATGAAGAAAACTACCCAATTTATGAAGAGGTTATTGAAGGAGATGAGGAAAAGGAAATGGAAAAGAAACAAAAAATTGACTCAGATGATTTAAGTAGTGATTCAGAAGAGGAAGAAAACAAGAAATTCAAAATAGTAGCTGGCAAAAAAATCATCCTAGAGAGCAAATAATTGGAGACCCCACAGTTGGTGTTCTGAAAAGAATAAGAGTAGTAAGTAACTACTCTCTATTATCCAGCATTGAGACCAAAAATGTTGCTAAAGCAAGCAAAGATGAAAGTTGGATGACGACAATAAATGAAGAATTAGATCAGATCAAGAAAAACAAAACCTGGGAGTTAGTACCAATACCTGTAAATAAAAATATAATCGGTACTAAATGGATTTTTTGAAACAAATTGAATGAATATGGATAGGTAGTCAGGAATAAAGCAAGATTGGTCTGTAAAGGCTATGCACAAGTTGAAGGTATTGACTTTGAGGAAACCTTTTCACCAATGGCTAGACTAGAGGCAATTAGAATTTTTCTAGCTTTAGCAGTTCACAAGAATTTCAAAGTTTATCAAATGGATGTGAAATCAACATTTTTGAATGAAAAAATTGAAGAAGAGGTCTATATTGAGCATCCAGATGGTTTCCAACTCGGTGATAATCCCAAATTCGTCTGCAAGTTGAAGAAAGCATTGTATGGCTTGAAATAGGCACCCAAAGCATGGTATGCAAGGCTAGATAACTATATTACTCAACAAGGGTTCAAAAAAGGTATGGTGGATAACAATTTGTATGTCAAAACAGAGAATGGCCATCTCATTGTCCTTGTATACATAGATGATATCATTTTTGACAGCAGCAATGATGAGTCGTGTAAGGATTTAGAAATTAAGATGCATAAAGAATTTGAAATGTCAATGATTGGTGAACTTTCGTATTTCCTCAGACTGCAAGTTAATCAAAATGAGAAAGACATATTTATTTCTCAAGTTAAATATGTGAAAGAGATGCTAAAAAAGTTTACAATGGAGGATTGTAAGCCTGTTAGCACTCCCATGACGACAGGTTGCAAGTTGAGCAAGGATGACAAATCTCTAGATGTTGATCAAACCATGTACAAATCAATGATTGGGAGCCTACTATATTTGACAACTACCAGACCAGATATCTTGCAGGCAGTTTGCATGATAGGATGATTTCAAGCTAGTCCCAAGGAGACTCATGTGATAGCAGTGAAGAGGATTCTTCGGTATCTTAAGGGTACTATGGAGTATGGGTTATGGTATCTAAAAGGTAAGGACTTCACCCTTATTGTGTATTCAGATGCAGATTGGGCAGGATGTGTCGATGACAGAAAGAGTACTAGTGGAGGTGCATTCTATCTTGGAGATAGGTTGGTCGCATGGCACAGTAAGAAACAAGATTCAGTCTCCTTATTCATAGTAGAGGCAGAATATATTGTAGCAACTATGTGTTGTATGTAGGTCTTATCGATGAAACAAAACCTGAAATATCTTGGCATTAACTTCAGTGAGCCAATTTCAGTTAAGTGTGATAACACTAGTGCCATTAACATCTCAAAGAATCTGGTTATGCATTCTCGCACAAATCATATTGCTTGATGAGTGTCATTGTTCATTCATCATTTAATCATTATATGTGTCAGTCCAGGGTGGTGTCCAAAGGTTGTATACGATAGAAGGTGTCACAGCTACAGGTTCAATTCATTCAAGAACAGGGTTTTATTGGTGGAACAGTTAGTGTTTTTGGGGGATTTTGTGTGACCTCTAATTCCTAGAACTAGAAATCAAATTGCAAAAAATAAAGTTGAATTAAAACTTGCAAGAAAAGCAGAATCTGAAATAGCAAAAAATGAAATGTTGCTAAATTTAACAGAAAGGTAAATTGCAGAATTGAAATCACACACAGTTGTAGAAAAATAAACTAACTACAATTCCCTGAGCATGTTCTAAATCTAGAAATTCAAACTATCATCTATTGCAAAACTAAAAAATGTCACAAATCTGGATATTACAGTAAAATGATAGAAAACTAGAAATTGCTGCAAATCTGGAAAATGACAGAAAACTTGAAGTTGCTGCAAATCTGAAACAAAAATATTGAAGTTGCATGGAATGATGGAAAAATGTTGTCAAGACTGAAATCTAAATTTAAAGCTGCTAAAGAAATGAAAAGCGGCAGAATTCTGCTAACCATCTGCAACAAGAAATTAGCAATGTATTCTGTCAGAAGATGCCTTCCTCTGGTCCTGCAAGTGGCCCTTGCTTCCAGAACTAGATGAAGGTGAAGAGTTATGCTAAGAAAACCTAAATACTAATAATCAACTCAACATGTTAATTGATAACTACACTCTATTGCCTATTTCTCTTCTATATGCCTATATGCCTATATCTCTATATGCTCAACCATTTTTGGAGCTTTCTTATTTATAATGTAATGCTGATATGCTTGGTTGCTGATTTACAGGGATTTACAACTGTTTGCACAACTGTTTCTTAAAATGCATGAACTTGCTTTGTCAAACTTGATCCATTCAACCTTATTGAGCTTCATTCATTGAGGAAGTCAGTTAATATGAGTTGGGGCAACTTTTTGGTCAATTGCCAATACTTTTCTCTATCGATCTATCGCTTTTTGACCATCCTCTATTGTTCCTGCGCTATTCCCTATTCCTACGCTATTATTCCTGCACTACTCTGAAATAATAGGAAGTGACATTTAATTACCATTTCATGTTCCAAACGCGTAGGGAAGAAGTTTTTGACCACCTAGAATGTTTTCCTTTATCTTGTACATCATTTTTGCATTGGTGGCATGTGCTGGAGTGACTGTTTCCAAGCCCTGCTGTATATGTACAACTGGCTAGAACTGTCACAGTCATAGTCTGTTTTCCTTTACAGTCAGCTATAGGGGACAAGGTCTTTGCTGCCTTTTGCATTTGAATTAGCTCAAATAGAGGAATACTACTATTAAGCACCAAACACTCAACAATTACTACTGATTTTAAATTACTACTAACAAATTAGCTAAAAACAGGTGAAACTATAGAAATAAACAGTAAAACAAAATATATGCACTTAACATTTCAGAATATGCAAATATCATTACATAATGCATTTGATCCAAAATTAGCATAGAAACATAATAAAAATGATGATTCAAATAAGTAGAATGTATCCAAAAAGTGTTCATAGATGAGGAAATTCCTGGCCTCATCATTTTCCCCCCAACTTATGGTAATGCATGTCCTCATGCATTTTGTGTAGCTACTGAGGCACACAGGTCCAGATCCAGACATCTTTCATGAAATTTTAACAATGCACCACCAATTTTGTAGAACCCACTGACTATTTTTATAGACTAAAACCATTGTTGGAAGTCTTCGTCAGGCTGTGGATCATTATCAAAGAAATAGGGGACAGGAGTGATAACTATGGGCATTCTGTATCTTAGCCCTATCCAATGTTCTTTGACTTCTAAAATAATGTGTATAATACCTTCTACCCTTCTCCTTGACCAAAATAGGTTAGTTGGAGAAATTGGCTCCCGTTTCTGTAGGGAGATAGAAAATTCACCCCATCTGTTCTTACATGCTGCCACAACATCATCAAAGAAATTTGCACAAAATTTTTGAAATTGAGTTATACCTTTTTGTAGATTTCCTAGATAAAGTTGTCTTATTCTGGGATCCCTCATAAAGGAGTAGTGAGTACTAGTACAATCCCTGTGATTGAGAGGAGCAGACCTGACAAGTAAAACTGCCTGTGATTCTAAGTCCTTGGCTATCTTCTTCTCTAAGTCCCAATAAATATTCTTTTGTAAGGTGGACATAAAGGCCCTTAGTTGTAAATCTCCTATATAAATTTGAGGCAGAAACATGCTCTCTGTTGGTAAAAAGAAGTTATGTAAGAATAACTCACATAATAAGTTTTGCTGCTCCGTTGGACTCTGCATAAAGGCTTCCACAAATTTTGCAAGAGTGGTCAACTGGTGAGGGAGCTCAAAAACCAGTCTCATAATCTACCAACATAGGTACCTCTCCTTGAGTAGGAGGCTGTAGAACCTAGGTGGTCTTCTGCACTGTATTGCATACTCTGCAATTTGACATACATCTTTTACCTGTGTTTTCAACCTGTTGACTTCTGTTTCTTTCTCTGCTAGTTTGGCTGTGGTAGAGTTCAAAGTTGTAATTTTACCCTCTAATTGATGACACTGAGTCATCCAATAGGCTAGGTCTTCATTGTACCTAGTCAAGGGCACTGTGTTTGGGGGCCTCAAAATCGGTTGCATCTGTGCCACTATGTTCACCTGTACCCTAACTTCTATAGTTGATGTTGCTATTGGCAAATCTATCTGTGTCCCCTGTTCTACTATAACTATAGTGATTGGACTTTCATGAGGAAGCATTTATGCCAGAGGAGAGAGTGTGTACACTTGTTTTGGAGCAACTATTTGGTCCTGTATAGAAGATGTTTGAATGCCCTGTTGAAAAGGACTGTCATTCTGCATCAAAATTTTAGATGGATATTCTTGCAAAAACATACCATTAGATGTCTCTACTCCTAGTGCATTTGTGACAGGTTATCCCTGTGCCTGTGCTGTGTCATCTTCTGATTGTCTAGCCAAATCTAGGAGAATTTGAGCCCATTCATCAGGTACTGTTTCTGTCAATATTATAGACTAATTTTCCAACTGCAATAATTTGTTTTGCAATTCTTGAACTTGCTGCTGTAGCTAAAAAATTTGTTGATCTTTTTCTTTCATGGCCTCTTCAGCCTGATCAATCCATTTGGTCTGGGTTTTAATAACACTCCTTGCAGCATGCAACTGAGTGTGGATGTCAACTTCTTCCTCAGACGCAGAATGTGTCTCAGACTTAGTATATTTTTCAAATTTAGAATATTTGTCAGACTTAGAATACATGGGAGTATGCTCCTCAATCCTAGTTCAACATTGAAGTCTAAATGCTCTTCAGACTCAGAGTCAGTATAATCAACGAATGGACAGGCAGGGCTTATTACAATTTTTTCTATTGTTAGGTCTAATTCCATTGGCTGTAGTTATGTTTCTTGTATAGCTTCCTGTGAACCATCTGCCCTAATTTCTTTTTCTTCTGACAAACTAATTGGGTCTATAATATGTACTGGTGTTTCTAACAAGGTTTTTGTTTTCTGAAGTCTTGCAGACCTTCTCAACCCTATAGGTTTTGGATGTTCCTGAGCAGATGCAACTTCTGCTTATTTTGGAGCAACTGTAGATTGTTCTATTGGGTTAGGAATGGACATGGGTTCTATTGTTGATTCTAGAGCAGATGCTTGCTCGCTTGAACCCCCAGTTTCTCTATTGGGCTGTACATTGTCTGCAAATGTCACCCTTCTTCTTTTTATCCGGGATTCAGATGTTGATGCATGTTGTCTCCTAGTTCTAGAAGATGGGGGACTGTCAGGTGAAGGGGAAATTCTATGTTCAGAGGGCTCTAGCTGAGGATTTTCTTCTGCATATTCCTCTATTTCCTCTTATGTTTCCTCTCCCTCTGGTGTTGAGTTTGCATCATTAATTTCTGCCCATGGAGAGAAGAAATGGTCAAAGTTTCTAGGGTTTCCCCTAAAATGGTATTTGCAGATGAGTTTAATTAGCCCATGATGTTTAGGGCCTCCCTTCCCTGCTTGATATTTTAGAGCCATGGCTTTAAGTTCCCGATAAAGATATAGAGGAATGTTGACCCTATAGTTTGGTCTAGCTGCTCCATGGCGCAAATGGTTAAGGATTCTGAGGTGTGGGCCAAACACAACAGGAAACTGGTCGTCATAGGTAATGTACCGCATTACCCATATTGCGACATCATCCTAAGGAGACTGCAAACTGGACCTTTTTACCCCTTTGCACATATTTTTATTCATTAAAAATTTGATTTGCCTATCCCCTTCTTTCATAAATTGATTTACTAGGTCTGGTAAAGTATTTCTATCGGTTTTAACAATTTGTAAACCTTGAAGAGGAAATTTAGTAATCTGACTAAGTATTTCATGGGTTACCTAGATAAACATCCCAGCAATGTGTACTCTATCATTTCGAAAGGTACATGTGAATTCTGCCCCGGGCCCTTAGAATAACCATCAAATTTGTGCAAAAATGGCAGAAATCCTCCATTGGTAAAAATTTGCAGGGTTGCAAAATTTGTTTCTAGGTAGCTGATGTTCTTAGGTTCTACTCTAACCTTCTTTCCGCCCATGGTATCTTCTTCTTCTTTTTGTGTGTCGGTGGTTGCAAATTTTTATGACCTGTGTTTGTGTTTTCTATTTTTAGGGATTTTCACTCCTTGGCATAGAAACTGCTTCAAAACATGCAAAATGTCATGGTAGCATTTACGATGTTGTCAACCCCCAATTTTTGTTGGTTTTGTTATGGTTGTCAACTTTCACATGCTGCACGAAATCCAAGACTTGAACTTTCCCTTTTCAACCAAATAAATTACCGTAGGCCACGTGTCATAAACTTTTTACACAAAACCCATTCCTGCCCTTAATGAATTATTCCTACGCTTAGTGAATAAAATAGTTCATTCCTGCGCTTTGGGAATAAAACAGTTTATTCCTGTGCTTTGGGAATAAAACAGTTTATTCCTACACTTTCTGGTTACTGATTCCAACGCAGTTTTCATTTTTGCATTCTAGAGCAGAATTAGGCAGAGGCATTTGTAAAACACTTTCTACTTTTGATTCCCCTTTTTATATGCTTTATACTAATCAAGGATATATACACTATATACTAATACTATTCAGAAAATGAGAAGGCACATACCTGTTAAAACCGTTTTATCTACATTTCAAGGTGCTCCTGCTGAAATTTCCAGCTAACCAGTCTTTGAACTAAGGCAGGTGCAATCTGAAAACAGGTGAAACAATGGTCATGGAACAATGAGGGTGAAACCAATTAGGTAAACATGTCGGAACCCCGGTTTTCATGTAAACCCAACTCAGGAGCGCCTCAAAGAGGTTTTCACTTTCTGAGTTTTTATTTATTATTTTTTTTCTCTTTTTTTTTTTGATAATTTGTATCATTCTGCTGAATTCAAGATGGAAGAAGAGCTTTCTTCCCAAATGTGTACATCCAAACTTCCCAATTTCTTGAGAAATTCCTCCTTGTTTTGTGGTTTATGGTACATACGAAGACGATGTCCATTTACCACCAATTTGCGTTGTGAGTCATTGATAGGTGTAAGGCGAACAACTCCATTGTCAAACACTTCCTCAATTTGGTACGGCCCAAGCCATCTAGTCTGCAACTTTCCAGGGAAGTCCTTGTATTGTGAATCAAACAACAAGGCCTAGTCACCTTGCTGAAATCTTCGCTACTGAATGTGACTATCATGCCACATCTTCCTTTGTGCTTGGATCACCTCTGTCTGATGTAGGGCATCCATGTGTAGTTCATCCAATGCATCAAGTTGCAGAATGCGATCTTCTTGTGCCTATGACAGATCAATACCTACTTCCAAAGTAGTTCAAAGAGTTAGTAATTCAAATTCAATAGGCAAAAGAGGTTGTTTTCCATAAACTAATTCATATGGGGTAAATCCAGTGGTGGATTTCCATGTGGTATTATAAGCCCAAATAGCTTATGGTAACTTGTCTAGCCAATTCCTTCTATGGACTGCTATGGTTTTGGTCAGAATTCGTTCTAATTCCCTATTGGTCACTTCAACTTGGCCATTGGCTTGTGGATGATAAGGTGAGGATTTTCTATGTTTGACTTGATAGAGTTGAGTGAAGGCTTCAACAAATTTTGAAGTAAATTTGGGTCCTTGATCAGTGGTGATGGATTGTGGGGCTCCAAAATGCAAAAAAAATTGTGAATACAAAAAATCAACAACTTTCTCTTCACGAGCATGCTTAAAGGCACGAGCTTCTACCCATTTGGTAACATAATCAGTACATACCAAGATATGTACTTTGCCTTTGGAAGGAGGATTAATGGGTCCTACAAAATCTAAACCCCATATTTCAAATGGTTCTGTTCCTATTTGAGGTTGTAATGGCATTTCACTAGTAAAAGTAGGTTTTCCCATTCGTTGGCAAGCATCACAATGTCTTACGTACCTTTTTACATATTTGTGCAAAGATGGCCAATAGTATCCGATACCCAAGATTTTGCAAATAGTGCTTTTGACTAAATAATGCCCTCTTGATGGTTCATCATGGCATGCTCGTAGGATGTCATATGCTTCATCTTGGTGGATACACCTACGTAAAACATGATCAGGACTGCATTTAAATAGTAATCCTTCTATCCATTTAAAAGAAGAGCTTTGCTTGATTAACTATTTCCTTTGTTTAGGGGTAAAGTGAAGAGGAATCTTCCCTGTAACTAAGTAATTAGCTATGTCTACAAACCATGGAGATTGTACAGAGATAGCAAACAACTTTTCATCTAGGAAGGTATCTTCTACAACTTCCCCTGTATCTACATTTGGTATTCTTGACAAGAAATCTGCAACTACATTAGATTTCCCGGGCTTGTTTACTATGGTAACATCAAATTCCTACAATAGAATCAACCAACGAATAATTCTTGCACTAACCAATGGTTTATTCATCAAGTATTTGATTGCAGTATGATCTGTATGGATGAATACTTGATACCCTATGATGTAGTGTCGAAATTTGTTAATAGCATAGACTACAGCCAAGAATTCTTTTTCAGTGGTAGTGTAGTTTTTCTCAGCTCCTATCAAGTTTTTACTGATATAATATATTGCATAATGTTCCCCATTTTCAATCTTTCCTAACACAGCTCCAATAGCATTATTGGAAGCATCAGTTTGAATATGAAAGGGTAACTCCCAATTAGGACCTCTTAAAACAGGTGGAGTGGTTAACTTCTCCTTTAACTTTTCAAAGGAATTTTGACATTCAGAAGACCAAACAAATTTAGAATCTTTCATGAGCAAAGCAAACATGGGATTTGCTATGGTACTGAAATTAGCAATGAATCTACGATAAAAACCAATGTGTCCTAAGAAACTGCGTACATCAGTCTGAGTTTGTGGAGGGGGAAGGTTTTTGATGACTTCAACCTTCTTAGGATCAACCTTGATTCCAAAAGAAGAGATATGATGTCCTAGAACAATTCCTTCCTCCATCATTAAGAAGCATTTCTTAGGATTAAGAGAGAGATGGTATGTTTCACAGTGAATCAACACTTTTTCAAGCTGTTCTAATGCATATTCAAAACTATCCCCAAATACTGTGAAATCATCCATATAAATTTCAACACTTTCATTGGTTAAATCAGAAAAAATTGCTAAAACAACTCTCTGAAATGTTGCTGGAGCATTACATAACCCAAAGGGTAAAACTCTGTAAGAAAAGGTTCCCCAAGGACATGTAAAGGTAGTCTTTTCCTGATCTTCTAGGGCAACTTGAATTTGGTTATACCCGCTGAAACCATCAAGGAAACAGAAAAAATTTCTTTCCAGCAAGGGTATCCAATACTTGGTCTATGAATGGTAATGGGAAATGATCCTTATGTGTGGCCTTATTCAACTCCCTATAATCCACACATACTCTCATTTTACCATTTTTCTTTGGAACAATGACCAGTGGTGAAACCCATTTACTATCAAAAATTGGATAAATGAATCCAACATCTAAGAGTTTTTCAATTTCCTCTTTCACAATTTCCTTTAGAGTAGGGTTCAAACGTCTTTGAGGTTGCCTTATTGGTTTTACGTTTTTTGTGTATATCCTACGTGTACATACCTCAGGATGAATGCCAGTCATGTCTTTATAATTCCATGCAAAAGCTTGAACATGCTTTTGTAAGACTGCAAATAACTTGGCTTCCTGGTCCTTAGTTAGCTAGCTATTAATGTTCAAAAATTTACCTGGTTGGATTTCAATTTGTTTGATCCCTGGATAGATAGAACTAGCTGCTTCATAGTTACTGATTAATGCATTTAATGGACAATGGTGTGGCTGTAGAGTATGAAATACTCTAGAATCTGTCTCAGAAATGATACCTGGTGGAATCAGAGGACATTTGAAGGTGTTAAGGAGATGATGATGCCATCCATGTGGTAGAATGAATGATCTTTCCTGATTAGGCATGGATGACAGAAGTTCAGAATTTTGTTCCTCCTCTTGCCACAACAACTGATGAACAAGAGTTTGATCATCAGTTAGTCCTTCTGATTGTAATGTTTCAATTAGGATACTTTCACTCTCAAATATTTCTCTCCTAGGTGTTGTGATTTCCTCAATATGTTCTTTCACTACGATTGTAGCCAAAGTAGCAATGGTTTCTTGTTCAAATTCTTCATCAGATTCAGGATACCAAATTTGTCCAAAAAATTTAGTTGAAGGTTGAGCTAGTGGATACAAAGAAATTTTTTGCAGGTCAATACCATTGGAAATGGTCATTTCCCCTGACCTGCAGTCTATAAATGCAGCTGCAGTAGCCAACCAAGGTCGTCCTAGAATGATAGGGTATCCATTGACTGAAGTTCTAGGCTACAACACCAAGAAGTCTACAGGATATTCCCACGAAGAGACTTTAATGACCACATCTTCTAAGATACCTTCTGGTTTAGCTACTGACCTATCTGCCATTTCCAAGACTATGGTGGTAGGACTGAGATTATGGAGCTACAATTTTTGCATTGTGTCTTTAGTCATTACATTAATTGCAGCTCCAAGGTCAATTAGCACATTAGGAATTTGCATCACTCTGATAGTAACTGTAACTACTAGACTGCCTAGGTCACTATACTTGGGAGGAACTAGTTTCCCAGCCAATAGATCAGCTAATTTCCCTTCTACCTGAACAGTTTTAGGAAAGGCTTTTTTTTTTTACCAGGTTTCTTGATACATAACTCCTAAATAGTCTTTTTGATTAAAGGTATATCCCTTATTTCTTGCAACAAAGGAAGAGAAATTGACATCTTTTTGAGTTCTGTTACTAATTATGATTCAGGGGTAGTATCAACATGATCAAACCTTTCAGGGTATGGTAAGGCTACTTGGAGAAGATTCCTGCATTTTTGCTATTTTTTCTTCTTTTTTTTTTGTTGCAACGCCTCTTGATTTGGAGGTTCTTGTTTCTCACTAATTTCTTCAATGGTGGGTGGAACAGGTTCAAATAAAATCTTTCTTGAATGCAGCTGGATGTTACTATAGTCAAGTACATGAACTGCAACAGTGTCTTCAGACTCAGCCTCATAAATAGGGGCTGTTTGTCTGGCATTATTTGGGTTAGTCACAGGCTGATCTGGGAGTGGAGGTTTTTTCACTGGTTGAGTTTGTTGATGTTGTATTCTTCCCTAAAAATTGGGATTAGGAGCAGGCAACAAGTTTTGAGCTTGTCCCTGATACTTTTGTTGTCCTTGATAGGGTTGATATTGTTGTCCTTGATAGGGTTGATATTGTTGTCCCCATATTTGTCCTTGTTGTGTCCATTATGGAGGCATGGTATGCCAAGGTGGGTTCATCCATCCAGATTGTGACCAATCTGGAGGAGCTGTCCAAGGTTGGTTCCAAGGTTGTGCAGAAACTTTTGCCTATCCCCATGGCATATTCATATTCCAAGGAGATTGTCCCCAGTTTGGAAATCTAGGAGCATTGGGATATTGTGCATAACCACCACCAGATCTCTGCCCAATAGCATTGAGTTCTTCTATTTGGGTGCCCAAAATAGATTTTAGATGAGGCAACAAAGGGCATTTATCTATTGAATGTTCCTTGGAACAAATTCCACAAATAGAAGTTTTGTTTAGGGGGCAGTCCTGCAAGGCATGCTTACTCCTACACCTTGGGCAATAAATTGCCAAAGGTGGTGTAGAATTAGATTTTGTATTTCTCTCACCTAATGCAGTATTAAGTTGAACAAGGATATCAGTTTTTAAATTAGCCATTTCCTCCATCAACTCTTTTATGTCATTATTGCCAGAATTCCTTTTCTTTCTCCATTGGTGAGTGTGGGAATAGTTTCTACATAACTCCACAATATCTTCAAGGTCAAGTTGATCTATGTCTCCTTTTCCCATTAAATCTAACACTTCCCTAGATTCATCCTGCAATCCTCTTAAGAAGATAGGCTTTAAGAAATCAGGTTCTACAGGACCACATCTCTTTTGGACAAAGGCAAAGCGATCAAGGTAATCCTCTAAACTTTCATC
Organism: Wollemia nobilis; assembly: GCA_028583015.1. NCBI lineage: Eukaryota > Viridiplantae > Streptophyta > Pinopsida > Araucariales > Araucariaceae > Wollemia > Wollemia nobilis. The sequence continues at coordinate 571,377 of JAQPPZ010001736.1, read as the reverse complement.
TTCTTCTTGCTTGATCCTAAACAACTCATCTTTCCTGTTTCTTACTCTACAATAATCTTGATATTTATTTAAGAATGCAGTCTCCATTCCATCCTAGGTACGGATTGAGTTAGGTTCAAGATTGCTCATGAACCATCGGAGAGCAGCGTCCTTAAGTGTGGAAGGAAACAATTTCAATTTTTGATTATCATTTATGTAGTCATAAGTTTGACATAACACCTTGAATTCAAACAAAAATTGATCAGGATCTTCTGAAATAGTTCCCCTAAAAATTGGTAATATGGATGGAGAAATTATTTTCATGGGGGCTTCTAGAAGTGGATCCAATCTTATGGGATACTCAAAAGTCTTAGGAGGATCATCAAGATTATCATATCCACCTGGGGGTGCTGCCATAGTTGTTTTCTTTCTAGAGTTTGATGTGGATGGTTCAGACTTAAGGGAATGTTTAGTAGAAAGTGCTGCAAAAAGTTCTTGCTCTAATCTGTCCAAAGCTTTAGTTGGTGAAGAAGGTATTTCTTGCTCTAGAAATTCTTCATCTGATCATGAAGAACGCCTTGGTGGTTCAAAACTAGTCTTGATAAACCTCCCTCTTTCATCTCTTGGCCTATGCATTCATGCCTATTCACTAAATAAACTAAAATGCAGTATTTCAAGGATTGTAACACAATTCTTGACCTGTTTCACTTTTTCTAACAACACCTATTTGTCCCCGACAACGGTGCCAAAAATGATGAGTGTCGTTGTTCATTCATCATTTAATCATTATATGTGTCAGTCCAGGGTGGTGTCCAAAGGCTATATACAATAGAAGGTGTCACAGCTGCAGGTTCAATTCATTCAAGAACAGGGTTTTATTGGTGGAACAGTTAGTGTTTTTGGGGGTTTTTGTGTGACCTCTAATTCCTAGAACTGGAAATCAAATTGCAGAAAATAAAGCTGAATTAAAACTTGCAAGAAAAGCAGAATCTAAAATAGCAAAAAATGAAATGTTGCTAAATTTAATAGAAAGGTAAATTGCAGAATTGAAATCACACACAGTTGCAAAAAAATAAACTAACTACAATTCCCTGAGCATGTTCTAAATCTAGAAATTCAAACTATCATCTATTGCAAAACTGGAAAATGTCACAAATCTGGCTATTACAGTAAAATGACAGAAAATTGAAAATTGCTGCAAATATGGAAAATGATAGAAAACTTGAAGTTGCTGCAAATCTGAAACAAAAATATTGAAGTTGCATGGAATGATGGAAAAATGTTGTCAAGACTGAAATCTGAATTTAAAGCTGCTAAAGAAGTGAAAACTGGCAAAATTTTGCTAACCTACTGTAGTAAGAAATTAGCAATGTATTCTATCAAAAGATGCCTTCCTCTGGTCCTGCAAGTGGCCCTTGCTTCCAGAACTAGATGAAGGTGAAGAGTTATGCTAAAGAAACTTAAATACTAATCATCAACTCAACATGCTAATTGATAACTGAAAACTGCACCTTTTATTAAATCTAGAAATGCATTACAGTAATGCAAGAAAAACCTGTAGATTACTTTTCTGCTCCAAAAATAACTGCACTCTATTGCCTATTTCTCTCATATATGCCTATATACCTATATCTCTATATGCTCAACCGTGCTGGGAGCTTTCTTATTTATAATGTAATGCTGATATGCTTAGTTGCTGATTTGCAGGGATTTACAACTGTTTCCACAACTGTTTCCTAAAATGCATGAGTTTGCTTTGTCAAAATTGATCCATTCAACCTTATTGAGCTGCATTTGTTGAGGAGGTTAGTTAATATGAGTTGGGGCAACTTTTTGGTCAATTGCCAATACTTTTCTCTACCAAACTGTCGCTTTTTGACCATCCTCTATTGTTCCTAAGCTATTCCCTATTCTTGCACTACTGCGAAATAACAGGAAGTGACATTTAATTACTATTTCATGCTCCAAACGCATAGGGAAGAAGTGTTTGACCGCCTAGAATGTTTTCCTTTATCTTGTACATCCTTTTTGCATTGGTGGCATGTGCTGGAGTGACTGTTTCCAAGACCTTCTGTATATGTACAACTGGCTGGAACTGTCATAGTCACAGTCTGTTTTCCTACATAGTCAGCTACAGGGGACAAGGTCTTTGGTGCCTTTTGCATTTGAATTATCTCAAATAGAGGAATACTACTATTAAGCACCAAACACTCAACAATTACTACTAATTTTAAATTACTACTAACAAATTAGTTGAAAACAGGTGAAACTGTAGAAATAAATAGTAAAACAGAATATATGCACTTAACATTTTAGAATATGCAAATATCATTACATAATGCATTTTACCCAAAATTAGCATAGAAACATAATAAAAAGGGTGATTCAAATAAGTAGAATGTATCCAAAAAGTGTTCATAGATGATGCAATTCCTGGCCTCATCATTGCTATCCGATATCACTTTTTAAAGGAGAAAGTTGCGGAAGGTGAGGTTAAGTTGGATTTTGTCCCAGATACAGAGAAAGTAGCGGATATCTTCACAAAATTTCTGCCCAAAGAAATTTTTGAGTACCTTCGCAATAAATTAGGAGTGGTCACGCTTCCCAAGAACTAACTAGTTATCGGGACCACATTCTCAGGGGGAGCATTTATATATTTGATTATATTTTTGCTCATGTTTGTAATTTTTTCTAACTATAATAATGTGTGCCTGAGAATGTTGTGCATGGACTTAGGGGGAGTCTGCAGCAGCCCTTTGGTATTATTGTCAAAGGGGGAGAAGAATTACAGGAAATTGCACGTGTGTTGCCAACAATTCCAAAGGGGAAGATTATTGAGCAAGGTGCAACAACAGTATTGTCATTGTTGTCAACACAGTCAGACAGATCGATTGATGCAGTGGATAGGAGTTAAGAGGTTCTTCAGAGTATGTACAATGATTTTCCAAAATATCGAAGTGGCCCATATGCTAAAAATCAAAATAAAATCACAAGGAAGAAAACTATCGCGATATCGCGACATGTTGAACAAGGAAGAAGACTATCGCAATATCGTGACATGTTGAGCAAGAAAGAAAAATTGTCGTGATATCATGACATGTTGAGAAAAAAGAAAAACTATCACGATTTCATGACATGTTCAAAGAGAAAGCGCAAGCAAGAAAAACTATCATGATTTCATGACATGTTCGAAAAGAAAACGCAAGCAGGAAAAACTATTGTGATTTTGTGACATGTTCGAAGAGAAAGTGCAAGAAAGAAAAATTATTGCGATTTCGTGACATGTTCAAATAGAAAGCGCAAGCAAGAAAAATTATCGCAATTTCACGACATGTTCGAAGAGAAAGCGCAAGCAGGAAAAACTGTCATGATTTCACGACATGTTGGAAGAGAAAAAGGCAAGTAGAAGAAGTGTTGCAATTTCATGACATATTGCAAGAGAGAGATTCCAAAAGAAAAAGTGTCACGATTTCGTGACATATTGCACGAGAGATTGTACGAAAGAAAAGTGTCACAATTTCGCGACATATTGCAAGAAAGAGGAGAGAGAAAAAAGTGTCGCGATTTTGTGACATGTTGCATTTTTGCGGGCCAAAGCAAGAGAAAGAGGAGAGATAAAAAAGTGTCACGATTTCACAACATGTTTCATTTTTTTGATCCAAATCAAAGAGAAAATGCAATGAGGAAAAAGTGTCGTGATATCGCGACGTGTAGCATTTTTGCGGTCCAAAGAGAAGAGAAAATGCAAGGAAGAACAAGTGTCATGATTTCGCGACATGTAGCATTTTCGTAGTCCAAAGCGAAGAGAGAGAGCAAGAAGGAAAAAGTGTCGCGATATCGTGACATGTCACATTTTCATGACTCAGAAAGGACAGGAAGGAATAGAAATAGAAAGTGTCGCGATATCATGCCATGTCGCATTTTCGTGACTTGAAAAGAGCAGGAAGGCAGAGAAGGAAAAGTGTCGCGATATCGCGACATGTCATATTTTCACGACTAAAGGAGGAGAGAGAAATTAAGAAGGTAGAAGTGTCGCAATATCATGACAAAAGTAAAGAGGAAGAGTACGGAGGCAAAAGTGTCACGATATCGTGACATGTGTTTTCAAGGGTACAATCCAAGAAAAGAAGCAAGGAGGCGAAAGTGTCGCGATATCATGACATGTGTTTTTATGGGTGCAAACTAAGTAAAGTAGCAAGGAGGTGAAAGTGTCACGATATCGCGACATGTGTTTTCACGGGCGATATCCGAGAAGAGGACAAAGAGGCAGAAGTGTCACGATTTCACGATAGGTCGCTTTGGTGCAAGCTAAGAAGAGAACCCAACCAAAATAAGATATGTGACAGTTAACTGAAGTTATACGGCAGTTATAGGGGCCATTGTAGAATAAAATCATGCAGCTAAAATAAGAAGAGTTAACTAAAGTCAGTACGACAGTTACAGGTGTAGTTACAGAGAAAAATCATGCAGCTAAAATAAGAATAGTGAATTGAAGTCAGAATGATAGTTACAGGGCCAGTTACGGGTTGCATGCGAAAATATGGAAGTTAAAAATAGAGTCAAAACTTTTTTATAAAAGGAGGTCTGCGTGGAGAATTAAAGTGCTGCTGAAAAAGAGTGAAAGTGCTACAAAAAGAGGGATTGGAAGAGTGTCGTAAGAGAGCGTTAAGCAGATCCGTGAGAGCCGTAAAAGTGCAATAAGCAGAGCCTTTAGTGTGTGTGTTTTGGTGAATAGCGAGAGAGTTTGGGTTAGCAATAGACTAGTCAGGGTCTTGTATAAGCGAAGGAATTTTTATGTCAATCTTATAGTTTCAAAAGTGCAGTCCAAGTTGGTGCTTGGAATTAGGGGTTGGTGCTCCTTTCTGTTGGTGCAAAGAAATTAGGGGTTGGTGCTCCTTTTTGTTGGTGCAGATAAATCAGGGGTTGGTGCTCCTTCCAGTGGGTGCTAGTAAATTGATTATAAAATTGGTATTTTGCAAAGGTTGGATTTGGACGAGAATCCAAGCAGTCATTTTTGAGGAGTATCCAAATTGGTGAACCTTGTTACATCATGTGTTGTGGAATGCTCTCTTGTTATATTTACTTTATTGGGTTTTAAGTTTTCATTGTTTCGGAATTAAGAGTTGAAGATTTAAGTTTTTAATAGCTACACTGATTCACCCCCCCTCTCAGTGTCATTGTGAGACTAACACAAACAATTTCATATTATCATGCATTTCATTTTGATTTCATGATTATGGTATAGTTTCTAAGTAACCATTTTTACAACTTCACACTTAGGAATTTTATGCCTAGCACAAGTCATCCTTCCTAAATTTTCATGCTTAAATCACTTTATACCCATCACATAAACAATCTTTATCAACATATTTCTCAAAACAAAATCAACATATTCTCTTATCATCATAAGCCTCAAGGTTACTCTTGAACCCACAATATTTTTGGTATTAGCAATACAAAACTTCCTTACAAAAGGATTCATGTCATGACCCAGCGAGCATCGATCTTCACCACTGGTCATATAACAACACAACATACTTTGAGTTTCATTGCATGAGTTTCATTGCTAATCCATAAAATCTAACATCACATAAAAACATCATTTTCAAAATACACTTTACAATATCATTTTTCTTTTATGTTAAGCATGATAAAAATGTTCAAAAATAAAAGAATAATTGCAAGAAATTATGTAACACAACCATCATAAGAAAATATAATAAATCATCCAATAAATCACACAAAGTCACATAAAACAAATAATATCAATACATATGTCATAAAATTTTGATTTTTCCACCAAATGTAGAATTTGGTGTAAAAACTCGAGGGGGCATCCTAGTTAGTAAATTAGTAATTATTTTCTAAAACATCAATTTCACATGAACTATTCATTCTAAACCATCTACTATTTTTTTTCTATGTTAATTGCAATCATTTCTACTCAAGTGTCTACACTTTTCTTTGATGCATTTATTATTCATAAATATGCCAAAGAGGGGGTAAAATGTAGACATTAAAAAATGACTCATTTTCCTTAGTTTTCCTTCTATAAAAATAAGGTCATAATCAATATAATTTTTACCCTATAAAATCATCTCAAATATTCTCAAAATTTATAGCGTTGGATAGAGCTCGAAAATATCTTTCCAACGGTGTATTATATGTCCAATTATGACACTATTTGATCCCTCAAACTGCAAAAATATTATGTACATTTCTAGTTGTCATGAAAATCATTGGAAAATGTGCATCTAAATTTATAAAATTTATTTGATTTTGCTCAAATACTGTTTCAACGGTAGGAGTATTTCTCGTTGATTAGCTAGCCCTAATTTGGGCTAGAAAATAATTTAGATAAACAAATTTCTAATCTAATGAGAACGGCTCAAAAAAATGCCCATATTGGTTATCTCACGAGAGAGATAAATATATGGGCTTCATCTCCCAAGTGGAGGAAAGAAAGAAGTAGAGAGAGATTGAGGGGGAGAGAGGAAAGGAAAGCGAGACCATGGAAGACTGGATCAATGAAGGCATGAGAGAGATAAAGAGAAAAATAAAAAAACTAGACAACAATAATATTTTGAAGAGAGAGAGTTCTAAAATAATAATTTTATTTGTCGGTTTGATTATCAAAAGTTGTAGGTTGAAGGATTGAGGGTAGATCTGAGAGTGATTAAATATTATTTGCAAAATATCTGTCTCGCTACCTAGAATCTACTAATGATTTAATCAACATCAACCCTATTGTAAGCACATATTTTCTTTTACAATTATATTAGTAATTATTGTTTTCTTTTCTATTCATATGCGCATATCATATTTTAATCTATTGTTCATTTAAAATAAAAATAAAAAATAAAAAACATAATGTCACCTTGAAGCTGAATTTTCCCTAACCAAATCACCTCTACTTTTTATAAATTTTATATTGTTGAATAGGGCTAAAAAAACGCTTTCCAAAGATATATAATTCATCTCATTTCGATGTTGTTTTAACCTCTAAAATACTAATAAAGCATATGCAGGTCTAATTATCATGAATTAGTACAAATCTAATAAATTTATATAATTATAAATATGGGGGCAAATATTTGAATTTAAGTTAAGCATTTCTTTGTTTTAGATCAAGTAGGATATAGTTGAAACCATTCAATTTTACAAGCTTTATTAATTGTTGTATCATTTGTCACTCGGATATAGATTTTGATTTATTTATAATCACAAATTATTATCATCCTTTTATATATAATTTTTGGGAAAGAACCAAGAATATCCATTCATTCTAATGATTAAAAGGAAGCCTAAGGCCACTTTTATGGGATTTGTGGCTTCAAATTATTAGTATCAAGTGCCTTTTCTATCAAGTTGTAGGTTTACAGGACCAAATTGGCAAATTTGATAAATCAATTATAGATCCACTTAAATTGAACATCTAAACCAGGTAAGGATATAAATATAATTCTTCTTGGCCCCTTCATACTCTAGATTCATATTTCTCTATTTTTATAAAACATTTGCATAAAATAAAAGATAGAAAAAGAAAAAAAACAAAAGAACATAGATTTAATTACATCATATTTTGCATTTAATCACATTAGTTGAAAACTCAAAAGAAAAGGTCAAAATATAAACTTAGTTGCATCATTTTACATCAATCATACTAGTTGAAAAAACTCAAAATAAAAGGAAAAAAATATACAAACTTAGTTATATCATTTCCATATCAATTGCATTTAATCAAAATCTTTCAAAGAATGAAAAGATAAAACATAGAATTTAGTTAAATTATTTTATACTTAATACATTAAAATAAAAAAAAACATGTTAGCATAAAATCCATATTTCACTTTCAATAATTGCATCAAATATAGATTTACAATGCTTTCTAGATAGAATTTTATGTTGTTTGTTCTCAAGGAAAGAGAAATTGTATTTAGTATAGAATAGTTACATTTTGGCCAAACTAGGTGCATGTGATACTATCCAAAAGAACACATCAAACAAACTCTAAAACCTAGGCGTAAAAACTACCACAAAATGTTTCCTAGTGAACCCTAAACAATTCATCGAAAAATCATCAAAGAAGACACAAAATCAAGTGTCTCTCTTTGAAGTGTAGACCTAATATTCCCCCATTCCCATTCGAGGCACGAATCCATTAGCCTGAATGAAAGGACCGTGAGAATTTTAGAGCTACACTATGAAATCCATGCTTTTGAAAAACCTGCAAGATGACAAAAAATAGCAAGAGAATTAGTAAAACAAATCATAAATAGAAACCCTCAAGGGGTACCACCATGATAACCATTTGAAAGATGCAAAACGTAACACCCAAATAATGATTTGAAAAAAATAAAATGTAAGGAAACACAATATTGCACAATAGAATAAATTATTTATTGATGGGGGAAGCCTATAAACTCTATTATTTATGAGCATGGATCTTTGAATCCTTTTGATACAATATTACAATAATTTAGGATTCTTCAAAACCCTAAGAAGCAAAGTCATGGTGTCTTCAAGCATGTCTTGATACCAATAGGGTTGAGTGGGATTTTTGGTATCCAAGGTTGGGCCACTCCATATTTTTATGTAGCACCTTCAGATCTGCACACAATGACATAAAAAATAGTTAGTAGTATATGCGAGGGCTCCATAGTGTGAGGCCCTCTATATGCAATAATAAAACCCTAACTAGATACTGCAAGTATAGTGAATAGAAATAGAAAGCACATTCATAAAAATAACAAATAATAGATTTGTTTTACTTATGTACTATGTTATGATATGGAAAACCTGATGCAGAGGACTGGTGTGATGATGCCCTAGCGTCTCCAGAAGGCTAAAGGGTCTTCAAGAATGATAATGTACAATGTCCACGAGCACCTAACTGTTGTAGGAAATGCCTGTGGGTGCTTGGGGTTGAGAGGAAGGATTATGTAGAAGCATATTCGATGAGGGAGAAAGGATGGCGGTGGTGATGGGGGGTTATGGTGAGTGAATATGGTGGCCAAACTAATGCAGGGAAGATTAGGGCACTTAAGGATTTTAAAACTCTAAAACTTGGAAGACTCAGGGACTCGGACTATTCGAAAACTCAAAAAACCCGAGAATTTAGAATCAAGGTAATCGGGGTTGAGCCATCAAAATAGCTCCTATTTATAATCTAACCTAGGACATGCTAGGGTTTCAATAATACTAATTGTGTGGTTGATATTAAAGCACATCTAAGGGTAGATAATAAATATAGGGTGTGACATGGATTGATGTAAATGGGTGGGCAAGATTAAATGAAATTGGATGGTTGGGATCAATTCACTTAAATAAATATGCTTTTATTAAATATATATTATAATATAATATAAAATACTATATTTAAATATATATAAAATAAATATATATAAATAAACATGAATAATGATCGAAAATGGTGGGAAATAGGGATAGTGGGCAACTTGACTATGCTTTGGTGGTGGAAATGGTGGGAAGGTCTAGATGGAGGAAATTGGCTATGCTTTGGTTTCTACACTCACATTTATTACATTTTAAAGGTAGCCTTAGTCTAGAAAGACTTGACAATAATAGAAATAAAGAACACAAGCTTATACTGAGAAGTGGGTGAACAATATAATACCACTTTTTACTTGTCTTTACAATCAATATTATGCAATGTATATATAGCAATATCAACAATAGTAATAAAAGAAATGCACAAATCATCACACACAATAAAGACACCAATTTAGCATGGTTCACCCAATGTGGGCTACTACATGGAGAAAATATTTCACTAAAATTTTCTCAATCAATCTCTTGGAATCCTTTCCCTATTACAATACTTATGGAACTTTGTCCAAATGAGACACTAATACCCTAATCAAGTTTGTGGATATCTATTCATAGGATAAATCCTTTCTCCTCTACTCTAGTTGGTGATATTGTAGAAGAACTACTGCTCCTACTGCATTAGCTAATGGATCTCTATCCACTAAAGACTCTTGTCCTCACTCAAAAGACCTATCCTCATTGCCCTAGCTAATGGATCTCTATCCACTAGATACTATCATCCTCTATACTCTATCACCTCCAAATATTACTTTTAGCTCTATCTCAAATTTTTACTAAACACAGTCCTTCAGTATAGCACAAATCTGCTCAATCTCTATCTTTGGTCTGGTACAAACCTATCCTCAAATCTACACCAAACTCTATTCTCAAATCTACATCAAAAACAGTCCTTCGGTCTAGCACAAAACTGTTCTCAATCATTGTCCTCAAGCCTTAACACAAAGCTTGACTTAATCACAAATTCAACTCTTTTGGATCTACCTCAAACCTTAACTCAAGGTTTGAACAAATCAATCAATCAACTCTACTCACAAGTATTCTCAAAGACTTGTCTCAAATATGCCTTGTAAGCTTCCATAAAAGCTCACACTAATCTATCCACAAGTCCCCTCTAGAACTTGTCCAAATATTCTCAATAATATCTATCCTCAAATTTATATTGTAAGATTCCACAAAATCTCACACAAAACTATCCATAATTCTTCTCAAAGACTTACCTCAAATCTTCTCAACAAGTCCTCACTAGAACTTATCCAATCTCATAGAAATATACAGAGAATTGTTAGACTCAACATGCTTCACATTCAAAATAATGGTCAACCACTTTTAATCTCTCTTTTTACCATAGAAACATATAGAGAATTGCTAGAGACTCAATATGTTTCACACTCACAAACACTCAACCTCTTTTTCAAATAAATTTAGAATATGGAACAATTTGTTTTACAAAAATTGAACTATCACTTCAACACATCCACTTGACTAGGCTCAACCAACTCTACTCAACCAATCACTCAATGAAATAATCCTTGCTCACAAACCCTAGTCCAAGCATATGAAAACTCACTCACTTATTTCCAGCAATGCTAATCAAACAATTTTACATAACAATGATACTCCTGAGCTTTCACAAACTCTAGTTCAAGATGGTTCACAACTTCACATAACAATGATACTCATGATATTTCATAACCTCTATTTTAGTTCATAACTTCACATAACAATTATACTCATATTATTTGCATAAAACCTAGTTCAAGCATATGATAGCTTTACCCAATATTTCCATCAATGCTTATAAAATAAGGTTTTTATCATCAAATATCACTTAGAAAAATCTCCAACAATCAAAATCAACAGTGCTTGTTAAACAACCCTTTTCACTCTAACTTAGAATTCAAAATATCCAACAATCACTTACTAGGAAGATGTGCCCATACCTTTTTGTTTGATGTAGAAGTGCCCATAAAAAAACTGTCTCAATCACAATTTTCTTCTTTGCCAATTTCAATGGTTAGATGACAAAATATCACATTAACACTCTCAATATTTTTCAATTAAAAAAATAATCAAACTCAAATACACCTTATTACTCCTTGAAATTAGAAATCATCAAATCACACACAAAAATAATTACTCAATTTCTCCTTATAATCTCCAAATTTAATTAATAAACCTCAAAAAATTAAAATTTCAAAATAATAATAGCCTACATTTTTATCTCCCTCAAATACTCAATATCCAAATTAATTCAGGCAAAAAATAAACTTTATAACCATCAAAAATATTTTATTTTTTTCAACCTTAGCACATTCAAAATAATCAAGCGACCAAGACAAATGTTATCATCACGTACCTTTAACTCTTGTAAAAAGTCCTCGATGTGTTTCAAACACAAAACCACTCCCAACCGAGCACCTTATCAAGGCTCTAGTCCACCATGTGGACTAAACACTTCCACGGGGAAGGGAAGGCACAAGCCTTTATTCCCTTCGTTTGATGCTTGCTTAAAATAAACTACCCTCTCTTCCTTTCAAAAATAAAATTGGTAGGGTTTTAACCTTGCACTCCTTGCCTATCGAAACACTTATCGATATACTCTATCACCAACTGCGCTACCAACACATTTGGCACTAATTTTGGTGCTCCCTTTGACTTGTCTCTTCACCGCCCAATGTGGATTTAGCACATGCAAAAATCCTTTCATATTTTGTGCTTGAACACTTAGCATACATGGGCAATATTTCGTATGGACGGATTAATTAAATTTTTAACTCCCCTTTTATACACACTTGCATATGCACTTTCAAACATCAATGATAATATCGAATTTAAAATTTGATTTAAACATACAACCTTTTACTTTGGCACCAAAACTATTATTTAAATATAAATTTTAACTTTAGTTAAAATATTTAAATTTAAATAATTTAAATCTTATCCTTTTAAATCTGCTTCCTAGGTTTTTCTAGAGAACTTGGAGAATGATCACTTCATGGTCTCCAATTTTCTTCAAATCAACCCTTAACTAGAATATTATAATAAAATATTATAATATTTTTCCTTTGGCCTTGATACATTCTTCCTATTGCACTACTTATGAAAACTGCTTTCTCTTGCATTTCTCACTGAAAATGACTCTTGAAATCAATGAAAACTCAACTCTTGACATTAATGACAACTCATTTGATAAAAATATCCAAAAATATATCCCTTTGTCATTGATGGTAACCCAATAATATTTTCAAATTTCATTAACTGTTTTCTATTTTTCTCCCCCTAGGAAACTGCTCCCCCTGACTCAATGCTCCCTCCTTAAATCAAAAATCTCCTCTTTACTTAAATCTCTCCTCCTTTGACATCAATGAAAAAGGGTCATCTTTGGGTCTTGGGGTTAAGAATGAGTCTCTTATCTTAGCCCCTCCCCATATCCTCTTGAGGTGGTTAATTATGGGGTGGGAGTATTTATATTCCCAGCAAGCACTGATCTTTACCTATGTCCACTTTCCTTCTCATATGATCCTTTTGATTCCTCTAACTATACATGTTCTTGCTTATCTCTAGAATTTTTTCTCTACACCACTTTGCTGTATGTCCATCATTATTCCTGTCATGGACCTTGTAATTCATTTCCTTGTGACAAAAATGATTACATGAGTAGCAATAACCATGAAAAGGTTGTCTATTTCTGAAGTTACCATATTCCTATTTTCATGTGTTCTACACTATGAATCCTTGTGCCCAAATCTATCACATGAGAAACATCATCCATTGAAATTTCCTTGCCTTGATCTCATTGGTCTCTTAGTCTCTTTTTATTTGTGTTGGTTCTTGTTCCATCTATTTCTTCTTTGTGCATTTTTCCTTTCCTTGTTGAACTTTCTATTGTCCAAATCATCCTCATAAGTCTCACTTTCTCTTACACTATCTTCTTCTAAATTTTCTTCTTCTCTAGAACTTGAGGTTGACTCATCTTCTTGTTTCTTTTGCACCTGTTTAAAACCAAGACCTATTTTGCTTGATGTAGGCTTTTGTGTCTTGATAATCTTATCCAAATTATTTGAGATTCTTCCAAACTTGTATAACCTACCCTTAGACTCTTTTATTTCTACCCTTCGCAGAGCCACTTCATGTTCTAACCTTTCACATTCTAAGACCTTTTATTCTAACTTATCCTTGAACTTATTTGTCTTAGCCATTGACTTGTTTAGATCCTCTATAATATTTTCTCTCTCTTCATCACATTCTTGAAACTAAAACTTAATTTGAGAGTTTTTCTTTCTTACTTTCTTTAATGTGTTAAGAGCATAAATAAGCTCTCCCTCAAGATCAACTTATCCTTTCTCGGATTCTACCTCTATTTGTTTACCTTTGAAAACATCTTAATTTTTTTCTAACTTGTCTTCTATAGGATCACCTCCTTCTTCTAGTGCCATTAGAATATTCTCTTCTGGTCCTTCAAGTGTATCCTCATATTCATCATCACTAAAACTAAAACCATTATTTGTACAACTATCTTCAAGATGTCCAAACTTACATATAAAACACTTGAGATTTATTGGTGATTTTTTTTTAACTTCTTCATTTTCTTCTATCATAAATAGAACTTCATATTTATCATTATCTAAGAAACTATTATCACTATCACTTGAGTACTTACTTGTATTTTGTGCATACCTCTTCTATCTTTGAAAGAATTATTTCCTTGTTTGCCTTTTTCATCCTTGCATTTTCTTTGGTACCTATATTTTTATGATTCCCAATTCTTATGATCCTATTTTTCTTCATCATTGCTATTTATAGCTTCTTGAAAATAATTTGTATAATGACCATACTTTTCACAAGTGAAACATCTAACATATTTTGCATCTTTAAATATTTTTTGATCCTTATTCTTTTTTCCATAATTTGCTTCTTCATCACTGGATGACTCATTGCTTGAATCTGACTTCTTGCCCTTTGTCTTCTTAGTAGCTTTAAAGGCTACTTTCTACCAGATATTAGGTTCCTGTTTGGTTCTCATCTCAAAAGTTGTAAGAATACCAATTAATACATCTCTTGTAAAAATATCACCATCTTTTGATTCCTTTATAGTAGAGATCTTTTCACTAAACCTTTTTGGGAGAGATCTTAAGATATTATCACAAACATCAGATTCTTCAATATCAAGTCCAAATCCTTGCATGAAATTAACAACTTTGTCTACACGAAGTAGATATGCACTAATATTTTCCTCATCCTTCATTCTTAATTTTTCAAAATATCCTTTGAGATTTTGTATCTTTACCTTTTTGACAATTTTATCTCCTTCATATATGCTTTGTAACTTAACCTAAATATCTTTTATTGATTTGCAATGCATAACTTTATGAACTCTGTTCTATGCAAACCTCTTAAAATTGCATTTATTGCTTTTGAATTGTAATGATGTAGAAGCTTACCATCTTTATATGTAGGTGGAGTAGCTGGTGGTGTGTATCCATTTTTAACTGCTTCTCATATTTCATTGCCAAGTGCCATCATGTGAATCTCCATTCTCATACTCCAAAATACATAATAACTTTCATAAAAAAATGGTGTTGAATTATCTGAGGATTGATTCTTAGAATCCATTATGTTCTTATAAGATTTTTTTCAAGTTGTTAAAATATTCTAAAGGAACCTGCTTTGATACCAATTAAAGAACATAAGCTTATACTAAGATGGGGGTGAACAATATAATATCACTTTTTACTTTTATTTCCAATCAATATTATGCAATGTATAGATATCAATATCAATAATAGTAATCAAAGCAATGCACAAATAACCACACATAATAGAGACACCAATTTAACATGGTTCACCCAATGTGGACTAATCCACGAAGAAAATATTTTACTAAAATTTCCTCAATCAATCTCTTAGGAATAATTTCCCTATTACAATGTTTATGGGCCTCTATCAAAAGGATACACCAATCCCCTAATAAAATTCATGGATCTCTATCAATAATAGAACTTCTTTCTCCTCTACTATGGCTAGTGATCTTATAGAAGAACTACTAACCCTACTGCATTGGCTAATGGATATCTATCCACTGAAGACTCCTATCATCACTTAGAAGACCTATCCTCATTACCCTGACTAATGGATCTCTATCTACTAGACACTATCATCCTCTATACTCTATCACATATAAAGCTTACTCTTAGCTCTATCTCAAATTTTTACTAAACACAGTCCTTTGGTCTAGCACAAATCTGCTCAATTTCTATCTCTGGTCTAGCACAAACCTGTTCTCAAATCTGCACCAAACTTTGTTCTCAAATTTTCACTAAAGATAGTCCTTAAGTCTATAACAAATATGTTCTCAATCTCTATCCTCAAACCTTAACACAAAGCTTGACTTGATAACAAAATCAACTCTGTTGGATTTGCCTCAAACCTTAACTCAAGATTTGAACAAATCAAGCAATTAACTTTGCTCACAAGTCTTCTCAAATACTTGTCTCAAATCTGCCATGTAAGCTTCCATAAAAACTCACACTAATATATCCACAAGTCCTCTCTAGAACTTGTCCAAATCTGCTCAATAATGTCTATCCTTAAATTTGTATTGTAATCTTCCACAAAAGCTCACACTAAACTATCCATAAATATTCTCAAATACTTGCCTCAAATTTGCTCAATAAGTCCTCACTAGAACTTGTCAAATCTCATAGAAACATATATAGAATTGTTAGAGACTCAATATGCTTCACATTCACCATAATTATCAATCACTTTCAATCTCTCTTTTTAACATAGAAAAACATAGAGAATTGTTAGATAGTCAATATGTTTCACACTCACAAACACTCAACCTCTTTCTCAAATCAATTTAGAATATGGAATAATTTGTTTCACAAAACTTGAACTATCACTTTAACACATCCACTTGAATAGGCTCAACCAACTCTACTCAACCAATCACTCAATGAAATAATCCTTTCTCATAAATCCTAGCCCAAGATATGAACACTCACTCACTTATTTCCAACAATGCTTATCAAACAATTTCACATAACAATGATACTCATGATATTTTACAAACTCTAGTTCAAGATAGTTCACAACTTCACATAACAATGATACTCATGATATTTCACAACCTCTAGTTCAAGATAGTTTACAACTTCACATAATAATGATACTCATGTTCTTTGCATAAACCCTAGTTAAAGCGTATGAAATCTTTATCCAATATTTCCAACAATGCTTATAAAACAAGGTTTTTATCATCAACTCTCACTCAGAAAAAATATTCAACAATCAAACTCAAAAATGCTTTTTAAACAACCATTTTCACTCAAAATTAGAATTCACAACATCCAACAATCACTCACTAGGAAGATATGCCTATACCTTTTTGTTTGATGTAGAAGTGCCCTTAAAAAACCTATCTCAATCACAATTTTCTTCTTTGCCAATTTCAATGGTTAGGTGACAAAATATCACACTAACACTCTCTCAATATATTTCTCAATTTCAAAAAATAATCAAACACAAATACACCTTATTACTCCTTGAAATTAGCAATCATCAAATCACACACAAAATTATTACTCAATTGCTCCTTATAATATCCAACTTTAATTAATCAACCTCCAAAAATTAAACTTTCAAAATAATATTAGCCTACCCTTTTATCTCCCTCAAATACTCAATATCCAAATTAATTCAAGCAAAAAATAAACTTTATAACCATCAAAAATATTTTATTTTTCAACCTTAGCACATCCAAAATAATCAAGTGACCAAGACAAATGATATCAACACATACCTTTAACTCTTTTCAAAAGACCTCAATGAGTTTCAAAAATGAAACCACTCCCAACCGAGTTCCTTATCAAGGTGCTAGCCCACCACATGGGCTAAGCACTTCCATGGGGAAGGGAAGGCACAAGCCTCCATTTTTTCCCTTTGTTCGGTGCTTACTCAAAAGAAATTGCCCTCTCTTCCTTGCAAAAATAAACTCGACAGGGTTTGAACTTGCCTACCGAATCACTTAGCATTATCCTATATCACCAATTGTGCTACCAACACCTTTGGCACTAAGTTCAACACTCCATTCAACTTGTCTCTTCACTGCCCAATATGGATTTAGCACATGCAAAAATATTTTTATCTTGGCGCCCAAAATCTTAGCATATGTGGGCAATATTTCGTATGGATAGATTAATTAAAATTTTAACCCTCCTTTTATACACACTTACATATGCACTTTAAAACATCGACAATAATATCGAATTTAAAATTTGATTTAAACGTACAACATTTTACTTTGGCACCAAAACTATTATTTAAATTTCAATTTTAACTTTAGTTTAAATATTTAAATTTAAATAATTTAAACCTTATCCTTTTAAATATGCTTCCTAGGTTTTTTTAGAGAAATTGGAGAATGATCACTTCATGGTCTTCAATTTTCTTCAAATAAACCTTTAACTGGAATACTTTAATAAAATATTATAATATTTTTCTTTGGCCTTAATACATTCTTCCTCTTGCACTGCTTATGGAAACTGCCTTCTATTGCATTGTTCACTAAAAATGACTCTTGACATCAATGACAACTCAACTCTTGACATCAATGATAACTCATTGTAGGTCCAAGGTAAGTCCAAAATGATAAATTGAACATTAGCTTTAGGAAATAGGTGTTACAAAATATATATAACAAAATAATTAACTAATCTAGTCTATCTCGCTAACCAACATGGTAGGAGAGACGTGTAGCTAACTACTAACCTAGGTAGAGAGTTCTAACCATAAAACTAACCTAAATATCTAACATATGATATTTAGGTACTTACCTAGTTTAACCATGAAGAAAATATCTCATGGTAATTACATAATTACATAGAAAAGTAAATGTAATAACCCCATGTAGTGTAATGCAATACACTACCTTATTTTACCCTAACATCCCCCCTTTATTACATCACTTTGATATACAAAGTTTTCTCCGAAATAGTTGAAATTTGACACATCCAAGTTCCTTTGTAAAAATTTCTACAACTTGTTCGTCGGTGGGAATGTGTTGGAGCTTGATTCTGTTCTTAGGAACTTCATCACGAATGAAATGACAATTTGTATCAATATGCTTAGTTCATTCATGATGCACTAGATTCTTTACCAAGTTCAAAACACCTGAGTTGTCACAAAACATGTGAATGGGAAGTTTCTTTGGTAGGCCCATGATAGCCAAGATGCGACTTAGCCATATCGCTTCACACACAGCTCCACGTGCAGCGTGATATTCTGCCTCAGTTGAAGATAAAACAACCAACTATTGTTTTTTTACTATGCCATGAGACAGGACTAGATCCAAGATGAAAAACATAGCCTGAGGTTGATTTTCTATTATCAATGGATCTAGCATAATCAGAGTCAGTGTAACTCTATAAGAAGAATGAGTTATTCTTCTTATACTCTAGACCATAATTGGCACTACCTTGAATGTAGTGTAAGACTCTTAGCTACTTTCCAATGGGATACCTTTGGTTCTTGCATGAACTGTGAGAGATAGTTTACAGCATAAGTAATATCTAGTCTAGTATTAGTTAGATAGATGAGGCTTCCAGTCATCTGTCTATAAAGTGTTCCATATAATTGTGGTGAGTCTTCATATCATGATAACTGAAGCCCTGATTCCATCAATTTTGCTTTGGGTTTACAATCAGTAATATGATATTTTTCTACTAAATTCTTGGTATACTTTGTCTAAGTCATCCTTAGATGATTATTTTTATGTTATATCTCAAGTCCAAGACAGTAGTGGAGAAGTCCTAGATTTTTCATATCAAATGACTCTTTCAAGTCATCTTTCATGGCCTTAATCAAGTTCTCTGAATTTCCAGTGATGATCAGATCATCTACATATAACACGAGAATCACTATCTCAAAACCTGTGTTCTTGATATAGTGCATTAGATGGACTTATCTTAAATCCATGTTGCAATAGGTGACTATCCATTTTTATGTACCATGCTCTTGGGGCTTGTTTTAGCCCGTATAATGATTTGACCAATTTGCAAACATGTTGCTCATGGCCTACCTCTGCAAATCTAGGAGGTTGAGTCATGTATACTTATTCTTTTAAGTCACCATTAAGAAAGGTGCTTTTTACATCCATCTGATGTAATTTCCATCCGAACTGTGCTACCATAGCACAAATTACTCGAATGGTGGTCATCCTTGTTGTAGGAGCAAAGGTTTCCTCATATTCAAGTCCTTCCTTTTGAGCATATCCATTTGCCATAAGACGGTCTTTATGCTTATCTGTAGTGCCATATGTCTTATATTTTATTTTTTAAACCCATTTGCAACCTATGGGTTTCTTTCCTTTAGACAAATCCACTAGCTTCCATGTTTTATTCTTTATGAGGGAGTTATATTTTGCATCCATAGTTGCCTTCCACTGAGGCAGTCTAAGTGCTTCATCAACTGTAGAAGGTTCATTCTCATCACATGCTAATAAATAAACCCTCTCCTCATCTATGTCCATCTCATCTTCCCTTGGTAACTCTCTATCAACTGAAAGATCTTGAAAATCTGCACAAAGATCATCAACTGAAGTGGATGCTTCATTCTTTTATTTTTGTGTCATGCTTCTTGTCTTTGGATGATTGAGAGTAAGATCAGGTGGGGAAGTGATTTTAGAGTCTTTCACTATGCTTGTATACCATTTGGGTGGCTTTTTATGTTGTGTAGAAGGAAGTTGATGTTCCTCCTCATCATCAAGGTATACTGATGTAGTGTTGGATGTGAAAGCTTCATCAAACACTACATCTCTACTTACATGTATCTTCTTGGTAAATGGGTCTATCAACCGATAGCCTTTTGAAAATTCATCATATCCAAGAAATATACA
The DNA here is from genome assembly GCA_028583015.1 of Wollemia nobilis. NCBI lineage: Eukaryota > Viridiplantae > Streptophyta > Pinopsida > Araucariales > Araucariaceae > Wollemia > Wollemia nobilis. The sequence goes on along the minus strand of JAQPPZ010001736.1, from coordinate 551,150 downwards.
AGGTAGGTATTTCTCATCTAATTTCTTTATTTTCTCCTTAGGTATATGCATAAATGCCTTACACCCAAATACCATTAGATGAGTTATGGAGGGTTTCCTACCACTCCATGATTACTGAGGAGTCATACCTTCAAGATCCCTTGTGGGAGACCTATTCAGAAGATATACTGTAGTTTGAACAACTTAAGCCCAATAATTTTTCTCAAGGTTGGCTCCCTTAAGCATACCTTGAACCATTTCCATTATGGACCGATTTCTTCTCTTAGAAACCCCATTGGATTGAGGAGTGTAGGCTATTGTTAACTGTCTCTTTATCCCTTGTGTCTGTAAAAATGAGAAAAATTCTTTTGATGTGTATCCCCCCCCTTGATCTGAATGGAGGGTCTTAATAAAGCATCCTGATTCCTTATCAACAAGAGTTTTGAACAATTGAAAATAGAAAAATGATTTACACTTCAATTTCAAGAAGAAGACCCACATCTTCCATGAGTGATCGTCGACAAAAATTTGAAAATATCATTTTCCTCCATAACTTGTAGACATGGGACCACACAAATCTATGTGAACCAACTCCAAAGGTACCTTAGCTCGAAAAGAGCTAGGTTCAAAAGGTACTCTATGTTGCTTTCCTGACAAGCAATCAGAGCACACTAACAAGGTAGATGAAAGAGTAGGGAGTATTTTCACCATTTGATATTTACTCAACTCTAGTAAATATCCTAAACTCAAATGCCCAAATATCTTATGCCAAATAGAAGTGGCCTCCTTTGTGGCTATTGCCATTGCAGTATGGGTAGAGAAAATTGCATCTAAGACAAACAAACCATGTTTGTATGAACCTGTTGCTATCTGTTTTCCATTTTTAGTGATAAAGCAACGTTTCTTTTCTTTGTCCACTGTAAAATTGATATTCATGTTATTGTCCAGGATTTGTGGAACTGACAAGAGATTATTTTTCAATCCTGGAACATAAAGAACATTTTGAATATTACATTCTCCATCTATAAGGGATACATAAACACTTCCTTCTCCCTAAACTCGATAGGTCTGATCATTAGCAATGGTGACCGGTCTACCTTCTCGAGCCTCAAATGTTGCAAACCAAGATTTATCACCAGTCATATGTTTACTAGCACCTGAATCTATGTACCACATAGAGTCCTTGTGGGAGGAATCTATATGGGTCATGAGCACTTTGTGTGCTCTCTCAAAATCTGAACTAGAATCTTCAACTGCAATGTGTCCCTTTTGCTGTTTGTTCTTGTTCTTAGGTTTGCCTTGGCCCTTTTTGTTTCTTTTTTCATTGTGTGATTTGTTCTTAAACCAACATATTTTGGTTTCATGAGTGTCTTTGTCATAAATTTTACAATACTGCTTCTTCTTCAGAATCTTTTTGAGTTTACCCTTTTCTTGAGTAGAAGAAGAACCTTTCTGTTGATTCCAATTTTTCTTACCACCTTGTATTTTTGAGAAAAGAGCATTGTTAGATGCCTCATCTCTTTGGAGTTGATTAGATTCTTCTGTTTGAAGCATGTTTACCAACTCGACAAAAGTTACTGTCCTACCAGAAACTTGTAGTGAGGTGATCAACATTCAATAGGAATCAGGAATACCTCTCAAAATGATTGAGTTCAAGACTTGGTCTTCCAGTTTCTCTCTTAAGGATTGCAGTTTTGTTTTCAATTCTATGACTCTGTAGAGGAATAGCTCTACTATTTCTCTTGATTTCATATGTAGAGTATGAAGCTATGTTTGAAGGTTAAGAATCGTTGATTGATTATTTCCCTCAAAGATGGTACTTAAGGCATCCCATGCTGCCTTACCAGTTGTAGCTTCACTGATATGAGGTTGGATATCATCAGTAATAGCAAGAAAGATCATTAAGGATAGTTTTTTATCTTTTTTTATCAAAGTCTCTTTGATCTTGTCCAAGTGATTGAGGTGTAGTGACACTTCCATCCACTATTGACCATAATTCCTCTACAGTTAAGATAGCTTTCATCTTAGTCTTCCAAGCTGAATAATTTGATTGAACCTTTGAGCAGTTGGCTCTTAGTGAGATACTTGTGTATCATGGCCATGGTTTAGGATTCAAATTTGATAGGACTAAGATGGTGATATCTTGCACTATACCCTCAAAAGAGTATATGGAAGTTGTTTTCAATTTGCCCCTATAAGATATTTAATGGCACCTGCCTTAACACCCTTACCAAGGGATGAAAAGTTGGAGGAATTTTAAGCCAAACAAAATATGGCAAATGAAACATGGGTAGGTCTGTAAAATTTTTTATTTTTTCCTCTAGGATATTTAATGGCACCTGCTTTAACACCCTTTAAAGAAGGATGAAAAATTTGAGGTTATTAAGCCAAACAAAGAGAGTGAATCAAGGTGATTTGAAGTTTTGACCTTTTGATGGGGAGTAAAAGATGACTATTTTTAAACTATGTAAAGTTTAGCATGGTTTTTGAGTGAAGTTTGGGTTTTGTGAAATGCTTCTTTTAATGTTATATTTGACTTTTTAATTACATAGGAAAAACATGAGTTTTTAGTGCAATAATCAAAACATGAGAGCAACCCAAATTTGTATCACTCTAGGTGTCGGATGCAACCGAAAATGCACCTAGTACAAGCAATTTTTAAGAGAAGGTGTCGAGTAAAATCAAGAATGCACCTTTCTTACTCTGAAATATCCCCCCTTTTTCATTACAATTTTGTAAACTATAGAATAAAAAAAATGAATTCTATCCCCCCTTAATGTTTACAAAATGTAGAATTTAGAGCACTCCTTTCAAGACAAGTCAACACACGACCCACTTTTGAAAGACTCCCAGAACTAGTCAACACACGACTTAGTTTTTATGGATCCAAGGTTACAAAGTCTTCTCAATTTTGCAAAAAAAAAATAGATGTGCAATTTTATGTATTATGTCTCCTTGGAGAAAACAAATGCACTCTTTGTACTTTTGATCTTTACAAAAAAAAAAATTCAGGTTCCTTGTTTTCTAATTTGCAAAAAAAAAAAATCAGTGTGATCCTTTCTTTGTATGCTAAATGAACAAGGTTTGAGAAGAGTTGTCTAATTTACAACAAAAAAAATGTGCTTTTGCTATGTCTTATATCTCCATTTTGTGAGAAAACATTAGCACCTTTAAATATTAAAGTTGCAAAAATATTTCTTTAATTTTAATTTTTTTTTTAATTTGCAATAGTTTAAGAAAAGTTTTTAATAAATCATTTTAATTAATAATGAAAAACTAAAAAATATATCTTTGAAATAAATCAATTTAAATATTTAAACAAAATTTGATTTTCAAAAAGAAATATTTAAACAAAAAATGATTTTCAAAAAGAAATATTTTGAAGTTTAAAATATTAAAAAAATAATTTAATAAAAAAACTTGAATTAAAAAATGCAAAAATAAAAAAAAATTAAAAAAATACCTTGGTAGCGCCGAAGGCCAAAATAATGGCCTTTTGTTCCTGGTGGGAGTCAAACCCTGGACTCCCCGTTGTGCGCCTTAGCTCGATCCGATCAACCGGTTGAGCTACAGTTCCCGATGGGAAAGAAGGCACACGATGTGCCTGATAAATCCCGCGACAACGATTTTTTTTTTTTTTAAATTGTCAGGATCTTTATCCCACGTGCATCCCGTAGTGGGATGTTGTGGGGTTGATAAGGGGGAAGTCCCCCCTTATCCATCGATTGTCGTTGGGCAATCGACTACCGTCGCTTGCCCTTTTGGTCGACGCCATGTGGCTCCAAGGGTAGGTAAGTCCTCGTCAAGTCAGTCTTGTGGCGATATGCCACATGTCAAGTCATGTCCAATGGTTGTCCGCCACTTGTTTGGTCCCTATATAGTGGTTGTCCACTACGTGTCCACTGATGGTTGTCTACCATGTGTTTGCTAGTGGCTATCTAGCATGTGTCCTATCAAGTCAGCACCTCAAGGTGTATGCCAGGGTCCAGTCTGCATCGATCAATTCCACATATCTCTCATGATGTGTGCCAGGTCTAGTCTACATCGATCCAATCCATGTTTCGATCAGGGATTGGAGGACCGCCTGCCTCTCAAATCCTAAAGTTTGGGTCAGCCTATGAGGACGGGAGGGTGCTCCTACCCTCTCGGCTCTCCCGTGATTGGGCCACATGGCATGCAGGCCTCTACGGGCCTAGGGGCTAGTGCGAGAGCTAAGGTTGAGTGGCCTCAGCTCATTGACCATGGCAAATATAGGTATGCATGTGCCCTCATCTTGGCCTACGTGCTAGGTCGATGGTAGAATCTACGGGTCCTCTAGCTATGTCATCTACGATGGCCAGATCTGGGCTAACTGGCAATGTCAATTGTGACTGCCAGATCAGTGGGCCTACAGGCTATGTCGACTGTGATGGCTTGTGCTATGGGCCTACAACCCCCAGGTCTATGACCTAACTCACGGGCCTAGGTCTCCAGGCCTTCCCAGTGAGGAAGAGACCACATTGAGCACCTTAGCTACTTCGTGGGAGTCCGCAACGATGGGAAAACGAGAGAGAGATCGTAGGTGAATGATACCAATGTAGGTCCAAGGTAAGTCCAAAATGATAAATTGAACATTAGATTTAGGAAATAGGTGTTACAAAATATATATAACAAAATAATTAACTAATCTAGTCTATCTCGCTAACCAACATGGTAGGAGAGACATATAGCTAAATACTAACCTAGGTAGAGATTTCTAACCATAACACTAACCTAAATATCTAACAAAAGATATTTAGGTACTTACCTAGTTTAACCATGAAGAAAATATCTCATGGTAATTACATAATTACATAGAAAAGTAAATGTAATAACCCCATGTAGTGTAATGCAATACACTACCTTATTTTACCCTAACACTCATTTAATAAAAATGCCCAACAAGAACAACTAACCTCCACACTACACTGTATCTCTACTTAATTCTTCTTCAAAATCTAATCTCAACCACTACTCAATATGATCTTAAATCTGATCACTATCACTGCTCAAATTTATTCCCAAATCACATCATAAATGACATACATGACTACACATATTTTTAATCAAAATTTCTTCTTGGATCTATACTCTTAACACATTATCATCCCTGCTATATCTTGCTTTATCTCAACCTTCAATTGATTATGTGATAGATGGAAAATATACAAAACTAAAGTCTTCAATGCATATATAGAAAAGTGCACCTTTTTCTCAAAATAAATCACCTTTCTTTTGTCTTACAAGTCCACTAATTTATAATCAACATCCCAAATGCAAATTGTCTGCCCAATTTCTTTCTCTATGAACTTTAATAATGGAAGACGTGCCCATACCTTAATTTCTTCATAGTTTGATTACTTCACAAAATGGAAGGCATCTCAAATTCCTTCAACATGGTATTATTGGGAGCATCTCTTATGCGCATTCAACTCATGTAGAGGACACCTAAGTATTCTCCATGCGATAGATACCCATGCAAATCTACGTTCTATTCAACATTATTTTCAAGCATATACTTCTTAACATGGGTAACGTTCTATTTAGGAGGTATGACAAATCACTTTACCTTTTATTAGATATTCAAAAATTCTTTCCTTTGTAATTCAATCACAGACATCCAATGTATTGAACGCAAATTGCAGTACTTTTCTTTGTCCACTATAGCTCCAGTTTTTGCAATGATGATGATTACGATACCAATGCACTTTTATTTATCCACTGCAGCCTTAGATCTCATAATGACAATGATTGCAACACCAATAATACTCTTTTATCAATTGTAGTCCTAGCTCTCACAACGAATTGAAGCACCAAAAATGCTTTCCTTTGTTTACTATCACCCTAGCTCTCCAACGATGATGATTGTAGCACCAACAATGCTTTCCTTTGTTTATTGCTATCCTAGATTTCCAACGATGATGATTACAGTGCCAATAACACTTTTCTTTGTTCACTACTACCATAGCTCTCCAACCATACTACAACTCTTCAATACCAAAGACTCCAAACTCATTTTTCTCTTCAACTCACAAAACCTTCAAAATCATTGTGCTTTCCAACTCACAAAGCCTCCAAACTCGCCATACTTTTCAACTATAAAAACTCCAAACTTGTCATGCTTCTTTCGATCTTCTTAGATATTGGTGTTCTTTGAAAAATTAGTTGGTGCTTATTTTTCATTCGAAGCCTCTCAAACCATCATATGTACACTTTCCCCTAGTTAGTGTAAATACAACAACATGGCCTATCTATTGCCACTAATTCACACAGTCGCCTTCATCCATTAGAATATCAAGACTTGAATTTTATGTATTTAAATATCTGTTCTTTTTTATTTGCACACGAGATGAAGGCTATACAAATATCTACCACATCAATGATTGATTCCTTGATGCTCAAGATGCTTCAGACATCCTTTACACAAATTTGTATCTAACTCTCCACTTCTCCATGGCTGTCATAGCTAGCTTTCATTTTAGGACTTTGCACACTTCTCACTTAAGATCCATCTTTGCTTTTTGTCCTAACAACAAGTGTCATATATATTATCTTATGTTGATTTGAAACATAAGGGTTGGTCCCTTCATAAGCAATATTTCTAAAAATTACATTTATAATATTTAAATTTAATGTTTAAATATAATAAAATTTAACTTTATAATATTTTCTATAACTTTAATATTTAAATATTTAATTTAAAGGTTAAAGCATATTCATTCAACTGAGCGCTTGTCCCTTTCCTGGTGCTTTTAGTGGCATAAAAGGTTTAAAATGATTGTGGCATGGTGGTTAAAGGTGTGGACTACACAAATATCTATGTGGTAGATTTTGGGGTAGACAACATAGAATACTATGGCGGTCATAAAAGCTAAACAACCTACCCATATTCATGGCGGCTATTGATTCCACCATGTAAATTTAAAAAAACTATTAAAGCATATACTTGTAATTTAAATCATCCTTCAAATTCTCAAATGATCCTTCCAATTCTACCTTTGATGTCAATGATAACTCAACATTTTTAACAGAAAAATATCTATAAAAACTGTCTACAAAAAATATCTATAGAAACTGTCTACATAAAATGTCTACATAAACTGTCTATAGAAACTGTATTTGTAGAGTTGAAAGAATACTTTACCTAATTCTTCATTCTTTTTTTCTTCCCCCCAAAATGTATCATGAATTTTGAATGAATGTTTTGCTTACATCCCCCAAACTGTATTTTTGGCTATATAGCCAAAAATAGGATAGAAAGGGTTTTATTTTATAAAACAATATATTTTGGTAAATCTTATATATATAATAATTTGTATTATATGATAAGGGCCTGTAGAAAGAAAAAAAGCAATGACCTCCCATCTCACCAAGGGCTTTACAATATCATATACAACCATATCCTAAGTCACAGCCCTTAGGTAAATCCCACCCCTTCTAAAAGCAAAACCAACCCTCTTGGAAAATTGAGTGCTCCTTTTCATGCTTCTATATCCTTGGCTACCAAGAAAAGAAAGGCGATAGATATGGTCCATGAGTTGAAGCCAAAGAAGAATATAAATTTTGAAAAATTTAAAGGTCCTATGAGGAAATCATTGTTGTGTAACTTTATTATGATTAACATAAACCATTCACCAATATGCAAAAATATCAAATCATTCATCCAAAATACATTATCCACAATAACAATCCACAAATGAGAGAGAGATAGATAATACCCTTAAGGTAGGGAAACACCAATAATACTCCTTAAATAAGGAATCACTCCACAAGTTCTCCCAAGATGAGAGGTCACTCAAGGAGGGCAAAGTCCCATAAGCCACTTTGTGGGCAACAACGATTACATAAGATTATTCTTCAATGATGATTACAATGACAAATATCTCTTCTTTATATATCCATCTTCTCATTCTACTTTTGGGAGCCTACTACTAATATAATATTATAATATAATATAATATAATATTATAATACAATCAACCTTGGGTTATGTGTGGCCCATGCCAACCCTTATACAATATAATAATATATCCCCAAATATATATTCCTAGGTTTCCTACCATGCCACACTCCTTACAAATGTTTCATTCTCAAAACATATGAAGAAACATGATAATATGATTTGCTAAGAAAGGTTAGCAACTAGTACCAATCTCGATCATCCATCCATCCAAGCGAAACACGTTGATGCTGGTATGCCATTTTATTACTTGAGTATCCAAATCTGCTTTGTTGGCTCCATGCTTTTGCTACTGTATTTTGATAAATTGAATGATGGGTCCACTTTTTCCTTGATGTTGATGATCCACTTTGAAAACTAGGATCCCTATGCTTTCTCTACCAAACACTGCCATAGTTGGTGCCCTTTTGATTCCATGTAGAATCATAATATTGTTGCCTTGAACCATACCTCCAATATTGTTGATGCTCATGGTGGTGTGGATGGCGATATGGTGCAACCTTAACTTGATGTTCTACCTTCTTTGATTTCTCAATGTTTGGCTCCATTGTTTTAAATTATTCTACACATTGTCCTTTCATGTTATTTTTTTTTGTTGTGTCCTTGTGCTCTTCTATCAAAGCTTCCTTGGACTCTATTATTGTTATTTCCATGAACTTCGTTGTTGCTACTTCTTCCATGGACTTTGTTGTTGCTACTACCTTCTTGGATTTTGTTTTAGGTTCTTCAATTTGTTTCTCTACAACCACTTCTTGATTTTCCTTGCATCCTTGCTCCTTAAGCTGAGAAATATCCTGCAATGTTATCTTCTTTTGTCTGTACCATAACTTCATAAAATTCTTTTGCATATTAATGTTAATAGTACCCAAAGAACCTAACTAAGGATAACCAAGAAAAATATTCTCATAATCCATCTGAATAGCATGGAAATATGAATGTAAAACATATTTAACTATGGTGATCTTCAAATATTCAAATATCTAAACATTCTCACCCTCTAGCTGTATGTCCTTAATTTTTGTTGCTTGAACTTGTAACTTCTTAGCCAAAGTAATATTAATAAAATTATATCTGCTAACAGGGTCAATAGAAATAATAATTTTTTCCTTTTGAATGCTTCCGTGAACCTGCAAAATTAACTTTTTAGATTCAAACAAATTCCTTTGTCCATTTTATAATTTATCTTCTACCAAAGGTATGGTTTCCTCTGTCTGCATACTAACATATTTTTTATCTTCCTTGACCTTTTTTGCTTTCTTCTTGAGTAATTTTATTTCTTTTCCATAGTCTTCATTTTGTTTCTTGAAAATTTCCCATTCTCCTTTTATTTCATTCCACTCATTTTTAATTCCTTGTAGTTTATTTTCAAGGTCTTCGATGGCATCCCACATGCTATCTATATTTTTATCCCTTCCTTCAAGTTTTCTCTTACAAATATCTAACTTTCTTTGTAATTGAATAGGTACCCATGTGCTCAATAATTTCGGTTCAATTTGATCCCATTTGTACAAGCCTTTACCCCTAGTAAGGTTACCTATCCATTGTAATGCTTTCCCCGTAAACAAAGTATGATAGCCATATTGTAACCTCCTTTCACTAAATTGAGATTTTACTAGGTACCCTACCAATCATCTTGTCTGAAGGAACAACTCACCGAGGACAAACAAAATATTATTGACATAAAGGATGATGACAAGGAAGACAATTTTGTTGTTAAAAACTTGAAGAGGTTCATCATTTCAACAACCACAAACATGATGAATTCCATGGTGAATTCCATTACTGAATTCAGGAAAGCCCTATACTTGTTCTACAATGAGCAATTTACAGGTCAAGAAGACTCCAAGGAGGATGAGGTCAATTTTAAGGATGAGGCCAAGTAAGAGGTCAAGAAAGAGATGAAATATGAGGACAAGGAGGGCAATGAGGATGCCACTGAGGTCTCTTTGCTAAGGACTGCATTCTTTGTTAGATCCTATGTTCTAAATTCTTTCAGAAGGTCCTTATTGTTTGTGTAAATAGATTTTGGGGTCCTCCTCTAAAACCTAGATATTATTAAAATTTCCTAACCTATCAATTTATTTATTTATTTAAGGATATGTAGGATTTACTTATGTATTATTTATGCCTTCCAAGCCATTAAATACGCTTGTAGAATAACCCTTTTTTCAAAATGTACTTACCTTCTTGGATTCTAAATAAAATATCCCATGGTCTTATTAACAATTCCTTCTAATGCCTTAGGGATGTTATTTTCTTGTCTTTCTTTATTTAATTTCATTATGGATTTCTATGTGAGAGAAAAATAATGAATTTAAACCTCATATCAATCATCAATATTTGTAAAATAGATCTTCATCAAAGGCTTAGGTGATTTCAAAACTTATTCTGAATGAGAACAATAGGATAGTCATTATGATATCATCTTGATGGCCTTTCCTATAGAAATGTGCATCTATTTGGTATTCTTATAGGGGTGCAAATATTTGGGGAATTAGATTCCCAACCACTCTATCAAAGTTCTGATGGGAATTGTAACCCTATCCTTACTACTTTGTTCCTACAAGTAAATATTAAAGCTTGGAAATTCAAACCACATTTTTATAGGATGAAATGGACTTTGATATATGTTTAGCAATGTGACAGTGGTATGGAATGGAAACTTTCTTATGAATTTTTTTGTCTTAGGTATAAATGATCTAGAGCTGTTTTTATAAATACTCAAACACCTAGTGATCTTAAACAAATTCATCCATTCATATCACAAATTGATATGATGCTAGGGTTATCCTAATGGTTTTAAGCATATGAAGGACCAACTGTGTGTGTAGTGAATGTTCATTTCTCATTATGAGTAAGGATCAACTAATCTATTGATCACTTATGCCAACAAGCTAGCTTATTTGTGAGCATCCATAGGTCTTATATAGACTTGGCACCATCGTGTAATGATACCTTATTGCCAAGTGGGTTTCATTCAAACCATTTTTGTAATGAGGATCACCCAATGGTTTTTAAAAAACTAAGAATTTTAGGGATTCAAGCTCCTTTTCCTTATTTTATTGGATTTTATTTGGTATACTTGCTTGTTTTGAGAAAGAGCAAGGGGATTTTTATTGCTTTTTGGGGTACTTTCTCATTTAGAGATAGAGCAAAGGATTTTTTTTTAATCATGGGTGAATGGGGAGATTTTTATTTTGCCAATTCATTAGCTCTTTAGACCATGCACATAATTGGATAAGTAAGGAAAATCATTCACTTTATGGCAATAGTAAGTCATGAGTTATTCTTTCCCAAATTCATATTTTTTTTATTTGTTATAACGTGTGTAGTCCAATAGAAAACTTGATTTACTAGGAACAACCTATGGCACTTTAAGGACTATTGTATTTTCACTAGATATTTGCTTAAAACACTAGGGTTGGTTGAGTGATTGAAAACACCTAGATTTTTTTAGCAAACAAAGTGTTATGCAAAATGTGGTAGTAATTTTCCTACAAGTTTTCAAACTGATTTAACTAGAAGAGGTGTCTCCTTTGGAGCCTTTTGCAATAATATTGAGATTGAAGATTAATAAAAAATAAGATAAAAATATTATAGATATTGGAAAGCCATTATGAAATAAAGGAAGTATCTTTAGAGTGATTTTTCATGATAATCTTCTTTCATCTACCAAGTGGTATACAACAACAATATATTTATTTATTCTTAAAATTATTCTTATATATATGGGTATATTTTATATATTATTATTTTAATATATATTTTTATATGAAGGAGAAAGAGAAGTTGTTATTCAATAATAGTTTATTGCAGTTCATAAATGCACTACAAATCAACTTGTTTCTTAATATGATGTATGCATTCTTCTTTAGATAATGGATTCTTGTAAAGTTTAAGCCTATATCCATTGACTAGTAATCTTCTTGTTGAATCATCTATCGGCTTCAGTTTAACTGTATCATTTCCAAACATTTATTCAATCTCATAGGGTCCTAGCCATCTTGTCTTTAACTTGCCTTGAAAATCATGGTAACAAAAATCAAATAACAAGACCCAATATCTTGATTGAAATGTTTGTGGTACAATGAGTTTATCATGCCATTTCTTTCTTTGTTGTTGAATTAATTCAGTATTGTGTAATACCTCTAGTATTATTTCATCTAGAATATTTAACTTTTTCAATATAGATTTTTATGCTTGATCCAAGTTCATATCAAGTCCCAGGTTCAAATCTCCAACCTACCAAAAAGTTGAATTGGGTACCCAAAATCCAATTGATAATTTTGGTGTGGGCAAGGTCGTGCATGACTCCCAGGTGACTTTGATGGTGTAGAACCCTCTGTTCATGGTATCTCAAACCAAGGTGGCCTCGCATGAGGTTTTTTGCTTAAAAAAAAGTTCATATCAAGTTGTGCCATTGTGCAAAGAGTTTCTATCTCAAATTCAATAGGCATAATAGCTTGCTTTCCATAGACCATTTCATAAGGTGAAAATCCTATGGTGGTTTTGGAAGTTGTGTTATATGCCAATACAACTTCTTTTAATATTTCTGCCCAATCAACCCTATTAACATCTATAGTTTTTGTAATGATCTTTTCAAGTTCTCTATTTGCAACTCCATTAGCTTGAGGGTGATATGGCAAAGTATTTTTATGTTTTATTTGATAGATTTAAAAAAAAATATTTGATTAATTTGGATATAAATTGAGATCCATGATCAAAAACTAGTTCTCTAGGTGATCCAAAGTGTTGTGTGATATTTTCATAAAGAAAATCAGCTATAGGTTCGACTTGTGCTCATTGAAAGGCTATTAATTTAGCCCACTTGGTGACATAATATATACACATAAGTATGTGTTTACTACCTACACTTGGAGGGTCTATTGGTCCAAAAAAATCAATTCCCCATTTCTAAAATGGTTCAAACATTATTTGTGGTACCAATGGCATCTCCATTGAAGGTGTAGGTTTAGTAGCCCTTTGACAAGCATCACATCTATCAATAAACTTATAGGCATATTTATTCATAGTAGGCCAAAAGTAACTGGTTTGAAGCATTTTACTGACTATTCTCTAGGCAACATAATGTTATCCATAAGGTTCTTCATGTTCTGCCCGAATGATATCATACGCATATTCTTGTACACATATTCTAATTACTTGGTCAGGGCAAGATGTAAACAAAACTTCATTAATCCACATATAAGGGGTACTATTATCTATTAGTTTTCTATGCTCATTCAGTGTAAAATTTCGACGCATTTTTCTTGTTACTAAATAATGTACAATATCAGCATACCAAGAAGTGAAAATAGAGAGCAAACAAATGTTCATCTGGGAAATTATCAAGAATTAACTCATCATCATCAAATATTTGCATATGAGATAAATGATTTGCAATAACATTAACCTTACTTTCTTTGTCTATAATTGTGACACTAAATTCTTGAAATAAGATAAGCCACCTAACTACTCTACCTCCTACTATAGCTTTATTTATTATCTTATGGTAGAGTGATCAGTGTGAGAAAAAACTTCATACCCTGTTATGTAATGTTTGAATTTATTAATAACATGGACTAAAACTAAGAACTCTTTTTTAGTAATTATGTAATTCATTTCAGTCCCATGCAAATTTTTACTTACATAATATATATCATAAGGTATTTTGTTCTCTATTTTTTGTAGTACTTCTCCTATTGCATATCCCGAAGCATCACAATGTATATGAAAGGATAATTTCCAATTTGGTCCCCTCAATATTGGAGTAGTATTCAATTTGTTTTTTATAATTTTGAAGGCTTCCTGACATGCTTTAGTCCAATTAAATTCACTTTATTTTATTAAGAGCTTAAGCATAGAAGCAACAAATTCATTGAAATATTTAATGAATCTACGGTAGTATATTGCATGTCCTAAGAAACTTCTTACATCTATTTGTGTTTTTGGATGTTGGATGGATTGGATAAATTGAATTTTTGTAGTATCTACTTTAACACCTTCCTATGATATGTAATTTTCTAAAACAATATATCCTCTCATCATCATGAAATGATTCTCATGACTCAAAGAGAGGTTTTTTTCTTGGCATCTAACCAATTTTTTTTGTAAGATTGATAAAGTCTCTTCAAAGGTTTTACCATAGACTATGAAGTAATCCATATAGACTTCTACACATTCATTAATCAAATCAGAAAAAATAGATAATTTTTTTTTTTGAAAAATGGTAGGTGCATTGCATAATCTAAAAGGTAAGACTTTATAAGCATAGGTGCTTGCAGGACATGTGAAAGTTGTATTTTTGTGATCTTCTTCAACTATGGAAACTTGATTATACCCACTAAAACCATCCAAAAATAAAAGTATTTCTTCCCAACCAAGGTATTAAGAACTTTATCAATGAATGGTAAGGGGAAATAGTCCTTCTTTATTATTTTATTCAGTTTCCTCTAATCCACACAAATATTCCATTTGCCATTCTTTTTAGGGACTATTACTAATGGTGATACCCATTTCCTATAAAACATTGGGTATATAAAGCCTGCATTTAAGTTTTTTATGATTGCTTCTTGAACAACTGCCCACCCCCACCCCCACCCCCACCATATTATGAGGGTGGGGGTGGGCAGTAACAACTGCATATAGTGGAGGTAGGGGTGAGCAGTAAAAACTACACTTTGAAGTTGTTACTACCCACCCCCACCCCCACCACTATGTCTTTCATAGTTGGATTCAATATTCTTTGGGGTTGTCTTCCTGGGTGGAAACCTTCTTGGATAAATATGTGATGGGTACAAATATTTGGGTGTATTCCTTTCATATCCTCATAGTTCCATGCAAATGCTATTTGATGCTTTTTAAGCACATCTATCAATTGTGATTCTTGTATGTTTGTAAGCTCATTATTAATATTCAAAGTCCTTCTCAATGTGATTTTTTTTATAATTTTTAGTATTTTCAGCTATTCCTATTATTTCATGTTCAAGCATGTTTAAGTGATAGTCGTAAGGTACCAATTACTGAGTTTGACTTGTACTTGCTTTGTTATTGGTCATATTAGGTTCAAATAAACAACTATTATCTTGACCTTGATCTTCCTTTTGATCTCCTAGTAGCAATGATAATGGTCCCTTAATTCCTTTTTGTAGGTGTTCTCTCAGAACATTAATTGATAAGGTTTGAATATAATATAAATCATGAGGGAAATCATACCATAGTTATTTTAGAAAATATTTATCTAATGTTTATTCAAGAAATAGGCTAATATATTTAGTGTTCTTGCCATAAAAATAGTCATGTTTTTGGATCTATAACTGATGTAAGCATCAACTATTGCAAGCCATGGGCATCCTAGAATTAAGGGATGTCCCCCTAACATTTTCTTGGGTTGTGATACTACAAAGTCTATAGGTTATTCCCATGAACTTACATAAACTATAACACCTTCCAATTTTATTTCTAGTCTAACAGTAGACCTATATGCAAGTTGGAGTACTATAGAATTTGATTGTAGCTTGTGCAATCCTAAAGATTCTGCTATTTCTTTGGTCATGACATTAATAACAACTTCTAAATCGACCAAAACATTGTACACGGCTATTTTACCAATATGAACTATGAGTATAGGTATTCCAGGATCTATTTATTTTGGTAATGACCGACCTCCAGTAATTATCTTATACAATTATCCAATAACTTGAATGTTTTGAGATTAATTATTATTTTTCCCTTTAATATTTGTGCATATGTTCTTGATTAATTTGGAATAGATAGGAATATCCTTGATGGCTTGTAATAGAGGAATTTTAATGGTGACATTTTATAACTCTTAAAGGAAATTGAAAGCTAGTTTAGATGGTTCCTTTAATATTTCTAGTCTTTCAATAAATAGTATCGCCACTTATTTCCTTTGAGGAATTTTGATCTCTTTTTGTTTTTCTAGAATGTTTTTTGGTAAAATTTTTGCTTCTTATTTAGACCTTTCATCTTAGTTTACTTTTTTAGACAGATTATTTGGGGGTTCTTCAATTTCTGTGAGAGTAGCTTTAGTATTGTTCAATATTTTTCTAGATCTTAATTGAATATGTTGGCAAGGTACCACATATATTGAGCATGTCTCATTTGTTTCATAGACTTGTTGAACATTATTATTATTATTAGGATTAGGCACTAGTTGATATGGTAAAGGTATCTTATTAGGAGGATTTTTTACATGATTTGGATTTGGAAGAAGTCTATTTTGTGGCTGATTCTAAGGTGCTTACCCCCTAAATTAATTTTGAAATTATTTGTTGTTGGGGCTTCCCTTGAGACCATCTAGGTCCTTTTTTATTGTATTGACCACTCATATTCCGATTAGATGCATTTTGATTTTGTCTTGCCATCCATGGAGGTGAATTTCCATATGGATTAGACATGAATTGAGCCCAAGAATGCATGCTCTAGTATTTATTGGATTTATTCTAATTCATCCAACTTGGAGCATTTGACCAATAATTGGGTTTTTTTGTTGGAATGATTAGAGTTTGACCAATTGGGTGGACCATTAGATGGACCACTCCTTCTTTGAGCTATAAATTAAATATCATCTACTTATTTGACCTCAGGTTCCTTTATAGAAATTTTGATAGCCAAAATATATTTACAATTTTTGGTATTATGGTTCTTGTCACATATTTTACAAGTAGATATGTTGGAAATTTTTGTAATTTTTAGAGGACATTCCCTCAATTTGTGTTTCTTTGTACATTTGTGACAATATATTTCTTCAATATTTTTCTCCTTTGGTTTCTTATCCATGAGGTCGAGAAATTATGTTAATGTACTAAATAAATTAGTTTTGAGATTCTATAGGATATTGCAAATTTTAGCTCATGTTACTTTCCCTCCTGATGATGGGTATTTATTACTTCTTAACAACTTATTTTTTGAATATTTTTTGCAAATATTTACAATTTCTCCCAATCACATCTGATGAATGTTCCCCTTTGCCATAAGGTTTAAAATGTTAAGGACATATTCCTTTAGCTCTTTAAGAAATAAATTATTTTGAATTTCTTCATCCAACTCAATTTTACTCTTGATCCCACAAAACAGAATCTCTTGAGATAATATTTAAGGGATTTATCATATTTTTTATTCATGCAGAATAATTCAACTTTCTTATCATATAACTCTATAATAATCTTGGTATCTCTCAAGAAATATGTCTTTTAATCCATGTTATCCATCCCATTGGTAGTAAACGCTTTCTCCTAGACCCATAAACCATATTAAGGCTTCTTCCTTTAGTGTAGTAGGAATAGCATTAATTTTTGCTCATCAGTGGTGTAAAAGTAGACTTGGCTCAAAGAGAAAGGCATAAGGATCCGCATGTGATTTTCCATGGAAGGTAGGAAAAATAGCAATAGAGACCAATTTTGGTTCTCTTGTTAACCTATATTTGGAAGAAGGAATTGGGAATGCAAAAGTATTTATTTCTCCACCCTCCCTTTTATATTCTACTTCTCCTTGATCGTTAGTCATTTGTCAATGTTCCCTTCCATTTACTTCCCCATGTTCACTAGCCTGATCATCCATGATTGAATATAATATTTCAAGAATTGGACCAGGTATAGGTTTAGAAAAGAGAGATGAAGGATCTATATGGTTTTAAAATTCTAGTTTGGGTAGTAGATATATTTTAGAATCTTGTTCTAGGAATTCAATATATTTTGTTGATGATACAAAATCTGTAGATGTTTGGATTGCAAATTCAGTTTCTTTTAACTTAGAAGTTTTAGATTTCTTACTAAGGTTTATTTGGTAATTTGCTTCTAGTTCACTGATTTTAATAAATCTTCCCTTTGAATCTCTAGGTATGTTCATGAAATTTCCAAGTTCTTTGGTTCTTGCAATAAATTTTTACCTTTTTAATATTCTTTGAAAAACATGGATATAATTAATTAGATCAAGTTGTTTAGGAGTCATATAATGTTCCTCATCAAATCCAAAGTATTTTGTTACCAAAGTAATCAATTGGACAATAAAAATTTATTTTGGAATTGGGTTAGGGCTATCAAACTATAATTCGTAATGTAATTCTTGGAACAATTATATAAAGCATACAAATATAGGTACCCTATGATAGCTCTTGCTATATTCTAGGCTCACTTCTTTGTCTTATTTTTTTTCTAGGAAACTATGAATGGTAAGGGAATCCTCAAAATACTAATCCCATGGGCAGGTGACTGAATTTACTATTGCTCTCCTATACCCAAGCCACCATTCACAACTCCTTATAAGGTCAAGGTAGGGTGAGTGATAATCTGGTCCTAGAATTTTAGTTATGTTTACCCTCTTGATTCTACCCAATCCGTTTGATATTTCTTTTATGATATCAAGGTTCTTACACATGTTTTCCCACTCTTTCCCAGATGTTTGGTATCTTTGCTTAAAAATAAGGTTAACTTATTGTTCTAGTAGTATATTTCCGAGGTCAATGGATGCAAATTGTTTGATGCAATTTTCTATCATCTAGAAACATTTTTACTTCTCTTATCTTTTTTTTTTTTCAAATTTCATAGTTTATATATATAGATATATATTCTCTTATTTTTTTTCTATTTTTGTTTTGTTTTAGTTGACAATTTAAAGTAATTCTACTATTTTTAAGACTCAATCTGCAATTCATAACCAATAAATTTATACAACTAATATTAGCACAATAGGAGGAAATAAAACTCTATTTCTAAAAAAACTTTACTGCCACTAAAACCAAGTGCAACCCATAGTCAATAAATTTATACAACTAATTTTAGCATAGTATAGTAAAATAAAATATTGCTTGAAAAATAAATTTTGGTGGAAATGAAATTGCTGAAATAAATGGTTAAATTATTGTTAATTTTTTTATTTTAAGGAGAATTTCACTATGATTGTGTCACTCAATCATACCTACTTCATGTTTTCATAGGCCAGAGAACCCTACCTAAAGCAAGCAACAATATACACCCAATGCTTTAAAAATTTATTGAAATAAAAATTGCTAAAATAAAAGGTTAACTTATTGTTACTTCTTGATTATAATAAGCATTTCACTATTATTGTGTCACTAAATCATACCTACTTCCTATTTTCATAGGTCAAAGAACCCAGATCGAAGCAAAAAACAACAACCACCCAATGATTGGAAATTGGTTGAATGGAAATATTAACTATGAAAGTAGTAAAATGATCCTAATAAAAAGAACCTAGCAATGCCAAAAACAAGGGGATTTTTGGTACTTCTTGTGCCACTCTGACCCATATGCATGCCAAGGAATCATACCTCTTCCCACATATAGGTAAGACTTTCTTCTTGCACAACCAACAGTCTTTGATTAAAATTTATGACACTACTCTCCCTAAAAATAGTGTAAAAATATCTAATTGTAAACTCTACACTCATTTATCAATCTAGGGTGAATGATTTAAAGGGATTTAATCCAATATAGATTATACCAAATGATTAATCTCAAACTTAATTATGTTTTTCTTAGTTTCAGGTTTGTAGAAAATAATAAAAGTTATAGGAAAAAGAAATTGTACTGAATTGAAATAAAATGCAATTTTATGATTTATACTTAATTAAATGCTATGTATATTTATTTGTGTGGATCCACATGCAACCTATTGATTTAACTATCTATTTTTATGTCATATTCTAAATTTAATGCAATTTAATTTAATTGATAAATTAAAGTTATTTCTATGTACTAATTAATCTTAACCTAATTCAAGGGCAAGAGAATAGAGACTAGTTGTAGGAGTGGGTCCTGCCTCCTAGAGGACAGTGTAAATATTTCTCCCCTAAACTATTTTACTTCAGTAACTAATGTGCATTAAAACTACTAACATTATTCTAATTCATTGATGTAGGGAAAATACAGTAAAGATTACATAAGCGAGTAAATCATAATGAAATTGACACAACTACCACATTCATGAATAAAATTGTTGCTTCTTTATTACTGAAAATTCAAATGTACAGGATATCGAACATAAGGTCTTCAGAGTATAAATTGTATACAAAAATATTAGATTATAGATATTGATATTAAATTTTTTCAAAGGTCTCCCTTGTATTTTATAATGCTTTTTGGACTTTGTTAATGAAATTATTTTATGTATTTTTCCATGTGTTTCTATCAACTTGATGATTTAGACACTATCCTTGCAACAATAATAATCTAAACTAATACTATTTTGTAACCATCTTGGACTTTGTCACAATCACTATGGTCCAAGTGGTAAACTAAAAAACTAACATAACAAAAGTTCTTAATTTAAATAATCTAATGATGTAGCAAATACAACTATTCATGAAGAGATAAAATTATAACAACATAACAACTTTATAACTTTATAATAACAACTTTATAACAACTCTAATAAATATAAAATTCTAGTACATAATTCTGACATGTCAGTCAACTATGCTAACTATATATACCTCATAAGGATGCTATGTTGTCACTGGACGTGGCATAACAATGCATTAGATAGTTTGACTTGGTCAATATTATTTTTGTAACACCTTTTAGTAGATGCTTTTTGTAACAAATTTCCATAGCTATATTACGTAGCATATTTTTGTAGTGTTCATCCATGAGTCTCCTTAACACGTGATCCTTGTGGCTATTCTATGACCTATCCATGCTTGTCATATGGTCTATGTCTTTCCACATAATTCTCTATAAATATCCTACAATGTTCTCCTACAAAAACACACAAAAACTTGCACACTTTTGTGTAAAACACAAGAAAAAATCATTTTTATCATTATAAGTCAAATTAATTCATAAATAATACATTCAAGATAAAATGATCATCAAAATACATTTGTTTTCATAAGTTTATAGATATATATTAAATTAACATTGCATAAAATACGTGTTGTTTTAACACTCATAAAAAAGGCTTGAAATTGTGCATTCATCGCTTCTAAAAATAGGTCATATTTGACCTAACTTTTCACCTATTAAATCATATTAAAATTTTCCAAAGCTACCACCATTGGATTGGGCACAAAAATATATTTCCAATGGTATAAATTTTATCCAATTATGACATTTTTTGGTCCTCCAAATACCAAAACACTGCACCTAGGTCACATAGAAAAATTTGCACCCCTCGTACCAATTTTTAGACACAAAAAAATTTGCACCCCCGGTGCGAACTTGAATTTTCCAATGAAAATTGTCATTTTATGCATGGATATTTTCATATGTGCTAACATTTCATATTTTTTGCATTGTTTTATCTCTCATTTTCCATATTTTTTCTCATTTGCACAACTGGGGGATTTCTCCTTCTTCCCATCCATATTCTTTAACTAGGAGGACTTCTCCTTATACCCACCTTCTATAATTGGGAGAGCTTCTCCCCTACCAACTCATATTTTCCAATTGGTAGAATTCTCATCCTTCTAACTCATCTCTCATATTTAGAGGAGTTTTATCTCTCTCCAATTCATCTTTCACACCTAGGGGGGATTTTTCTCTCCTTTCTTCCCATATGTCAAAATTGGGAGAGTTTTTCTCCCCTTACATTCACCTCTCCATCAACACATTCATCGGTTAGGTCCTCCATAGGGTATGCTCTTTTTCTTAAAGGTTGCATCCTTTGCCTAGCATTCACCTCTCAATCCATCATCACCTCATGCATCATCCATAGGTACTAGTACAACTAACACAAGTAATGTTTCCACAACCTACAACTCATTCCATTAATCAAGTAACAGTGCAACAAAAAAAAGTATTGGTCCTCTAGCATATCATTCCATAATTATTGGATACAAAGGCCATAAAAAACCAATGCTGGTTCCACAAAAACCACTCATTCAACATCTATAGGTACCAGTACAACTGGCACAAGTATTGGTTCCAAAAACTACAACTCATTCCATTCATCAAGCACCAATGCCATAAAAACAAGTACTAGTCCTCCACCACATAATTCCACAATTAGTGGGAACTAGTGCCATAAACAACCAATGTTGGTTCTATAACCACCACTAATTTAACATCTATAGGTACTAGTACAACCACCATAGGTACTGGTTCCACAATTTTCAACTCATTCCATTCATCAAGCACTAGTGCAACAAAAACAAGCACTAGTCCTCCACCACATCATTCGATAATTAGCAGGTGCCAAGGCCATAAACAACCAATGTTTGTTCTGCAACCACATCTCATTCAAAATCTATAGGTACCAGTACAACTACCATAAGTACTAGTTCCACAACCTTTAAATAATTCCATTCATCAAGCACCAATGCAACAAAAACAAGTATTGGTCCTCCACCACATCATTCCACAATTTGTGGATATGAGGTCCATAAATAACTAATGCTAGTTTCCTAACAACTCCTCATGCAACAACAACATGTTCTAGGTTCACAAGGTTGTGCTCTTTACCTCATCGTCTCAATCAATCACCATGTTCACAAGGTTGTGCTCTTTCTCTCACCCTCTCAATCAATCGCCAGGTTTAAAATGGTGCATCATTTTGTCAAAGGTTGCACTCTTTGCCTCACATTCAAGGTTTTGCCATGAATCTTAATGTATTTGGCCCTAAAAAATTTAAGCTAGGTTTAAAATACTGCATCTTGTTGCCAAAGGTTGTGCCCTTTACCTCATCTTCTACAAAAAGGTTTTGCCACAAACCTCAATGCATTTGGCCATCACATATGAACACATGTCTAGATTTATTTCAAAAAGCATTTTCATTTAGTCTTAATTTCAAAAGCATTCTATCTTAGATTTATAAACACATTTTTATTCATTCTTCCTTTCAAAGCATTAGGTTATATTTGATTTCATGAGGAAGAATTTTAGCTTAGATTCATTTCAAATGTATTTTCATTTAGTCTTAATTTTTGAGCATTAGGTTGGATTTGATATTGTGAGGAAGCATTCTAGATCAAATTAATTTTAAATGTATTTTTATTCAATCTTCATTTTAGAGCATTAGGTTAGATTTGATTTCATGAGGAATCATTCTAGCTTAGATTTATTTCCAAAAGTATTTTCATTTAGTCTTCATTTCAAAGCATTAAGTTAGATTTTATTTCGTGAGGAAGCATTCTAGATCATATTCATTTCAAATGTATTTTTATTTAGTCTTCATTTAAAAGCATTAGGTTAGATTTGATTTTGTGAGAATGCATTCTAGCTTAGATTTATTTCCAAAGCATTTTCATTCAGTATTTCTTTCAAAGAATTAGGTTAGATTTGATTTTGTGAGGAAGCATTCTAGCTTAGATTTATTTCAAAATATATTTCCATTCAATATTCATTTCAAAGCACTAGAATAGATTTTATTTCATGAGGATGCATCCTAGTCTAGTCTAGTGTAGACATAGCCTACCATAGCATTTCAGGGATTTTCTCTTCCTTTCCATCAATTTATTTTAACTGGTGGGGACCTTTCCTCATCATCCATTTACCATGATTGGTGTACCTCTCCTCCTCATCATCCATTTACAATTATTGGGGGACATCTCCTCCTCACCATCCATTTACCATGATTGGGGAACCTCTCATCCTCACCATCCATTTAATACGATTAGGAGATTTCTCCCCCTTCCCAACCTTCTTCTAACACTGGGAGGCTTCTCCTTGTAATTTGTATCCTATAATTGGAGGTAGTTTCTTCTTTTCTAATCACCTCATACTCATTTCTCATTTTCCCCATCACCTATTCCTTGCTTACAAGGATAGATTTGTCACACATAAATGCTACCTTGCACATGATAAATCATCATACACTCAATATTGAAACTAAAATTTTTCCAAGAACTTAGCCTAAGAATATTATTAACACTCATTTGTTGGGGCAGACATACAATAAAATATCTCTTCTACACAACATTTCAATATCATCACAATGTGGTAAGTTACACATCATTTGATATTTGGGAACTCATGTTGTACACTATCATGAGCAAGATCCATCTATGGTTGACTAACTAACCAAATCAATCTAGGCTTCAAAGCTTGTAAAAGGTAAATTTTTAAAGACATTTACCCCTTTAAAATTTGGGACATCTTATATTGATCATGATCAACATCCACTTCTTCAGTTCCATCATCATGGTTCCTTCACTTCCACTAATTCTTTATTATAGGGGGTTTTTCCTCCTCTTGTCTACTCACTTTCAGGTATAGGAGATACGCTCCCTCCTCAATTCACTTTAGTAACTAGGGGATACTCTAGAGGAGTTAATACCCCTTCCATACCAAAATTCATCATCATTTTCAATAGCATTCACCATTCTTTACAAATACCACCACGGTTATTGAATTGCCAAAAAAACTAAAACAATAAAAATAAAAATCATCAATTTGTGACGTAATATCAAATTGTATCATTATGTTATGCTTTTCTTAATTTCTTCTCTCCTTATTCTCTTTCATCTTTGATCAATGTTGTACGGTCACACTTCGAGTGGCTATATATCTTTGATTTGTTCTCTTCTTTCTTCCTCCCCTTTCTTCTTGTTACTTGTCAATGTTTTATGGTCACGCTTCAAGAGGCTGCATACCTTTGATTGGTCTACCATCTTCACACTAATTCATGGCATCATCATCTCATTTCATCAATCACATTGATGCTATGAAATATTTGTCATTTCATCTTGCACTCATATTCTTGTATAAATTTTCTCCATTTTCTTCTTACCCCTTTCACTTGTACATTATCCTAGGGCAACATTATATAGTATTTGCATCCTCCATACATAGCGTACCCATGTCATTTGTTGCATCATCCACTACATGCTCACACATTTTCACCACTCCATATTTACTCATCGCATTGTCATTCTAAGTCACACTTCTCAATCTTCATACATATTTACATGCATATATATATTTTTTCCATATCCACATCTATACATATTCATTATAAATAACACATATAAGAATTAAATACACACTTGCTAGCATGACAGTTTTGGTGTCCAATCCCATTTTCATGAGACTGGATCGTTGAAAGATTTGTGTGATTTGACCATTTACAGTTAATTCAATCAACCACCATCTAAATTTGGCAAATTCTAAAGCACTTCAAAGCTTCACTTGGTTGACTTGAGTTATTTCATGGACAAAATTCCACATCTTATACATTAAGCAAATTTTGAGAATAGGATAGGCAATACTATGCATATACTAGCCACCTAGCGAAAGTCACCTCGCTTATCCTCTCATTTGCATGATCTAAATAAAACCTTGAGGATCAACAAAAGGACAATCTACAAAAAAAGAAATTGGGTGGAAAACAAAATCAAACACCCAAAAAGAGCACTACCAAATAAAAAAAAGAGAAAAATAAAAGCAAAGAAAAAGAGTACCACAAAAAAAGTACTATAAAAAATATTGAATCCCTGAGGTCCTCAAGTTCATATTGAAATCACGAGATAAATCTCCATCAGGGCTATAGATACCTAACTAACAGTGGAGTATGCATTACAAGTGGTGACATATATGTTGCATTCACAACCTTATTTTGAATAGACCACTATGCACTTGTGGATGAGCTAGCGTATAGGCTAAGTTAACAATCATATGAGAACATCCCCTCTCAAAATAGTTAAGTAAAATTCATTTCACACACACTGATCCATGATTGGATTGGCTTATTGTTAGTCAAGCAAGTTGAGATTTTTAAAGAATATTGCTCAGCTATTTAATGGATTTGATTACTAAAACTATGATTTTTGAATCTATTGAAATAACTTTTCACATTAGATATATTTGAAATAACGAAATGGATCACATAATTTATCACTTTGTAATAATACAAGTGCTTTCTTCAATATTGTTTGCACCCACCTGCACAATCATTCCTAGCATACTTCCATCATCATGTTTCATCCGATGCATACTAGCCCAATACATGCATCTATTGCATATGCATTTACACTCTATAATCATATCATGCACTACATATTTGTTTATCTCTAATGCATTATGTGTTACTCACTCGCTCATAATCATATTCCTCATATATTTATGCTTATGTTGATCTAAATCATACCATATTTCACATGAATATACATACATATTATCATTTATATCACACACATATACTTCTATGAATTCCCACATCCATACATTCACATCATTCTCATGTACATACATAAAAGTAGAATAACATGCAAAAAAAAACAATAAGACATAACATCACAAAATATCATTTATATATGTATATATCTCAAAAACAATTACCATCAAGCTACAAAAAAAATGTGTACCCTTTTGGGGACCTCATTGCATGAACATAACGTGTATATATAATACTTATATATGAAGTGATGATCTCTTAGCCATTAAAAAAAATATCAATAAACCATACTACTCACTTGGAGTCTCTCCACTGCCCTCTTGAACCATCGGGACTTGATACCTACAACCCTCACATCATCCACCTCCTAGTGCAAATAAGAATCCTCTCCTATGATATTATCTCTCATCCATCCTCACATCTAATACTACTACATCTCCCTCATATAAAAATCACCTCACCTCCTCAAGGCTACCTTTTTGCTCTAGTAGCATCTTTCTCAGCTCTTACTTCATCTCTCTCTAATACTAGAGAATCTATAATCCACCATCCATATTGAGGTCCAACTCTCCTAATCCATCATTTCATCTATTAATCCACCTTATCTACTTCTATTGTTGATTGCTCTACAGTCCACACATTCCATTTAACCATTCATACCAATTTTACTTTTCACAAGGCTTGAAATTATGCATTCATCACCATCAAAATAAGGGTCATATTTGACCCAAATTTTAACCTAAAAAATCACCTCTAAATTTCCCAAAACTACCACCATAGGATCAATCTCAAAAAAATATTTCCAACGGTATAAGTTTTGTCAAAATTTGACATCACTTGGTCCCCCAAACTATAGAAACATTGCACATAGGTCAATCAAAAAAACTCGCACAGACACATGTGAATATTTTGGTTTGCACCCCCCCATGTGAAAATTTTGTCATTTTTTATTACTTCAACAGGGCCAGAAATGATCCCACTGAAGTATTCATGAGTGTGTCTATACATACTCACACTTTCACTTTGGTGAGACAAACAAAGTGATGTGAGTACATCTATAGATAACTGGATAGTTTACCAAATCAAATCAAGTGCATCAAATCTATCAAAGGTAAAGTTTCAAAGACATGCACCCCTTTCAAAGTTGGGTCATCTTACATTGATCATGATAGCAAGACAATATTGCATCTACTTATTCAAAGCCATCATTATGGTTCAATAAAAATGCAATAATCCACCATCATCTTTATATTTTTCAATCAACTATTCACCACTTTTCGTCTTCTCCATCACCAATTCATCACTTGAGAGGGTAGTCATTCAATAAATCAAAAGTCATATTGTACATGATCAAACAAAAAAACATCCAATCATGGGTTCAACACATGCCTAAGAAATTTTTTGCTAAAGATTATCTCAAGTTCTCATTTGCTAGGATAGATACAAAAGTGAAATTTCTCTTCTTAATCAAAACCCCAATTTAAAACAAACAAAAAAATATTTGATAAACCTCAAATACCTATGACTGTAGATAACTCATGGATTCCCTTCTTCAAAGTGGAATTCATAAGACCACATTTGAATGAAGCACTTGAATAAGCTCTACCTTATAGCTCCAACGGTTTGTCAAATATTGTCAAAAGAACTCAACAATCAATCCAAAGTAAAAATTTATAGTCATTTGTTCCTTCCACAATTGGAACATCTCACATTGATCACAAATTAAGGTAATTTTACACCTTCCCTCAAATGTAATCATTATGATGTTGTACGATGTCGTACTCAACCACACCATATTTTTATCAATGCATCTCTCTCACGATCATCCATAAGTCATAAATTAGAAATTAATTACCTTCCAATTCATCCATCAATTCATATCATTTGTTTTTGTACTGAATCATGTTTTCACACAAAACAGTACAAAAATGGTCAAAATGAGACACCCAAAAGTCGCACATTGCCACTTTCCTCATCATTATGACTGATCAATTTGCAAAACCCTTGAAAATTGTATAAATTGGCTTTAAAAAACTATTCATTCATCAAATTTACTATTCTTCATTTTTAGCTCCCTTGGGCTAATTAAGATCCTTCCTACACTTAACTATGGGTCCTCATGTGACCTCACTCATAACTCAACTAAGGTTGAATTCTCCACCATGGTAAAAAAGCACTTTATGATCAAAAGTCAACCTTTTTGGTCAAAAATTCCTTTATGGCTAAACACATGATTAATTAGATCTAATAATGATTTAATCTAAGCCTACCACCTCACCTAGTCTACTTTGACTAGCCTAGACTTTCCACCTCACCTAGTCTACTTTGACTAGCCTAGCCTAGCCTAGCCTAGCCTTTCCACCTCTCATCTAGATATTTCCTCCATCTCACACTCTCTTGGGCAATAAATGAGAATTGGAGACTTTTGCACATAAAAAGGAATATCAAATTCAAAGATATTTCTAATTCAAATCCAATTAATGCTATTTGGAGAATTTTCTCTAAGTCATCATGAATTTTATATGGGTGAGGGATTATCTCACCCAATATCATTTATGAGGTAGGACACCTCTTAGGGGGACACCTCACCACACACATCTCATAGGGGACACCTCATGGGACACCTCAGCCCCTTCTCTAACCTTGGCCAAGTATATAAATAGAAGGGCATTTTCACTATTTTAGGGATCAAATTTATCTTACAAAAACTCTGCAGAATATTGTAAATATTAAGTATATTGGTTGTCATTGATGTCAAAGGTGAAAATGCTGAAAATTATCGTCAAAGTTGAAATATTAAAGTGCAAGGTAAATATCTTCAAACTATACATGAGGTAGTTTCGAAGGTACAAAAGTTGTCAAGGCAAAAGCATTTACAAGAAAATGACAAGGTTGTTATCCATGGTTATATTTGCAAGAAAAGGACAAGGTCGTTCTCCATGGTTATATTTGCAATAAAAGGACAAGGTCTTACTTGCTTTCAAAATATTTAAATTTCAGAATTAGAGGCAAAAGTTTAAAAGTTATTATTATAATATTTTTTAAATATTATAATATAACTAAGGTTAAGGTTTAAAAGGCGCCATTGAAAAATTGAATTTTACACCACTAATGTTTGAAAAATATAATCGAAGTGCATATTTAATGAGGGAAAAATACCTCATTAGGGCTAAGGTTGAACGTTGAGCACAATCGATCCATTCACATTTTGTAAAGGGAGTAGAGGAGCAAGATAGCACATGCATTCATTTTAGGGTAGAAGCAAGGAAATAAATCGAAGGATGTGCCTTCATTGTTCTAAGTAGGTGGCTAGATCAAGCGGAAGCTTAGCTAAAGCTAAGGTGCTAGTAGATAAGAGGTCAGGAGTTCGATTCATGATGGCTCATATTTTGTTAGCATTTTGATCAAGGAAAAAGTTCACCGATGCAATAAGGATTATTTGCAGGTTTAAAGTTTTGTTTGGGTGGTTAGCTCATGCGGTGACCTAAGCTTTCACTAGGGCATGAGAAAGAAAGAAGTGGTAGGTTCAATTTACAATGGTTGCATTGGTAACGGAATACAATTTTTAATTAAATTTCCTATGGTATGTATTGATTAGGGAGTCAAGGTTGTGTTAAATTTTTGCTCCTTTTTGCATATAGGGAGTCATAAGGATATGAAAAATGTTTGATTATTTTTCAATTAGGGAATCTTAAGGAGGTGTTAAAAGATTTTTTATCTTGCACACTAGGAGTTATAAGGGTATCTTTTAATATATTTTAGCTTAAAAATATAAGTCATAATGGTGCATTTTTAAAGTATTATCTTGCAAAAATTATAAAGAGGAAATATAAAGGAAATATTTTTGCATGTGAGAAAAGGAGTTATAAGGTGTAATTTGAATTATCTTGAAATTGTAATTGTTGTATTTTTAGAAAGGAGACATAAGGTGTATTGTGGCTTATTGTTAAATTGTGTGTTGTATGATAAAGAGGAAAATTGTCATTGGTTGAAAGATTTATCTTGTGAAACAAGAGGAGGTTATAAAGCACTATGTTTTAGCATTATCTTTGTGCACATATTTTGAGAGAAAATTTTCATGTGGATTATTAGAAAAAGTTTTATGCTAACTAATCCTTGAAGTGGCATAAGAAAGACATTATTTTGAGATAGGTTTTGAGGGCACATCTTCATCAAAGCAAGTGTATGGTAATATAATCCTTCTTTAAGGTGTATATTTGAGAAAATATTTCTGAATTATAAGGTGGAGATAAAAGGTTTGATTAGTGTGCATTGTTGGAAATATTTGAGCTAGAGTTTATAAAACAAATTGTGCATTCTTGTTGAAATAAATTGGAAACACTTATGCTAGAGTTTGTGAAAAAGTTGTGCTTCACTGTTGAATGATATTGGAAACACTTGTGCTAGAGTTTGTGAACAAGCTGTGCTTTATTTTTGAATGAGATTGGAAAAATGTGTGCTAGATTTTGTGAACAAGTTGTGTTTCATTGTTGAATGAGATTGGAAACACTTGTGCTAGAGTTTGTGAACAAGTTGTGCTTCATTGTTTGAATAAATTTGTGAAGCTTTTGGGCATTGATTTATGTGACATTGAATGTGAATTGGCAAGTGTTAGAGACCATTTTAGTGAAGCAAATTTGTGGTTGATCATTGAGAACAAATTTGCAAGGAACATAAACCAGTTCTGTGAAGAAATTTGCGCATTGGGCTTGTGTGATATTTGGAAAGAACATATTATAAAATTGTATTGCATATCATTTTACTGTGTTCTTGAACAAGAATTTTGGATAGAATATGTCTGAAGTAATATGATAAAATCATGGGTTATGTACCAGATTTAAGTATGTGTTATGAGCAATATTTGAGCATGTATTAGGGTAGAGTAGAGCAGAGATATTTGAGGTAGATTTGAGCAAGTCTTGTAAGAAGACTTGAAGCAGGTTTGAGGCAGATTTGAGAAAGTATTGTAAGAAGACTTGAAGTAGAGTT
This sequence comes from Wollemia nobilis, assembly GCA_028583015.1. Taxonomy (NCBI): domain Eukaryota; kingdom Viridiplantae; phylum Streptophyta; class Pinopsida; order Araucariales; family Araucariaceae; genus Wollemia; species Wollemia nobilis. Next base: position 520,111 of record JAQPPZ010001736.1, on the reverse strand, counting down.
TAGACAGATTTGTGCATGTGTAAAAAATTGAGATATATTTGTGCATGTAATGTGTGCAAATTTGGGACAGAGTTGAGATAGATTTGTGTATGTAATGTGTGCATATTTGGGATAGAGTTGAGATATATTTGTGCATGTTATATGTGCAGATTTAAGGCAGAGTTGAGATATATTTATGCATGTAATGTGTGCATATTTAGGATAGAGTTGAGATATATTTGTGCATGTAATGTGTGCATATTTGGGACAGAGTTGAGAGCATATTTGTGAGTACACCTGAGTAAGAATCATGAGTAGGTTTAGAATAAAGTTAAGCAAAAGTGTGTACCAGCTTTGGAGGTAACCAAAGTAGATATGAGAGTTGTCTCTTATGGATAGAGTTCCATGAACCAGAGCAAAAAGGAGAGGTGTCTCCTATGGATAGAGTTCCATGAACGAGAGAAAATGAGAGGAGTCTCATGTGGATGAATCAAACCAAAAAGAGGATATAGTTCTCATATGGATAGAGTTCCATAAAATAGATAAAAAAGGAAAGGTTTCTCCTATGGATAGATTTCCACAAACCAGAGTAGAGAGGGTGTCTCCTATGGATTGAGTTCCACGAGCTAGAGTAGAAATGAGAGGTGTCTCCTATGGATAGAGTTCCACAAACTAGAGCAAAGGAGAGGAGTATCCTATGGATAGAGTTCCATGAACTAGACCAACAAGGGGATAGATTTCTCCTATGGATAGAGTTCCATGAACCAAAGCTAAGGGGATAGAGTTGTAGCACCCTAAAATTGGCACAGTTAAACCTTAGTAAAAGATTAAAATTTGAATTTTAACCCAAACCGCCTGTTAAACCGCTTGTTACCCACTTTTCTCGTTTTCTGCACCATTTATAGGATTTGTTTTGACCATTGGATGATATCATCTAAGATTAGATGAAATCATCCCAGATCTGATGAATTCGTCTGGAACAGAACGTCCAGACGATTTCATCCCAAAACCAAATTTTCATAATTAGCTTCTGTTTCAACAGCTTCTCTAACTTGGGTAGAAAGCGTGTCTATGCAGTTAGAGTCTCCCCCATTGGATATATCCCAAATTGGGATGATTTCCAACCTCCTAACCTCTCCTTAATCCTATATAAACTGGTATTTTCTTAGTTTATCCCCCTGAACCCCCTTGAACCCCTAGTTGATAGATTTATCTATAGAGTTAGCTCCTTGTGCATCCTCGTACCTTTGTTTGCATTGCATATTTCAAGTCTTCTTGCAAGAATATTATTGTTTTTCAGTCAGAGCATGCTCAGATCATCTCTGACGATTCCAGACAAGTACGGACGATCCTATCACAGATCAGTGATGATCTCGTATGATTGGAGGTGATCTTGACTACAGTACAGATTGGGGGCAATCAGAGCCCAAAGTTTGCATTTACTTATCTTTTCTCTTCATTTTATTATGCATTAGCTTGGTTTATTTTATTTTTGCATCCTGGAGTTCACCTCATTTAGCATAGATATATGATAAAGTCAAAATAAATTATCAAATTGATGCATTTCCTTTTAATTGCTATCTAGATCTACTATTTAGGTAAATTCATTGTTACTTCTATCATTTCCCCTTGTTTTTGCAGTTGCATTTTTGGTATTTTGTATCTGTTTTTGTGATTGCAGGATTTTGACGAATTCGTATGACAAATTCGTCAGATCTTAGACGATATCTTCTGATCTCAGAAGACCGAATGTGATTTGAGATGATTCTATGAAATATCAGATGATTATGTATGATTTGAGATGATTTGGACTGCTACAAACTGTAGAATCTTCATTCAAACATCCGAAATCAGGTATATCCTATCTTATTTAGCTCATTCTCTATGTTCAACATTTATTTATGTTTTTTGTATCCACAAAAATCAACATCGGCATATAGATTAGTTTAGATTCATTTTTTCCAAACCTAGGAATTTAATGATTGAACATGAAATGAACACATCAAACCTGTCATCAACCTAGGCATGGAAACTGCCACTTAAAAGTTTCCTGGTGAACCCACCATCCATCAAAAATTCACCCTTATACCCCTCCCCTAAGAGGTAGGACCTTCAAAGGGCCTCTTAGTCCGAGGTATTGTCCCATCCTTTTCGCATCCCCCTTTCGGGCATGGATCCTATAGCCTGAAGGTAAGGATGCAAAAAATTTGGAGCGATACATTTTGGTGAACCCGACGTGAAAACTAAAAACCTTTTGAAAACAATCAAAAAAAAAAACATAAATGCATTTAGAATCAAAGATTGCATATCATATTTAGATGGTAGATTATAATAAAATATGAGTTGTCACCATTAATGTTGAAAATCAATTAGCAACCATAGAGATTAATTCTTTGCTTAGAGTATCTCAAACATATAGAGTCCCACCTTTATGGGACGAGCTTAATAGGAGATTGAATCTCATTTCATCTAGATCAACCAAACTTAGGCAAATCAAGAGGTTTGTCCTAGATAGAATCTTGGATCCCGATCAAGTGACATTGTATCATGAGCTTCAGAGAGCTTGCCATAGGTGGTTAGTAGATAAAAGAGCCCTTGTGTCTTCTGAATTGTACACCTTTGAGGAATACCTTGACAATGCAGTTGTAGTACATAAATTTCTATCTCGTATAGAGGATCAAGAGGTCATTCTTACGGATAGAAAGAGATGGAATAGAGTTCCTAGAGATGTGTTATATCGAGAGTATTTCCATGAGCTCTATTTTTACAAGTCAAAGTTAGAAGTAGATAACATCACCATAGCACACTTTGTTAAGTTCTTGAAAAACCATTTCCAATTTGAAGAGGAGCATTTCATGACTCCTGATGAACTTGATCCTATCAATGACATCTATAAACTAATTATAGAAAACTAAGCCATTATTTTATTATTGTTTCTTACGTTTAGTGTGTTGTTTGTTGTCTTTATGATCATAAAAAAAAAACAAAAATAATAAAAAATAAAATAAAAATAAAAATAAAAAAACAAAGCAAAATCATAGCAAAAACAAGAATCAAAACATTTTCTTTTAAGCATTATAGTAGGTATATAATTAAAATATATACCTCCCAAATCTGTTGCAAATATATTAATATATATTTGCTAAAATCTAAATTTGAACATAATGACTAAACTCAGGAATGGAAAACAGACTGAAGTAGAAGAAGATTGGTTAGGAAAAACTATAAATAAACCAAATGCTCTTCCTGAAGACCCAATTCAGGAAGAAGGAACCCTAGAACAACAAGAAGAAGAGTTTGTTGATGTAAATGAAAAAAGAGAAATTGTTAGAGAGGAAGGATCCTCATCCCCTAAAATGTCTCCGGAAGGAACAATTACTTTTGAGAACATGGAACATTTCTGGAAGTTCCTCAATACCAATATTGGCACTCTTAATAGAGCAATCCATATGGACAAGGATCAAATTAGTGATACTCAACCAAACCTAGAAGACATATATCACACATGCACTAATCCCTTGTACTTCGTTGATCAATAAAGTGATCAAGCTGGACCATCCAATCTGGATATGGCTGTTATAATTCAAAACATGCAACAACAACAACAGGTTACCCAACCATCTAGAGTACCTGTTACCAAGCCTATAGTTATTCCCACACAAAAGAAACCATCATTCATTGCTCTTTTTCACCAAGTTATTGATCAACATACCTCAAATCAACAAAAGCCTAAAACAAAACCAAATATCAATTTCCAACAATCTGGGGTACAACATAATGCTACAGCAAATCTTCTTCATAATACTCTTCCTACCAATCATTTGCATAATAGCAATATAGCATCTAATCCTTACGTCACGCCATATTACGCTCACAAATCCCATACTCATGTACCACTAAACCAATATGGTGGACAAACTGGTAATCTGGAAGCCATGGTGAAATAGTTAGTCTCCCGCATGGACTAGATAGATCCCTACCGTCCCTCGTACAATTATCGAGAGATGTGTAGTCAGCCTCTAGATCCTATAGTTGTAGCACAACCATATCCTAAACACTTTCCTATGCCTATCCTACCAATATACAAAGGAACCGAAGATCCCATAGAGCATCTTCATATGTTTAGGATAACATGTCATGATATATCACATGATGACTTGTTATTACTAAAAATGTTCCCAAAAATTTTAGGAGGGATGGCATTAGAATGGTATTATCAACTACCCACTCATTCTTTGAGAAATTTCGAAGAAACCTCCGAGTCTTTTGTGCATCAATTTAGTGCCTACATTGAAATGCATGTAACCATTAAAGATTTGTACAACCTAAAACAAGACAAAGATGAATGTTTTGATGATTTCCTAGCTCGATGGAGACAGTTGATAGGAAAATTGCACTTTGTGTTACCTTACTAGGAAATGCTAGATATTTTTATCAATAATTTACAAGAACAACTATCCTATGAGTTATCAACTGCTACCTTGACCACCTTTGATCAAGCTATAGATTTAGCTCGAAGGGTGGAAGATGCTCTCATTAGGAGAGGTCAGCTCAAAAATAAAGATGATGAGAAAACATCCAGAAATCAATATAAAAATAAACAAGTTGTGGGTGACGGAGTCACTGATAGTAGAAATATCGCTACTGTTAATGTTGTGAAAACAACAGAGAAATTTATATTGAAACCTCCTGATAAACCACCCCAAGAATTTACTAGGTTAAATCAACATTTATCAACCATTCTCCCGCAATTACTAGCACGAGGATTGATCCAATTACCAAACATCTGGGAACCTGATCTAGCTATACCCAGATACAGAGCTGATTTACACTGTGATTTCCATAGAGGACCTGGACACGCTACCAAATCTTGTAAAATAGTAAAACATAAAATACAAGACTTGATTGATAACAATGAGATGGAGGTGGAAGCCTTTCAACCTAAACAAAACCCTCCTAATAATTCTCAAAAAAACATTCCCCAAAATCAGAATCAGAACGCCAATCAGTCATTGGACATATTTCAACATCCTTTACCAAAGCATGGTAAAGAGGTGGCTAATCACATTGAGCATCATAATGTTCCCCTTCCTACTTGATATGTAGGAACTATTAGTGGACAATTACCTGTTCATGATTCGCAAATATTTGACACAACTTTATCCATGGTTACGGCCAGACCTCTACATAATATTCGGACGCTTGATCTTAGTGACACCTAATATGAGACTAAAAGTGACATGGAAATCACCTCAAATAAATCGAATAGTTCTAAATATGAATCAGATGTTGTTCAACCTATCACAAATTCTATGGTTCCGAAAGAACCATTTCCTAGAAGAGTCACTACTCGACCATCTTCTCACCAAATACTTTCTAATGAACAAGTCATAAACACTAGACCAAGACCTATTCATCATCCACAAAATAATATTGTAGGTACCATCGGAGTTGTTACTCGACAACAGGCTCAAAACTCTCAACAAGATCAAACTCAGAACAATGGATTAGCTCCATTTGTTTTGAAAAATCCCAATAAAGGGAATCATGCACCTAATGTTCAACCTAAACCTCCTTATAATATTAATGAACAATTATCAAATACTACAACTAGAATTTCCCTTTTGGATCTTTTAAGGTCTTCTCCTACCCATAGGGATGAATTAATGCTCACATTAAGCCAAATGATGGTACCATAGAATATTCAACCTGAAGCCATGTCCAATACTATCATAACTCGAGAAGTCAATTGTATTGACTTCCAAGATAGAGATATACCGCAACATAGTCTACATAAGTGTTAGTCTTACAATGGCACTGAGAGGGGGGGTGAATCAGTGTAGCTCTTTAAACTTGAATTTATAGCTCTTAATATCGCAGCAATTAAAACTTATTACTAGATACAACAAGTATAACAAAAGAGCATCACATAACACAAGATTTAACGAGGTTCACCAATGTGGCTACTCCTCAAAAATTGACTGCTTGGACTACCATCCAAATCCAGCCTTTGCAAAGCACCAACTTTACAATCAATTTACCAGCACCCACTGGAAGGAGCACCAACCCTTGATTTACCAGCACCAACTGGAAGGAGCACCAACCCCTGATTTACTAGCACCAACTGGAAGGAGCACCAACCCCTAATTTACCAGCACCAACTGGAAGGAGCACCAACCCCTGATGCCAAGCTGCAACCTGGACTTCAATTTGAATCTATAAGTTTGACAGTAAGATACCTTTGCTTTTGCAAGACCCTGACTGGTCTTCTTCACCTTTGCATTCTCTGTGCACTCTGCTCTCTCTGCGCAATCATAGCAGCACCTGGTCGAACTTCAACCTTTTCACTCTCTGCACACTCTACTCTCTCTGCACAATCACTTCGCACACTCTGCTTCGTTACAGTCGAACTTCACGATCGTCTTCTCCCTTTTGCGCACTCTTCTCTCTTTGCGAATTTTGCACTTAGCATGATTCGACACGACTTGCTCTCTGTGCACAACGACCGTATATCGCACACCTTCGACCACACTCTCAATTCTCCAAACAGCCCTCCTTTTATAACAATATTTTTTATGATGAAGATCCTAATCTTAGTCGACTGTAAACCCTAATCTTGGTCGGCTTTCATAACAACTGTAAACCCTAATTTTAGTTGGCTATCATACTTCTCATTTCAGTCGGGTTCTCCTTCTTGACTTGCGCATTTACGACCTATTGCGAAATCATGACATTTCTGCCTCTGTAGCTTCTTTTGTTGCTATTGCCACGAAAATACAACATGTCGCGATATCGCGACACTTTTTCTCTCTCCTCTTTCTCTTTGCTTTGGCCCACGAAAATGCAACATGTCGCGATATCGCGACACTTTTTCTCCTTGCTCTTTTTCTTTGCTTAGGCCCACGAAAATACAACATGTCGCGATATCGTGACACTTTCGCCTCCATATACTTCGTCTTTGCTTTTGTCATGAAATCACGACACTTCTGCTTCTAAAGTCTTGCTTTCTGCTTTTGTCGTGAAATCACGATAGTTCTGCTTTCGTACGCTTCCTCTCTTTCTTTTGTCGCAAAAATGCGACATGTCGCGATATCGTGACACTTTTCAAACTTACATCCTCTCTCCTATTTTAGTCACGAAAATGCGACATGTCACGAAATCGTGACACTTTTCAAACTTACTTTCTCTCTCCTATTTTAGTCACGAAAATGCGACATGTCACGAAATCGCGACACTTTTCCAACTTACTTTCTCTCTCCTATTTTAGTCACAAAAATGTGACATGTCACGAAATCGTGACACTTTTCCAAATTACTTTCTCTCTCCTATTTTAGTCACGAAAATGCGACATGTCACGAAATCGCGACACTTTTCTAACTTTCTCTTTCTCTTCCAACATGTCACGAAATCGTGACAGTTTTTCCACTTGCATTTTTCTCTTCCAACATGTCGTGAAATCATGACAGCTTTTTCCACTTGCCTTTTTCTCTTCCAACATGTCGCGAAATCGCGACAGCTTTTTCCCTGCTTTTCTCTCTCTTCCAACATGTCACGAAATCATGACAGTTTTTCCACTTGCCTTTTCTCTCTTCCAACATGTCATGAAATCACGACAGTTTTTCTTGCCTGCTGTATATGTCGCGATATCGCGACACTTTTCTTACTTGTCTTTTTCTTTGATCTTTTGCATATGGGCCACTTCGGTCTTCTTGGAAAATCACTGTACATACTCTGAATAACCTTTGAACTCCTGTCTTCTGCATCTGAATATCTTTTGAACTTCCTATCCACTTGCATCAACAGATCTATCTGACTGTGTTGACAACAATGACAATATTGTTGTTGCACCTTGCTCAACAATCTCCCCCTTTGGAATTGTTGGCAACACATGTGCAATTTCCTATAACTCTTCTCCCCCTTTGACAATAATACCAAAGGGCTACCGCAGACTCCCCCTGAGTCCATGCACAACATTCTCAGGCAAAATTTATTACACTTAGCAAAAATCATGAACATGAGCAAAAAGATAATCAAATACTTAAATGCTCCCCCCGAGAATGTGATCCCCGTAGCTAGTCAATTCTTGGGAAGTGTGACCACTCCCAATTTATTGCGAAGGTACTCAAAAACTTCCTTGGGCAATGGTTTTGTGAAGATATCTGCTACTTGCTCTGTAGTTGGAACAAAATCCAACTTAACCTCACCTTCCGCAACTTTCTCCTTCAAAAAGTGATACCTGCGTACAACCTGTTGTCACTGCAATATATTCTGCCTCTGTTGTCGATAAAGAAACTGACTCTTGTTTCTTACTGTGCCATGCGACCAATCTGTCTCCAAGATAGAATGCACTTCCATTGGTACTCTTTCTGTCATCGACACCTCCTGCCCAATCTGCATCTGAATATGAAATAAGGGTGAAGTCTTTACCTTTCGGATACCATAACCCATATTCCATAGTACCCTTGAGGTACATAAGGGTGAAAAGGCTTGTTTCAAATCTGCTTAACAAGATCACACAAAACTTATCCAATCTCATAGAATCATAAAGAGAATTGTTAGAGACTCAATATGTTCTATACTTAATGCTCAATCAATATATCAACTAAATCTCATAGAAGCATAAAGAGAATTGTTAGAGACTCAATATGTTCTATACTCAAATCCCAATCTCAACTCAAATCAATCTCATAGAAGCATAAAGAGAATTGTTAGAGACTCAATATGTTCTATACTCAAATCCCAATCTCAACTCAAATCAATCTCATAGAAGCATAAAGAGAATTGTTAGAGACTCTATATGTTCTATTCTCAAATCTCAATCTCAACTCAAATCAAGAAAATAGAATAGTTTATTTTATGGAACTTGAACAACCACATGCATCCAATCACTTGACTAGGCTCAATCAACTCTACTCAACCAATCACTTTCGAAAAAGAAACCACAATCAATCCTTTTCACTCCGATGATATTTTTAGAAATCAACCACCCATCACGGTACCTCCACAAACAACTACATGAACTGAAACACACTTTGACAACTATACGACAACTCCCCCTGACTACTTGCCTTTCATCCTCAGATAACCAAACAAATACATAGGAGCATTAAAATAAAACTTTAAGATTGCTCCCCCTGAGGATGTGCTACCTGGAGTTGCTTAGTGCAATAGAGGAGTAGTCTCCTTCAGTTCAAGGAGACACGATTTACTTTCTTCTTTCTTTCTCCACTCTGGTTTGATTACCGTTTTGGGCTCTTGTTTTGCCTTTCCCTTATCAATGGCTTGTGCATGTTTTTCGGGAAGTTTTATATTTTGTCTCATCCTATTTGGTTGAAATTTTCTTCCCTAAAACTGATCTTATGCAAGTGTACTTCTACAGTTTCTTGCAATGTGCCCAAAATTATGACAGTTATAACATTCTACTCGTATAATTCATCGGAGGAGAAAAAGCATTTCTCCTGGTGAAATTCCTTGGTCTTACATTATATTTGTAGTCTGATATTTTATGTCCATAGCCATTGCATTTAAAACAGAGACCAGAAAAGGGATAATTGAACCTAGGTGATGGTCTTTGCCATGTTGCCTTAGGAGCCATAGGTCTTCTTCTTCTTTGATGTGTGACATTGGTGAATCCATCATTGTCAATTCTCCTTTCGTGCCTGGCATTATTGCTTTCTTTTGCATGAGACGTTTTTCCTTGATCAACTTGTTTCTTATCTTCATTCTTTATGGATTCTATATTTCTGGCCTTTGATCCATTTGATGATTCTCCTTCGATGAAACCCAGACCAAATTTGATGCCTTCTAGATCTACTTCAGCCTCAGGGTTTTCACCACATACTTCAGAGTTCACTCCTTCTTCCTTTTCTGATTTTACTTCTTCAAATGCCATGAAAAGAGCTTCACCTGTTTCCTCTTCAGAATCCTCACCGGAGTTGTCTTCTGTTGAACTGGCATTCCTGGAGATGAAACTTTTCTTCTTGAAGTTGCCTTTTCTGAAATCCGTTTTCTTCTTCCAGTCACTTCTTTCTTGGTGCGATCCTTCATCATTTTTGTTCTTCTCATCAAGTGGACATTTAGTCGCAAAATGCCCAACGCCTCCACAGTTGAAACATTTAAACGGTAGCTTTCCTCTGTATTTTCCTTTTCCCCTTTGTAGTTTTCTAACAAAGTTTGCTTCCATTTCATCTGATGTCTCTTCTTCCTCGGACTCTTGTTTTGCATTTTTATTTTTAAGGGCTTTAAAAGTCGCTTCTCTGTCTGTGGGTTTAGATCTTCCTATCCTCATCTCATATGCAGTCAAAGAACCATACATCTCATCTATACTAAAATAATTTAGATTTTTAGCTTCTTCTATCGCTGAGACTTTAGAATCAAACCTTTGAGGAAGAGATCTTAATACCTTTTTCACGACGATAGAGTCTTCGATATCCTCGCCGAGTCCTCTGATCGCATTAATGATTCCATTAACTCTCAGCATATATGCCTCAATGTTTTCATCGTCATTCATCTTTAATGCTTCGAACTGAGCTCGATGTGTCTGTAACTTGGCCTCCTTGATCTTATCGTCTCCTTCATGAATACTCCTCAGTTTGTCCCATATTTCTTTTGCCGTTTTACAGCTCATGATCTTTACTAGTTCACTCGTCTGCTAATCCGCACAAGATAGCATTCTTTGCTTTTGAGTTATTTTCAAACAGTTTCTTTTCATTCACCTCTTTTGGAGGAGTGATGGGTATTGTGTATCCACTAACTACTGAATCCCAGATGTCGTATCCCAAAGCACAGAGATATGTCCGCATCCCGATTCTCCAGAACGCGTAATTAGATCCATCAAACAATGGTGCTTTGTTTGATGAGAAGCCTTCACCACCTGCCATTGTGTTACTTCCAAGATCACCCTAGCCGGTTAAGCTTGTACAGGAACTTGGCTCTGATACCAATTGTTAGTCTTACAATGGCACTGAGAGGGGGGGTGAATCAATGTAGCTCTTTAAACTTGAATTTACAGCTCTTAATATCGCAGCAATTAAAACTTATTACTAGATACAACAAGTATAACAAAAGAGCATCACATAACACAAGATTTAATGAGGTTCACCAATGTGGCTACTCCTCAAAAATTGACTGCTTGGACTACCATCCAAATCCAGCCTTTGCAAAGCACCAACTTTACAATCAATTTACCAGCACCCACTGGAAGGAGCACCAACCCCTGATTTACCAACACCAACTGGAAGGAGCACCAACCCCTGATTTACCAGCACCAACTGGAAGGAGCACCAACCCCTGATTTACCAGCACCAACTGGAAGGAGCACCAACCCCTAATGCCAAGCTGCAACTTGGACTTCAATTTGAATCTATAAGTTTGATAGTAAGATACCTTTGCTTTTGCAAGACCCTGACTGGTCTTCTTCACCTTTGCATTCTCTATGCACTCTGCTCTCTCTGCGCAATCACAGTAGCACCTGGTCGAACTTCAACCTTTTCGCTCTCTGTGCACTCTGCTCTCTCTGCACAATCACTTCACACACTCTGCTTCGTTACAGTCAAACTTCACGATCGTCTTCTCCCTTTTGTGCACTCTGCTCTCTTTGCGAATTTTGCACTTAGCATGATTCGACACGACTTGCTCTCTACGCACAACGACCGTATATCGCACACCTTCGACCACACTCTCAATTCTCCAAACAACCCTCCTTTTATAACAATATTTTTTATGATGAAGATCCTAATCTTAGTCGGCTGTAAACCCTAATCTTGGTCGGCTTTCATAACAACTGTAAACCCTAATTTTAGTCGGTTGTCATACTTCTCATTTCAGTTGGGTTCTCCTTCTTGACTTGCGCATTTACGACCTATCACGAAATCGTGACATTTCTGCCTCTGTAGCTTCTTTTGTTGTTGTTGCCGCGAAAATACATGTCGCGATATCGCGACACTTTTTTCTCTCCTCTTTCTCTTTGCTTTGGCCCACGAAAATGCAACATGTCGCGATATCGCGACACTTTTTCTCCTTGCTCTTTTTCTTTGCTTTGGCCCACGAAAATACATGTCACGATATCGTGACACTTTCGCCTTTGTATACTTCTTCTTTGCTTTTGTCGTGAAATCGTGACACTTCTGCTTCCGAAGTCTTGCTTTCTGCTTTTGTCGTGAAATCGCGATAGTTCTGCTTCCGTACGCTTCCTCTCTTTCTTTTGTCACGAAAATGCGACATGTCACGATATCGTGACACTTTTCAAACTTACATCCTCTCTCCTGTTTTAGTCATGAAAATGCGACATGTCACGAAATCGTGACACTTTTCAAACTTACTTTCTCTCTCCTATTTTAGTCACGAAAATGCGACATGTCACAAAATCGCGACACTTTTCCAACTTACTTTCTCTCTCCTATTTTAGTCGTGAAAATGCGACATGTCACAAAATCGCGACACTTTTCCAACTTACTTTCTCTCTCCTATTTTAGTCACGAAAATGCGACATGTCACGAAATCGTGACACTTTTCCACTTTCTCTTTCTCTTCCAACATGTCACGAAATCACGACAGTTTTTCCACTTGCCTTTTTCTCTTCCAACATGTCACGAAATCGCAACAGTTTTTCCACTTGCCTTTTTCTCTTCCAACATGTCACGAAATCGTGACAATTTTTCTTGCTTTTTCTCTCTCTTCCAACATGTCGTGAAATCGCGATAGTTTTTCTTCTTTTTCTCTTCCAACATGTCGCGAAATCATGACAGTTTTTCTTGCCTGTTGTATATGTCGCGATATCGCGACACTTTTCTTACTTGTCTTTTTCTTTGATCTTTTGCATATGGGCCACTTCGGTCTTCTTGGAAAATCACCGTACATACTCCGAATAACCTTTGAAATTCTGTCTTCTGCATCTGAATATCTTTTGAACTTCCTGTCCACTGCATCAACAGATCTATTTGACTGTGTTGACAACAATGACAATACTGTTGATGCACCTTGCTCAATAATAAGGATAACCCCTTATATATTACTGCCCTAATTGGAGATGTAGCAGTTAAATGAGTCTTGATTGATAATGGTTCATCTTTAAACATATGCACTTTTGACTTCTACCAAAGATTTGGGTTTAGAAGTGATGAAATGAAAAGAACTGATATGATTATAAAAGCATTCAATGACGAAACACAAGAAACATGCGGAGTTATTACTATTCCATTGCAAGTTGTTCCTAGAACCTTAGACACGACCGTACTTATTGTGCATTGCCCTGCATCGTACAATATACTTTTGGGTCTCCCTTGGATCAATGCGATGCGAGATGTTCCCTCAACTTTACATTAGTGTGTTAAATTCAAATTTAAAAATCAGTTGGTTACCATTCATGGTGATCCTAGACCCTTTGATATGTGTGCTTTGGCAGAACCTGTTGGAGTTCAATTTTGCCTTGCTTTGTCATCCACACATCCTAATTCTCATCATCCGCCCAAACGTGTGAAACACACACTCATAACATCATCTCCTTCCTCCTCATCAACCACACCTCTACATATAGTTCAACCATATTCCGAACAAACCACATTAGGACCTCAAAAATATCCTAAACCCACAACCAATGCTTCTTGTTTTGCTCCTATAACTTCCATACCTTTAGACCAATCCATCGAAATCTCTACAACGTCTACACCTATCAAAGGCATGTTTTTTGCATATGAAAATATAGGAAATGATCCTTCTACCTCTTACGCTCTTACTGATGAGCTCTTACCCGATTTATCTAAAATTCTTGTATCAAAAAAAACAAACGTTGCTATGCAAGATTCCCATATTTTAAATAAATTGCCACCCTCTCCTCGTACCTTGGGCCTCCCACAACCTATGGGAAGTATCTACCAAGTCGGGAGTTGTGCTTTTATTTATAAGGGATATGACTGGGGAAGAATACCTAGAAACATCAAGACTCATTATGACGGGTATGCTCGCTATTATTTTTCTAATGAGTATGTTAAAGCTAAACCTATAATGCTTAGATTGGGCTATAAAGGGAAAGGTTTGGGACCTTCCCAAAATGGTATGAAAGAACCTTTTGAGGTAGAACCATGGCCTGCCCGATGTGGTGTGGGCCTATTTCCTAGTAAAGGTCAGCCCTTCCCATTTGAGGATGATGACCATCTTATATGTTACCAAGATTATTTGGATAAACGCGATGCTTTGCGTTTAAGGGATAATCCGTTTACATGCAATATGCTATCCATAGCTTACCCTGAGATGATTGCTGAATCCGACGATGAGTTGGAAGGGGACATCTTCCATGATGTCTCCATTGAGGAATTGTTACATAACGGATTTTATTTCGATGGCTCTATACCTAGTATAGCCCAGCTTGAGGCCACGACTCCTCAAGACAAATTATCCAAGCTAACCTTGGAAGAATTACAAGAATTAGGTGTTTCACCCGCCCCATCTAATTTTGAGAGAGATCTACATATGGAAGTTGAAAACGTTATAAAAATCAACATTGGAACCGAAAATAACCCTCACATCATCAACATTGGATCAGAATTGAGTCAAGAAAAACAAGATGCATACATTGCATTTCTTAAAGAATATGAAGACATTTTTGCTTGGACATATGAAGATATGCCAGTTTTAGACCCTTCTGTAGTTATGCATCACCTAGTAGTCCATCCGGATGCTAAACTTGTTAAACAGAAACTTAGAAAAATGCATCCTAAAGTGGCCTTACTAGTCAAAGGAGAATTAGAAAAACTCTTGAAGGTTATTTTTATACAAGCCATTGATTATGTTGAATGGATCTCAAATGTAGTTCCAGTAACTAAGAAAGAAGCTACCAAAGTTAGGGTTTGCACAGACTTTAGAGATATTAATGTTGCATGCCCTAAAGACGATTTTCCTCTTCCCAACATGGATCAGATCATTGATTTCATTGCTGGGAGAGGAATGATATCCCTAATGGATGGATTCTCTGGTTATAATCAGATCAGGATAGCTCCTGAAGATCAGGCTAAAACAACCTTTATTACCCCTTGGGGAACCTTTTGTTGGAAAGTGATGCCATTCGGTTTAAAGAATGTAGGTGCAACATATCAACGAGCCATGACTTATATCTTTCACGATATGATGCATGATATTCTACATGATTATGTAGATGATATTATAGCTCGTTCCATCAAAGAAGATGATCATTTAGATGACTTGAGAAAAGTATTTGATCGGTTAAGGGAATATCTTATCCGATTAAATCCAGCCAAATGTATATTCGAAGTTAAGTCCGATAAATTATTGGGGGTTATCGTTTCTTTTCGTGGCATTGAAATTGACCCTCTCAAGATCATGGCTATCACTGATATGCCCGCACCCACAAATATATCTGAATTACGAAGTTTACAAGGTAAGCTTCAAGCTATTCGCCGCTTCATCGATAAGTTGGCAGACAAAACCGGACCCTTTCTTAAGCTTCTTAAGAAAGATGTCTCTTTTCATTGGGACGAAGAATGCCAAGAAGCATTTGAACTCCTTAAGCAATATCTCCTTAAACCACCGGTGCTTTCCCCACCTAGATCTGATCGTCCATTTATCTTGTACATTTTTGCTTCAGATTTTGCCTTAGGAGCTATGTTAGCTCAACTTGACGATGAGAAGAAAGAACGTGCTAATTATTACATTAGCAGAACCTTAATCAGTTATGAAACTCGCTACACAGCATTAGAGAAACTATGTCTAGCAGTCATATTTTCTACATAGAAACTACGCCATTATATGCTCAGTCAAAAAACGTATGTTATTGCTAAATTTGACCCTTTGCGATATCTCATGAGTCGACCGTACTTATCTGGTCACACAACCAAGTGGGTTCTTGCGCTAAGTGAGTTTGAACTCATGTTTATAGGATAGAAGTCTGTTAAAGGTCAAATCATAGCAGATCAATTAGTTGTTGCACCCTTAGAGTCTACCCATCCCCTCATCATTGAGTTTCCTGATGAATGCCTTAAATTAGAGGCAGACCATCCTGAGCAATGGTCCCTATACTTTGATGGAGCCCGATGCATGAGTGGGGCTGGTGCAGGTATTATTTTAATATCTCCGTAGAAACATCTTATACCTCTGTCCTTCAAACTAACATTTGCTTGCACCAATAACACTGCTGAATATGAAGCTCTCATCCTTGGATTACGAGCTGCCTTGGCACTAAAAATTAAAAATTTATTGGTTTTCGATGATTCTCAACTTGTCATAAATCAAATCAATGATGTTTATCAGACCAGAGATGATAAATTATGCCCATATAAAGCATATGTCTTACAATTATTATCTTTATTTGATCAAGTTACCTTGGAAGCTATTCCTCGAACTAGCAATCGTGCGGTTGATGCTATGGCTGCAACTGCATCTCTTTTGCCCTTGGAGTTAGATGACGAATATGCTACCATCATTATTCGTCGACTCCAGGAACCCGCTTCAAGCAAATCATGCTTAGAACCTTTGGATGTGTTTCTAATCAATGAAACTACTCCAGAACCATGGTACACTGATATATTTAATTTTCTTCAAAATGGGACCTTTCCTGAAGATTGTAATCACAACCAGCGTCGGTTATTACGTAGACGAGCAAGTCGCTTCGTAATTATTGGTAATACCTTGTATAGGAGATCTTTTGAAGGCATCTTACTGAGATGTTTGAATCTAGAAGAATCTAGATCAGCTTTGAGTGAAGCCCATAATGGATCTTGTGGGGGGCATTTTAGTGGTAGCACCATTGCTAAGAAGCTCCTTAGGATAGGATATTTTTGGCCTACCATGGAAAATGATGCACATGATTATGTGCGACATTGCGACAAGTTCCAGAAACACGTTGACCTTGTCCATGCACCTGCACAAGAACTATAGGCTATTTCATCTCCTTGGCCCTTTTCAAAATGGGGCTTAGACATCATTGGAAAAATCAACCCTGTGTCATCCGATGGACACAAATTCATCATAACCGCCACTGAGTATTTCACGAAGTGGGTTGAAGCTATGCCTTTAGCTTCTTGCACTGGAACCCAAGTTTCCAAGTTTATTTTTAACCAAATTATTTGTAGGTTCGGCATTCCTACAAATCTCATCTCAGATAATGGCACTTGTTTCAAAAATAAAGATGTCAAAAAATTATGTCAAAAATATAAAATTCAACATCGTTGGTCCACTCCCTATTATCCTCAGGGTAATGGCCAAGTAGAAGCATCTAATAAAACATTAATTAAAATCCTCAAAATATTGGTCAATAAATCTGGTCGAGATTGGCACATCCAATTATATCCGGCTTTGTGGGCTTATCGAACTAGCGTTCGTACCCCCATAGGCACTTCACCTTTTGTTTTGGTTTATGGTGTTGAAGTCAGTTTTTCCCTTTGAATTAGAAGTTCCTTCTTTAGCTCTACTACTTCAAGATACTGAAGTAGGAGATGAATATCGTGCTGACAGATTTAGTCAGCTGGAGCTCCTAGATGAAAAGTGCATCAATGCTTTGGAGCATCTTCGTGCCTACCAAAACAAGCTTAAGAGAGCATACCTCAAGAAAGTTCATCCTCGATCCTTTGAGATCGGTGACCTTGTCTTAAAAGAAAATCAAAAAAATACTAATGCAACTAAAGACCTTAAAGGTAAATTTGAGCCCAACTGGCTTGGACCATATGTCATCACTGCTAAATTTGGATCGGGAGCATATCGATTAGCTACCTTAGATGGTAAAGATCTTAAAGAACCTATGAACATTATGCATCTTAAACGTTATTATGCATAACATTGGGTCATTTCATCATTTGTATATATTGTATTTTGCATATTGTTTCATTTTAGCCATTTATATCAAAATATTTTTCAAAAAAAATAGTAACAGTATTTATTCTTTCTTTTCATCACTCAAAATCAAAATATAAAAACATCAAAATCTTCAAAAACATCTTTTATTTTCGTACTTGTCAAATCTTGAAGTATTGCAGTTATATTTTCAGTTATTTTGGATAAATTAGCATTTATTTGGAATCCCGCACTTTCACACTCACATGCATAAATGTCTTGATTTTATTTGATATGATTATTAATCTCTCATATATCAAAGTCCACAGTTGAATTAAATAAAGTTTTGAGCATAGAGAACTGATCTTGTTATTTACTTGAACCAAGTACATCTCTTCACATTAAAATGATTTCATTGCAAATTCAATATGATGCTACATAGTAGAAGTGGTTTCTTGAGCGAAAAGTTTCCCCTGCTATCCTATCATGCACATGGTCTAGAATCTTTGAGAATTGACAAAAGGACAAGCTCACCCCTACCCGGAATAAAAATCCCTTGCTCTACAGCCAATCCGAGCAAGTATCCCTAGTATAGGAAGCAAAAGAAAAAGTCAAAGCAAAAGAGAAAAAGAAAAATATTATTTTGTATCATCACAACAATATTTCAGCATTATCTCAATATCAAGCAAAAATACAAAAAAACAAAAAAAAAGAAAAGAGAAAAGCAAAAGCAAAAGCAACAAAATCCTTTCCCTACCCCTTGAAAAGAAAAGAAGGGTGAATGAGCTTGAATCCCTGGAATTCTCAATTATTCGAAAACTGTGAGGTAAGCCCCATAACAGGTGGTTTGTGCCCAACCCGCTTGGCCTTGGGTAATTCCTAGCATGGTGATATGTCTGTCACATTAGCGACCTTCTTTTGTATAGACCTATGTCTGCTTATGGATCAGCTAGCTCTTGATAACCCGACTTACATAGTAGTCTGGTACGGTTACATGCATATAAATCATGGTCAAGGAACACTCATTTGGTTAAGTCAAAATTACTTGTATCAAATTTTCTTGCTCAAAATTGGTGAATGAACAATACAATTGCACACACATTTGTATTTGAGAGATTCTGTATCATTATGATAAAGCAAGATCGGTAATGAACTCACATTTGCACATGAGGGTTCCTTATAAATCTACATTTGTCTTTGAGATAATGTAAAATATTTCTACAACTTTTGGAATAATTTTATCTTCTTATTTCAGAACATCTGTTTAGTATAAAAACAATTATTGTTTTCAAAAATCACAAAAAGCTTTCAAACAACATATGACACACATATAATCAATAAAGTCATGTTCATATTATTATTTTTTGTTTATCAAAAACCAAAAAATCAATCATGCAATAAAACTACAATATCAATTTCTTCTTCGGATTTCGCGATGATGGTATAAGTCTATACCTATAATTCTATGCCTAGCGCAAACCATTGTTCTAATTTTATTTTCCATTCATTTTAAACAAATTCATAAAAACATATGACTTACATCATTATGTTACACATTTGAGCTTTAAAAACGAACGAACACTTATTCTATTTCATGTCATTATGTCAACATTCAATTTTGCAATGATGGTATAGTTCCTAGGGACTTATTCAAAAAAAATTTATCACACTTAGGAATTTATGCCTAGCAAAAATCATATTTTCTTTAAATATGTCATACATAATATTTTTTATGAAAATCTGAAAACAAATCACAAACCATCATCATTTCCATCATCACAACACAAAAGTCTTAAGACAGTCTCTTAAGCACCCTTTTACTTTTTGCAATATTTCTATACTGGGACTAGCTTGATGACCTAGTGAGCGGCGACTCCATGAAATGGTCTATACCAGCGACAATGTCCTTTGAAATTATTGTTAGAAGTCCCTTTTATTTTCATCCAATCACACCACAAAAACAACCAATTTATGCACATCAGATTATTTCATTTTACAATTTTATGCCATGACATAAAAAATTATAATTATTTCCAATGACATAATTACATGAATCATCAATTAATCACAAAATTCAAAATTAAAGCATCATACAACATATACACAAGTCATATCATCAAACAAAAATATAATCTATATATCTCAATCAATTATGTACATCATCTGGATTGGTATGCCACAATCAATACCCTGGCATACTCAATCCCCTCAAAAAATATATAATAATACAATCTACCCTCTGTAGCAGCTAGCCTCGAGAAGCCCTCGAGCTCTCAGCCTCATCTCCTCCCTCGCCTTGACATGGAGGAGGTGGTCCCATAGAGGTCCGGGCTGTGTCTCGGGTCCTCGTCGTCGATCATGAGGATGTCCTCGATGATCCCATCATGATCGGCTCTACAATAGGGGCTGGCAGTGGTACCCTCTAGTTCTCTGGAACCACGTGATAGTATAACCCCTGATAGAATGTGGTCTGAGCAATAGACCATGCCAGATCCTGAGTGCTCGCCCCTCCACTCTAAGCCCTGAGCCGTGTAGCCTCGTCCTGTAGTGTCTGCACCTGAGCCCGAAGACGGGCAACCTCAGCCCGAAGAGCCACCGTCTCGCTGCTCTCCCCTACCTCGACACCCTTGCCCTTATCGGGTGATGATGGTCTCTCCCCCTACTGAGAAGGGACTCCCCTCTCCCTCCTCCCTATCTCTTGAGGTCTCTGTGGAGCCTGACCCATCCTCTGGCATCTCTCCTATGGAGACCATCGTTGCTCTCTCCCATCGTGACCCCGCACTGCATCAATAGCAGCCTGGCACCGCCTCCCCATCCGTCGCACCACGACGTGCACTGGACCCTACGCCCTCATCATCCGAGGAGGGTGGATGCCTGCATACCAGGCATCGTACCCATCTATGACCCCAGCATCGTCACCATCCACTAGCTAGATGGGGGCATCATCCATGCATCCTGACTCCAGAATCACTGCATGTCTGGAGCCCCGCTCAACGTAGTACTATCCCGAATAGTCCGAGAGTACTCATAATCCCTGAGAGAAGGGATCCCCTACTGTAGACCGAACTATCGTAGAACCCGATCGTAGCGGTGGAGCTCTACCTCTCCCTGCTCCATCCTCAGCCAGCAGACTCGCCTGATGTGAGCCAGCTCCTGCCCATCCTCTACCCACCCGGGGTGCTCTCGCCATGGCCTCCAGGTGATCTGGTCTAGGATGAGGTCATCCAACAACCTCCGTGACATCGATAGATCTATCCACCGCTGTGACCCCCTTTGTAGCCACTAGTAGAAAACCCGGGGCCTCTCCCGGTCAACCCCTATCAGTGGGAGCCCTACCGGCCTCCGCACCATGATGTGCTCCCAGCACCAAACCTATAGTAATGATGTCAAGACCAGACATCGGCCTCCCTTGTATACGACCCCATGTAGGATCCTATACAAGCGGCATAGTACAAAACTGCCCCAAGAAAACCTATAACCATGGTCTCTCATGTCGCAGACCACATCTGAGAGGAGCCATGGTAGTCTGCACCCGCTCTGGTGGCACAACAGTAAGCCACCTACCACCCCTACCAAAACTCGAGTCAGCCTAGATGCCCCAGGCATCTGCCTTAGAGACTCGATGTTCACTCCGCCCTTCTCTAGGGCGAAGCTCGGGTCTCCGATCAATCTCATCATCGCCTGGCCCTGATTGGCCGTAGGCATCATCAACCATCCTTGTATGGGGATCCTCATGATCCTCCATACGTCCTCTAGTGTGGGAGCCATCTCCCCTATCGGTAACCGAAAGTAGGATGACCCCGGATACCATCTCTCTGCTAAGGCTGTCAGCAGCCCCATGTCTGTCGGTACTTGTGGCATCTCTGCCACATGCTGTAAACCGACCTGAGCTAGTCGGTCGCGCTCTGCCTGATCAAGCGCAGCTATGTCATCTCGTAGCCTGCCATATTTCCATTCTCGACTCTTTAGTAATCCCTTCTACAAAACAAACAATAAAACAATAAAATTTATTAATAAATCAATCATTAAAATAAAATTAAACACATTTTAATCAAGCTTAATTTCTTAAAAATGATGATATCGTCCACCATTGGATGATATCGTCCCAAATTGGGCAAAATCGTCCTTTGTTAGGATGAAATCATCTCCTATTTCACAACTTGGGGATCGCCCCTTGTTGGACGAGATCGCCCCTAGTTCGCCGATTTTGCCCTCCGACGAAATCGACGATTTAGGGATGATTTCGACGAAATAGGGACGATTTCATCCCGACGTCGTCGATGGCCTAAAAATGGCCGCGATGCCCCAAAACAGTCTAAATTTAAAACAAAAAATTGCACAAATTAAATTCAAACCTAATTTACTAGGATTAGATCCTTACCCGTAGCCCACGCCGGACCTCTGTCGCTCTGTGCGTTGTCTCAACCATTTTTCTCTCTGCAGAACTCTAGAACAGTAGAAATGAACAGTAAAAATGAATTAGGGTTTTACCCTATTTTTCTTAATTTTATTCAAAACCAACAACATTTTTAATTTTGCTTTTCCATGTTTTTTTACCTCAAACGTTCGATTTGGGTAAAAACACGGAGGGGGCACCATAGTAAGCAGTCATACGATTCGACCTAGAATCGTCGTCTAAAAAATTGAGTAAATTTTTGCTTTCTCGTAAAACGGGAAAAACTCGTCTTTAACGCATTTTCTTCGAAAAATTCGCTAAAGAGGGGGCAAAATGTAGCACCCTAAAATTGGCGCAGTTAAACCTTAGTAAAAGATTAAAATTTGAATTTTAACCCAAACCGCCCGTTAAACCGCCTGTTACCCGCTTTCCTCATTTTTCATGCCATTTTTAGGATTTGTTTTGACCGTTGGATGATATCATCTAAGATCAGACGAAATCATCCCAGATCTGACGAATTCGTCTGGAACAGAACGTCCAGACGATTTCATCCCAAAACCAAATTTTCATAATTAGCTTCTGTTTCAACAGCTTCTCTAACTTGGGCAAAAAGCGTG
Organism: Wollemia nobilis; assembly: GCA_028583015.1. NCBI lineage: Eukaryota > Viridiplantae > Streptophyta > Pinopsida > Araucariales > Araucariaceae > Wollemia > Wollemia nobilis. The sequence goes on along the minus strand of JAQPPZ010001736.1, from coordinate 497,341 downwards.
TCTACGTGTAGTTAGAGTCTCCCCTGTTGGAGATCTCCCAAATTGGGATGATTTCCAACCTCCTAACCTCTCCCTAATCCTATATAAACTAGGATTTTCTCAGTTTATCCCCCTGAACCCCCTTGAACCCCTAGTTGACAGATTTATCTATAGAGTTAGCTCCTTGTGCATCCTCGTACCTTTGTTTGCATTGCATATTTCAAGTCTTCTTGCAGGAATCTTATTGTTTTTCAGTCGAAGCAGGCTCGGATCATCTCTGACGATTCCAGACAATTACGGATGATCCTGTCGTAGATCGATGATGATCTCGTACGATTGGAGGCGATCTTGACTGCAGTCCAGATTGGGGGCAATCAGAGCCCAAAGTTTGCATTTACTTATCTTTTCTCTTCATTTTCTTATGCATTAGCTTGGTTTATTTTATTTTTGCATCCTGGAGTTCACCTCATTTAGCATAGATATATGATAAAGTCAAAATAAATTGTCAAATTGATGCATTTCCTTTTAATTGCTATCTAGATCTACTATTTAGGCAAATTCATTGTTACTTCTATCATTTCCCCTTGCTTTTGCAGTTGCATTTTTGGTATTTTGTATCTATTTTTGTGATTGCAGGATTTTGAAAAATTCGTCTGACGAATTCGTCAGATCTCAGACGATCCTGTCTGATCTTAGACGACCGACTGTGATCTGAGATGATTCTATGAAATATCAGATGATTATGTATGATTCGAGATGATTTGGACTGCTACAAACTATAGAATCTTCATTCAGACATCCGAAATCAGGTATATTCTGTCTTATTTAGCGCATTCTCTGTGTTCAACATTTATTTATGTTTTTTGTATCCACAAAAAATTAGCATCGGCATATAGATTAGCTTAGATTCATTTTGGCCAAACCTAGGAATTGAATGATTGAACATAAAATGAACACATCAAACCTGTCATCAACCTAGGCATGGAAACTGCCACTTAAAATTTTCCTGGTGAACCCACCATCCATCAAAAATTCACCCTTATACCCCTCCCCCGAGAGGCGGGACCTTCAAAGGGCCTCTCAGTCCGAGGTATTGTCCCATCCTTCTCGCATCCCCCTTCCCGGCGTGGATCCTATAGCCTGAAGGTAAGGATGCAAAAAATTTGGAGCGATACAACAGTTATCATATGGATAGAGGTGCATGAACTTGAGCATAGGGGATTGATATCTCCTTGGGGTAGAGGTCCATAAACATTGTAATAGGGAATTGTTTCCCAAGAGATTTTTTGATAAAATTTAGAAGAAATATTTTATTCATGGACGTAACCCACATTGGGTGAACCATTTTAAATTTGTGTCTCTCATGTGTGTGATCATTTATCCATTACCTTATTACTACTATTGATGATATTGGTTAACACTGCTATGAAAATATATTGCAATTGATAACATTGGATAATATTGTTTGGAAAAGAAAAGTAAATGTTTATATTATACTGTTCACCCCCCTCTTATTATAATATTGTGTTCTTCACAAAAATTACTCTAAGCATACAACATCTATCATACATAAAACACATCCATCTAGCATTAATATTTCCATTATATCTAGTATGCTATCTATGATTTAGATAGATTATCAATAAATAGGATAAATTGTCAAGGTGAATCAGTGATATATTATAGAAGCAACATCATAAAGACAACATCCACTTCATATCTAGGAATTTCAGACAAAAATAGACAAGTTCACACCTTCTATATGAACTTCCAATTCTAGAAAATTTTGCAGGCCCCATTGTGAACCTAATTTTCAATGATCTAGAGGCTCCAAAAATAGGTAAGTATACTTTCTAATCCTATATTTTATCATTATATGTATTTATAATCATGTTTTAAGGTTTTTTTATTTGTATAAACATGATGTTTGACCTAGGCAAGCCCCAAATTCTGATGTAGACCTGTATTGATTCTCAAACATACAAGCAAAATCAATGGAAAATAATAATTCTGCAACTAGAATTTTATTATTTTCTTGGATCTCCACCCCCTTACAATGAAATCACTTCCTACATATAATATCCATCAAAAAACCTCATCCAACATGAACTTACTATTTTTAGTAAGTATTAGGAATAACTATTTTTAGTAACTCTAAACTATCACTCGGATGGATCTGAAAAAAGATCATGCATCTATTATTCAAAAACTAAGACTTTCATAAAATATCTCCCTATATTGACTCATACAACAAAAGATATTAAATACCTAAAAACTATAAAAAATTGGAAAAAATCTTTCGGGCCTATTTTTGACCACTAGATGATGTTTCAGATCCCCAAAATGCATCAAAGTGGCCACTTAAGTAGTAGCACTACTGAACATGATGAGGTCAACTTAATTCTGTGTGTTTTTAAAAAATGGGCTCAAATGAACACCTGGATAAAAATGTATGACCCCGGGAAGTTGGAACTTTTACTCGACTAAAACAGGAAAGTGTCACTGGATGTTACGGGTGCATCAAATTCTCTAACCCCATTTTGTAGGCCGAATAACCACAAAGGAAATAGCAAACCAGTGGTGGCCCACGTATAAGAATCCCACCTACATCGAGGAACATCCAAAAGGTGAATCCAACTGCTTATGACCATATTGAAAAGGGTTTTCTTAGGAAAGATCCATTTGTAGCTCTAAGGACAATAGTTATAAAAGGATTCCTCTTGTAATCCTCCTTTTTATTCAATATAAAGTAGTGATTCATTCATTTTTGAATTGTGGTATTTTAAATGGTTTCACTAATATATTTTATATCGTAGGATTACAAGAATAATACTGATTGATTACATTGTATGGAGATGTGTCTCCAATAAAAAATTTTACATGAATTTTTAGTATTCTCTCTATTCCTCACCCCAAACATATAGGAGATGCATCATTTTCTATTATTTTAATAAATACAAAACTTTGATCTTGCCACATATCAATATGACCCCTTCATTCTCTATCTTGAAACCTTGCACTTTTTCTCATATTAACACATACATTATATAAAATATAAATCAACTACCAAATAATAATTACAAGGTGGCCAAATAATGTAATACTTCCAACACCCACTCGTATTACATTATTTGGTAAGAAATATTTTTGCCTTCATTCTCTAATTCTTCTCTCTCTTCATTATTTACCTCTGACTTTGCCATGGCTAGATATATTCAACCTTCATTAGATATTCCTTTATAATTTATTTATGACTACCTATGGATGAATGTATTTTGAGTAGTATATAGATCACTGCATTTGTATCACTACCTCTAGGTCTAGCTCTAGGTCACGTCTAGATTATCTTTGTCTTTGGATCATCCACTAGAACATTCATAAGATAATTACATTTGTAGGATCATCACTATAGGTGATTTAATTATATGTCACCTCCCAAGATATGATTAGATTGTAATTATTCATTTTACATTTCTTCATAATAAGACCAATAATATTCTTTACATTCAATAAAATTTTATTTTCCATCACATTTGGTCTTGTTTTATAGAAATCATACAACATTCCTTTCATATTATTCCATTCATTCATACTTATCCATCCACAATCCATTTTTTATTTTTTATTTTTTATTTTCCTTTTCTTTATGTAGATAATATTTTTGAGAATGATTATGTCCTCCACAAGTTTCACAACAATGGAGTTTCCAACATTTATCTATATTATGTCCATATCTACTACAATGATTACATCTATTACTTATTACAAGATTCCTTTGAAGAAAATGTTCTATGTTTTCTTTGTCCTTTTCTCCTAAGGTATTGAATTTTTTACTTTAATTCTAAAATCCTTTGAAGAAAATGTTATATGTTTTCTCCATCATGAACATTTAGTGCATACAATTGTGATTGTAGATATAAAATAATTTTCTTATTCTTTTTGTCACATATCATACACAATTTTTCCCACGTAGTTTTTGAAGTTTCTACTTCACTAATGTGTGCTTGAATTTCATCAGATATTCCATATAGATGAAGAACACAAGCTTATACTGAGAGGGGGGTGAAAAGTATAAGAGCACTTTTTACTTTTCTTTCCAAATCAATATTATGCAGTGTATAGATAGCAGTATCAATAGCAGTAATCAAAGCAATGCACAAAACACCATACACAATAGAGACACCAATTTAACGTGGTTCACCCAAATGTGGGTTACCTCCACGGAGAAAATATTTCTTCTAAATATTTCTCAAATAATCTCTTGGGAATCCTTCCCAATTACAATGTTTATGGACCTCTATCCAAAGGAGATGTTGATCCCCTAAATCTAGTTTGTGGATCTCTATCCATAGGAGAACTCCTTCTCCTCCGCTCTGGCTGGTGATCCTCTAGAAGACGACTGCCTCCACTACACTGGATTGTGGATCTCTCTCCACTTGAAGACTCTTGTCCCCACTCAGAATACCTATCCTCACTACCTTGGCTGATGGATCTCTATCCACTGGAGACTCTGTCCTCTCTGCTCTATCACCTCCAAAGCTCTATCTCAATTTTGTACTAAACACAGTCCAGTCGGTCTAGCACAACTCTACTCAATCTTGCACTAAACATAGTTCATTCGGTCTAGCACAAGTCTACTCAATAAGCTCACTCAAATCTGCACTAAACATAGTCCATTCGGTCTAGCACAAATCTGCTCAACTCTTGCACTAAACATAGTCCAGTCGGTCTAGCACAAGTCCACTCAAATATACACTAAACATAGTTCATTCGGTCTAGCACAAATCTTCTCAATAGGTCCACTTAGAACCTACTCAAATCTGCTCAATAGGTCCACTCAGAACCTACTCAAATCTTCTCAATAGGTCCACTTAGAACCTGCTCAAATCTGCTCAATAGGTCCACTAGAACCTGCTCAAATCTGCTCAATAGGTCCACTCAGAACCTGTCCAAATCTGCTCAATAGGTCCACTCAGAACTTGTCAAATATGCTCAACAAGCTCACATAGAACTTGTCCAAATATGCTCAACAAGCTCACATAGAACTTGTCCAAATCTCTCAATAAGTCCTCTCTAGGACTTGCTCAAATCTGTATTGTAAGCTTCCATAAAATCTTACACAAAATCAATCCACAAGTCTTCTCAAATACTTACCTCAAATCTGCTTAACAAGTCCACACAGAACTTGTCCAATCTCATAGAAACATAAAGAGAATTTTTAGAGACTCAATATGTTCTATACTCAATGCTCAATCACTTTCTCAACTCAAAATCTCATAGAATCATAAAGAGAATTGTTAGAGACTCAATATGTTCTATACTCAAAACTCAATCACTTTCTCAACTCAATCTCATAGAAGCATAAAGAGAATTGTTAGAGACTCAATATGTTCTATTCTCAAAACTCAATCTCAACTCAAATCAGAATATAGAATAGTTTGTTTTATGGAACTTGAACAATCACTTCATACATCCACTTGACTAGGCTCAATCAACTCTACTCAACCAATCACTTCAAGAAACAACTCTTTCTCACAAACCCTAGTCCAAGCATGTATCATCCAACTCAAAATGTTTCCAACAATGCTCAACAACAAATCTCACATAACAATGATACTCATGATCTTTTCAAACCCTAGTTCAAGTTCTTTGCATAACAACTCACTTCAACAACATGTATAAACATTCTCAAATAAAAAAAGGTTTTAATCACAACTCTCAATTTTAGAAAACCTTGAAGCATTAACTCAAACACTTCACTCAACCAATGATCTCAACAACAATGCTAATAAAACAAGGTTTTAATCTCAACTCTCAAATCAGAAAACCTTGAAGCAATAACTCAACCACTTTTGAAAAGGAAACCCTAATCAAGTCCTTTTCACTCCAAACTTAATTTTCAATAAAGCCAATCAACCAAGTCAACCAAAGAAGAATTTGCCCATACCTTTTGAATGTCAAGTAGTTGACCTCACAAATCTGCCACACTCACAATTACTTCTTTGCCAATCTCAATAAGGGTTAGAGGATAATTTTCTTCAACAAAATATATCACAAAAATAATATCAAAATTACACCTTATCACTCCAACTTAAATAATAATCAATATCCTCACAATAGTCACAAAAACCCTTAATTCAAAATAACATACTACCCACAAAGTCTTAACCTTTCAATATTCCACAATAGCAATTTTAAGACTTAAAAATAAAAATAGAATTCTCCTTATAACTCCTAAAGGTAATTCTCAACTACCACAACTTTATTACAAAGCAACCTTTCCAAACTCAACCACTAAACAACCTTATACCTCCAACTTAGGCATTTAATTAAAATTAAAATAAAAAATATTACCTTTGCCTTTGGAGGGAATCGAACTCTCAATGCAGCCCACTCTAACGTCTCAACCATGGCACAAAGTCACCACATGAGCTAAACGCTCATTGGAGATTAACGAAGCACCACGTGCTTCTAAAATTTATCCACTCCTCCTTCCCTTGGCAAAATGTGCACCTCATGTTTGGTGCTTCACTCAACACACCTCACGATGCACTTCCATCGAGATTCGAACACTGGCCTCCTTACACACAATACGTAAGCTAAAACCCACTTGCCACTAGGCCAAGGTGTCTAGTTGGTTTTCAACCATTCAACGCTTTCCCCTTTGTTTCCTTTCATCGACAAGACAAACACAAAATTCGTAGTTTTCTTCTCATGAGCTCTTGTCTTAATTAATTTGCATGCAATATTTTTAATCGAGCAAGGATAATATTAATGAACTTTAGGCATAGTATTTATATGCTTCTTCCATTACTTTGAAAATGTCGGCGCTTTCCTTGTTGTCTTCTATGACGTCGACGAAGATCATAAAGGCTTTGAATGCCTTTGGTCTTAAACCCAACCTTTGGGTTTATTAAAATATCTTTAGACTTTATAAAACCCACTTTTGCCTTATAAAACATTATAATAAGAATTATAAATATTTTATTTGGGTTTTCACCATGGCACATTTAATATTATAATAACCACTATTATAATATTATACCTTTGATAAAGTACCTTTAATATTTATTTATAAAATTTAAATTCACACTGAATTTAAATAATTTATAAAATAAATATTATAACTCCTTTTTAACTTCTATCTTTTGCACTGTTTCACTTGATCTTTGGCCTTCTTCCTGGATATCAAATAACCATTTTTATCCCCTTTGTTTCCTGCTAAAATATTTGGTATTAATGATGACTTCATCTGGTGACATCAATGACAACTTTGACTTAGGGACTCAAAATGTCCAACAATCTCCCCCTTTGTCATTGATGGCAACCCATACTCTTCTTACCAAAACCTGACCTTTCTTTTTACTTCTGCTCCCCTTGGCTCAATGCTCTCTCAAATATCAATTCTCTCTCAAATATCAAATCTCTCCCCAATACACAAATCTCTCCCCCTTTGACATCAATGGCAAAGGGTCACCTTTGGGGCTCGGGGCTAAGAATGAGCCTCTTAGCTTAGCCCCTCCCCCACCTCCTCATGAGGTGGTTAATTCTGGGGTGGGAGTATTTCTACTCCCAAAAGCATTGTTCTTTACCTTTATCCTCTTCCCTTATTTTCTGAATTTTTTGATTCCTCTGATTGTTTCTATCCATGTCATCATTCCTGTTCCTGTCATCATTCATGTTCCTATTCATGTTCTTGTTCCTATCATCATTCCTATTCCTGCTCCTATTCTTATCCATGTTCCTGTTCCTATTCATGTTCATGTTCCTGTTCCTGTTCATATTCCTGTTCCTGTTCATACCTATTTCTGGAATATTTTCTCTACACCATTTTGTTGTGTGACCATCATTATTGCACTTATAACACTTAATGTTATTATTCCTTGGAGGTGCAAATGTCTTAGGATTTCTCCTAGTGAAGCCATATCCTCTTCTTTCATGAATCTTGCAATTCATTGCCTTGTGACCAAACTCATTACATGAGTAGCAATACCCATGGAAAATTTATCCTTTCCCATATTCTTGTCTTTCATGTGTCCTGCACTGTGAAGCCATGTGCCCAAACCTGTGACATGAAAAACATCTTCCATTGAAGCTTCCTTGTCTTGACCTCATTGGTCTTCTATTCTGATTGTTGTTCCATCTGTATCTTCTCTGTGCATTGTTCCTATCTTTGTTGAACTCTTTATTGTCCAACTCATCCTCTGATGTCTCACTCCCTCTTACACTATCTTCTTCTGATGTATCTTCATCTGAAGTTTCTTCTTCTTCAAGACTTGAAGTAGACTCTTCTTCCCATTTCTTTTGTACTTGTTTAGAACCAAGACCTATCTTGTTTGTTGCTCCTCTTTGTATCTTGACTATTTTATCCACACTCTTTGCACTATTTACATACTTGTATAGCTTATTCTTGGAGTCTTCTACATATTCCTTTAGTAGAGCCACTTCTTGTGCTAACTTCTCACATTCCAAGATCTTTGCTTCTAACTTATCTTTGAACTTCTTTGCCTTAGCCTTTGATTTTTCTAAATCCTCTATGAGCAATAATCTTTCTTCATCACATTCTTGAAACTGAATTTCAAGCTTAGAGTGTTGCTTTCTTACCTTCTTTACCATGTCAAGGGCATAGATAAGTTCTCCCTTGAGATCATAACCATTCTCTACTGAATAATCCTCTATTTGTTTACCTTTGTCCACATCATTACTTTCTTTTGGCTTGTCTTCTATAGGATCACTCACTTCTTCTTCTAATGCCATTAGAAGATTTTCATCTGGTCTTTCAAGTGCATCTTCATAGTCATCATCACTGAAACTATAACCATCCCTTGTGCAATCATCTTCAAGATGTCCAAATTTACCACATCTAAAACACTTGAGAATAACTAGAGTCTTTTTCTTAACTGGTTCTTTCTCTTCAATCATAAATAGGACTTCATCTCTATCATTGTCTGAAAATCTAGCATCACTATCATTTGAGTACTTACTTGCATTATCCGCATAGTAGCTTCTCTTTTGTCTTTGGAAGAACTTCTTTCCTTGTCTGCTTTGTCCATCCTTGCTTTTCTTTTGGTGCTTGTATCTTTTTGATTCCCTGTACCTGTGATCCTATTTTTCTTCACCATTGTTGTTCTTTGGCTCTTTACAATCTATTGCAAAATATCCATACTTTCCACAATTGAAACACTTAAAGATCTTAGATCTATGGGTCTTCTGGAACCTTTATCTCTTCTACCATAATTAGCTTCTTCATCACTGGATGACTCACTGCTTGATTCTGACTTCTTACCCTTTATCTTCTTGTTCACTTTGAATGCAACCTCTTTCAAAGGGATAGGATCTTTTGTTCTTATCTCAAAAGTTGTAAGCATGCCAAGTAAAGAATTTCTTGTCAGACAATCACTATCAATTGATGTTTCTATAGCAGAGACCTTTTCACTGTACCTTTTTGGAAGAGTTCTCAAGATCTTATCACAAGCATCAGATTCATCGACCTTCATTCCAAGACCTCTCATCTCATGTACAAGTTCATCAATCTTACTGAGATAGTCATGAATGTTTTCATCATCCCGCATTCTTAAGTTTTCAAATTCTCCTTTGAGATTTTTGATCTTAGCTTTCCTGACACCTTTATCTCCTTCATATATGTTATGCAGTAGTTCCCACATTTCTTTTGTTGTTTTACAATCCATAACCTTCATAGATTCTGATCTATGCAATCCTTTTATAATTGCATTCATAGCTCTTGAATTTGCATGCATTAGAAGCTTACCTTCCTTATCTGTAGGAGGATTGGTTATTGAATCATATCCAAGTTCCACTACATCCCAAACTTCATTGCCAAGTGCCATCAGGTGAAATCTCATTAGCATACACCAATACAAGAAGTCACTTCCATCAAATATTGGTACTGTATTATTGATGGACCCATCCCTTTGATCCTTTTGATCCATTGTGTTCTTGACCACTTTTCCTTCAAGCTATCAAACTCTTCTGAAGGAACCACTCTGATACCAATTGAAGAACACAAGCTTATATTGAGAGGGGGGTGAACAGTATAAGAGCACTTTTTACTTTTCTTTCCAAATCAATATTATGTAGTGTATAGATAGCAGTATCAATAGTAGTAATCAAAGCAATGCACAAAACACCATACATAATAGAGACACATAATTTTAACGTGGTTCACCCAAATATGGGTTACCTCCATGGAGAAAATATTTCTTCTAAATATTTCTCAAATAATCTCTTGGGAATCCTTCCCAATTACAATGTTTATGGACCTCTATCCAAAGGAGATGTTGATCCCCTAAATCTGGTTTGTGGATCTCTATCCATAGGAGAACTCCTTCTCCTCTGCTCTGGTTGGTGATCCTCTAGAAGACGACTACCTCCACTACACTAACTGTGGATCTCTCTCCACTTGAAGACTCTTGTCCTCACTCAGAAGACCTATCCTCAATGTCCTGGTTGATGGATCTCTATCCATTGGAGACTCTATCCTCTCTACTCTATCACCTCCAAAGCTCTATCTCAATTCTGTACTAAACATAGTCTAATCGGTCTAGCATAACTCTGCTCAATATCTTGCACTAAACATAGTTCATTCGGTCTAGCACAAGTCTTCTCAATAAGCTCACTCAAATCTACACTAAACATAGTCCATTCGGTCTAGCACAAATCTGCTCAACTCTTGCACTAAACATAGTCCATTCGGTCTAGCACAAGTCCACTCAAATCTACACTAAACATAGTTCATTGGTCTAGCACAAATTTCTCAATAGGTCCACTCAGAACCTACTCAAATCTGCTCAATAGGTCCACTTAGAACCTGCTCAAATCTACTCAATAGGTCCACTCAGAACCTATCAAATCTGCTCAATAGGTCCACTCAGAACCTGCTCAAATCTGCTCAATAGGTCCACTCAGAACCTGTTCAAATTTGCTCAATAGGTCCATAACTTGTCCAAATCTGCTCAACAAGCTCACATAGAACTTGTCCAAATCTTCTCAACAAGCTCACATAGAACTTGTCCAAATATGCTCAATAAGTCCTCTCTAGGACTTGCTCAAATCTGTATTGTAAGCTTCCATAAAATCTCACACAAAATTAGTCCACAAGTCTTCTCAAAGACTTACCTCAAATCTGCTTAACAAGTCCACATAGAACTTGTCCAATCTCATAGAAACATAAAGAGAATTGTTAGAGACTCAATATGTTCTTTACTCAATGCTCAATCACTTTCTCAACTCAAATAAATCTCATAGAAGCATAAAGAGAATTGTTAGAGACTCAATATGTTCTATACTCAAAACTCAATCACTTTCTCAACTCAATCTCATAGAAGCATAAAGAGAATTGTTAGAGACTCAATATGTTCTATTCTCAAAACTCAATCTCAACTCAAATCAGAATATAGAATAGTTTGTTTTATGGAACTTGAACAATCACTTCATACATCCACTTGACTAGGCTCAATCAACTCTACTCAACCAATCACTTCAAGAAACAACTCTTTCTCACAAACCCTAGTCCAAGCATGTATCATCCAACTCAAAATATTTCCAACAATGCTCAACAACAAATCTCACATAACAATGATACTCATGATATTTTCAAACCCTAGTTCAAGTTCTTTGCATAACAACTCACTTCAACAACCATGCTCATCAAATAAGGTTTTAATCACAACTCTCAATTTAAGAAAACCTTGAAGCATTAACTCAAACACTTCACTCAACCAATGATCTCAACAACAATGCTAATAAAACAAGGTTTTAATCTCAACTCTCAAATCAAAAAACCTTGAAGCAATAACTCAACCACTTTCGAAAAGGAAACCCTAATCAAGTCCTTTTCACTCCAAACTTAATTTTCAATAAATCCAATCAACCAAGTCAACCAAAGAAGAATTTGCCCATACCTTTTTGAATGTCAAGTAGTTGACCTCACAAATCTGCCACACTCACAATTACTTCTTTGCCAATCTCAATAAGGGTTAGAGGATAATTTTCTTCAACAAAACATATCACAAAAATAATATCAAAATTACACCTTATCACTCCAACTTAAATAATAATCAATATCCTCACAATAGTCACAAAAACCCTTAATTCAAAATAACATACTACCCACAAAGTCTTAACCTTTCAATATTCCACAATAGCAATTTTAAGACTTAAAAATAAAAATAGAATTCTCCTTATAACTCCTAAAGGTAATTCTCAACTACCACAACTTTATTACAAAGCAACCTTTCCAAACTCAACCACTAAACAACCTTATACCTCCAACTTAGGCATTTAATTAAAATTAAAATAAAAAATATTACCTTTGCCTTTGGAGAGAATCAAACTCTCAATGTAGCCCCCTATAAACGTCTTACCCATGGTGCAAACCACCACATGAGCTACATGCTCATTGGACATGAAAGAAGCACCACGTGCTTCAAAAACTTTATCCTTTCCTTGTTTTACAAAACGTGTGCCTCACGTTTGGCGCTTTCAACACACCTACCAATGCACTTCCATTGAGATTCGAACATTGACCTCCCTTGCACACAAAACGTAAGCTACAACCAAATTGCCACTAGACCACGTTGTCTAGTTAGCTTTCAAACATTGAACGCTTTCTCCCTTTTTTCCTTTCATGTAATTCAAACACAAAATTTGTTTCTTCTCATGAGCTCTTGTCTTAATTAATTTGCATGCAATATTTTTAATTTAGAGCAAGGATAATAATTAATTTGAACTTTAGGCATAGTATTTATATATTTCTTCCACTCCTTTGCTTTAAAATGTCGGCGCTTTCCTTGTTGTCTTCTATGACGTCGGTAAGAGATCATAAAGGCTTCGAATGCCTTTGGTCTTAAACCCAACCTTTGGGTTTATTAAAATATCTTTAGACTTTATAAAACCCACTTTTGCCTTATAAAACATTATAATAAGAATTATAAATATTTTATTTGGGTTTTCACCATGGCACATTTAATATTATAATAACCACTATTATAATATTATACCTTTGATAAAGTACCTTTAATATTTATTTATAAAATTTAAATTCACACTGAATTTAAATAATTTATAAAATAAATATTATAACCCCTTTTTAACTTCTGTCTTTTGCATTGTTTCACTTGATCTTTGGCCTTCTTCCTGGATATCAAATAACCATTTTTATCCCCTTTGTTTCCTGCTGAAATATTTGGTATTAATGATGACTTCATCTGGTGACATCAATGACAACTTTGACTTAGGGACTCAAAATGTCCAACAATAGAATTAGCATAAAGAGATTTAACATCAACATCTTAATTTTTTTGAATTCTTGTTTTATCTTCTGGAATGTTTCTTTGTTCATTCACCATATCCCATGGTTTTTAAACAATGAGTATTGAACTCATTTTATTTTTCCATGGGGTAAAATTAGCCACTTTTAATAATTGTGATTCGGAAAAGAAAATTCTTGTATTATCCATTTCCTTTGAAGTTGACAACCTTATAACTCTAGAATTGAAAATCCAAAAACTAAATTTTTGAATTTAATTTTATCAACCTTTGAAGTAGTAATCCTCTTAACTCCTTATCAAATAAAATAAAATCCAAAAAAATCAAATCATATTTGAAGTAGAAAACCTTATGACTTGCAATTTCAAATAATAACTCTAAACACTTGTAGGCTAAAAAAGCTACATGTGTAAAATTCCTTAAAAAGGACAAGCTCAATGCATTATGAATGATCAATTTGCTATGGCTAAAAGGTGGCAGTTCAAAGGAGTTTTCTAAGGAATGAAGATATGTGATATTTTCAAAAATTGCTAAGCGCACAACTTGCAACCCAAGGCGCGGATGTGAAATCTATGTGCAATATAGTTGAATCGAAAATGCACTACAATTTTCTATTCCCTTGATGGCCGCACGAAAATAAGATAAGCGCTAAAAATAGAAAAGGGCTAAAAAAGACTCAAAATGGGGAAAGAAGATGCACCATGATTTCTTGTTCTCTTTTTTGGTTTTGCAAATTCAGAAAGTATCTAAAAGTTTCAAAATCCAAAAAGTGCCAAAAAAATGTTAGAGTTAGAGTATATTACATTATTTAGGTACATGTCTATGTACCACCTTAGGTAGATTATTAGAGTAGGAGTTACTTGGGGAAGAAGTAACCTATGCACAAGTGTTAGAATGTGCAAAGGAATAAATGGACAAGTGTCCATATGCAAGTTGTATATGTGCAATGATATAAAAGTGCATGTGTCCCTCATGCACTTAGGAAGAGTGTGGCTCAATTAACTCATATTCTTATATATATATATATAGATGAAGGAGGCTTCCTCTATGTATGCACTAATAGATAGATCCATATGTTGTATTCTCATTTTTGTGAGCCTTCAGTAAAGGTTGTTACGTGATTTATTTTTGAAGTATCTTGTCTTAGTTTCATGCTCATTTAGCTTCCATTATCATAGTTGTTAGATTTCTTGCTTATTTCCATTACTTGTGGATTCATTTCCTTTTAGCATATATCTCAAAAAGATAACAAAAAGGTATTTCATGACAAAAGGCCAAATCCAGGTAGAAGGTAGAAAAAAATGAATTCTCCATCCGCTTTGTAATCAGTGTGCAAACAAAAAAGTGTGAGAAAATAGAAAAGTGAAAGAAATGACCAAAAATGGAGAATTCACTCCATGCACGATTCTCCATCAACTTTGTAATCCATGCATAAAAAAAAAGCACAAGAAAAGACTCATGAAAGGGAATTCACTGGATAACGCATTTACACAGATAAAGCTAACCACTAATCCTAGAAGCTAAAATGTGCATTTTTCTATTTTCTTTGTTGGTGTCGTGAAAATAAAAAATGTGCTCAAGAGACATGGTAGACGAGCAAGAATGGACTCACAAATCATGGCTAATGGCTTAAGCACATAATAAAGATAAGATGACCCCAAAATTCAAAAATTTGTGATCTCAACAAGCTAAAGGAATATGAGCAAAACCTTGATTTCATGTGATTTTTTATCCTTGCAGTCAAAGCTAGAGATTTTTAATATTGAGCATATGTAAAAGATAATCAATAACAACTACTCATTTATAGATAAAAAATTGTTAGTTTTGCTCTGGATTTAGATTTTCAACATGTTTTCATGAGCTTATTTATTGCAGAAGGTAAAGGAAATAAAGATCAGGCATTATGGAGGTTGAATCACCATTTACAGTCTAGAGGCTTCCAAAATCTTCTAATCTAACATAATAAATTGCAAATCAATGGATTAAAAAGGATAACAAGACCCATCAATGATAAAAATAACTTTAAGCTGAAGTTTGTTATAATAGAACAATAAGATACAACTGGTGGGCACCATGGATGGTAAGTGGCCAAAAAAACCAAGAAAAACATCTGACTCTCTGTAATGCTTTAAAAAATATCATTGTAAATATATAAGTAAAGGTAGTGATCTCATTTCAAATGGTCAACTCTGAAGTTTTTTCTTGCACTAATGTGTATATATTCCACAATTAAATGAAAGAAGCATTACAAGGGATTTTTACCTTGAAATTGCACTTGTGTTGATTGGCTGGATATAATTCTATAAAGTTGTCTCTATTGTTATTGCTATGGTTAGTCTATTCTATTAATTTGGACAACTAACTTAGAGTAAATTGAGATAATTTATTCTTACATTAATGCTTATGAGAATTATATTTTTGTTAGTCAAGGCATTGATCTTATTTTGTTAATTTGGATAATTGATGCTTTAGATGTCTGAAATAATTCTTAAGTGTGCAAACGGCTATTAATATAGTAGTTGTAGAGTTTTAAATGTTGTTATTCTTGTATACTATTTTTTGAATTTTAATTCACTAGAATTTTTTTTGTGGATGTCTATGTTGTTAGCTTCACTCGTACACCTTATATTCACATATTTCTAACCCTATAATTCCTATCTTTAAGCTTTTGCTATTTAGCTAAATCAAGTCAACACCTATTAATTTGACAAGGTATACCAGCCTTATATGGAGGTTGAATCAAAGCAATTTGGTTCTTCCAATGTTTAGTATGGGCTATGATTAGCATGTGCCCACCTTTTTTAATTTCAAGACAATGATCATAGTTCTAGCGTTGGCTCGATGACAAACCATACTACAACAACACTCATCCTTTAATTAATTAATTTATTTATTTAACCTTCAATGTTAAACATATTTTAACTCCTTAATTAAAGAATGAATTAAAGAGCGTAACCTTGATTTCACATGATTTTTTATCCCCACAATAAAATCTAGATATTTCCAATATTGAGTGGATGCAAAAAATAATCAACCTCAATTGCTCATTTGCAGATCGATAACAACCATTAGTTTTGCTCTAGATTTAGACTTTCAACATGTTTTTGTGTGCTTATTTGTTGCATAAGACAAAGGAAACATAGATCAAGTGTCATGGAGGTTGAATCACCATTTACAGTTCAAAAGCTTATAGAATATTCTAATTAAATAAATTTAGTTGTAGATCAATAGATTAAAGAGGATTAGAAGAACCATCAATGGTAAAAATTATTTTAAGTTGAATTTGGTTATAAAAAAATAATAAGATATAGTTGGTGGGCACCACGGATGACAAGTGACCAAAAAAACCAAAAAAAACATTCGAATCCCTATAATGCTTAAAAATAATTTCATTGTAAATATATAAATAAAGACAGTGACCTTTTAAAAGGTCAGCTCTAAAGTGTTTGATTGTACTACTGTGTATATATTCCACAATTTAATGAATGAAGCATTACAAAGGATTTTTACCTCAAAATTGGACTTGTGTTGATTGGCTAGATATAATTATGTAAAGTTGTCTCTGTTGTTACTGCTATGGTTAGTCTATTCTATCAATTTGGTTCTTCCAATGTTTAGTTTGGGTTGTGATTAATGGGTGCTTACCTTCAAATATTTCAATATAATGATCACAGTTCTAGCATTGGCTTGATGATAAACCATACTACAATAGTTTTTGGCACACTCAGTGGGGCATCATCCACAAGGATTAGATGGATTAGGGAGTGGTGATTTCCTACATTATCAAGTTATAATTAGATTCACCTCGAGACCTTGGTAAGAAGAAGGCTTGATCCGGTGACTCATCATATTTAAGGCTATAAATATTTATGGTAAATATAGTAGTAATTACCACCAAAGGACGTCAAGGTTGCATGAATTACCTCAATCTATTAATGAAGAATTTATATTCACATGATGAATATCTTGGATTTAAAATTTTGGAAGCCACACCTGACTATCATAATAATCATAGATTTTTTGTCTTAACATAGTCAGGGTTAGATGGCATATCAATATTGTCCCTCATGGTATGAAACTAAACCATTGAATATATCCATCCTCCATGAAATATTAATAATTTCTCTAAAAAATCTACCTAGCTATTATGGAAAAGAAAAATTTGTAAAATAGCATTGTTGGGATATAGCCTGGTTATCCTATGTTTATAACATTGTGGCTGAGATGTCATGGTTAGAATACTTGTGTTATTCCTTAAGAGGAAGGTACTATTATGGTGTAGTTATTTTGAGGGCAAAAGCATTCATAATTAGATATATTTATCTAAATCCCTCATTTATGAGTTTGATAATTCTAGAGATCCCTTCATACTTCTCACCCAATTTTCACTCATAAAAAGGGTTCCTCAATAAAGTATTCCTAAGTTTAATATCTATTTTAAAATAATGTGGAGAAGGATTCCCAAAGAATACCAAACCTCCCACTCCTAAGCATATCTCTACTACATTCATACACTCCATCCTGATCTAAGCCTTCTTGTTCATCAAATCAAAGAAAATATGTTCCCTCAGGTCTTCTAGGTGGCTATCCAAGCTAAAAATATGTTGATCACAACTGATAAGCTCCCATATATAGAGGTTAACCCTACATTCAATCAACCCTTCAGCTCATTTTATAATAGATTCTAGGACGATATAGAGGCATGGTCATGCTAAGAAAAGAGAATGAGTATCCCCTTGATTGCCACATAGATTATGATCTCAAAAATTAGGAATCAGGTTTGATGAAACAATGCTCTAATTGGTGGGATGAACGGAAGGAATTGCATTCACTGAAGGAGAAATAATTCTGAGGATACGATAAAAAGGGAAGTGAGGATAAATTTTCCTTGTCACTAGTTTCATCGATCAATTTCATTCAGATAGAATGTTCATATCAAAAGGATCGAAGAAAGGATATCTGCTATAATGTAGATATCAATCATATGATAGATAGGGGTAACTAACTCCAATATATCTTAGTTTAAAATGAAGATATCATAGAGGAGAAACTAGATATGTGGTAAAATATTTTGTTAGTAAAGACATTGAGTCAAGAAAGGTCTGAATCCTATAGAATTTTGTATTTCCTAGCTTTAACTCGAGAAAAAAAGGAAAGAAATGGTGGATCAGTTCTACAACTTACTCCAAGAATATTTTCAACATGAACAAAGTTTGAGAGAGGACTTGCTAATATGGTCAAAAGTTAATTTGATTGATGTCTCTTTAGGAATCAAATAGTGTAGCATATCTTTGAAGAACAAAGTCCTAAATTTTTAAGAAAATGAGGTCGGTACATGTTATTTGTCTCTCTTCCTAGGAAAAGGTATATTACATAATTACGTAATATATCCTAAAGTTGAGACATAAATAATACCCCTAATGATGTATGAAACTAAAAATTTAACCATAGACCATATGGAATCCATGTGGCTAAATTTTAAGGGAAGGACTATAAGAGCCATAGGTATCTTAAGGCACTTTGTAATGATGTTATACAAGCACCTCGATTTGGTTGTGGTGCATGACATAATGGTGGTGGATGTTCCTCCTCTATTTGGCATATGCATTTATAGATGTGACTTCATAAAATCTAGATTTTATCTCAAGCATGAGGTAAATCTAGTTAAAATATTTTGAGAAAAGAATACTTTCAAAATATTTCACAAGGTTCTTCACCCATTCATCATAGAGGGATACAAGCTAGATCAATTTTGTATACCC
Source organism: Wollemia nobilis (assembly GCA_028583015.1). Lineage (NCBI taxonomy): Eukaryota > Viridiplantae > Streptophyta > Pinopsida > Araucariales > Araucariaceae > Wollemia > Wollemia nobilis. The sequence continues at coordinate 478,313 of JAQPPZ010001736.1, read as the reverse complement.
ATCGACGTTATCAATGGTACTTAAATAGATTCCATAAGGACATCAGGTACTATGTCATTCTTGGTATTATGAGAAATCAGATGACAATCCCATACCAAAAGTCATATTGTGGCCATTTTTTTCCTTCCCATACAAGTGATCAAGGGGGTATGATACAACAAGGGCTTAGATCATTGAATTTGCATGTGTACGAATATCTCCATAATAATTTGGCTACTCAAATGTCATGCTAGAAATAAGCAGGTGAAGTCTCTGAGGTAGATGAACCATCATTAAATCCATTTACTAATCATCCAGAGAGAAGTATAGAATTAGGATTTTTTATATCAAATACGAGAGAATTCTATGAAATATTTGATTAGGGATATGAGGAGAAGTACAAATATAGAACTGTTGGCAATTTTGGGTTTGAGATCCTAGCTTCTTGTCTATGAGTTGTCATTGATGTCAAAAGGAAATGGCATTAATGTTAAGAGGATGTGTTGGCTTCAAAGGTGGAAGATTCCAAGAGAATATTTTTAAGAGAATCCGGAGAGATTCCATTGGCAAGGGTTTTTCATTAAAACCAAACCGGTTTTTATTAAAACCAAGTTGGATAGGGTTTTTATTAAAACCAATGGAGGTTCTCTTTATTATTTATTTAATTATTATTTAAAACCCTTCAAGGTTTTAATTAATTAATTATTTAATTAATTAAGGGAGAAATTATTTTTAATTTATTAAAAATACTTAAAGGTTTTTAAACCTTTTTTTATTCTTAATTTATTAAAATTATTTAAGGGTTTTTAAACCCTTTTTGAAAAGACTTTTGATTAATTTCGAAATGGTCTTTATTTCCGCCGACGTCAAGGTGTCTTCGAAGAGACTATTTATTCTCCAACTCCTAAGGTTGGAAGGCTAATTAATTCGAAATTCCCCGAATGCAATTTGCGGTGTTTGTGCTCTGTATTCGCTGCGATCGAAGGAAGACTTAGAAGCACGTGCGGTTGAAAAGTCTTCGGGAGTTTTTTTGAGGGTGAAGTGGAGGGAAGTTCACTTGTGAACTTCGTAGCCCACGTGGGCTAGTGGCAGCGAAGGCTGCTGTTGGGCGCTTGCATTGGCGGAGGTCACCGTTTCGAGTCTCGCGGGGGTGCTTTGCTAGAGTAACACACGTTTTTATTAAAACGTCTTTATGCCACGAAATTCGGAGTTTCTTGGACATAGATTTATAAGGTGTGATTAAATTTTATGAGTTTTGGCTTTTGTGATTAGCATTGAATAAAATCTTAGGAGAAATAAGGGCATATTTCTTTGGATGTATTTTTAAGATTATTCTTTGCTATGCTAAAATTAAAAATGGAGGTATAAGGTGTGAGTCTGTGATTGTTGATTTATTGGCATGTTATGGTGGTTGTGTTTAAAGAAGTGGAGCTAAAAGGTGTAATAAAGGAAGTTTATATTATTGCTCATTTCTTTTTATTCTAACCCTAACTTGGTTGGAAGTTTGAGAGTTGTGTGTGGTGACAGCTTGAAGGTTCAATTATCTTCTACTCCAATAAGGTATGGGCACATTCTTCTTATGAGTATGATTGGTGTATGTTTTCTGAAATAAGGTTGGAGTGAAAAGGTATTCTACTAGGTATCCTTTGGCTAGGTGTAAATCCTATTTTCTGGTTTGTTGAAGACTACTTATGCATTGTTATCCTTAAGGAGAGTTTTTGGTGAATGCATAATTTCTGGTTTGAGATAGTGGAAGCTTTGTGCACTAGGGTTTATATTTGTGAGTCTAGCTACTTGCATTGAGTTGGTGGAACCCTTGGTTGGCTGTTTTGAGTTTGATGGTTGAGTTGCTTCCATAGAGGTTGTTTGATCAAGTTATTGCTTTACTTGATTCATGATATTGGGCTTACTCCATTGAGTTGATTTGAGCAAGTTATTCTTTGCATTTGGTGATATTGTGTTGGTGGCTGTTTTGTTCAAATATCTTTGGAGGGAAAAGGATTTCTACTTGTTTCCTTTTCTTGTGATGATTGGTTGAATGCTTCAAGGTTGATGTTGAGTTGAATGGTGTTGGTTGACTAAACCTTGTTTGATGAGCATTGTTGTTGAAACCCTAATTGATGGTGAAAAGAACATGAGTATCATTGTTATGTGATTCTTTGCATAGTTGGCAATTGTTGGGGTTTCATGTTCTTGAAAGAAAACATTCTATCCTATCCATTTCAGATATTGAGTTGAGTTTTCAGATTTGAGATTGAGATTGAGCTGAGTTGATTTGAGTTGAGTTTTGAGATTGGGATTTGAGTATAGAACATATTGAGTCTCTAACAATTCTCTTTATGCTTCTATGAGTTTGACAAATCACATTGGGTCTCTAACAATTCACTTTGTGATTTCCTACTAAGAAAGTTTTTCTTGGTGAGCTTGCTTGAGTTTTTGGACAGGTTCCGGTGGGGACTTGTGAGCAGTTTTGGACAAGTTTCGGTGGGGACTTGTGAGCAGATTTGGACAGGTCCTAGCAGAGGACTTGTGAGCTGAGTTTGATAGTTCTATCAGAGAACTTGAGGACAGAGGTGCATTGGTTCTATGAGAAGAACCTGAGGACAGTTGGCAAGTCTTTGAGAAGGCTTGTATGCGGAGGATTGATTTGTTCAAGAGTTGGACAGATCTGACAGACAGAGGAAGACTTGTACTAGACCAGTGACTGTGTTTGGTACAGGTTGTTGAGCTGCTGTGGATGTGATCATAGAAGGCAGAGGTCTCTTAGGCTAAGCATTGAGGATAGGAGGTCTTCAGTGGAAAGGAGTTCCACATCTTGGCAAGAGGTAGAGGCGATTGATCTTCGAGGGATCATTTCCAGAGCGAGAGGGGAAGGTATCTCCTTTGAGCGAGAGGCTCATAAATTCTGATTGGGGGAAGGTATCTCCTTTGAGCAGAGGCTCATAAATTCTGATTGGGGGAAGGTATCTCCTTTGGGCCGAGGCTCATAAACATTGTAATTGGGAAGGATTCCCAAAGAACTTTGAGATAACTTTTAGAGAAAAGTTTTGTGGACGTAGCCTGACCATTCGGGTGAACCACGTTAAAATTGGTGTCACTTTGTGGATGATATTGTGCATTGCTTTGATATTGCTTTGGGTATATTGCTTTACTATTTTGAAGTATAAAGGAAAAAGTAAAAAGAGGTCTTATACTAGTTCACCCCCCTCTCGGTATAAGCTTGTGTTCTTCAATTGGTATCAGAGCAGGTGCCTTCGAAAAGTTTAACGACTTGAAGGAAAAGCTAGTAAAGAACACAATGGATCATTCAAGTGGCAATGCAGCACCTATTCTTGATGGGTCAGATTTTGGTCTTTGGAGTGCAAGGATGAAGGTTCATCTAATGGCACTTGGGAATGAGGTTTGGGAAGTGATTGAAGATGAGTACACTATTCCTGAACATGGTCCTAATACTAAAGAAGAAAGGCTCCTACATCACAACAATTCAAAAGCAATGAATGCAATCCTAAAAGGCTTACAGAAAGCAGATCTCACCAAAGTGATTCACTGCAAGACAGCTAGTGAAATGTGGAAACAATTGAAGGCGGTTCATACGGGTGATACAAATGTCGGAAAGGCCAAGTTGAGACACTTCAAAGGTATGTTTGAACAACTCAAGATGAATGATGATGAAAATATTAGTGACTACATGCTTCGTATGGATGAGGTTGTTAACTCCATGAAAGACTTAGGTCTTGAGCTTGCTGAAAATGATGTTTGTGATAAGATTTTAAGATCTCTTCCTAATAGATTTAGTGAAAATATTTCTGCTATTGAGGAAGCTAAAGATTTGGATAAGTTGAAAAAGGATGAGCTCCATAGTATACTTGCAGCATTTGAGTTGAGAACTCAAGTGAAGGTTGATGTCAAGAAAGAGGCGACTTTCAAGGCTACCAAGAATTCCAAGGGTAAACGACTTCAAGATAGTGATGAGTCTTCTAGTGATGAAGAGGCATATTACAGCAAGAAAGGCAAGTTCTCTAGAAAGCACAAAAGTATGAAAAATATAAGATGTTTCAATTGTGGAAAGTTTGGTCATTATGCTACTGACTGTATTGTTCCCAAGAATGAAAGTGATGAAGATAAACAAGATTCTAAGAGCAAGGATTCTGAAAAGCACAAGCATCACAGGAAAAACAAAGATGAGCACAACAATCAAGGAAAGAGGTATTCTCACAAGCACAAGAAGAGTTTCTACCTAGACAAAGCAAGTAAGTGTTCTAGTAGTGATAGTGAAAGTTCTTCAAGTGATAATGAAAATGAGATGTTGTTCATATCGAGAAAAAGAGGAAGAACCGAAACATAGATTCATTATCATGAAATGTCTTAGATGTGGAAATTTTGGTCACCTTGAGGATGATTGCACAAATAATGATTTGGTTTCTAGTATGTATGAGGATGCTTCAGAAAACTATAAGGAAGATGCATGTATGGTTTTTGAAAAGGGTAGCACCTCTAGTGATAAGAAATCTGAAAAAGGCTTTGATGATTCAAAAAGCAAACAAATAGAGGAAGATATAGAGGAAGGTGAAGTAGATCTTGAAGGTGAACTTATTAGTGCTCTTAGTGCTTTGAAAAAGGAAAGAAAGAAGAATGCTAGACTCAAGGATAAGTTAGATGAATGTTGTATGGAGAGAGATGATCTTATAGAAAGTCTTGACTTCTCTATGGCTAAGACACAAGAACTCAAGGATGAGTTAGAGTCTAAGGTTCTTGAGTATAGTGAGTTAGAACAGAAAATGGCTTCTTTGAAAGAGGAAACTAAAGAGTACAAGGATAAGCTTTACGAGGTTTCAAGATAGCTCCAAAAAGGTTAAGTCACTCATCAAAGGTCAAAGAAAGACAACAGATAAAACAGGCCTTGGTTTTGTTAAGCCACACAAGGAACAAGTTGGAGAGTCTAGTAAGAGACTCCAAAAGGAAGAGAGTTCTGATGAGGAAAGTATTTCAGAAAAGGAGTCCTTGAATGATAGATGCACAAAAATAGAAAACAGAATTCAGAATGAGAAGAAGAAGTTTTCAGAACCTAAGAGGTCAATTAAAGGAAAGTTTCAAGGCGAGATGTTTTGCTTGTCACGGGTTTGGTCACATGGCTTCACATTGCATGGCTCAAGTGAAGGAGGTAAATGACAGTTTCAGAAGTGCTAGTTACTTTCAAGGGTATTGCTACTCTTGTCAATAGTTTGGGCACAAGGCAGTTTATTGCAAGGCAAATAACAGGAACAGGTTTGGTCAGAACAGGTTTGGCCAGAACAGGTTTGGTCGAAACAGGTTTGGTCGAAACAGGTTTGGTCAGAACAGGTTTGGTCAGAGCTGGTGGATTCAAAGATCAGGTTTACCTCAGAGAAACAACATCGTCAAGTGTTTCAAGTGCAACAATGGAGGTCACACAGCTAGACAGTGTAGAGCTGAAATTCCAGAATACGAGAACGAGAACAGTGGCATGATCGGGTCCAAGGATCAAGGCATGGACAAGAACGAGGGATGAGAACAAGAACAAGAACAGTGACAGGAATAGGAATATGGACAAAGAGTTCAAGAGAAGGCCCGACAAGGAAGTTATAGACGCTGATGATGATCGAGTGCCTAATGGGAGTTTTACTCCCACCCAAGAATTAATCACCTCATCGGGAGGTGGGGGAGGGACTAAGCTAAGAGGCTCATTCTTAGTCCCGAGCCCCAAAGGTGACCCTTTGCCATTGATGACAAAGGGGGAGAGATTTGAGTAAGGGGGAGAGCCTCAAGACAGGGGGAGCTGTTTATGTTGAGTTTATGTGTTGTTGAGAAGCATGGTTTGCCATCAATGACAAAGGGGGAGATTGTTGGCAATTTTGGGTTTGAGATCCTAGCTTCTTGTCTATGAGTTGTCATTGATGTCAAAAGGAAATGGCATTAATGTTAAGAGGATGTGTTGGCTTCAAAGGTGGAAGATTCCAAGAGAATATTTTTAAGAGAATCCGGAGAGATTCCATTGGCAAGGGTTTTTCATTAAAACCAAACCGGTTTTTATTAAAACCAAGTTAGATAGGGTTTTTATTAAAACCAATGGAGGTTCTCTTTATTATTTATTTAATTATTATTTAAAACCCTTCAAGGTTTTAATTAATTAATTATTTAATTAATTAAGGGAGAAATTATTTTTAATTTATTAAAAATACTTAAAGGTTTTTAAACCTTTTTTTATTCTTAATTTATTAAAATTATTTAAGGGTTTTTAAACCCTTTTTGAAAAGACTTTTGATTAATTTCGAAATGGTCTTTATTTCTACCGACGTCAAGGTGTCTTCGAAGAGACTATTTATTCTCCAACTCCTAAGGTTGGAAGGCTAATTAATTCGAAATTCCTCGAATGCAATTTGCGGTGTTTGTGCTCTGTATTCGCTGCGATCGAAGGAAGACTTAGAAGCACGTGCGGTTGAAAAGTCTTCGGGAGTTTTTTTGAGGGTGAAGTGGAGGGAAGTTCACTTGTGAACTTCGTAGCCCGCATGGGCTAGTGGCAGCGAAGGCTGCTGTTGGGCGCTGCATTGGCGGAGGTCACCGTTTCGAGTCTCGCGGGGGTGCTTTGCTAGAGTAACACACGTTTTTATTAAAACGTCTTTATGCCATGAAATTCGGAGTTTCTTGGACAGCGATTTATAAGGTGTGATTAAATTTTATGAGTTTTGGCTTTTGTGATTAGCATTGAATAAAAGCTTAGGAGAAATAAGGGCATATTTCTTTGGATGTATTTTTAAGATTATTCTTTGCTATGCTAAAATTAAAAATGGAGGTATAAGGTGTGAGTCTGTGATTGTTGATTTATTGGCATGTTATGGTGGTTGTGTTTAAAGAAGTGGAGCTAAAAGGTGTAATAAAGGAAGTTTATATTATTGCTCATTTCTTTTTATTCTAACCCTAACTTGGTTGGAAGTTTGAGAGTTGTGTGTGGTGACAACTTGAAGGTTCAATTATCTTCTACTCCAATAAGGTATGGGCACATTCTTCTTATGAGTATGATTGGTGTATGTTTTCTAAAATAAGGTTGGAGTGAAAAGGTATTCTACTAGGTATCCTTTGGCTAGGTGTAAATCCTATTTTCTGGTTTGTTGAAGACTACTTATGCATTGTTATCCTTAAGGAGAGTTTTTGGTGAATGCATAATTTTTGGTTTGAGATAGTGGAAGCTTTGTGCACTAGGGTTTATATTTGTGAGTCTAGCTACTTGCATTGAGTTGGTGGAACCCTTGGTTGGCTGTTTTGAGTTTGATGGTTGAGTTGCTTCCATAGAGGTTGTTTGATCAAGTTATTGCTTTACTTGATTCATGATATTGGGCTTACTCCATTGAGTTGATTTGAGCAAGTTATTCTTTGCATTTGGTGATATTGTGTTGGTGGCTGTTTTGTTCAAATATCTTTGGAGGGAAAAGGATTTCTACTTGTTTCCTTTTCTTGTGATGATTGGTTGAATGCTTCAAGGTTGATGTTGAGTTGAATGGTGTTGGTTGACTAAACCTTGTTTGATGAGCATTGTTGTTGAAACCCTAATTGATGGTGAAAAGAACATGAGTATCATTGTTATGTGATTCTTTGCATAGTTGGCAATTGTTGGGGTTTCATGTTCTTGAAAGAAAACATTCTATCCTATCCATTTCGGATATTGAGTTGAGTTTTCAGATTTGAGATTGAGATTGAGCTGAGTTGATTTGAGTTGAGTTTTGAGATTGGGATTTGAGTATAGAACATATTGAGTCTCTAACAATTCTCTTTATGCTTCTATGAGTTTGAAAAATCACATTGGGTCTCTAACAATTCACTTTGTGATTTCCTACTAAGAAAGTTTTTCTTGGTGAGCTTGCTGAGTTTTTGGACGAGGTTCCGATGGGGACTTGTGAGCGAGTTTTGGACGAGGTTTCGGTGGGGACTTGTGAGCAGATTTGGACGAGGTCCTAGCGAGAGGACTTGTGAGCTGAGTTTGATAGTTCTATCGAGAGAACTTGAGGACAGAGGTGCATTGGTTCTATGAGAAGAACCTGAGGACAGATTGGCAAGTCTTTGAGAAGGCTTGTATGCGGAGGATTGATTTGTTCAAGAGTTGGACAGATCCGACAGACGAGAGGAAGACTTGTACTAGACCGATTGACTGTGTTTGGTACAGGTTGCTTGAGCTCATGTGGACGTGATCATAGAAGGCGAGAGGTCTCTTAGGCTAAGCATTGAGGACAGGAGGTCTTCGGTGGAAAGGAGTTCCACGTGCTGGCAAGAGGTAGAGGCAGTTGATCTTCCGAGGGATCATTTCCAGAGCGAGAGGGGAAGGTATCTCCTTTGAGCGAGAGGCTCATAAATTCTGATTGGGGGAAGGTATCTCCTTTGAGCGAGAGGCTCATAAATTCTGATTGGGGGAAGGTATCTCCTTTGGGCCGAGGCTCATAAACATTGTAATTGGGAAGGATTCCCAAAGAACTTTGAGATAACTTTTAGAGAAAAGTTTTGTGGACGTAGCCCAGCCATTCGGGTGAACCACGTTAAAATTGGTGTCACTTTGTGGATGATATTGTGCATTGCTTTGATATTGCTTTGGGTATATTGCTTTACTATTTTGAAGTATAAAGGAAAAAGTAAAAAGAGGTCTTATACTGTTCACCCCCCCCTCTCAGTATAAGCTTGTGTTCTTCAAGAACCATATGGTTAAGACATTGCAAATTTAGGGGATAGTGTTATAAAATGAGTCTTGAAGCTGGGTGTGGAATTTTCAATACCAAAATTATGTATATAGCCAACAAGTAAATAAAATGATTGAATATGGTCATGATGAATAAAGTAGGACAGCTTCCTCATGTAACATGTACCTTGTAATATTATATATATATATATATATATTATAGGTTAGTGATGGAAGCATGCATAATTAGATCAAGTGAATTACACTCTAGGAGAGACCTCAAAATAAGTTGTTTAGACTCTGTTTCCCAATAGATGAAACCAAAGAAATCCCAAATAAGGAAAAAGAATGTTGAAAGAATCAAGGATCACATGGGTGGAATCAAATGAAGGGTGATATACCTTGTGAAAAATAAGCTCAATAGGGAGAGTATCCACACAAGTAAAGGACTCAAGTGATGCATGAGAACTAGCTCTAGCAAGTTGGATACATTTTGAGATCCTCGAGGTATGATTCCACAGTCATCAACTAATGCAATAAGCACCCTTAAAAACAACTACATAAGGAGGAGTATCACTCAAAAAAATGAATATTTGAAGATATTATAGGACATATGGTCCAGATGATGCAAACAAGAAGCTACAGAAGGGTATATAGTTGGCTGAGAAGTTTACAATTTTATTATGTGAGAAAAAGGAAGAGACACAAAAGCTTAGACAGTTGCATGTGTAGCACGAGTGGAGTGTAGTAAACCCAGGAGGGATGCGATAAGAGATATTTAATATAAATTCTAACTAATTGCACCTAATATGGCCAATTCTATATAGTTGTACTATTTACAACTGTCAATATTCAAAACATACAACTAAATACTGTACAACCCCAAAACATACAGTTGTACGATTATAACAAAATACTTGTACTATTTATCCAAGAATCTTGGAATTGATCAAATCTCACTCACTTTGCCAGGATTCACTTGGAAATCACTTTATTTACCTTCAAAATACTTAAAAGGATAGTTTTAGACCAAAAATAATTAGATGTACGGAATTACAAACCCTTGTATGGTTTGGTCACGCCATTGTACGGTTTGGTAAAAACCCTCATTATGCCAAATCACTTGACTTAGAAAAATACCCATTTGTCCATTATTGCCAAAAAAATCATTTCTAATAATGGATAACAACCATAAATTTGATTTTCTATGTATTCCTCTATTTCCCATAAAAGCACATGGATGGTTGTATAATTTTCTAGGTATGCAACTCCACCACAGATCTGGTCTCCACAATACCTACAATATCAATAAAAAAACCCTAACAATACATTTATTGATATTTCTCTCAGATCCACACACATGGATAAACAAATTTGACTAAAAAAATGATTTATATTATTCTAGAATTGTACACAGGGAGTGTAGTGTATTACATAACAGTAATTAAATTAATCCATTCTTCTACCCCATGAAATGTACATGAATGGGCAGCCATGAACAATAGCAATCCACCAACAAGGCTGAACTACAATCCACCAAACAACCAACACCAACCAATAACTCCAAAAATTCAAAAGGGGGCTTATAATGGTTGTCCAGGCTGTTCCAAAGTGGTTCCTACGACAATTCATTATTTACAAATGCCCATACATTAATAAATTTAATTAATGTTTACAAAGGTTTAATTTGATTTTTATCAAATTACATTTCATTTGCATGTCTTCACATTTCATTTAATTTCACATGCATTTTACCTTTATTTATTTCTTTATTTATTTTCTAATTGTACAATTCCACCTAATTGTACATTTTGCTTGTCAATTGCACAATTTATACCAAATTGTACATTGTATATTTTTACTTATCAATTGTACTATCTCACTAGATTGTACATTTTATTTAAAATTATGCAAATCCAACTTTATTATTGCTTCTTCCTTTTAGGATGTGGATTTTCCTGCCTACATCTATCCCCTCCTCTAAATTGGTCAGCGCCCTTGATGACACATGGTCTAGATATTGGGGATAGAAGCACTACACAATGTACTACGAGAACTTTTTACGCTCCTTTCACTTCCTTCTATTACAAAGGTCCTCAATGACTGGCATCACTACCAATTGCTTCTCATAAATTATATTTAAACTACTCCTTGGAAGTGCTAAAATCAATTACAGTAACATCATCAATTTGACCATATTAATAAACATGAAAAATATCACCTTGATGATGAACATGATCTAGATGAACAACCTCATCACTATGTTGGACAACACCTATCGCCACCTATGATGAGGGTCAAGGGGGTGGGATCCCCATTGCAGGTTCAAGGGATAGCATCCATTTTAGGGTCGAGGGACAATGTCCTTTGCATGCTCCCTCACAGGGTCGAGGGGCAACATCCCTCACATCACAAGATAGGGCAAGGTCGAGGGGCAGTGACCTTGTGGGGTTTGGGATAGCACCCCAAAAACTCAATAAAAATAATAATACAACCATCATTATCCAAACTAAATTTTTTTCTTTGTCGAAACTTTGGGATTCTTTGCTCAACTAACTAAAATAGTTCAATGTCGAGTTCATTTTGCTTCTCTCAGGTTCTAGAAAACTCAATATTAGCCTCAAACTACCCTGTATTAACTATTGATGGACCTTCTTCTCCTTGTATGGTTTTGATCGATACACTTTCACATGGTATGGTTCCATTTTGTATGATTTCTCCTTGTATGGATTGCACCTATATGATTGTACCTTGTACAAACTACACCTTTACAATTTCATCTTGTAAATATTTTACCTGTATGATTTCATCTTGTACAAACTATACCTGTACAATTTCATCTTGTATAGACTATACCTATATAATTTTATCTTGTATGAACTATACCTGTACGATTTCATCTTGTACAGACTATACCTATACGATTTTCAAATCATACCATTGTTTAATACAAATTGTACAACACCCTAAAATGTACATTTTACCACTTGCAATTGTGCACTCATTGTCACTTGTATGATTTCATTCACTAACTATATGATTTGGATCATTCATACAATTTCAACCAACCTTTGTTCAGTTTTTTCTTGCAAAATATTACAATCCCATTCTTCTTTGGTTAAGTTTTCTTGTATAACAATTTGCTCTATTTGAACATCTTTCAATTTTACAAGTGATTTTTCTATGTGAACAACATCCTCCATGTTTACATTTGACTGTTCCTCTTGAGTATCATCCTTCATTTGTATAATTGGTTGTTCAACTTGAACAACTGTTTCCAATTGTACAGTTGGTTATTCCACTTGAAAAATATCTCCTAATTGCACATTAGCTGCACTTTCATTACTTGCACTTAAGTACCAACACTTATTAGTGCCCTTCATTGGTATATCAAAATTCTCTACTTGAGTAACAATTTTTTGTACACACTCATATTGGATAACAATATTCTCCACTTTGTTCTCTCATATGACATCATGTTGTTCTTACTTGTCATCAACAATCACTTCCTCCTCCATTGAAATCAAGTTCACTTCCTCATTTATAAGCATGCTTCTCAAGTTCACCTCCACCTCCCTTATTTATTGGTAAGGGCTAGAACTTGTCTCTGATGCTTCATATTCTATATGCCTCATTGGTTCATCTTGATTTGTAGTACTATCACATTCATGTGTAAAGTGTCCCCACAATTGGCATTACCCACATTGTACAATGGGTCTACTCTCACTGTCATACTATATTTTCCTTCTTTTATCTGTAGTATGATTGTCACATTTTGCATCACCACTAACATCTTTCCTTAGTACAAGCTTTCTTTGGGCTGCATCTACTTGTGGTGATGATTTTTCACCCTGTATGTTACAATCAACATCAAACTCATCATTAATTTATTTGGAGTCATTTCCTTTCTTGACTTCTTGACTCCAAAAAGTGGACAAGAGACTACTCTCATGCCCAAAATCAACATTCTCATTGTCTGAATCATCCTCAATATTAGGATCATTTTTTACCTCTGAGCTACTCTCATCGTCATTACCAAAATTCCACTTCATTGATGCTTCTTTTGCATCACTTTCCCAAATCAGGATATAATCCATAGCTTCTTGATATGTTCCTAGAGGTAAAATCTTCATATTTTTTTGATACATAGGAAGAATTCCATATATAAACCACATCCTCTTCAATGCTTTGGATTTGTCTTGCTCAAAATGGTCAAACAACCCACTTAGCTTTCGATTATAAGAACAAACAGACTCATGCTCACCCTGTTTCATTCTATAAATTTCAATAAAAATCTCATCCTCATTATCATATAACCAAAATTCTTTTACAAATGCATATCATAGTTCTTCCCATGTCTGGTACTTTTCTTCTGGTAATTTCATATACTAGTCTATTGTATATTCCCAAAATGTTGCAGGAAGCAACCACCTCCCTTCTACCTCATTGGTCTATCCAATCGATTTCCACATTAGGCAATAAAATTTCCAATGCCAAACTAGATCTTCTATTGATTCTCCATGAAACAATGGATATTTACATGATATGGCCAAATTATCCTTCGGTTTGATAGGTTGGATTTCTATAGCCTTACATACATCACCCTGCAATTGCTCTTCTACTATACTCCCTTTCTTCTTTTTAGATAAAATTCCACCCTACAGTTTCTTCAATGTGGGACTTACATCTCGATCACCATCGAGCACACCCATCTATAGCTTTTCTAGTGTTGAACTCACCTCTCGTACACTATTGGACTTGTCATCTTCCATTGGCACCGATGTCAAACTCTCATCCTGCTCACCATCGTGTATCACTATCAGTAATTGCAATGGTATCAAACACTCTTTCCCCACATTCAATTTCTTACCAATATTTATCATCAACTTTGACCACACTTGATTTGTACACTTTATCAGCCCATTTGTACGATTACATGTACTTGTACTATTTGACTGAAAATTGTATAGTTTACCTTGCAACTGTACTAATTTATTGACAATTGGACAATTTACTTTCTCATTGTATAGTTTACATTGCAACTGTACTATTTCATTTGCAATTGGAAAATTAACTTTCTCACTATACGGTTTACATTGCAACTATACTATTTTATTGGTAATTGGATAATTAAATTTCTCACTATATGGTTTACATTGCAATTGTACTATTTTATTGACAATTGGACAATTTACTTTCTCACTGTATGGTTTATCCAACAATCGTACAACTTTTCCTCTTGCTATATGGCTTTCTCTAGAAATCATATACTTCTTCCTTTGGTTGTACGATTTCCCCCAGCCATCATACAATTCTTGCCAATAACCACATACTTTTTGCTTTTTTTTATGTGGCTGTGTAATTGTTTCCTCCATTTGCATGGTTCTCTTTGGATGATGCACATCAACTGAACAACCTTGCAATGCTTATAAATTGCAATCCTTTGTATAGTTATCAATTTTAAAACTATACACACCCTCTACAATATAACCATCCACTCCATTTTTCACATCAACCATACACATCTCGCTGTGTAGTTTATCATCCACATAAAAAAATTCATCTTCTACATCTATGGCTTCAACTGGATGTCATGGTCTTTGTTGTGCATCCTTCCAAGCAACTTGCTTCTCACAACTCCATGTCATCAAGCGTACCCCCAATTCATATATACCAAGTCTCCAAGATGTAGAAATGGAATGTGATATACTTTATTACATCTTTGAAAAATTAACTATCATCTACTTCTATACAATCTTGTCTTCGCAGACTTGTATCTATCATCCACCCCAATATTCTTCTATGCTACAACTATTCCTGACCCTTTGTCATTCTTAAAACTGACAAAAATGGTTTCGATCCACACAAAAAAAACCAGTCAAATGATAATGGGTCCGTCCACTATGACAATAGGTGCTAAATGTAGCACGAGTGGAGTGTAGTATTCCCAGGAGGGATGTGATGAGAGATATTTAATATAAATTCCAACTAATTGCACCTAATCTGGCCAATTCCATACATTTGTACTATTTACAACTGTTCAATCTTCAAAATGTACAACTAAATACTATACAACCCCAAAACGTACAGTTGTATGGTTATAACTAAACACTTGTACTATTTCTCCAAGAATATTGGAATTGATCAAATCTCATTCACTTTTCCAGGATTCACTTGGAAATCACTTGATTACCTTCAAAATTCTTAAAAGTATGGTCTTAGGCCAAAAAATCATTAAATTTATGGAATTACAAACCCTTGTACGGTTTGGTCACACCGTTGTATAGTTTGGTAAAAACTATCATTATGCCAAATCACTTGACTCAGAAAAATACCCATTTGCCTATTATTGCCAAAAACATCATTTCCAATCATGGATAACAAACATTAATCTGATTTTCTATGTATTCCTTTACTTCCCATAAAAGTACATGGATGGTTGTACATTTTTTTGGGTATGCAACTCCACCACAGATCTGGTCTCCACAATACCTACAATATCAATAAAAATACCCTAACAATACATTTATTGATATTGCTCTCAAATCCACACACATGCATAAACAGATTTGACTGAAACAAGGATTTATATTATTCTAGAATTGTACATAGGGAGTGTACGACATTACATAACAGTAATTAAATTATTAGCAATTATGCATTATATTTCATTATTACCATAGTTAAAATAGTGCATCTAGGTGCTCTTCAATTAATGGGTAGTTATAAAACTTATTGGGTGGTTCTTTCACCACCTTAGAACTATCGTGACATTGTATTTAATTCAACTCTTTTTACAATATCAATTTACTATTCGATTCATAATATGGTACCAGAGCATGGGTTAGGCTAGATGATGACAATGGTTGGGCAAGGTGGTTATATTCAATAACTACTCCAAAGCATGACTCTTGGTGGATGCGACATCCTGGATCGAATACTGGACAACACATTTCGAACAATGCAGAATGAAGTCGATCACGGATAAGAAGAGCATAGGAAGGTGAAGAGTGGGTCCATAATAGGACACACTTCCCACAAAAGTAGACAACCTAACACCAGATATAGACACGACAATCCTAATACAACCAGACATAGATTGAAGGACAAGACATGCACATATATCGAGATAAATATCTGATAATAGACACATGGCAGGTTTGCAGGTTCTTGAAAATGGACACATGGTGGGATTTCTAGTTTGAAAGTTAGGCAAGTTCGAAGGTTAGGCAAAAGGGTAGGGAGGAGGTGACCACATGAATGCAATCACCTACAATGGTGGCCCTCCCACCTTTTGAAGTGACACAAGTGCATCCACTGGATGCATGTGGGATAATACCACTATTTTTTTTTAAAACTCGTGCTCAACCTCTATAAGTCCAAGTCACTAGCCTTCCATTGCCAGTGCTCTTGGTAGCATGATTGGTTTGCAACATTCACTGTTGCGATCTAGGTCTATGGTTTCAATTTGCGGTGAGCTTCCAAAAAAAAATTTATGCTCCTCAACGTATTTGATGCCCGACTCACCTATTGATGCCCAGAGTGCACATTTGACATTGGAAACCCGTAGTTGATGCCTCACATGCATAGTTTGATGCCCAAAATATTTTTTGATGGCCTAGAACGAAACAAAAATTGACGCCTGAGCAACAAATTGATATTTTTTAACAATTTTTTGTCATTTTGTTTTGATAATTTTCTTGCCTCACCTAATTTTGACCACAAAGGGTCATTTTTTTGCATACCATGGGTATTTTTTTTTTCAAAGAAAGGCATAGGAGCTTTATTTTCTATCATCAACCAAAAGAGGAGCTCTTTTCAAGGTATGTTTTTAGTAATTCAAGTTTTTTTTCCTTTCAAGCATTTTTTTGGAGGGATAAGGGATAAGCTTTTTTTTTTGGAATTTGACAAGGTCCAATGCTATTCTTAAAGTGGAATATTTGTAATATGTAGTGACTGGAAGTACAAACTGCCCTAGAATAGTAGGATTAGATCAAGATACTTTTGATAAGGAAAAAATATATCTCATGTTTATTTTGCTTGCTACTACAAATGAGGTTCAACCTCATATTTATGATGCCAAAACTATTAAGGAAGCTTGGGATGCTTTGAATACTATTTATGAAGGTAAGAATCAGTCCACTATTCTACACCTTCAAACTCAACTACATACACTCAGTATGAAATCTGGTGAGACAATGGACCTATTCCTATGTAGAGTGGTATAATTGAAATCCAAACTAAATTCTATGGGACAACCAATGGACGATGCTCTCTTGACCTATATCATCATGATAGCATTACCAAACTCCTATAAGATGTTGATAACCTTACTTTATGTATCTAGTAGACAAGTGTCTTTTGTGGAATTAGTGAATTTGCTACAAATTGAAGATACCAATCAATTTCATAATGATGAAGTGTCATATAATGCCCTCTAAACCAAAAAAGAGGGTAAGAAACATGGTCAGTTTCAAAAATGAGGATCTTCATCAAAGGGAAAAGGGAAAAAACATCAACAAAACCAATATTGCAAGATTTATGATATGAGTAACCATGATACCAATAGATGTTGGTTTAATAACAAAAAATAGCATGACCAAGATCATAAGAAAAAAGGGCAAAGGTAAATACAAACCACAAAAGAATAATAATCCATCCAAGGAGAATGTTGCTTATGTTGAATCAAACTCTGGCTCAGATTCTACCAAATCAAACTTGAACTTAGATTCTAAGCGAGCACACAAGGTGCTTATGACTCATATTTCATCCCAATAGAAAGATGAAGATATTTACATAAATGTATTCCAGAATACTAGAATAGAATTAAATAATTTAGAAGGAAAAATGAGAACTCACAATAAACATGCACATATGAAACACAAGATTTACCCTGGTTCACCTGATGTGGGCTACTCCAACAAAACAAGAGCCACTCCTCCTTGATATTATTATTCTCTTTCTTGCTCGAAAATGGGACATTACAATAAAATATAAAGGAAACTCTTACAACCCTAAATCACTATGTGGTATTATAATACAATGGGCACAGCACCGTGGGCTAAACCACCCACACCCACCAACCACCCACCAACCATGGGAATCTCGAAAATCACTCCAAAAAAAAGGGAAAATTTTTGGCATCGAGGGGGGGAATATACCTCCTAGGAATTTTCATTATTTTTGAATGAACATAAGATCAAGAGATAGCTAACTACAATATATACTCCACAAAAAAATTGAGTTGCTGAAATGAGGAACCGTTCCATTATGGAAATGGTTCGATGTATGCTTACAAGAGCACACGTTGAGAAAGAATATTGGGAAAAACTAGTAAACACAACATCATATCTCCTAAATAGAGCTCCCACAAGAGCTCTATAGGATAAAAATCCACAAGAAGTATAGAGTGGCAAGAAATCCTTCGTTTCTCATCTAAGGGTTTTTGGATGTAAGGAATTCATGCACATACCAAAAAAAATAAAAAGTTAGATGAGAATACCTTGAAATGTATATTTATTGGTTATGATGAGCATTCAAAGGGATATCGATTGATAGATTATATGACCAAGAAGGTACATATAAGTAGATATGTGGCATTTTATAGAGCTTTCACATCAAATAGCACTTCTATAGATGTATACCTTGAGGAATATGAGCCTAAGAAAGAGACTCCACCTCCTCACAACAAGATTCCAAAATGGTATACCAGTACATTGAGAGATTTCAAGTTGCCATCACTTCCAGATCTAACTCTAGATCAACCTTGTACTCATAGTATGACTCAACAGAGGAGAGCAGAGGCATCAAATTCAGAGGTTGATGAGCTTTACCAATAATTTTATGAACTATCTATAGATGTAAAGGAAGATATAGAAATAGATATGGAGGATGACAGGGTTTATATAACAACATTATATGAAAATAAACCCACAATAGTTTAGGATGCACTTAGTGAGCCTCAGTGGAAGGCTGCCATGGAAGCAAAACATACATCTCTCATGAAAAATCATACATGGAAGCTAGTAAATCTACCTTTAGGAAAGAAGCCCATTGGTTGCAAATGGGTTTTCAAAGTGAAGTATAAGGTAGATGGCACTATTGATAAGCATAAAACCCATCTTGTTGCAAAGGTTTATGCTAAAAAACAAGGTATATATTATGAAGAGACTTTTGCCCCTATTGCAAAAATGATTACCATTTGAGTACTTTGTGCCATGGCAACTTAGTTTTGGTGGAAGTTACATTAGATGGATGTAAAAAGTGCTTTCTTGAATGGTGACCTACAAGAGGAAGTGTACATGACTAAAATAGAAGGATTTGTTGTTGAAGGGCATGAACAAAAAGTTTGTAAGTTGATCAAATCCTTGTATGGGTTGAAACAAGCTCCTCGAGCTTCGTACATCAAAATAGATAGTCACCTAATGTAGCATGGTTTCCAAAGAAGTCCTTCAGATGCAAATCTCTATATAAAGAACAATGGTTCTGACATAGTGATTTTGGTACTATATGTAGATGATATGATTATAATAGGGAGCA
Source organism: Wollemia nobilis (assembly GCA_028583015.1). Taxonomy (NCBI): domain Eukaryota; kingdom Viridiplantae; phylum Streptophyta; class Pinopsida; order Araucariales; family Araucariaceae; genus Wollemia; species Wollemia nobilis. The sequence goes on along the minus strand of JAQPPZ010001736.1, from coordinate 459,118 downwards.
CAAAGAGTATGATTGATATAGTAAAATATGATTTAAAACAATCTTTTAAAATGATAGATCTAGGAATTCTTCACTATTGTCTTGGTTTGGAAGTGACTCAAAAAAACCATCATATCATAGTAACACAAAAAATTATGCCAAGACATTGGTTGATAAATATCGCATGACTGATTGTAAGTCTAATGCAACTCTAATGGATCCTGGACTCAAGCTATCGCGATATGATCAATCACCACAGGTAGATGGCACTCTCTGTTGCCAAATTATTGGGAGTCTCATATATCTAACAAATACAAGGCCAGATCTTAGTTTTGTTGTAGGTTATCTTTCAAGGATAATACAGGAACCAAAGGTGAGTCATTGGAGAGTAGAAAAGAGAGTTCTTCATTATGTTCATGGTACTACAAATTTTGGCTTGGAGTACAATAAGAATAGCAAGTTCTATCTATAAGGACACATGGACTCAGAGTACGCCAGATCCATTGATGATCGAAAGTAAACTTTTGGATACATTTTTCATCTTGGATATGGTCTTGTCTCTTGGCATAGTAAGAAGTAGTAGGTGGTTGCTATATCTTCTACAAAGGTAGAATATCGTGCAACCAATAGATCAGTCTATGAGATCATATGGGTCTTCCAAAGAACCTTCCACTTCATTTATTTTGTGACAATCAAGGTGTTTCGAATCTCATCAAGAATCCAATATTTCATGATCATACCAAACACATCAACACTCGATGTCATTTCATTCATGATGAAGTTCCAAACCATTAAATACAGCTCTAGTACCCACTGATTAGCAAGTTGTAAACATTTTCACCAAGTCACTTGCCCTTGTCAAGTTTGAATTGTTTTGCAATGCTCTACGTCTTTGCCAATAATTTAATAAGGGATGATGTTAGAAATTATGCATTATATTTCATTATTTTCCTAGGTAAAATAGTGTATCTAGGCACTCTCCAATTAATGGGTAGTTATGCAAATTATTGGGTGGTTCTTTAACCACCTTAGAACTATCGTTACATTTTATTTAATTCAACTCTTTTTGCAATATAAATTACTCCATGCTTCCCACCTCATGAACTATACATGAATGGGAAGACATGAGCAATAACAATCCACCAAATAGCCAACACCAACCAACAACACTAAAAATTTGAATGGAAACTTTTAATGGTTGTCTAGGCCATTTCAAATTAGTTCCTAAGACAGTTCATTATTTACAATTGCCCATACATTAATAACTTTAATTAATGTTTACTAAGTTTTAATTTGATTTTCATCAAATTACATTTCATTTGCATGTCTTCACATTTCATTTACTTTCACATGCATTTTACCTTTATTTATTTCTTTATTTATTTTCTAATTGTATAATTCCACCCAATTGTACATTTTTCTTATCAACTGTACAATTTATATCCAATTGTACATTGTACATTTTTACTTGTCAGTTGTACTATCTCACCAGATTGTACATTTTTCTTTAAAATTATACAAATCCAACTTTATTAGTGCTTCTTCTTTTAGGATGTCAATTTTCCTACCTACAACATGCACTATGTCAATCTATCTATCTTGAAAGTGGCTTTATGCCCCAGTGGAATATACATATGCAACTAACACCCCGATGTAGTATACATATAAAGGTACATTTTTTATCACAATATTAATATTTTGTGTACTTCCAATTCCCTTGATTTATTACCTTACTTTTCCTTTATTCAGTACTTTGGCACTATTTCTCTCACCTTGCCTATAAAAATTCTATTTTTCACACCTTTTCTTGTATCCTCCTTTGTTTTTTGTGGATTTTCATACCATGTTTTATCCCTATCCTTGGATGCCTAATAATATTTCATGTATATTTTGAGATTCATTTTGCTATACTTTGAACCTCTCCATGTCTCCATTTCACTTTAGTGTCACTTTGTCCTATTTTCTCCCTCTTCACTACATTCATCATGTTAGTATCATCTTCCTCCCTAGTGTGTCAGTTAAGGCCTCGTTTTCATTTATGATAAAATATTCACTCAAGGATAACGCTATCTAATTTTTGCAACTTTTCAAGTAAATTTCCCTGAGAGGCACCATAATATAGGCTAAAAAATCTACATGTGTAAAATTCCTTAAGAAGGACAAGTTGAATGCATTATGAATGGTCAAATTACTATGGCTAAAATGTGGTAGTTCAAATGAGTTTTCTAAGGAATGAAGATGTGTGATTTTTAAAATATATGTGCAACCTACGGTGCAAATGAAAAATATATGTGCAATATAGTTGAATTATAAATTTCCATAATTTCATATTCCCTTTGATGGCCACGTAAAAATCAGATAAGTGCTAAAAATAGAAAAGTGATGAAAAAGCTCAAAATTGGAAAATAAGATGCATCGCAATTTCCAGTTCCTTTTTTTGGTCACACGCATGTCAAAAAGCATATAAAAGTGTTAGAATACAAAAAGCACTAGAAAAAGATATTTCGCAACAAAAGACCAAATTCGAGTGGAAGGTGGAAACATGCAATTCTTTGCCTACTCTGTAATACATATGCAAACTGTAAGAAAATAGAAAAGCACAAGAAATGACCAAAAATAGAGAAATCATGCCATGCGTAATTTTCTGTTTGCTTTGTAATCCATGAAAAAATAGAAAAGTGTGAGAAAAATATTGTGAAATGGAAATCACTAGATAACACATTTGCACAAATAAAATTAACCACTAAGCCCAAAAGCTGAAATGCAAAATTTTCTATTTTTTTTGTTGGTGTCGTGCAAATTAGAAATGTGCTTAAGAGATATGGGAGATGAGCAAGTGTGGACTTGGAAATCATGGCTAATGGCTTAAGTGTGCAAGAAAGATAAGACAACCCCAAAAGTAAAAAATTCACAAACTCAACAAGCTAAAGGAATATAAGTGAAACCTTGATTTCACACAATTTTCTATTCTCATGGTCAAAGCTAGATATTTCCAATCTCGAGTGGATGCAAAATACAATCAATCTCAATTGCTCGTTTGTAGATCAACAACAGTCAATTTTTCTCTAGATTTATACTTTCAACATGTTTCCATGTGCTTATTTATTACAAAGGGTAGAGGAAATAAAGATCATGCATCATGGGGGCTAAATCACCATTTATAGTTTAGAAGCTTCCAAAATCTTTTAATCAAACAGATTTAGCTGTAGATCAACGAATTAAAGAGGACTACAAGAACCATCAATGATAAAAATAACTTTAAGCCAAATTTGGTTATAAAAGAACAAGAATATATAGTTGGTGGGCATCATGGATGGCAAGTGGTCAAAAAACTAAGAAAAACATCTAACTCCCTGTAATGCTTAAAAATAATATCATTGTAAATTTATAAATAAAGGCAGTGACATTTTTTCAAATGGTCGACTCTGAAGTGTTTGTTTTCACTACTATGTATATCTTCCATAATTTAATGAATGAAGCATTACAAGGGATGTTTGCCTTGAACTTGCACTTGTGTTGATTGGCTGGATATAATTCTGTAAAGTTGTCTCTACTATTACTGCTATGGTTAGTCTATTCTATTAATTTGAACAACTAACTTAGAGTAAATTGAGATAATTCATTCTTACATTCATGCTTATGAGAATTCTATTTTTGTTAGTCAAGGCATTGATATTATTTTATTAATTTGGATAATTAATGCTTTATATGTTTGGAATAATTCTTTAAGTGTGCAAAAGGCCATTAATACAATTATTGCAATGTTTTGAATGTTTTTAGTCTCGAATACTATTTTCTAAAGTTTAATTCATCAAAAGTTGCTTTGTGGATGTCTATGTTGTTAGCTTCACCTACCCATATTATATTCACACATTTCTAACCCTATCATTCCTATCTTTAAGATTTTACTATTTTGAGCTAAATAGAGTCAACATTGATTACGTTGATAAGGTATACCAGTATTTTTTGGAGGTTGAATCAAATCAATTTGGTTCTTCGAAGTTTAGTATGGGCTATGATTAGCAAGTTCTCACCTTCAAATATTTCAAGATAATGATCATTGTTCTAGCGTTGGCTTGATGACAAACCAAACTACAACAAAACTCAAATATTTTTTTCATTAATTAATTAAGCAATTTAACCTTCGATGCTAAACATATTTTAACTCCTTAATTAAAGAATAAATTTTTCACATTTTGGTGTAGAAATCCTTTTATCTCCCAAAAAACTAAATTTGCAAAAATTGAAGAACTTTTCAAAAATAAAATCAAAATAAATTATTTGTATTCCTTATCATTTCATTCTCAATCAAAGACTTCAAAAATTAAATATTTAAATTAAACAACTTATTACTCCAACTTTATCTAAATAAAATCTATTCTATTTATCACTCCAATAAGCTTAAGTAAAGTTAATCAAACTAATAAACACTACTTATCACTCCATTTATTTAATAAATTATCTAACCTCCACCTTATAATTCCTAATATTAATAAAAACTTTATAAAACCCTAAAAATCAAAAATACCTTTATCAACCTCCTATGCATTCATATTTTGCTTCAACTTTGGATGCTTATCCAAATGCATGCAAATAAGTTTTAATGAGACACGTTTCTCCAGGGTTATTTACTTTGGAATGTTTCAACTCCTAGCATGTAGAGGTGGCATTAAACTTTGAGATGACATCCATCATATCAATTTCTATGTCATTTTACCAAATTCTAAAACTAATAAACTATGCTTTGGGTGTTACAAATATAACTAAAATATACTTTGCACTCATGTTCAATTATGGTACTTATGCTTACAAATCAAACATTTCATTCTCTATTGTTTCACATCTGTGAGTCCAATGTTCAAAATTCCACTTGCATATTGCTTTCCCTTACAAACTAAAAAAAACAATGTTTGATCTCCTTCATTGTTTTTATCTCTATTTATGTTGTACTTTGTTCACATATATAGAAAATTGACCCACTCAAATGAGTCAATTATTCCTTAGATCCCTAACTAGCCATCCAAACTTACTAATTACAAATTTGGGGTCCTTTTTTCCTCCCCTTGACCTTGTTTCATTAGCTTTACCAAATTCACACCCAATATATATGAGGCATGAATTTTTCTTGCTATATTTGTGTCCTACAATTATAGGGTATGAATTTGGTATTTTAGGATTTTTTCCCACTAAAACCCCTCCCCTTGATGGCCCATTTTGGGGTCAGTATTTGCCTTTGGTAAAATTTTATTTTATCTCTCATTTTTCCCTCCAAACCTCTTATAAATAAGGGTTTAGATTCCCTAAGAATAACCCCAACATGTTATTTTAATATTTTAATTCTTAAATTGCTCATTGTTCATGCTAACAAGTGCTCACCTACTCCAAATTGCTATTTTTATTATTTTGTGCTTTGATGGTGGCTACCCTTGGGGATTTAGTAGAGGAGTATTGATGATTGGATTTATAAAAAATCTTGGATTACTTCAGCCATATCTTCATTGCTTCTTGACCTCTCCATTAGCTCATCAAGTTTGTTATTCATGTTAGTCACTTTTTAAATCAAATTTTTGTTGTTTTATGCTTAATTTTTTATTGTTTCAAGGCCAAAAAATGGCATTTGAACCAAATTCATGCCCCGTACTTAAAATGAATGAATTTTTTTCAATGATATTCGTGTTCCATATTTATATAATATTAATTTGATAAATTAGGGCTTGGGGGTAATTTTTGAACCCCAAAACCCTAATTCATATCTTGCATTTTAGAATTTTTGTTGTGGCCATCCTGTATGCATTTTATTTTATTTTTACATATCTATTTCCATATATTTATGCATGTTACAAAGGTAAAATATCAATTTTTCTTTTTAACAATCAACTAAAAGTACCAAGGGGGCTTAACTGCTATGTCTCCAAGGTCAGTCTTATAGTGGCCTACGTAGGCCCCTAAATGATGATCAAATTTTCTAGGGTTTTATGAAGTTATTTTGTAGGTTTGAATATATTGGATACTTTGGACACAAGATAAATTTGGGAATGAACACCAGATCATATAAGTGTCCTAATAGATCTTTAGACTATTTGGTTTTTTCTTTCTATTAATTTATATTTAAAACCTAGATCGCAATAAAAGAATTTTTTTTTAATGAATTTCTATGTATATGAAAGAATAAAAGTATATAGTGTGCATCTAGGGTTTTAGGCTTGTTTGTGCATTTTACTTCGACCCTTTCTCAAAGGATTTATTATACAATTCTAGGGTTAGACATAATTGAATTACAAAATCATACTAGGGTTAGCTCTTGTCTTCTTGCATCTTGTGTGCCTTGCATTGTTATTTCATTTTCATAGTTAGTTTAGGAAGACAAAATAATAGATGTATACTCAATTTACACATCAAAAATTTCCACCTCGTACTTAGAGCGAGTCCTAAAATCGTTCTTGGTAAACATGTTCTTTCATGTCCCTGAGCATAGAGCAAATAACACAACCCTACGGTTCACTTTGGCTCCTAGTGGATCCAACCGAGAATCGTACGCGGTAGGATAGTTTCCCCATTTATATATTTGGTGAACCTGATGTGATAACATATTTTAGTGGCCAATATAGGAAGCCTCTTCCTTTGTGTTTTATTGAAAATATTAAATAAGACCACTAAATCTATTTGTGTAGATCAAAAAACATCTAAACATATCTTAAGAATCTTCTTGTGTGTCTCTCTTTAGTTTTATCCTCTATCCTTTCACTTACTTTAATGGATTATTTCCTTAGGAGTTAATGAAGGCATCTAGAATCTGATAAAATTCCTCAAGAATATGATCATATTGATAGGGAAAATTGTAATTTTGAGATAAAATAGCAAGAAAATGTTGAAATTGATATAAACTATGATCGATATCAGGGGCCTAATGGTTGTTTCATTTTTACATTAGTCAATCATTTATGGGGTTTCATAAAACACTGCGAAGAGACTTTAATTAGAGTTATGGAGTGGGAAACTCAACTTGAAAGAGGTGAGGTGACTCCTTCTCCTACCATCTCTCCTATGAATGTTCATAACAATCCCTTGTTTGAATCCTTACATCATGGTAATCCTTATCATCAACCAACATATGCTACTACTATAACCACCAATGTTGGAAGGGTTTTACAAATTCCTCCAACTAGTAGTGCATCTCAACATTATGTTCAATTTCCTCCTCATTCAACTAATCTCAACATTCATGCTTCTATTGAAGAACACAAGCTTATACTGAGAGGTGAGGGTGAACAATATAAGACCACTTTTTATTTTTATTTTCTAAATAATATTATATAATATAATCAATGGCAATATCAATAGTAATAACCAAAGGAATGCATAAATCATCACACACAATACAGACACCAATTTAACGTGGTTCAATCAATGTGGGCTACTCCATGGAGAAAATATTTCATTAATATTTTCTCAACAAATATCTATGGAAATACTTACCTATTACAATATTTATGGATCTCTATACAAAGGAGACACCAATACCCTAATATGGTTTATGGATATCTATCCATAGGAGACACTAATCTCCTCAACTAGTTTGTGGATCTCTATCCATAAGAGAACTTCTTTCTCCTCTACTTAGGCTGGTGATATTCTAGAAGAACTATTGGCTCCACTACACTGGCTAATGGATATCTATCCACTAAAGACTCTTATCCTTACTCATAAGGTATGTCCTCACTATCATGAATAGTGGATCTCTACCCACTAGAGACTATCGTCCTCTATACTCTATCACATCCAAAGCTAGATCTCAGTGCTAAATACAGTCCTTTGGTATAGAACCAATGTATTGAAACTCTTTGTCTTTGATCTATACTAAACATAGTCCTTCGGTATAGCACACATCTACTCAATCTCTATCCTCTAGTATAGCATAAACCTGTCCTCAAATCTGCATTAAACATAGTCTTTTAGTCTAGCATAAATATGTCCTCAATATTTATCCTCTAATCTGCACTAAACATAGTCCTTCGATATAGCACAAATATATCCTCAATATATTTCCACTGATCTACACTAAACACAGTCCTTCAGTCTAGCACAAATCCATCCTCAATCTCTGTCCTTAAGCCTTAACATAAAGATTGACTTAATCTTAAATCAACTCTACTAGATCTTCCCTAAACCTTAACCCAAGGTTTTAACAAATCAATCAATCAACTCTGCTCTCAAGTATTCTCAAAGACTTATCTTAAATATAACTTGTAAGCTTCCACAAAATATCACACTAATCTATCCACAAGTCCTCTCTAAAACTTTTTCAAATATGCTCAACAAGTCCTCACTAGAACTTGTCCAAATCTGCTCAACAAGTCCTCACTAAAACTTGTTAAAATCTGCTCAACAAGTCCTCAATAGAACTTGTCCAAATTTTCTCAACAAGTCCTTAGTAGGACTTGTCCAAATTTTCTCAATAAGTCCTCACTAGAACTTATCCAAATTTGCTCTCAATATCTATTCTCAAACTGTATTGTAATATTCCACAAAATCTCACACAAATCTATCCACAAGTCTTCTCTAAGATTTACCTCAAATCTACTCAACAAGTCCTCACTAGAACTTGTCAAATATCATAGAAACTTAAAGATAATTGTTAGAGACTAAATATGCTTCACATTCACCACAATTCTCAATCAATTTCAATCACTCTTTTTACCACAAAATAATATAGAGAATTTTTAGAGACTCAATATGTTTCACACTCATTAACACAAACTATTTCTCAAATAAATTCAAAATATAGAACAATTTGTTTTACAAAACTTGAATTATCACTTCAACACATCCACTTGATTAGGCTCATCCAACTCTTCTCAACCAATCATTCAATGAATTAATCCTTGCTTACAAACCCTAGTCCAAGCATATGAAAACTCACTCAAATGTTTCCAACAATGCTTATCAATTAATCTCACATAATAATGATACTCATGATCTTTGTAAACCCTAGTTCAAGTTCTTCACTCAACCATTCACTTCGACAATAATGATTATCAAACAATCTTCACATAACAATGATACTCATGTTCTTTAAAAACCTTAGTTCAATTTCTTCACTCAACCAATCACTTCAATAACAATGCTTATAAAATAATCTTCACATAACAATGATACTCATGATATTTGAAAATTCTAGTTCAAGTTCACTCAACTTAATCACCTCAACAATAATGCTTATAAAGTAAGATTTTATCAACTCTTTTTACAAAAAACCTTGAAGCTTTAATTCAAAACATACTCAACAATTCTTACCAGAAAATCCTTTTCACTCCAACTTTGCATTCACAATATTCAACAATAACTCACTAGGAATATGTGCCCATACCTTTGTTTTGATGTAGAAGTGCCCTTAGGAAAATTTGTCTCAATCACAATTATTTTCTTTGCCAATTTCAATAGTTAGATTACAAAAGTCACACTAACTCTCTTTTAAAAATAATTTTCAATTACAAAAATAATCAAATTTAATTACATCTTATTACTCCTTAAAATGATATCCAAAACCACAAATATTTAATCAAAACACTTCTTCCAAAGTTCTAACTTATCAAAAGAACATTTTAACAATTCTGTTTCATCATAACCCTTTTCAAAAATATATCTCAAAAATAATCCAAACTCTACTTATAACTCCCTACTTAATATTGCATTAAGTAAATAAATCACTTTATCAAATAATGCAATAAATTAATTTCCCACTTTACTAAGGTAAAACAATATTACCCTAGCTTTTACTTTAACAAAAATAAATCTTTCATACATAAAATTCTTTCCTCAACACTTAGGTTAATTTCATTATATAACTTCCACCTTATTCCTTCTAAACCTTAGTAAATGCAAATGAAAATACTTTAAAAAATTTACTACCCTTTTTGCAATCCATGGGGCTTGAACCTGCACCAAACTCTCCCCAACGTCTTGGCCACGACTTCCATGTTGTGTGAGCCACGTGCTCCACTTGGATCCTCAAAGGGCAATACACACTTTGAATTCCTAAACCTCCTAAGAGCCCTTGGCTCTTCCTTTGACACCTGGTGTAACCACACTTTGTTCGATCAGGAGGCACTTTAGTATTTTGCATGAGCTCTTCATATTTTTGGATGCATTAAATATTATTCCAAAATTTGGAATGGCTAAGGTATTAATACTTTATTCCTTCCTTGCCATATACGTCGACGAAGGAAATACGTTGGGGATTCGACGCTAACATTCACCTTTGAATAATGTTAATTTATAATTATTTAAATTAAAAATAATTTAAAATATTATAAATTAAATATTTTAAATCTTCTTTGGGATTTATTAAAAATTAAAGCCTCCTTAGGTTTTAGAAATCCTTTTTAATTTGCCCACCTAAGGTTTTAATAAAAACCTTTTATTTTGCCCAACCATGGTTTTAATAAAAACCTTTTATTTTTCCCAACCATGGTTTTAATAAAAACATTTTATTTTGTCCAACCATGGTTTTAATAAAAATATTTTACATAATATTTTAAAATAAATATTATAAAACTCTTTTGCCATCAACCTTTTGCATTGCTCCTTTTTACCTTTTTACATTAATGACAATTCATTCCTTGACATCAATGACAACTTCATTAACTCAAAATGTCCAACATCTGTTCCATAAAATGTTAGTTATCCTCTCCATCAAGATACCACATATCATAACCCATACCATAACAGTGTTAATACCTCCAACATAATCCGAGTTCCCCTTGGATAGCCTACCTATTCCCTTCCTTTAGGGAGCCTAGGGGTATTGCAAAACAACAACCCTAGAGTGCAAAGCTTAATAAATATGGTGAAATAATTAGTTTCCAAAGTGGATATGATTCAGCTACCTAGTTTCACCTACAGCTATAGAGAAATGTGCAATCAACCCCTATATCTTATCATTACCTCAGGCCCTACCCTAAGCATTTTTTGATGTCATTTTTACCTATCTATAAGAGAAAAAATATCCAATTGAGCATTTAATAATGTTTAGAACAACATGGTATGATATCATATGTGATGACATGCTATTACTAAAAACATTATATAAGAGCCTTGGTGGTATGGAATTATAATGGTGTTATCATTTGCCCAATTATTCTTTGAGGAATTTTGAAGAGACAACTGAAATGTTTGTTCAAAAATTTGGTACTTATGTTGAAAATAATGTTACTATAAAAGATGTCTATATGTTGAAACAAGCTAAGGAGGAACTTTTTCTAGAATTTTTGTCTCAATTGAGGAGTCTAGTTTGGATGCTTGAGATATACCTTATCTCCTTGAGACATGCTTGAGATATTTATTGGAAATTTGCAAGAGGAAATATTTTATGATTTGAAAACTACAACTATCACATCTTTTGATCAAGCTATAGATCTGGTAAGAAGGGTAGAGCAATCCCTTATAACAAGAGGTCAACTTAAAGTGAAAGAAGATAGGACCAATAAAAATTAGTATAAAAACAAGCATATTATTGGTGATGGGGTAATGGATAGTAGGCATGTTAACAATGTTGCTAATACCCTACAAAATATGGTGCTTAACAAACCCCAAAAATACTCATGAAGAAATTTCATGAGACTCAACATGCCTATGAATATGTTTCTAAAGTAGATTTTGGAAGCTAATATGATTGAGTTACCTCCTAGAAAGCAATCAGAGACCATGACTGATTGGTACAAGCCTAGTCAAAATTGTGAGTATCATAGAGTGGAGGATCATTGGACAAACTGGTAGGGTACCTAGGAATAGATATTTGGGGATATATTATTATATTGTATAAGGGTTGGCATGGGCCACACATAACCCAAGGTTTATTGTATTATAATATTATATTATATCATAATATAATATTTTATTAGTAGTAGGCTCTCCAAAGTAGAATAAATAGATGGATATATAAAGAAGAGATATTTGTCATTGTAATCATCATTGAAGAAGTATCTTATGTAATTGGCTATGCCCATGAAGTTACCTCTCACCTTGGGAGATATTATGGAGTTATTCCTTCCTTAAAGATTATTATTGGTGTTTCCCTAACTTAAGGGTATTATCTATCTCTCTCTCATTTATGGATTGTTATTGTGGATAATGTATTATGGATGAACAATTTGATATTTCTGCATATTGGTGAATGATTTATGTTTAATGAAAATAAAGTTTTGTAACACAAACTCTTGTAAGAGGTTGAAACATGTGGTTCAAGACCTAATTGATGATGGATGACTTGTCATAGAATATTCTTGACCCAATCCTCCAATTAACAATCAAACTCCTACACAAAAATCACCCACAACTAATCAAGATATGGGGATCTTCCAATATCCTCTCCCTAAGCATGATCAATAGGTAGCTAATAAAGTTTAATATATAAAATGTGCCACCTCATTATGATAATATGGTTGACATGATAGTAGTAACTACAAGGCAACAAACTAAACATTCTTAGTAGGAGATGAGTTCTTCATCCAACCTACCTTTGAAAAATACCTTAGTTTTTAAGAATACCCAAATAAGAAGCACAAGGTTAGAATACCCACCTTTAGTTTTGAATCCATAACCTAAAGTCTCCTTTGACATTCAACAACAGTTAGCTCATACCTCAACCAATATCTTCCTCTTAGAGCTTTTGAAAACTTCTCCTATTCATAAAGAAGCTTTGTTGAAACTTCTAATATAACAATTTTTTCTTTAAGATATTACCTCTAGTGCTATGGTTAATGTTGTAAGCTCTCTTGGGATACATCATATCACATTATTGGATGATGATAAGCCTTCCTTAAACTTACGAGGGGATTAATCCCTCTCCATTATTGCATTTATTTGAGAAACATTTATCAAGAGGATTATGATTGATAATGATTATCTTAATTTATGCACCTATCAATTCTTCCAAAAGTTTATATTAAAATAGGAAGACTTAAATAAGTTCAATATCATCATCAGAGCTTTCAATAATGAGTCCCAAGAATCTTATGGCACTATATCCCCTCTTAGGGTTGGACATAAGATTTTAGATACCTTGTTCTATGTGGTGTCTTGCCCTACATATTTTAATATACTTCTTGGATGTCCTTGGATCCATGTGATGAGGGAAGTCCCTTCTAATTTTCACCAATGTTTGAAGTTCAAATGTAAAGATCAATTGGTCATAATTCTAGTGATACTCACCCATTCAAATATTTTTTTATGATTGAGCAAGCTCAATTTAATCTTAATTTATGCCCATTATTTTCCTCATCTCACATAACCAAGTAGCATAAAAATATTAAAGTGAGTGATGAACCTCTCATCAATGTTTCATCATGGGATCAAGTTAATCCATTTTTTCAAACACCTCTTCTAGATATTTCCAAGCTACCACCTTCACCAAGGATTATGGGTTTACCTCATAATAAGGGTGAAGTACACATTGGCACATGTACCTTTATCTTCGTAGGTACATCCCTCAAAGAAAATATTCATGGTAGAAACCCTTGTATTTTTGAGAATTATTTTATCCATTTTTACCTATCCAATGATTATCCACTTCCCAAGAAAATCCTATATAACATTGGATACATAGGTAAAGGTTTGGGAAATGATAGAAGGTTATTATAGAACCCTTGGATGTTGATATTTGGCCTGGGAAGTGTGGCATAGGTTATATTCCTAATAAAATCTAACCTTTAACCTTTGAAAATGATGATCCTCTTGTTACTTATGATGAATATTTAGATCATCAAAGCTTAGAGTGGAGTGATGAGGATGAGATATACCTGTATCCCTTATATATTTTGTTTTAAAATATGGTAACCATTGTGCATCTTGAGTCTGGTGTGGCCCTGAAGAAGAATGCTAAAATAAGTATTCCTTGTGATGTAGCTCATAAGGATACCTCCTAGAATAGATTCTTCTTTTATAGGTCCATCCCTTGTGTTGTACATGTTAAGTTTTTTATTCTTGAGAAGAATTTGTTCCTCTATCTTGTACAGACCTTGTAAAATTGGGGATCACTCTCTATTTTGTCAAAAAGGATGGTACAATCAGATTTTGCATAGATTTTCGTGCAACATATTCCAAAGAATGTATTGTTGAGCATGCAAATGACACATTATAAAGGGCATGTCAACTTACTTGGAATAGAGATTTGTTTTCTATTGAAATGAAAACTATTTTTCCCCAAGGTTTTGGTATGCTAGGTCTTGACTAGTGTAGATAGACTCAGAGGTCACTAATAACTATTTATTTCAAGGGATATTTACTGGTTATGTTTAAAAAATATAAATTTCCTAGTACAATGCTAAAAATTGAAATGCTTGACTATATGAAAGTAATTCTACTCCTAATATAAATAAGCTTCAAATAAAATTCAAAGGTTTAAGGGTAAGAGAAAATAAAATAAAAAAAGTTGATACTACCATGAACTCCAACTCCGATCCCAATCCTAACTTGACCAGTATTCACACAACTTGAGATTTGGAATGGTGCAATCTTCAGAGGAATAACATACTATGAAAAGGATTGATTGCAATCACCATGAACATGTGCAGATTGAACAAAACATATTCCAAAAGCATTTATATTAAAATATAGTAATTAAGTACACTGTTTAAGATTTATTCACATTGAAGGACTACAAGAACAGATCTCAAAAAGTAATAGCCACTTGGTTCAGAATTACCATATGACTACCAAGAGGAAGAAAAAAAGAAAAGAAAACTAAAATGTGCTAACTAATAGATGGTTTCTAACCCATGTAATCTACTAGTGAGCCAATATTTATACCATTTTTTTGGGATTCACCTAACATTACATTTTGTAATTAATTTCCATCTACTTCCAAGTTGAATCCCTTGAAATTAAATTTATTGCCATACTGTAGCCATGCCTCATTAAATTCTACATCTGCACATTGTTCGTAAGATCTACAACAATCACACTTCATTTAATTTCAATCCACATGATGCTCAAAATTTATGGAACCACCATTCCTCATTAACTATTCATTCTATAAAATCTAGCTAGATCATTGATTTCACGTATCTTCCATCTCTGCAAGATTGTACTTGCCCTATTCACATTGAAATCCCATGCATACCATTATTCCCCTTTATTTAATGTAGCCATGAGCAAAATTTTTGCAAAAATTTAAAAAAGCAAAGGTTGTAATATTAATATTATTAAAATTTAAAATTTTCAAAATTTCCTAAGGTTTTAACTTTTAAAATTTTTAATTTTTAATATTTTTTAAAATTTTCGAAGGTTTTCAAACTTTGATTTTTTAATTTTTTTAATAATATTTTTTTGGCATTGCAACAAATTATTTTCTAGGTTTAATACCATATTTCTTTAGCATTACATTATTTCTCATCACTAGGGCATCAATCTGGATGGCCTCCAATTTTCAGATGTAAATTTTCATGGCCGAACTTCATTTTCTCATTATTAGATTTCATTATAGACACCCAAAAGTTGTACATGTCTACTTCTATGTACTTGTAGATCCATCAGGACACTTGTAGGTTTGCATAGACCATCCTAGACACATATAGGCTATTGTAGACCAACGTAGACCATTGTAGACCACTATAGACTACTCTAGACTAGCGTAGACCACTCTAGACTAGCGTAGACTGCTCTAGATTAGTGTAGGCCATTGTAGACCTTCGTAGAATTATGTAGGCCATTTCATTGGTCTATAGGTACAAAACCCTACTAAACTACACAATTCATGACCCAATCACCTTCTATATATCAAGAGATCACTTATTAATTTCCTAAGGCAACCTAAGCACTTCCTAGACCTAATTAGGACCTCATGAGACTATTATTTCCTAAAAATTCTTAATTAATTTAATTGAAATTCTAATTTGAAAGTCACTTCACTTAAGTGCACATTTTAGATTAAAAATATTTATTGGGATCCTAAACCCAAATTAGTCCTAATTATTCCCTCCCACATGTGTGTGCACCAAGTTAGTTAGGATATTTCCTAGGAAACCCTAACCTAACCCCAAATCTAACCTAGGGACCACCTAACCCTAGTAAACCCTAATCTCTCCTCACACATGTGTGAGGATGAGATATTTCTTTAGGGAATGTAGGAATGACACCTCATAAAACCTAACCTAACTACCTTAGGAATTTACCTTAGGGTTTAGTACTCCTAACCACACCCCCTACACCTTGGATTTTCCTATAAATAGGAGACAAAATCCCTCATTATCTCTCTCTCCCATTTTAGTTAGCCTACAAAAAATCTATAGAAATACGACAGAAATGCAATCTCAAACATCTGAACCGTACAAACAACATAGCAACACCTGAGGAGCCCATCCATACAAGGATATCCAATAGAAAGTACTTAGAACTCAATTCACCCCCTAGCATATGAATCTGGCTTCCAATTCACCCCCTGACCTGCAAGTTGACCCTATAAAAAAAATTTCTCCCCAAATCAGTCAAGACCTCTTTATTTTATGTTTTTATAGTCATTCATGTTGTTTATTTTAGTTTTCATTGCATATTTTTATCAATTTTATTTCTTAACCATGGGACTTGACTAAGGTAAGCCCCTAAACATACTAACTCCCTTTTACAGGCCTACAATAGGTACAAAGAGGAAGCATCAGCAAATACAACTTCTGGTGGCACACATTATGCATGAAGCCCATCGACATTGAGGAGCCTAAAAGACATCATCAGATTTATTGTACATTTGTGAAAGAAAAGGATGGGAATTCTACCTATTTGTAACCTAAAGAATTTCTATCATGAATAAAAATCAAAATTTCTAGATAATTTATGTTATAGAAAGTTGTTGGATCAAATGTTATCTTTTGTATGTTTCATTTTGGAGTACCTGGTGGGAACCCCACAAAGGATTGTGCTAGACTAGTTTTGTCATGAATCTAACACAATTTACTATTTATTTCATGTTGTCGATACCATATCCAGACATTACAAAGACCCTTGAAGCCCTAACAACCCCTTCAAGCCCTCAAAATAGGGATTTTAGGCTCATAGATTTGATTCACTCCCCCAGTCTGCAAATCTAGATCCAATTTGTCTCTACCATGTGAATTGAGCATAACTGCTCCAAAAATCCTCAAACTTGTAGAGGTCAATAGCATAATGATAGACAAACCCATCTGGATAAAAAGGAGTCAGGTATTCCTCTTTTTTCTTCTCTGTTATGTCATTTTCTTGTAATGAAAAGTTCACTAGCAAATGCATCATGTCATTCGGTGAATCTCTCATTTCAATGCACTTATCATGTCAAGAATATTTAGGTTAGCTACTCTATATTTATCTTTCTGTATAGAAATCAGATTTACATCCCTCTTTGCTTAAGGTATTAGAATAGGTTTTCATTTCTAGTCATTCTTTTTGGTAAATCGTAATTTTGTAAAGCCATTTTTCTTACAATACCTAGCTCTCTTAGAACTTCTTTTCAAAAACCTACATAAAATTAGAAAGTTCATTTTATTTACATTTCAAGAACATTCTTATTTCTTTTCTCAAATCACACTTTAAATAGATTTTTATTTCCCTTTGTATCATTCTATCAATTTCTTTTGAAAGTACATTTCAAATTTCTTTTTCCAAAATTGTATTTAAGATTAGGGTTTACACTTTTCTTTTGTACATTTCATTAAGGCAAATTTCAAATCTCTTTTTGTACCAAAAATAACTTTCCCATTTCTTTCTTGTATTTAGATTAGATTTTCAAATTCCTTCTTGCATTTCCTTATGACCATGAATCATTTCCTTTTTACAAAATTAAATTTCACTTTTCTTTCTTGTCCTTAGTTTATATGTCTCACTTCTTTGACAATCACATGCTTTGTTTGATTTGATTGTTTAATTCATAAGAATTTATCCTAGTTCCTTTTCAAAAAGGCAATAGTACTAGCTTTGCTTCCAAAAAGCACATCTAGGGCTAGATTTCATTTCAAAAATATATTTAGTTAGATTTCTTGTTTTATACCTCATTAGAAAACTCAAACCCACACACACACGTGGTTCAAAAAAATGGTGAGATTGGACTTCATCCTCAATCCATAATTTGAAGCTGGTGTGGTAGGAATTGTACCCTCCACCATCTCACCTTCTTAGATACATAGAAGCCCCACAGGAGTGGTTTTCTAGACTTCATCACTGGAAAACCCCCACTTTTGAGATTGGGCTTCTAGATTTCATCACTAGAAGTAACCTTTGGAGTGGGATAGGATTAGACACCTTTGTTCACAAGGCTTACATAATTCATGAACACGGTAACTATAATTATTGATTGAGCCCACTCGAGGGTGAAGCAAAATCATGGGTATGGTTATAGCAAGTATTACAGAGTGCCACACCTTATCAAGAGAGAATACAGTGAGCTCATTTCATCACTTTGAGTTCTCTCCCCATAGGTTATCATTTTATTGAGCCTTCTATACAGGACACCATTCGCACATCATGATACTATTATATTATGTGCATCGGGTGTTATAGGAGGTTCTATAGCAATGACACTCCTAATTTTCTAGGGTATTCACCCCAATGCATATGATATCATCTAGGAAATATATTTTCAACATAAAAACACACTCAAACGAACAAAACACTTTATTTTCTATATTTAGAATTGACTCTAGTTTTGCATTGTTTGCATGATCACAAATTGGTTTTAGCATATTTCACTACATAGCACATTCTTGTTCAATTATCTACAACCTGTTACTTATTTGCTTTTATCTTAGTTACATATTGAGTCTAAAATTCACAGGGTTACTTCAAAATCCCTATACACATCACATCTAGAACCTTAAACCTTAGTTTCTATGTATTTTTGAAGCTTCATGATATGATACACTCCACCATGCCTGTTGTTACTCATAGTCAAGTGCATGAGAAGACATGCCATATAGAGAAGTCTTCTAGTGCCACTTCTAGCTAGTCTACCCCTCCTCCTTCACTCACAAATGGGAAATCCACATGCACACCTGATCTGCTCATATAATTTGATCCATGCTACACACACGATGTATCAAGGTGAGACATCCACTTTGAGTGAAGCCCTTGCCACTTCATTCAAAGAAGATCATCCACTTATTTCCCTTTCATTATCACCTAATCTACCTTCCACATTCTATGACCATGTGATCTACACTACTCCAAGATTTTCCCCTCCTCTATTCACCATAGAAGAGGAAACTCCACCTACATCTCCTACCTTCACACACCCTTTGTTTCAGATCCTATCTCAATCCTTGTTTGAGAATGACTCATCATTACTAAACCATACTTTCCCTTAGGTTGAATATTTTACCCCTATCATAAGGATGATTTTGGAATCCTCCTCATCCACACCATGCACCCAGATGCCATCATTCCAACCTACACCACAAAACCCCCCCTTAAAACAAAAACAAGTACCACCTCCTCATCACACCAGCACTCTTCCAAAGATTCACAACCATCTTCTTTTCAATAACCATTTTTTAGCCTTTGAGGATTTGTCCCAACCACCTCCTCAAGCACAGCAAATGCAATACCAACAACATTAACCAATGAAAAACACCCAATATAGAGTAAACACATTCATCACTCCACCTTCCCAAGCTCCTACTTTAGGAGCTTATCCTTCTTTCTCTTCATCCTTCCCATATACATCTCAGGTAATGGGAGGGTATCCTACCCAATATGCCATTCCATATTTGGCTACATCCACCTTTAGATTAACCCCTCATCCTCCTTTTTAGGCTCTCGCTATTGGTACTCCTCCCACCTACGGATCAAGACCCATAGCCTATACCCCTATTCCTCTAGGGTAATCCACATAATTTAGTTTACCACATATCATCCATTAGGATAGATATGGGTATCAACCTTTGACATTTTATCTCGTCCACCCTCCACACCATTAGTTTTGATATCTCCATCATTATCTACAGTGCCTCCATTATTTATACCTCCTCCTTCATGGTCACAATCTCCCATGACTTAACCATTACAATAGTCCCAACCCCAACAGATACATGTACCCCAATCGCACACCTTGCAGCCGTAATACTATTACCCCCAATAAATACCTATTCCACAACCCAGTATTCCATTTGATACAACATCATACGTCACTTAGCAACCACATTACCAAGTTCAGTCATAATAATTCCCTCCTCAATACTAGGAAGAACAACAACTCTAATATCCACTACACTCATAGTCTCCACCCACCTTCACATCTTCCCCTAAATCCTTAGCACCCAAACTTCAACTTCAGATGAAGTAAAGATGCTCAAGCTTCACACAGTCAACTATGGACCACAAAAATCAACCTACAATGAACTCTACAACGAGCCAGTCCATCCATAAATTACAATCCCACCTTATCCCTATTGCTTTTAGATCCTAAAGTTCAATAAATACAAGGGTAAGAAAGATCCTCAAGAACATGTTAGCAACTATCACTCAAATTAATACCAAATTCATAGTAACAATCCCATCATGTTACGTATCTTCCCTTTCACTTTTGGGATAAACCTTAGACTGGTACAACATGCTCCCATGCCATAGCCTGTATACCTTTGAACAGTTGGCCAAATCCTTCCTAGAATATTTTTCCATAAATTTTAAAAACTAAAACTAACTTTTAAGATATCTATGCCCTATGATATGCTAACGAAAAAGCTATTATCAAGTTTATTTCATGGTTGAAATCTATCATACATGACCTCGCCCATAGCCTTCCTACTACCAAGTTAGTGACGCTCTTCTCCAAGAGTTGCCACAAACACATCTCCACATATTTGTAGCTTCACCAAAGTCATACATTTGAAGAAGCCATTACCCAAGCAAAAGTTATTAAGGACATCAATATCCAATTGGGCAAGATTAATTTGAGACAAAAACCAAATTACAACTCCAATTTCCATTTCAACATAAATACACCTAACCAACCTTTTCCTCAACTACCACAAGCCATCCAAGTGGCAGCTACTACCTTAGCACCCTCACCAGTCCCATAATTCTCTCCTCCAAAAAAGCAAATATGTTAAACCAATGTGCCTCTCCCGACCTTAGTAGCCTTGTAGTATGCATCCTCAAGCTCCACAACACAACCTTACATCAATTTTTGAACCATTACCAGCCCTCTTCTAGAGGTTATATGATGCATACCACATTATCTTACCCAAAATTCAACCACTTGATCTAAACCTACCTAAGCCTCGAGGATATAACAATAAAATATTATGTCAGTACCACTAACAATGCAGCCATAATATCGCTACTTGTCACTCCTTTTGTGGTCATGTCCAAGATCTTATCGAGAGGGGTACCATCCAGGTCTCAAACCCCCTTGCACCAAAAAAATAAAATCTAGGGATCTTCCAAAACCCTTACCTGATCACAGGGGAACTAACCTCCAAATGCCTCCACATAATCCCTAAGGTCTACCTAGGTAGGTAAATAGTGTCCAATGTGACCCCCTTCATGTGGTGTAGTGGGCATGATTAACCTTACCACTCGAAATTAATGGTATACCTCACGTCAAACCCCACCTATTATTTCCTCATTGGTACCATTTACATCCCCACCATATCCTAGGACTTCCAACACTACACCTCCACCACAAAAAAATGTCATCACAATTCGTGGTAGCCTTACCCACCATCTACGCAATGCTCCCATCCACTTATCAACCTCATTATGAGGCATTGAATGACATCATACATTATATTGATCTTGAGACTCATGATATGAATTCCTTCATTAAATTTGTAGTAAATATTCCATATGTTACCTTCATCCCTCCATCAAATTTCATGATCATGAGATCACATAAATTATAATAGAAGGAGCATATCCTCCTCTACATATCCAAGCAACCATCAATGAAATTACATACAAACATGTCCTCCTTGATATATGTTCTTCCATTAGTATTATCTCCACAACAAACCTCCATCACTTGCATATCCCACTATCTCTGTTTGCCATCCCATCACTTGATCTACGTACATTTGATGGATCTATACGATCCATAGTAGGATCCTTTGTCCTACCAATCTGGATAGGTATTCGTAGCATCCTCATATTCTTTCATATCATTCATGGTGAAATGTAGTACAACATATTGCTTGGTCATCCATGAATTAGGTATATGCAGTGTGTCCCCTATACATTGCACTATTATATCAAATATGTGCACAGCGGACTCATCTACTACATTCTTACCGATGGGAACCCCTTTAAATTTTACAACATTGTAAACCTACCACCCTTACCTTTGTTGTCCTCCACACAACTATTCCATATTTCTTCTCACCAGTCTGTAGGATAATCAACATAACCCCTTACATCCTTTTCATTACCACAATCATCACCAAGGAAACACACCTTGATGTTCGCTCCATTAGCACCAACCAATGTAGTACCTGATTCAGCTACCATACCATTTTCACCACCCTCCTTGTGGCCACCACCACCATCTCATCTGTCATATTCCAAAAATCTATCCACGATGTCGAGATCATCCTCATTACCTGGACCATGAACTACCACTCCACCTCACCCATAATCCTCCATAGAGTTTCCTCTTCTTTCTACACCTCAAATACCTCCCATTCCTTTTCACCCATAACCTAGGTCATTCATGTATCTTCACCCTTTGGTTCTTTTAGGAATCGATTCATTCAGTGTGATTGATTAATCGATTGACTGATTGAATGCAAAAAACTTAGAACTAGTAGGAGTAAAGATGATTCAGTCCACTTCATCCCTTGGTTGTTGACATGAAGTGAGCTAGGTTTCCTCCTCTCCCCTCATCATTGACTCATGCTTTAATAGGTCGAGTGCAGCAAAAACCCACTCCTCCTTCCTAATTCCCACACACTGATCACTTCATCCCAACCATAATAGTTGAATACCATGAGTGGGAGTAGTGAGATTCCTAACTTGATGATTAGTTGTTACACCCTTCTACTACTACCATAAGATATTCTTAGGTCACATCCCCATATTCTAATTCAGATTCACCACCTTGCTCACCACAACATACACCATCTTACATTTCTATTTTATGACAAATTCAGGCCCAGGTGACTACAATGTGCATGATTCCCATGTACGTTGACCTGTATTTTAGTCCATGCATATCTTTGACCACCCTTCAACCTTAGTTTTGACTATAGGAACTATCATACAATTAGGGCCTCCTGACAACCAAACTAACTTTGTGTATGCAGGAGTTGATTCTTCACTCTCACCTATATCCCCTCCACTACTACAATCCAAATTTTATGGTACATTAGACCACATGGCTAACCCTTATTTCACCTTGCACTATCTTCAACATTTCTATTGGCACAAATTTGGGTTAGGCCATTACAAACAAGGGTTATGTACACCCATCAATCCTTATGTGAAATTACCTACTGATAAATTTGACCTAGGTTATTGCTCAATTGCCATTCACACGCTTGAGGATGAGACCCAAGACCTATCCCTACATCCTTACCCACTTCCAAAAACACCTTGGAAGAGTATATAGATATGGATATACTAGAATACAACCCATCCCCTCACTCAACAATCATAGTTCCCTGTGACTTCTTTCATGAAACTCCTTTTTCTAACACAACATCATCATGCTGTGTTGATGAATTGACAAGTCAATTTGCTACCTTGTCTCTAAAAAATCATTATCCAAAGCATGACATGACATATCCTCCATTTACATCAACACATTTGGCCACATTATTGCTTATACATAAAAAAATCCATTGCTCCATCAATCTACCATGTTATCCATCGATCATCCTATGCCCTCCATTGAGCCTCCTATGATATCCATAGGTTATTGAATATTTATCATCAGACTCTTCACCATCTACTTCCACCACAATATCAGTTAATATGGTCAACATGGATCTCTTCTCTCCACTTTGATATGCACACCAATAAATTTGTGATGACACACCAAATTAAAATTTTATCGATCTCACACACAACTCACCTATAATGTCACCTCAGAATTTTCTACTTTCATCTCATGTGCTACATATCGCTAATGCTTCTTCACCTTATACACCACCTCACATCTCACGCATTCACCACATGAATGTCTACATAGATGATGAATATAAAATTCCCAAGGCCATAGATGACCTCCACCTTATTCTTGTCCTAGAGTAACTTCATGATGGCTCTCACATGATAATCGAAGAAACCATTAACGTAGATATTGATGATCACCCCCAAAACCCTCACATTGTTAAACTAGTCACTACCCTTTCACATGAAGAGCATATTTTATTCACCACTTTCCTCAAAAAGTATATCATAGTCTTCATGTGGTATTATAAAGATATTCTAGACCTCGACCCTAGCCTCATAGTCCACAATATCACATTAGAAAAAGATGCTAAATGTATCAAACAAAAGCTATGATGCATGCACTCGACAGTTGCATTGCTAGTAAAATCTAAGCTCTAAAAGCTCTTATACATAGAATTTATTGTACCCATAAATTATCTTGAATGGGTGTCCAACATGGTTCTAATGCCTAAACCTTATGAAAAGGTTTGTGTCAGAATTGAATTCATTATTTAAACAAATTTTATCCTAAGGACAACTTTTCTTTATCTAATATTGACTTGCTAGTCAACTCCATAATAGGCCACGAGATGATTTTTCTTATGGATAAATTCTTTGGGAGCAACCAAATAAAAATCAACCTCACTAATCAACATAAAACTTCGTTCACAACCCCCTAGGGAAATTTTTGCTACAATATCATGCCCTTTGGCCTTAAAAACACTGGGGCAACATACCAATGTGTAATGACTTACATATTTCATGATTACATGCATAAAACCATGGAATATGATGTTGATTAACTTATCACAAATTCCAAGGAATGTTCATGATATTTAGATAATATCTGAAAGATATTTGATCATCTACTAGAATATAATGTGTGCCTTAACCCAAATAAGTGTGTCTTTGGTGTTAACTTAGGCAAAATACTAAGATTCATTATATCCTAACATGACATCAAGATAGACCCTAAAAAATTAAAAGCCATCATCAATATGCCACCGCCTACCAACATAAAACAACTACATAGTCTCTAGGGTAAAATTACTTCCATTCGTTGATTCATATTACAACTATCAAACAAGTGCAAACCATTCAATCATCTCCTACATAAAGGAGTCACTTTCAAATGGGATGATAATTATCAACAAGCCTTTGATTCTATCAAGGCCTACCTCACTTCTCCACCAGTTATGTCTCCCCCACACCCACAAATATCATTCACACTATGCATTTCAACCACAAATTTCATAGTATGTATATTTTTAGCTCAAAAGAATGTGCACAACAAAGAGAAAGCTATATATTATATTAGTCATATGCTAGTTAGCTATGAAATTTGATATGGTTACATGGAAAAAATATGTCTAGCTATAGTTTTTGCAACCCAAAAACTTTACCATTATATGTTAATCACACTACTTTTGTCATCACCTAAGACAATCCCCTACGATATATGATGAACAAAATTTACCACAACTCTCGTATAACAAAATGGATTATGATTATAACCGAATTTGACCTTGATTTCATTTCAATTAATTCATAAAAGGATATGTCATCACAGACCAAGTTGTTGAGGCTCCATTGCTATATTATCAACCTCTTTATTCAGTTTCTTGACGATTCCATATTTCACATTATAGAATTTGAAGAGTATGTCGAGCCAAAATCACAAAATTATTTGAATATATTCTTTGATGGCTCTCGATGCACTCACACTAGGGATGCAAATATTTTAATTTTCATACTCAAAGAGGAATTGCTCCCCTTTTCATTCAAATTAGACTTCCCTTGCACAAACAATAATGTAGAATACGAAGCCTTAATCCTAGGATTAAAATAGGCCCACTCTTGCATACACATCATAGGTGATTCCCTCTTAATAGTAACCCTAGTGCATGAAATCTGGCAATATCATTGTCCAGTCCTTCAACAATACAAGTAAGTTGCACAATACCATATTTTACAATTTGAGTGGTATGACATCAAAGTTGCTCCATGATCATAAAATCATTTTGTTGATACAATGAACTCCTTAATATCATTAATCCCATAAAACCCCCTATCAAATACCATGTGTGTATCCATTCACACCCTCATCCAATCAACCATCTCACCTACACCTCCCATAGATTATGGTGGTATTCATGTAGTAAATACCAAACCACATGATCCCTAGTTTACACAAATCAAGGATTATATTAAGTTAGGATTCCTACTATGTGATCTACCACATGCTCATCATAAAGCATTCAAAAAAAGATAAATTCACTATATATTGTTGGGGGACATCCTCTACCATCGTAGTTATGATGGCTTTCTCTTGTGTTCCCTAGAACCAGATGAATCTCAGTGGGTTGTACAAGAAAACCATGATGGTACTTGTGGTGTCCACTTTAGTGACATGGCAATCAAAATGTGTGTCCTTCATATGGGCTATTAATGGCTTAAGATGTAACACGATTTTTGTGAGTATGTGAAGTACTGTGTCAAGTGCCAACAACATGTAAATCTTAGAAATCTCCCATATAAATCACTTCAACCTATCCAGTCCATGTGGAATTTCTCTCAATGGGGCCTTGAACTTATCAAAAAAATCACATCCGCTTCATCTAGTAATCACAAATTTATCATCACAGCCACACAATACTTTACAAAGTGGGTCAAAGCCATCCCACTCATCTAGACCATGGGAGCTAATATCATGATATTCAATACAGACCATATAATATGTCACTTTGGAATTTCATCCCAAATAATCTATGATAATGGAAAATCATTTAAGAACAAAAATATCCATGTCCTTTGCACCAAATTCAACATTCATCATAGTTTCTCTACCTTGTACTACCCACAGGGTAATGGTCAGGTAGAGGCTACCAAAAAAACAATCTGCTCCATTCTTTGTAAGACAACAGTAGAGTCTCATCAATATTGGTATAATAAAATAACCTTAGCTTTGTGGGTCTATTGTATGAGCATTCGTACTCCAACTGGAGCAACCTCCTCATTGGTCTATGGTTTTGAAGCCATTATGCCCCTAGAACTCGATATAGTATCCCTACGAGTATCTATGAAATAATTCATTGACAATGATACTATTCATCAATCTATCTTTGATCAGCTCACACTCCTTGATGAATGTCACATTCATGCCATTGAGCACACACGAGTCTATCAATACTGCCTTTGTCTTCCTATGACAGTGAGGTGCACCAACGTGAATTTCAAATTGGTGACCTAGTTCTCAAAGAGAATAAAAAAATCACAAGTCAACCCTGCAAAAAACATGATAAATTTTCCCTAAACTGGATAGGCCTATTCATAATCACACATAAATTTGATTCAGGTACCTATCAATTGGATAATCTTGGAGTTCTTTCCAAACCTAAACCCATCAATTTTTTTCACCTTCATACATTCAATGTATATCTTACGTAGGTCTCCAACACCACACATTGTACATAGTGCTATCTACATACACTTAAATCACTATGCACACCACCATACACACATGGTCTTTACTTTTTGTTATGTAGATGCACCTTTGTTTTTTTATTATGTCATTTATATGTTGTTGGTATCTGTTTATTTTTGCAGGATTCACATCATCCACCACTATGTCATCAGCAAAGATACATGATCATATGCATGCATAATCAACATCTTAGATTACCACCATGCAGGATCATCCCCCACCACCTCTAGTCCCAATTACACCGACTAATCTGGACAAGCCACCTATCATTATACATACCAGACAGTCCTTATCCTCATCCCATTTGGACCACTCCAACCCGATGCCCTTCACCCTACCATAGAGATTCATCTTATTCACCTTGATTAGGATACAGTAAGGTCTCCCTATCCTCTAAAAAAAGGAGAAAATATCCCATGTCCACACCCAAGGGTCTCCTCCATCTCCACCTAAGGATACAAGGAACCCTTACTCACCATCTGCTTCTCCTCACCATCCTTCAGGAGCTTATCACCTTGCCAATAGAGGATACACACCTCATCATGCACATCCTTCGTGCTTACCTCCCCCACTTTTGAGTGGGATGTCCTCATACACCTAAGATCTTCACTTATATTCTTCCTAAACCACTTCTACATGTTTACCTCCATCCCATACATGACGTTACCCACAGTTGTCTCCTGCACCACCCATTATTTAGATACCACCTTCTCCACTTTATGACTTACCATTTTAGCCAACCTCACAATCTACAAAATCCTTCCACTCAACCCCATCATACTATCATGCAAACCCCTATTCACACCCATATTTCACTCCTTATACATTGGAGTTCTACTCACCACCTTATCCAATCCCATCATCTCCACATCCTGATATCCAGCACATTCTATCCTGACTAGATGCTCTTGAGTTACATATGAGTCATTGTCACTGTCTCACTTCTACTTGCCAGCCCATCGTAGCCCGTACATCTTCATCTACCCCTAGGTATATTCCTTGTCCTTGGGTTCAACCCATGTCAGAGTCTCAACCCACTCCTCCACCATTCGACCTTACCCCATATGATATCCGCTCACCTCCTATGAAGCCCTATATCTACATCATGCTTATCCTGTCCGTATCATTATCCAAAAATGTTTCATCATATCCTTCACCAAGGCCTCATTGTGTTGCTAGAAATCTAGCCTATCGATCCATCATGTCCTAAACCACAAAATTATCATGAACATAAGTTTTGTATATACCACCACTAGCCAGACCATGACATTGATACATATCATACATTTAAAACCTTGGTAGACATGTTACTTGATGATTGCATCCCATCATCTGAGCTTTCTTGTTCATCCACTCAACTTTAGATTCCTCCATGCTGCATTGTTCCTCATAATTTTCCACCACGTGAATCTCTGATAGCTTCCTCCTACTACATCCACCACATGTTAAACTACACAAACCATCAAATCCCTGGTAGTATCATCACCTCACCTCCTCACTCATGACCTGACCCTCACCACATTTTCTATAAGTAGTTCATCTTCATCTTCCATATTTGTTTCTTCCTCTTCTTCTTCTTATTTCCTCACATAGTTGTATGATTACGCTTCAAGTAGCTACATATCTACATTGATCTATTGTCTTTCTTATCATCCCTCTCCTTTGGTAATCCCTTCATCTTGTTGGTTACCAATGCTTGCTTCTTCGTAATTCTTCTATATGTAAATCCCACCATAAAATTTCTTCCTCTTTTTTTCATTATCGCATGCATTCCCACCAATCATATGTTATTCATCTACTACACACACCCCACACACTAGGGTAACCATTATCACAACACCCTGTCTTCATTCTCATCATACCATATACTCATCTGTAAATACACTTTTTAATATTCCTTAGCTACATTTCATGGTCTTCCTCTTGTAGATATATCATTCTCCCATTTGCATCTGTTCCATTACATCCATTGCATATATCCATTCATCTTTTAATATGATTTCATTTCATGTTTGTATATTTTTCCTCCAAAAATGTACCTTCAACAAGAATAACATATGCACTTGTTAGCATCACCACTTGGATGTCCATTCCCCCTTTTCAGGATTAAGGTGTATATAGGTTTCTTATTTAGTCTTGACCACTTACTAGTTTAGTCAATCAAATATCACCTCTAGCTGACATATTTTCTACAATTTGTATAGTTCTCTTAGACTAGTTCAACTTCTAGCACATATCATCCACACAAGTTACATGCTTAAAAAAATTTTGAATCTAGGGAAGATAACACCTTACGTAGATATCACCATCTAATTAATGGTTTACCCTACTCATCCTGCCACTTGCATGGTCAACATACGACCTAGGGATAAACAAAGGGATAAGCATAAGAAAAAATAGACAAATGGGCAGAAAAAAAAAGACAATGCCCAAATTGCAAAATAAAAAAGAGCACCACAAAACAAATACAAGCAATAAACAAGAGGCAAAAAATAAAAGGAAAAGCCTCCAGATATCACAATTATTATGCTTCATCGCCTTTGGTCCTTAGGTTCAACTTAACATCATGGGACAATTTCCATCGCTAAAAATAGGTTCCAAGATCATGCCTACCAATTGAACTTAAAAGTGGTGACACATCTGTCACATTAGTGACCTTCTTTTGTACAAATCATTGTGTGCTTTTGGATTAGCTAGCTAATTTGGCCATTTTTATAATGGATTAATCCTACCTCCCTCAAAATGGATAAATGAACATTACCCATTTACACACACAATTCCATGATATATTTTGAACCAGTCATATTAGTTATGAGTTATTGCCAACACTTGCACAATTTTGGTTTGAGATTTTATTACTATAACTATGATTATCAAGAATATTACATACACCTTATATTATCCTACATACCTGAGATTTTGGAATGGATCACATTCACATCGGTCTATGCCACGATACAAGGGCTTCCTTTACGCATTTCATTCCCCTTATACATGCATCAGTGCATCTATTTTACATAGAGTTTATCCTACATGCATTATTTCACATTGCATCATCACATCTATATCACATGCATCTACCATAATTCTAGCATGCATTGTTGCATTCACATCATATCACATAGAATCGTATCCAATCTACACTCCATATCAATCTATAGTATATCTATACTATAGTATAATCATATTTCTACACTCTAACACATACACATATATTCATCCATCATACATTTACACTATGCTATCTATGCAAAAGAAACTCAAACACATTTGAATCACAATCATAACACATGTATACATAACAGTCACAAGCAAAATGTATATATATGTCATCCATCAAAAATACCCATAGGCTACAAAATGACACCATGTCCAACATCCATCATACAAAATACCTATAGGCTCCATAAGTCCTCAAGCTTAACTCCCATTAGGAGTCTCTCCACTCCCCTCATGGCTAGCCCTCTTTAGTTCCATCACACATGCTATTGTAGCCCTATCAGACTCCGCCCATGCTCTTGACACATAAATTACTCCAAGAGATAATATCCCCTATGACCTCATAGAAATACCTACATCATGTATCACATCATGGTCCTCAACCTCCATACCCTACTAACCCACCAAAGCTACACTTTGATGCCTCTGTTGAGACTATGTATACACTCATGATTGTGACCTAGATCATGATATTTCTTGGCCATAATCATGGAGTGGAATCCTATGCATCACCACTCACTTTGTTGTATCCTCAACCAGTAGCCCTCCTACACTCTCACTACCCCTCTACAATTTATCTGCCTCCACCCTTAAGGCAACCACATTTGTTGGCACCTCCTCTATCACCCTGGCTCAATCAGCCTCCTCTCGTACCTATTGCTTCCTCGCCATATCTGCATGCAACTCCATAATCTCCACATCTCAGGCCTCTATCATAAATAGATCCTTATGTATCTCTGCCCTAAAATGCTCCATATCCTCCACCATCTTGGTATACCTCACCTCCATAGTCTCAAGAATCTCACGCTACTCAGTATCTTACAACATGAAGGTCTTCAAATTTACATCCATTATAGAATTTGTAGCCATAACCCTATCCTCCAAATCTTCCATGTCTGCCACCTAACTTCTCTCACTCTCTTATAGCTCTCCCTCCAACTGGTATACTTGTTGAGGTATGATTTTGTCCAATTACAAAATCACCCTATAGTTAGGATCAAAATCCTCTCTTGCAAAGAAATATATTTCTCCAAGGTTCCTTCACTTAATGTCTTTATGTATCATGCATATGTGTTAAAATAAGTGCTTGAACTATCTCAATGGTTTGCAAGTAACTGATAACAAGGGGCCTAGAATTCAGGTAATTAACTTTAAATTCATCATGTGCTATGCATCCTTTAATCAAATTCTTTCTCTAATGAATAATAAATAAATTTACCTTTTGAGTTTAATCCTGAAAACTATGCAAACTTATTCTATAACTTCAAAACAACGGTTAATTAAAATGCTTCAAAGGATTTTGAAATAGATTTTAATTTAGCATTTTTAATTAAAATTTAATAAACTTTAATAAAATTAAAGTTTATGAAATTTTAATAAAAATTAATTAAATATAAACCTTAATTATAAAGTTTGAACTTTATAATATTCAAAATTAAGGTTTTATTCAATTTAGATATTTGTTCATCCAAATATGAAATTGAAATTTAGATATTTGAAGAATGAACAAATATAAAATTAATTAAACCCTAGTTATAAGATTATGAAACTTGATAATGATGAGATAGGGATATAAATCTTGATTATGAACCTTTTAAATTTTAGAAAACTAATATAAAGTTCATAAAATTTTTCTTTTTCATAAAATTTATTTTTCAAATATTTATTGAATTAAATATTTAAAAATAAATGTGAATCTCAAATGTAAAGTTTGGATTCTTCAATGATTAAAATAGAAACTATATTAATCCAAACTCCTTTAATGTGAATAGATATCAATTATGAGTTTCCAAATTTATGAAATTAAAGTTGAAACCCAAATAATCATTTATCCTCTGTAAATTTATTTATTCAAATATTAATTGAATTTAATATTTGAATAATAAATAAATTTTAACCTAGTTATAAATTTAAACTTTATAAAATCAAAACTAGGTTAATTCCTGCAAATTTAATGTGAAATAAAATCAAAAAGTTTAAAGAAAGGAAAATAAAATAAACTTCGGACAAATAACTACAGAATGAAATTACAGAAACCTGAAAACCAAATCTATGCTAACCAACATTCACACAGAACAACAATAAATTTGGTGTGATCTTCTATGGAGATTTAAAATAAAAAATTATATCAAACTATTTAATAAAAGATCAAAACACTGTATTCACGCATGTTTGAAAAAAAAAATTTGATATAATGGGTAAATCTTACAATAAAGCCCTCAAAAAAGTTTTTGTATCTTCCACAAAATGTATCCTTCCAATATTCTTAGCCTCCTTTACCATGTAATTATTTGATGCTTTGTCCAATATTTCTCCTCTTATTTATAACTTGAAGATAATTCTTTCTTGCATATTCTTTTTGTTTCATTTCATTTGTGAAACCATAGCCAAAACCGTTTTTATTCATATTTTTCCCGTGATAATATATTAACATATCCTCATATAATACATGGAATTAACTATAAAACCAGGTAACATAACAACTAACCTAGCTTTATAATAAATTATTCTTATACCATGTGTTTTGCCCTTTTCATTGGCATAAATCTTCTATTATTGAGAAACTCTATCATGAGTAGTTTATCTTTTGATAAATAGAAGCCATATATTAAATATTAGGCTTTCACATGCTTACCACTGACTACATTTTTACACCATAGTTTGATTCCACTATATAACAATATCAATATTGATTGCCATTGTTACATAAAATTCATGTTTCTGTTGGGCTTCCCTATTCAACTCAGGAATACCGACTATTATAACCAGTCTACAGGTTACCATTACTGCAATAAATCATTAAATCTAAACCTTCCAAAGTATTTTTGCCTATGTACATTGGTTGTCTTTCGATCTGATGCTATGCCTATTGTCTATCTATCTATCTTTCGATTTGACATCACCAGGATGCCCTCAACATCGTGCCTCATGACCCCATCACACAAAAATTATCGAGCATCACTATGCGGCCACCTTCACTTTGGTCAATACTCCATAAAAAACATGCTTCCATGTCTACATCATGCAACTGCTAATTTTTTGTTGTGAGTCCATAAATGAACTTCTCATGATTTATATCTATTATTTATGTTAATAGCCAAATACCTGCCAAAAATTAACATTATATTCTAGCCAAATTTATGCTTACCTTGAAAACATAGGACCAGTATTCGTTGTACTCCTACTATATTTTATCAGAATGCTTTTAATATTTTCATCAAGAATGTTGTGTAATTCAGCATATCAATAAAATGTTTTTGAAGTCTATTCCATGTAGGCATAGAGTTTACCCTTTGCATTCATTTAAACTCCCATATGACATCCATGTGTGATCATGCATGTCCCATGATGTATATATGCTATTATGTTTAAACAGAACACACAAAACCTTAGCCACATATTCATTTGTATATTTGATGGCCTTTTTCCATGCTATACTTGCTTTAAGTTCAGAAAAATACATCTCATGATCATGCTACTCAATCAACCCTTAGGTTTCATTAAATGCCTTGAACCATATCATCAATTGACACTTTGAATTCCCTTTCTCATATATGGCACCCACTTGTATCATCTCGACTCTGCCCCTTGATAGCCTAAATTTTGACCGTATCTTCCCCATGATGTCGAGTTGCACCCATATTTGAAACCTGCCAAAATATAAACAAAAAAAAAACACTTTATTAATTAAAACATCTAGCATGACAATTATGAAACATGTAATATAAACACAAATTACATAATATGGAACACCACCACGACTATTTACAAAACTAAAACACATATGACATAAAAAATAACAATAAATAAAAATAAAACATAACATAAATAAACATAATCTAAAACAAATCTAAACTATAACATAAAATAAAAATAGAAACTTAACATAATAAAATTAACACATAATATAAACAAGACATAAAACAAAAATATTAACATAAAATGAAAATAGAAACTTAACATAATAACATTAACATATAATATAAACAAAACATAAAACAAAAATACTTAACATAAAATGAAAATAAAAACTTAACATAATAACATTAACATATAATAATAAGACAACCTATTATAATAACACCATAACAATATAGAAACAAAACACACACAATACAAAAACTTAAAATAAAACCAATACATGCTAAAATAAAAATATAACATATAATATAAAAGAACAAAATAAAACAATAAAACATAATAAATTAAACTTTTAATACAACAAACTACAATATAACATATTGGACCTAACCACAATAAAATTACACAAAACCAAAAGAAACCCATTGAATTGTGAGATAAAATTTGACGTTGAAACCAACTACAAGACATTTTTTTTATGAAAATGAACCTTTGACATCCAGATGATGATGACAGTCAACAATAGGTGAAAATAAAATTTGAAACAATTTTCAAATTTCAAGTGGGTCCCCAATTTTGGGTCGTTGTGAAGGAGTCACAACAAATGGTGACTTTGCTGGTAAATGTCCCTAGATATTTTGGACTTAAAAACCCAATATTTGAAAACAACAAAAATCCAAATATTAGAATCATGAGCCTCACTAATATCTAGAGAATGTGAATAGACTAATTCAACATGAAACAGTAGAATCATTATCATTTTTTTGGTGTGTAAAGTGATTCATTCTATATCCTTGAAACCATTCAACCTTCTATTTTGAGTTTTGCATTTAGGTTATGAACATTTTCTCTTTGAAGTATACCTCCACCTGACTCTCTTCAAACATTGCTCTACTACTAGCCAAACATTTATAGCCTCGGTAGAGATTATCTGAATCTCCCATATATTACGTGAATTTTGTATTTTGCATTCCCTTTTATTTTAAACATAGCTTCACTGCCAGATGAGCATCTATAGCTCCGGTGAAGGTTATCTAATTAATGGTGACAAATTTGACTTTACTTTTCTTCGTATTCATCATTTTTTTTTTTTTTTTTTTTTTAATCCAGTAATATGGTACTTTGCAAACAAAATCCACCTGCCAGTTGGGTTAGATATCAGGTAAGGCTGAAGGAGTGTATAATATTTTTCACCTTAATTTGCAAAACTGACAACTTCATACTTCCAAAATTTCAAAATATATTCCTTAATGTGTTGTAGTGCTCATGAAGCTTTTGTAATATGATTCTAATATTTTAAATTTCCTTATCTTAGTCCAAATTCATGAAGATATACACTAACATCTCATTTTCCTTTTTCTTTAGGTTTTATATATTTTCAAAATAGGTAATTTTGTTCTAAATGACACAAGAACAAATACCAAATAAAATCAACAAGTATTTATTGTAACTACCACAACTACCTCAAAATAAGAGACAATACCAAAACTATCCTAAAAAACAACATGACAACTTGAATACCAAAACTGTGGCATAAGATAGTATTATTCAAAAACAACAATGGAAACACATCCAATGATTTCACAAAACCAAAACATCAACAAACAAGAAAATAACAAAAATTCACAAAACAACAAATTATATACAAAACAAAACAAATAAGCAAGTAAGAACTTGCTCCCTAAACTTGAAAATACTATCAAGACAACAAAAAGCAAAATTTCATGAAACAAAAAGTTATGTACCGAAACAAAACAAGAACACAAAAACAAAAAAACTACAAAATGATGCTAAATTTATGCTATCACTTCCTTGGATCCCAAACTCGATTAGCACACCTTAAAAGACATATAACATGATTTGCATTCCAAGATTTACATAAATCCAACCAAAACAATATTAAGTCAAACAATGCAACCTTCATTTTACCTTTCACACCCCACTGATTTGATTCAAACTTATAAGCAATTCCATGTTTAAGATTTGATTCATCCATGATCTTATGCTTATTCAACAAGATGGGAATTTCAAACCTTGATTCATCACTTTGACTTAATTTCTCATTTTCACAAGCATATAAAATTTCTTTCAAATAAGAAGCAACTTCTAAAATTTTTAAAGCAAAATCATCATCTATGTTTTTAGGCCAATCATATTCATGTAACAAATTACAAGAATCTAATATATTTACAAAATAAGAATCATTATAGTTTTGTATCCTAGATTGAATTATTAGTTATTGATGAACTTGGTTCAATGATTCAAGCATGTCTTATTTTTCATTTAGCAATGCAAACTTATTTGTAGTAGAAATAGGAATCCACTCTATTTCTTTATCAACTTCCAATGGCATCTCATCATAAATAATATCAAAATCCAATAAATTATTATGCAAAATTTTACCTAATTCTTGAATGTTTAGACATAGTGGATAAGATTCTACCTTTTATATACATCCATTTACCACTACTTTATGACCCATTATAATATTTTATTTCTCTTGATAGTCTCTATCATCATCATCATTTCGTATTCCTTCATCAATGACCTATTTTTCAAAAAGCATCAAAATTAGGCATCCAATCAAGAATATGTCCATATTTTTCAAACCATAAATCTTGTTGATCAAACAAAGCAATAGTTTATTTAGGATGAATAGGAAATTATAATTCTTTGATAGCCATACATGAACTTTCTTCATTTGAATATTCAATACAATCATGAAAAATTTCACACAAATATTTCATTCACCTCATTACTGATTCCTCATTTGAGGGGGTATTCATATCCAAAATTCAACTTTGCATGCAACCTTGATTCATCACTTTGACTTAATTTCATCCACGATCTTATGCTTATTCAACAAGATGAGAATTTCAAACCTTCATTCATCACTTTGACTTAATTTCTCATTTTCACAAGCATACAAAATTTCTTTCAAATAATAAGCAACTTCTAACAATTTTAAAGCAAAATCATCATCTATGTTTTTAGGCCAATCATATTCATGTAACAAATTACAAGAATCTAATATATTTACAAAATAAGAATCACTATAGTTTTGTATCCTAGATTGAATTATTAGTTGTTGATGAACTTGGTTCAATGATTCAAGCATGTCTTCTTTTTAATTTAGCAATTCAAGATTATTTTTAGTAGAAATAGGAATCCACTATATTTCTTTATCAACTTCCAATGGCATCTCATTATAAATAATATCAAAATCCAATAAATGATTATGCAAAATTTTACCCGATTCTTGAATGTTTAGACATAGTGGATAAGATTCTACCTTTTGTATACTTTCATTTAACACTACTTGATGACCCATTATAATATTTTATTTCTCTTCATAGTCTCTATCATCATCATCATTTCGTATTCCTTCATCAATGACCTATTTTTCAAAAGCATTAAAATTAGGCATCCAATCAAGAATATGTCCATATTTTTCAAACCATAAATCTTGTTGATCAAACAAAGCAATACTTTATTTAGAATGAATAGGAAATTATAATTCTTTGTTAGCCATATATGAACTTTCTTCATTTGAATATTCAATACAATCATGAAAACTTTCACACAAATCTTCAGTATTCGAGAATGAAATAAAAGAATTTACCTCTTCTTCATCTAAAATAGATGAATCATAAGAAACTTTTACCATTTTATTTTTTCTATTTCAACAAGATGTTCCAAAAACTCATGTTCAAAATGATAAAATCTTGGAACCCTCTCTATTTTTGAAATTAACATGTCATTTTCCAATTGAATAGAAATTTTCAAATCTTCACGCAAAAATAGAGGTTTCAACTTCCTGCATATCAAGTGAAATGGAAAATTCATCAATAGGATAATTAGAAATAAATAATTCCTCATATCTACCCCAATCGTATAATAATCATCTTCCTGAAATATTTTATGAGATTACGTCCCTTCTTTAATTTCTTCTTGATCATTATTTGAGGATACTGAAAATTTTGATCATCATTTTCAATGATCTCATCCAAATTTATGGAAGGTCCTGATTTATCATGTGTTTCAAAATTATTCCATTCTAGGACTTCTTCACTGTCTAAAAGAATATCATTTTTAGCATCTT
Organism: Wollemia nobilis; assembly: GCA_028583015.1. Taxonomy (NCBI): domain Eukaryota; kingdom Viridiplantae; phylum Streptophyta; class Pinopsida; order Araucariales; family Araucariaceae; genus Wollemia; species Wollemia nobilis. Next base: position 420,368 of record JAQPPZ010001736.1, on the reverse strand, counting down.
TGATCTTTTTCTCCTAAGAATGATTTATATAATTATCAAGATATGCATCTTGATGCATTTGTCCCTATGCTTGATCATTGTTTCTTTTAAGCTGTAGAATTAATCTTTGCAACTTGTCCTAAATTTTAGGTGAAGCAAGTACTTCATTAGAAAGAGAGGCAAAATCCTCCCATTTATTCCACCAACAATAATCATCTTCCAAAATTAGGGTGTGATTTTCAACCACTTCTTCACACTTTGTAAATTCAAAAATCAAATGCTTTTCAAATTCACTTTCATCACTTTCAAAAAATTTATCCTCAATAAAAAAATCATATTCCTAAAGTAATAATATTTTATTATAAGTCATAATGAAATTACCTCTAGAATCTTTCAATTCTGGAGCTTTAATTGTTTCATTCAACTCTATGGAAGATTCTATTCTATCATATGTTTCAAAGCTAGTTAGATCTAAAACTCCTCCAATATTTGAAGACTCATGCATTTCTACATTTTGATAAAATTGATTACTACAATCCTCATTGATGGATATTGGCTTTGAAACTTCCACTTCTTCTTGGACAATATCAAAAGTGGTTGAAAAACTAGGACATTCAATTTCATTCGATGGTGTCGAAAAATGTATATCATGACTCATAAGTGGTAATTGATTTGAAACCTTAGGTTTAAGTAATTATAATTTACCCACATCAATTCCTCCTAAAATCAACCATTGTTCTACAACTATTGCCCCACCATAGGCATTAGACAAGGATAAATCTTTAAGAAGCTTTACAAGCAACTTAATAGTAAAAGGATCTAAGGCTTCCAAGTATATTTGAACGACTTCTTCTGAAATGATGAAATGTGTCTCTATTTAAGTATACAACTTATGAAACATATCATTAAATTGAATCATGTATTCATCTGGTTTTTTTATAGATAGAGGAAAATTGATCCAATAACATATCTGTGTCAATCGATTTTCTAAAATTTTCAAATAAATATTACTTCTAGTTGATCCCAAGAAGCAGTAGAACCTACAGGTAAATTGTTAAATCAATCTTTAGCAAATTAATCCAAATTGTATGGAAACATTCTACAGAGAACATCTTCCTACAATTTTTGAAAATGAAACATAATATTTTTATATGCATGAATATGTTCTTCTGCCATAATCTTTCCATCATGCTTATAATAGGGTAAATCATTTTCTACCATTGAACCAGTTTTAATATGCAAGGCTATGTATGAAAAATTCACAAAAATTGAATCATAATCAAAATTTTGAATTTATGAAAGATTAACATTAATGCAACATAAGTAAATATATATATTTTTAAATAACTAATTTGAACAACTGCAAATGCTAAAAATTAAAGATAGTATCTTTCAAGCCCTCCTTTTAATGCCATTTCTATTGAGGTATGATTTTGTCCAATTATAAAATCACCCTATAGTTAGGATTGAAATCCTCTTGCAAAGAAATATATTTCTCCAAGGTTCCTTCACTTAATGTCTTTATGTATCATGCATAAACTAAGTGCTTGAAACTATCTCAATGGTTTGCAAGTAACTAATAACAAGGGGCCTAGAATTCCGGTAATTAACTCTAAATTCATCATGTGCTATGCATCCTTTTAATAAAATTTTTTCTCTAATGAATAATAAATAAATTTGCCTTTTGAGTTTAATCCTGAAAACTATGCAAACTTATTCTATAACCTCAAAACAACAATTAATTAAAATGCTTCAAAGGATTTTGAAATAGATTTTAATTTAGCATTTTTAATTAACATTAAAATTTAATAAAATCAAAGTTTATGAAACTTTAATAAAAATTAGTTATATATAAACCTTAATTATAAAGTTTGAAATTTATAATATTTAAAATTAATTCAATTTAGATATATGTTCATCTAAATTATGAAATTGAAATTTAGATATTTGAAGAATGAACAAATATAAAAATAATTAAACCCTAATTATAAGATTTTGAACCTTGATAATTATGAGATAGGGTTTAATATAAATCTTGATTATGAACCTTTTAAATTTTAGAAAACTAATATAAAGTTCATAAAAATTTCCATTTTTCGTAAAATTTATTTTTCAAATATTTATTGAATTAAATATTTAAAAATAAATGTGAATCTCAAATGTAAAGTTTAAATTCTTCAATGATTAAAATAGAAACTATATTAGACAAACTCCTTTAATGTGAATAGATATCAATTACGAGTTTCCAACTTTACAAAATTAAAGTTGAAAACCAACTAATCATTTATCCTCTATAAATTTATTTATTCAAATATTAATTGAATTTAATATTTGAATAATAAATAAATTTTAACCTAGTTATAAAGTTAAAATTTATAAAATCAAAACTAGGTTAATTCCTGCAAATTTAATTTGAAATAAAATCAAAAGTTAAAAAAAAGGAAAATAAAACTAGCTTAGATATAAAGGATATATATCTAAAAACGTCGAGAGTTATCAATCTCGAGGCACCTATCTCATTTCTTGTGGGTGTGATCTCCAAGATAGATACCTCGGGATTGATAACTCTCGATGTTTTTAGATATATATCCTTTATATCTAAGCTAGTTTAAATATTTTAAATGTTTGCAACGGTTGGTTAGTCGGCTGTTTTAGTTTAAATATTTTAAATGTTTTTGTTAATGTCGGCTTTTTTAATAAAAAAAATTGTTTACGGCGTGACATGTATGACCTCTTTGCCTCCCACCCCCGTCTGCCATTATAGAAACGCCTCTCAGTGCAATAAACTTTGGACAAAAAACTATAGAATGCAATTACAGAAACCTAAAAACCAAATCTATGCTAACCAACATTCACATAGAACAACAATAAACCTGGTGTGATCTTCTATGAAGATTTAAAATAAAAAAATTATATCAAACTATTTAATAAAATATCAAAACACCGTATTCATGCATGTTTGAATAAAAAATAATTTGATATAATAGGTAAATATTACAATAAAGTCCTCACAAAAGTTTTTGTATCTTCCACAAAATGCAGCCTTCCAATCTTCTTAGCCTCCTTTGCCCTGTAATTGTATGACCCTCTGTCCAATGTTTCTCTTATTTGTGAAACCATATCCAAAACCGTTTTCTTTATTTGTTTCCTGTGACAATATATTAACATATCCTCATATAATACATGGAATTAACTATAAAACCAAGTAACATAACAACTAACCTAGCTTTAAATAAATTATTTTTATACCATGCATTGTGCCCTTTTCATTGGCATAAATCTTCCATTAGATCGATTATTGAGAAACTCTATCATGAGGAGTTTATATTTTGATAAACAGAAGCCATATATTAAATATCAAGCTTTCACATGCTTACCAATGATTACATTTTTACACCATAGTTTGATTCCACCGTATAACAATATCAATATTGATTTCCACTATTACATAAAATTCATGTATCCATTGGGATTTCCTGTTCAACTCGAGAATACCGTCTATTATAACCAATCTGTAGGCTACCATTATTACAAGAAATCATTAAATCTAAATCTTCCAAAGTATTTTTACCTCTGTACATTGGTTGCCTTTCAATATGATGTTATTCCTATCGCCTATCTGTCTATATTTTGATTTGTTATCACCAGGATACCCTCAACATCGTGCCTCATGACCCCATCACACAAAAATTGTCAAGCATCACTACGCGGTCACCTTCACTTTGGGAAATACTCCATCAAAAACACGCTTTCATGTCTATATCATGCAACTGATAATATTTTGCTTTGAGTCCATAAATGAAATCCTCATGATTTATACCTATGATTCGTGTAAATAGCCAAATCCTTGCCAAACATTAATATTATATTCTAACCAAAGCTATGCCCATATTAAAAACATGTGATCACTATTCACTGTACTCTACTATATTTTATCAGATTGCCTATAATATTTTCATCAAAAACACTATGTAATTCAGCATATCATTAAAGAAATTTTGATATCTATTCCATGTAGTCATAGAGTTTGTATTTTGCATTCATTTAAACTCCCATCTGGTATCCATGCATGATCATGCATGCCCCACGATGTATGCATACTATTTTGTTTAAACATAACACACAAAACATAGACCACACATTCATTTGTATATTTGATGGCCTTTTTTCACGCTATACTTACTTTAAATTTAGAAAAATACATCTCACTATCATGCTACTCAATGAACCTTTAGGTTTCATTAAATTTCTCAAACCACATCGATAACTGACACTTTGAATTTCTTTTCTCGTATACGACATCCACTTGTATCGTCTCGACTCTGCCCTTGCTTCTTCACTTGATAGCCTAAATTTTGACTGCATCTTCCCCATGATGCCGACTTGCACCCATCTTTGAAACCTACCAAAATATAAGCAAAAAAAATACTTTATTAATTAAAACATCCAGCATGACAATTATGAAACATGTAATATAAACACAAATTACATAATATGGAATACCACCATGACTATTTAACAAAACTAAAACACATATGACATAAAGAATAACAATAAATAAAAATAAAACATAACATAAATAAACATAATCTAAAACAAATCTAAACTATAACATAAAATAAAAATAGAAACTTAACATAATAACATTAACATATAATATAAACAAGACATAAAACAAAAAGACTTAACATAAAATGAAAATAGAAACTTAATAACATTAACATATAATAATAATACAACCTATTATAATAACACCATAACAATATAACAACAAAACACACACAATACAACAACTTAAAATAAAACCAACACATGCTAAAATAAAAAATTAACATATAATATAAAAGAATAAAATAAAATAATAAAACATAAAAATAAACTTTTAATACAACAACCTACACTATAACATAATGGACCTAACCACAACAAAATCACACAAAACCAAAGAAACCCAATGAATCGTGAGATAAAATCTGACGTCGAAACCAACTACAAGAATTTTTTTTATGAAAAATGGACCTTTGACATCTAGATGATGATGATAGTTAACAACAAGAAAAAAAAAATTGGAATAATTTTCAAATTTCAAATGGGTCCCCAATTTTGGGGACGTTGTGAAGGAGTCACAACAATACTCACTCTTGCAGCAACAACACCTCCTCCTCTACAATCTACCTTTTATGCTCCTCAATGGGATACTCTCCCATATCACCAAGAAATCCCATATCCAAGGTGTCATAAAAAGTAACATCGTTGTCCACACCCTCCTCTATCCCCTCCATGGCTACTCCCTCCCCTGCATGCTATGTCTGACTATCCACTAGTACCTCCACTCTCTCCATGGATGCACTAGATGCACCATCCAATCGCTACCTAGACTATCAAAGGGAAACCTTTATCTCACCACCAAATATATCCTATGACATGGATCGCATGCCTCTAGCTACCCGTCCCTCTGTTGTAGGTACCCCACCACCAAGCGGTGCCCATCGATCAACCACCCCAACACATGGCTCCCAAATATGAGTCACCCACCAAGCATCATACTTCAGTGTAATGCCTGCATCATCCATATCTAAAATAACCATAGGTGTATCCATTTCATCAATCCATGGTAACACCATAGGATGCTTCCCCTATCATCTCATCATTCATAATATGCAACAGGCACCTCCAAAATGTCCTGTCATAATTTTAACTATCGCATAACTCGACTAAATTGGAAGATCTCAGCCTATCAAGTATACCATCCCACCAACCACCTCCCCTGATGGATAGCACCCATATGCTCATCATCATGCTCCCATACTACCCCACCCCTCCAAGATCTCCATGAGATCACCCCAAGCACCAACTCTCCAAAATTCACCCTCAAAAATAGAGGATCACCCTCATGTGGCCTCTTAATACCCTTCTCCTCATCTATCCTCCATCTCAAAGCATAGGGCAAGTGTTTTTGTCCATCAACATGCACATTGTAAGGCAACAATTATGGTCACTCAATGGTTGTGTTCCATGCCCATACCTATAGCAAAGGAGTCCAACTCAACCCCTTCCTCCTAGCATATACTACATCGTACAACTCCTTATACACATAGTCCAAAAGTGCAAGCACCCATGTAAACACAATATTTCACTCCACCATGTCACTCACCACATCCAACATGTTCTAGGTAAACAATTCCCCATAAGTATCTAGTAGAGTATACATAGAATTCATCACCATAATAACACACTAGAACTTAGATAAAATATTATTACTCCAAAGAATCTTATAATCCATCTTCTTTGTATCTACCTCCCTTCATTTATCCCCAAAGAACCACTCCATCATAGTTGTCTGATTGTCGTCAACTGTTGCCTGCACTAGAACACACTTAATAGATAACTTGTATATTCTGTATACATCCTCTAGGCTGATCATCATCCCACCCATTAGAAAATGAAAGGTGTTTCGATTTGCATCCCACATCTCAAACAAAGCATATATATATTTCTTGTTGGCATGAATGCTCTTGCACTGTCACACACCTCTCAACCACACTATAACTAATCACTCTTCATTAGTCTTACTCTCCATAAGCTTATATAGATTTCCATTTATCGTACGAACTCGATGTCATGGTTCAATTTTATTCACCTATTCACACACAAACAAACACAACAAAATTCATATTAGTTCAATATACAATCCTCCAATTAAACAAAATTCAATTTTCCTAAACAAATTTCACACACAAATTAATTCATTTAATTTGTCATGTATTTTGGGATATTAAAACATGCACAATCCACATATCACAACCAATCAAAAACACAGTCGCATATTTGGATACCCATTTTGCCATTTCATTGTAAAAGTCCAAACATATGTGAAAAACAATACATATTTGGCTTTCACTAGTTAAAATTTAAAATTCCCACATACTCACTATGGTATGAAATTCAAAACCACATCAATCCACCAGACATACGAAAACAAAATACATTTTTGAATACCCATTTTGACCTTTTATAGTGAAAGTTTCATATATTTAAAAAATAGTATACAAATGCACACCAAATTTGATGTCAAAGTCAATACAACCTCATCAATACAATGCACATGCCAAATCACAATACATCAAAAACACAATCACATTTTTAGACATCCATATCACAATTTTATGGTCAAAGTATAAACAAAAATAAAAAATAGTGCATATCGGGCTCCCAACAACTAATTTTAATTTCATTTCTATCTACATCATGGCACACAATTCAAACATATGCCAAATGTAATAATACACCAAAAATCACATTTCTGAATACCTATTTTGCCCTTCTACGATGAAAGTATCAACGATTTTTAAGAGTAATACACCCACAATAGAAAATTTAACAGTTAAATTTTCTTAATTTACATTCCAACGACTCACATTCAAATAACACGCCAAATGAAGGTAAAACACAAACATAGTCACACAGTTGGATACCCATTTCTCACTTTTACAGATAAAATTTAATCACATTTCAAAAATAGTGCAACATCACTCCAAAAATGCAAATTCAAACTATGCAACTACCTTACCCATTACCCAGACAAATTACATTAAAAATAAGTCAAACCTAAAAACCAATCACACTTTGCGTATCCATTTGCCTTGTTTAACACTTTGTGTTCCAATTTCAATTAAAATTTACACAAATTTTAAAAATAACATGAAAACCTTCCCCTATTTCATGCTTTTATAGAAATAAATTTGGAAAAAAAATCAAGTAACGAGCACTTACCGATGGATATCCATGTCGCTCACCAGTGCTAGTGTATCCCCTCACCATTTTGTTGCCCTACTCGATGAACAACAAGATATATGTGTCGTCAGCCACTGCTCACTCATCGCTCTCCAATTTTGTCACATCAAAATGATACCCCATGTTTCAAAAAAGGTTTAAATACACCTAAAACCCTAATTCACCCCCTACCTTGTGAAATAGACCAATTTTCTCCTCAACCTATGAATCCATATCCAATTCACCCCCTACCCTACGAATTGATCTTAGAAGCCCCAAATTTCATCCCAAACCCTAGGAAATATGTCCATCTTCTTGTCCATCTAATTTTTCATCAAATTTATCATGCATTTTCTTCTATCAAATAATCCATCATCATATCACCAATTTTCATTCACCTCATTACTGATTCCTCATTTGAGGGGGTATTCATATCCAAAATTCAACTCTGCATGCAACCAAACAAGTCATGGATATCATATTTTGTCTACAATTGTTTTTTCTAAAGATTATACTATCATAATAATATCAATCCCAACCAAATATTTGTTAGATCATAAGAGCTATGTGTTTCCATGGGTATGTCAATATGACATTTAGATAAAGTAGTCCTTTATCTAAATGGTACGTTTACCTAAATATTAATGCAATATTAGGGTATGCCATTTCTGAAATTCAGGTAAAGCAGTCCTTACCATATACTAAATGGTACGTTTGACTAAATCTAATGTCCCTTAAATTGAATGGTTTAACACATGTCACCTTGTACTCATCAATAAATCAACAATAAAAATTTGTATAGGCATATTTTATATTCGTACTTTAGACCATTCTACATTGGTCACAAAAGTAAAGCTATCATAAGTTGCCTCAATAAGCAACCACTATGATATTGAAAAATGTCATACAGAATCAACAAAATCATAGCATTGCATCTGCAATCACCCATTTACATTCGTCATTATTTTGCATTTTTGTTTTCTCTTCTTCCCCACTTATTTCCTTTCTTCTCCTTCTCTCTTCTTTTCCCTCTTCTTCTTCTTCATTTCTTCTTCTCTTCTCACCCTGGATACCTAGTCAATGTTGTATGGTAATGCTTCGAGCGACTATATACCTTTAATTAGATCCCATTCTCTTCCCTTCTTATCTTAGCTATCGACCAATGTTGTATGGTCATGGTTCGAGCGACTACATACCTTTGATTAGATCCCATTCTTTTCTCCTCTTCTATTGGCTATCAATCAATGTTGTATGGTTATGCTTCACGCACATGCTTCAAGCAGCTACATACCTTTGGTCGGATTCTATTCTCTCCTTCCCTTCTTCATCTTCTACTTTATCCCATCATATTTTTGTATTAAATTGTGTTCTACATAGTATAGTACAAAAAGGGGTAAATGTAGACACCCAAAAGTCACACATGTCTAATTCTACGTACTTGTAGATCCATTAGGACACTTGTAGGTTTGCATAGACCATCCTAGACATCTCTAGGCTATTGTAGACCAACATAGACCATTGTAGACCACTATAGACTACTCCATACTAGTATAGACCACTCTAGACTAGTGTAGACCACTCTAGATTAGTGTAGGCCATCGTAGACCTTTGTAGACTTATGTAGACCATTTCATTGGTCTATAGGTACAAAACCCTACTAAACTACATAATTCATAATACAATCACCTTCTATATATCAAGAGATCACTTATTAATTTCCTAAGGCAACCTAAGCCCTTTCTAGACCTAATTAGGACCTCATGGGACTATTAGTTCCCAAAAAGTCTTAATTAAGTTAATTGAAATTCTAATTTGAAAGTCACTTCACTTAAGTACACTTTTTAGATTAAAAACATTTATTAGGATCCTAAACCCAAATTAGTCCTAATTATTCCCTCCCACATGTGTGTGCACCAAGTTAGTTAGGATATTTTCTAGGAAACCCTAACCTAACCCCAAATCTAACCTAGGGACCACCTAACCCTAGTAAACCCTAATCTCTCCTCACACGTGTGAGGATGAGATATTTCTTTAGGGAATGTAGGAATGACACCTCATAAACCCTAACATAACTACCTTAGGACTTTACCTTAGGGTTTAGTACTCCTAACCACACCCCCTACACCTTGGCTTTTCCTATAAATAGGAGACCAAATACCTCATTATCTCTCTCTCTTCTCTTTTAGTTAGCCTTCAAAAAATCTACAAAAATGCAACCAAAAATGTAATCTCAGATATATGAATCATTCAAACAATATAACAACACCCAAGGAGAATATCCATACAAGGATCCCCAGTAGAAAGTACTTACAACTCAATTCATCCTCCAACCTACAAATTTGGCTTTTAGTTCACCGCCTGACCTGCGAGTTGACCCTATAGAAGGTTTTTCTACCCATATCAATCAGGTACACTTTATTTCATGTTTTTACAGTTATTCATGCAATTTATTTTAGTTTTAATTGCATATTTTGTATTGATTAATCTTCTTCACTATGGGGCCTAACTAAGGCAACCCCCAAACATAATAACTCCCTTTTGCAAGTCTACAATAGGTGAAAAGAGGAAACATCAGTAAATACAACTACCGATGGCACACATTATGCATGAAGCCCACCTACATTGAGGATACCAAAATACAAAATCATATTTAATGTACATTTGTGAAATAAAATTATGGGAATCCTCCCTATTTGTAACCTAAAGCATTTCTATCATGAATAAAAATCAGCATTTCTAAATAATTTATGTTATAGCAAGTTGTTGGATCAAATGTCATCTTTTATACATTTCATTCATTTTCCAATTCGTTGAAACTTTTTTAATTGTTGGGCTTTTAGCTTTCTTCAATGATGAAATCCTCCCCCAAATTCTATCACTTTAAATACTTAGCCTATTTTAATTTATTCAAACTTTATTGGGTGATGGATTTTGGGACCTCTCTTCCTTCTGCCAATGTCCCAAAATTTTGGCAATGATCATACTTAGGAAATTTTCATTTTCCTCAATGTTGTCAAGTGATGGAGTTTTGGGACCTCTATTCCTTCTGCTTATGTCCTAGATGTTTGATAATACTCATACTTAGGTAATTTTTATTTTCCTCAAGGCTATTGTGTGGTGGGGTTTTGAGATGCTACCGGGCTCCAGACACGTCCGAGATCTCTAACACAACCCATAATTAACTAATTTTCCATATCTCAAAGCTATTAAGTGGCATGGTTTTGAGACATCTCTGGAGTGCAAGAGTGATCCATTTTTCCATCGAGTGCAACACTTAGCTAGTAGACTTTTGAGACCCATTTGGAGCATGGTAGTGACTCATTTTTCTACCATTGCTCACACTTAGCAAAGTGTTCTTTAGGCATTATACATTGATTTAAAAGACTTAAGATTTATGTATTTTGAATTTTGATGGTTTGCAAAGTGTTTTCTCATTACCTGATCATGATTTTCAATACTTGAAAACAAATTCAAAATGCTTGGAAGTGAAATTTATATGGTGTAAATTTATGGCAAAAATTAAAAGTACCCAAAATTTGCTAAAATATTACATGTGTCTAAATGAGCCAAATGGGTATCCAAATCTATCGAGAAAACTTAAACATTTATTTTGGATCTAGATAAATCGCATTTAGAAGTTCATCAACTACAATGAGAAACTATTATTTTTGGAAAATAATAAAACTACAAATATAGTACTTTTCAGACTGAAATAGATGTTAATATATTGATACAGGAATAAGTACAATATATAGGCATTATATCTATATGATAACATGACAAGTGTCAAGGAAACATTTCATAACATGCAAAAGATAAAGTACACATTAATTCTAACATCTTCTCTTATTATGTATTTTTCTAAAAATAGAACCCTAACATCCTTCTTTATTACAGAATTTGGTCTAGGCTCATGCTCTTTGCACTTGTCTCTAATATGAAAAGTAACTCTATATCATTGGTGTATATCTAGGTATGTTGCCTCAGGATCAACCACTTCCTTAGGTTTGTTGCCTCTATAGGTCAGCCTAATCTTTGGTACCTCAGGGTCAACCTATTTCTTAGGTATATTGCCTCTGTAGATCACTACTAACTATGTTCACCATGGATATCATATCCCCCCTCATGGTGAATCTCGTCTAGAAGGTGTCGGGCTCCACCAAACATCGGACATACCAAAAATTTACCTTAATACAAAATAATTAGAGCCATATAAGAGTGTCGGTATCTACCAAAAATACACTCAAAAAATACAATAAAATAATCCATAGAATCCAAATATGGAGGAGAGGAAGAAAGAAAATAATAGAATCTTTTGAAATTTCTTTGTCTGTAGTCTTCAAAAGTTGATCCGAAAAAGTCCTCGGATAGAGTCTAGGATGTCTATGTTTGTAGTACCTATGGTATATGTCCTTATGGTGACCTCCTTATCCTACCAAAATGCATGGATAACCAACCACTGCATTTGTTAGATTCTATATAGAATGTGGATAAGTACTAGGATCACATACAAGTGCTTTGGGAGTGTCGGGTTCAACCAAAAGTGCACTCCATAATACAAAACTTTGAGGCCAAAAAGATAAATAAAATAGCCTTAAAATTACAATTAGACACCACCAATGTGTCCATATTGATTTTAACCTTTATGATGACTATAAACACCACTATGTTTCATTCTCAATGTGACCTTTACATGTGGTAAAAATAACAACATGCTTCTCTAGGCAACAAATAAACCTCAGGAATATTCTCCTGGCATCGCTCTCACACGGTATCGCTCTGTGGCAGAATAAAATTAGACTTCACAATTTTTTTCTTGTAGGGTAATTACGTTGATCTTCCACTTCCCATGTGGAAATAACAACCAGTAAAAAATCTTCACCATGATTTCAAATTTTCCTCCAAGGAAAATTACACAGGCCATGTGGGCCTTCCATTTTCATTGCCCATGTGGAAAAAATTTAAAAAGACTTTGACTGCCCCATACAATCAAATCCATCCAAGGCCTTGTTGATTTTTAGAAAAATACTTTAGAAAAATGTCCATGGACTTAAATGTGGGTGTATGAGATATGCAATCCAGATTTGCATGAATTGAGGGCAACAAGTCCCCTCATCATTTTGAAATAAAGAGCCCAATGGATTAATTTGTTGCAAAAAATCTTAGCCTCCCAAGGGATGGAGGAATTGTCCCAATGGTCTAACCCTCACAAAAAATAATTCTACACCATTAAAAAGTGACAAACTGGTGCTAAATAGAAACTCTACTCCTCAACATCTCATGGCTCCAAGCAATGAAGCTTTAGGGGCAGCCATGAGTTCTTCTCCATTGATTTCTAGTTTTTGATCCACGAGTGGAGAGCATACTCCCTAAGCAATGGAGAAAAAATGAGGAAGAAAAAATGAGAGGGGGATTTCCATGAGGAAAATCCTCCCTCAAACTCACAAGGGTAGGAGAGTGACTGTGCTCTAAGACCAAATGTTGGGACCGAAATAGATGTTATTATATTGATACAAGAATAAGTATAATATATAGGCATAAGGCCTATATGATAACATGAAAAGTGTCAAGGACACATGTCATAACATATAAAATACAAAGTACAAATTAATTCTACCAAGTACCACTATAAATATGAGTTGAATATATTTCCATTAGGATTTGAATCATCCTAAATGGATTTTTCAATCAAAAATTATGATAATTTAAAATTTGTAGTAAATTTAGGGCAAGAAAGTGAAATTTATAGAACCCTAAAATTAAATTTAATATTTTGAACCTTAGGATAAACCTTTGAAATTCAATTTTCTAAAATATTCAATTTGAAATAATGCCATTGAAAATCCAATATTCAAAATGCTCAATGCAATCAATTTCAAAATACTCTATGTAAGTAATTTTGACACCTTGATATAAGCAATTCTTAAAAATGATATAACCAAAATTTAAAATCTTTATGAAAATAAAAACTAGAATTAAAACCAAAATTTCAAGTAGATCCTCAGTCCAAACTGGGGCGTGTTGTACAAGCACAACAACATGTACTATGGGATATTTCCTTTGTGATAAGAATCATGAATATCCTCCATCATAGTCCTTTATTTGATGGGTTAGATCCTTGCACCATCATCATGTTTGTTAAAATTGGTGACACACTCAGAATTTGTGCTTACTTTAAGAATAATGAATATAATTTAATCTTCCAAAAATAATAAACAAAAATAAAAATAATACCAACTCAAACAATCTAAATATGAGAAATTTACTAACTACTTAGAAATATGGTGAGCCCTCATGGGGAGACTCCAATATATCTATCCATATAGAGAAATTTTATACATATTTTTAGGTAACTTTATTAACAATTAAAATCCTATTTGGAGATGGCTAATGTATCTTCTTTCACAAATATAATTTACATGGCCAAGAGAGTAGAGACCACACTTGTTAAGAGAGGATAAATAAAATCCAAATTCTATAATTAGGAAGATATGTATTCCTGCCACCCAAAAGGGTAGTACAAAAATAAACATATTGTAGGTGATGGAGTTATGTACTTGTGCCATACCAACAATGCTAGTGCTATAGTAAACCTTGATAGTGTTGTATTTTCATCTATTTTACATCTGGTTTGCTTGTTCATACTACACGATTGCTTGTCATACATTGCATGGTTTGCCTTACATTTTGTTTCACTTGCATTTCTACTTGTCATATAATTGTATTGTTGCTTGTTCATATTTGCATGGATACTTGATCATATAGATTCTTGGGAAGTTTTACGATAATGGCAAGTGATGACACTTATAGGTCATACCTCACATGCATTGCACTCTCACTAGGACTTTGATGCCTAGAAAAAACTCAACCTAGGGTCCACTATATATTTCCATCATTGCATTTACTCATACCATTTTATATCCCTTGACCTTGAAATTTTTCATTGCTTACATATCTCTAAGTCAAGGGATATAGTTCTTATTTTGTTCCATTGACCGTATCCATACATTTTATCGCACACACCACACCCCTATTGGGTAGTACTCACTTTGGAAATATCATTCCCATCATCTCAACACCCCATAGTGGATAGCTTCATGGTCAAGAGAGAGGGCTAACCTCCATTAGACCATTTGCTAGCATACATACCAACAGTTATATCTCTTCTTTTCTCTGGCAATTAGCAAGCACTACACCCATAGTGGGTTCAACTTCACCTTATCCATCCTTGCAAACCAAAAACCCTCAAAGGATAGTTTTATGGCCATATGCAAGGTTCAAACTCCATATCAATCATTTGCTAGCATACATCCTCACATGGTTTTGTTCTTTTCACTTTTATTTGGCCTTTCGGAACTTTATTTTAATTCATCCATGTATTTCATTCAATATTGCATTTTTAGATGTATTAAACTTAGTTAGATTCATGGAATTCTATATCGTACATTTAGGTTTATTCATTGTATCCATTATTTTTGTGTTCATCATGCATACACATAAATAATAAAAACATATAAAAATATTTAAAAAAAATCACACATAAGCATACATACCATAACACAAATAAATTGCAGCTAGTATTACTCGATAGCACTAAGTGCATGCCTATCGATCAATGTGCCAAAATAGAGAGCTTGGCACACTCGACCATCCCTAGGGGTGCATACCACAATTAAAATTGACATGTCATCCTGATACTAGTCCTAGCCATGCAAGCATGTCCCCTATAATCTACCTACTAGAGGTGGTGGAGGAATTAAATTCATATATCATGAACTAGATCATTCTTGTGACTATGAATAACTCTATGATCATCAGATGATGGTTTTGGAACCCTATTATTATCTAGGATGGCATGGTAATAGACCATATGATAGTAGAATACCCTCCATACTAGCATTCATATGACTCCCTCATCTTATACAACTCCATAAACAATAGATGGCTAGCCTCACCTTGTTGGCTACCTACCATAATAACCATCCCCTTTTCTTGGGATTTCTTGCCCATATCCCCTCTAAGGTTCTCTACCTCATCCTATGTCACATATAACTCTACTCAAGCCTAGTTCAATGCATTGTGGATGGACTCCATATCTACCTGCATAACTACCAATATGTCTTGTATACCCTTTACCTCTCCTAGACCTATCACCTCAAGTCCTACCTATGCCATAGTGGGGTAACCCCTATGGCTCCCCCTCATCTAGAGCTAGAGATCATGATGGTAACCCTCATGGATATCACTATCTCCACCTAAACATATGTTCGTAGTGGTCTATATGGGACCATGCCTATCTATTGCCTCTCAATAGCACATCGAGTGGCCTATCAAAGCACAAAATGTACTCATCAGCTCATCACCTAGCATATCTACACTAGAACTGATTTGGAGATCCTTAATGGCATAATGCTCTCATACCATATCTTATACCCGAGGGCCACCCCAATGTCATCCATCCCTAGATCCATGTATAGTGGATAATCCAAGTTCTTATCTCATCACCCATTTAGAGTGCCTCTAAATATTGGTGGGTCCATCCTCATCCATCAAAACTAGTAGTCTCCGAGGTCTGGAATATCTTATAGAATATCAAAGTGGCACTATACTCACTCAAACCTAAATAGTTCTTGCTCACCCTTCTTAGTGATGAGCCATTGGATCCTCCTCACCTGAGATACCTCCTCTATGTTTTCCCTCTAGCCTGGGTGTAGATACCACAATCACCATATGATCTAGTTCTCCTACAACTTGTTTATGACCTACCTTCCTAGTGGTAAGACACTAGCGTACACCTTGTGCGCATGCTTGTAGTTTCATATCCACCTATATGTTGCTAGATGCTCCATGTTGCACAACGGTACTAGTAGTCCATTAATTATTTGCATCACTATGTGTCCTAGCACCACACCTAGAGCAATATAATACAAATCAGCCTTGTATATGACTTATACATGATGTTGTGTAGCATATTGTATAATCAAGCCAACACATACAATACCCATGTGTATTTTACCCCCTGATATTTCATGTCTACCACTACTCCTACCAGCACCCATGGCAAATGTCATCTACTGGCATGACACACCAACATCTCTACCACCACTCTAAATAGTACAAACATCAGTACTCCTACTCCATATCAATGTGGCATCTCATTGACATGGAATCCACTCTACTAGATCACATGTGTTAGATTCCTCAACATCATCTTCGATGCCACCATTGGTACCTGTACCATGTAAATTATCCCCTCCTAATGGGGATCCTTAGGATGCACCACACGTACTCTAGTGTGATGATCATCTCCCTATTTGGTAGCTAGAATGTGGATGATTCTAGGTACCATCACTCTACTAGAGCCATCAGTAGGGCTCAGTCTAGCTCAATGTGGGGTATCTCTACCAAGTGTAGTAGCCCCATGTTCTTGAGTGTCTTTCTCTCTATTACTATGAGCTCTCCCATAGCATACTTGAGTGTTCTTAATTACCACTCTCTTCTCTCGAGTACATCTAGTTACATAATCACATAATTTCATCATTAGTTCATTATTTATCATATAAAAATCATAAAAATTCAAAACTAAAGTATATTTTTTACAAAATTCACCAAATTTATGCCCTCGAATGATCGAGCACAAATTGAAGAATTTGACGAAGCAATGAATCTTGTATATTGCATATGTTTAAATAATACATTGCATTCGGTAGTTATGTAACCAAGATGTGGTTACATTACCTACCTACTTGGAGAGCGCCTATGTGCGCTAAATTTTAAATAATGTAATATTAGTTTATGCTAACATCCCCCCTTATTACATTATTGGTGCAATACAAAGAGCAGTGCGAAACAATTCAAATTTGACACGTCCAAGTGCTTTAGTGAACATATCTACAACTTGCTCATCAGTGGGAATGTACTGAAGCTGTATGTGGTTCTTTGGTACTTCATCTCGAATAAAATGACAATGAGTGTCAATATGTTTGGTACGGTTATGAAAAACTAGATTCTTGACGAGATTCAATACACCCTGATTGTCGTAAAACAAATGAAGAGGAAGTTTCTTTGGAAGACCCATGTTTGTAAGGATGCGACTTAACCATATTATCTCACAGACTCCTTCACTAGCTACGCGATATTCTGCCTCTGTAGAAGATAAAGCAACAACATGTTGCTTTTTATTGTGCCATGAGACAGGTCCAGATCCAAGATTGAAAACATATCCAGAAGTTGACTTACGATCATCAATGGATCCGGCATAATCTGAGTCCATGTATCCTTGGAGGAAAAACTTGTTATTTTTCTTGTACTCCAGGCCATAGTCTATACTACCACGGACATAATGAAGAACTCTCTTTGCTGCTTTCCAGTGACTCACCTTAGGTTCCTGCATGAACCTTGAAAGATATCCAATAGCAAAACTGAGATCTGGCCTGGTATTTGTCAGATATATGAGACTCCCAATCAGTTGGTGATATAGAGTACCATCTACCTGAGGTGATTCATCATATCGTGATAACTTAAGTCCTTGTTCCATTGGAGTTGCTTTAGACTTACAGTTAGTCATCCGATATTTTTTGACTAATGTCTTGGCATACTTCTTTTGTGTGATTCTTATATGATGGTTTCTCTGAGTCACTTCCAAACCAAGACAATAGTGAAGAAGTCCTAGATCTGTCATTTCAAAATATTGTTTCAAATCATCTTTTACAGCATCAATCATTTTTTTTGAACTTCTTGTTATGATCAGATCATCGACATATAACACCAAAATCACTATATCAGAACCATTGTTCTTAATATAGAGATTTGCATCTAAAGGACTTATTTTAAAACCATGTTGCAAGAGGTGATTGTCTATCTTGATGTACCAAGCTCGAGGAGCTTGTTTGAGCCCATACAAGGATTTGATCAACTTGCATACTTTCTGTTCTTGTCCTTCAACCACAATCCTTCTGGTTGGATCATGTATACCTCTTCTTGTAAGTCACCATTCAAGAAGGCACTTTTAACATCCATCTGATGCAACTTCCACCCAAACTGAGCTGCCATGGCACAAAGAACTCGAATGGTAGTCATATTTGCAGTAGGGGCAAAATTTTCTTCATAGTCTATGCCTTCTTTTTGAGCATAGCCCTTTGCAACAAGATGGGCCTTATGCTTATCAATAGTACCATCTGCCTTATACTTTACTTTGAACACCCATTTGCACCCGATGGGTTTCTTTCCTATAGGCAGATTGACTAGCTTCCAAGTATTATTTTTTATGAGAGATTGATGTTCTACATCCATGGCAGCCTTCCACTATGGCTCACCAAGTGCATCGTGTACCGTTGTAGGTTCATTCTCATCCAATGCAGACATATAAACCCTTTCATCATCCACATCTTCTTCTCTATCATTCTCTGTATTGACTGACAAATCATCAAACTATTGGTAGAGTTCATCAACCTCTGAAGTAGATGCCTCTGCTCTCATTTGTTGAGTCATACTTCGAGTACATGGCCTATCTAGAGATAGATCTGGAAGTGAATTCAACTTAGAATCTCTCAAAGTGCTAGTATACCATTTTGGAACTTTCTTCTATTGTTGTGGAAGTTGAACCTCTTTCTCTTGCTTAGGTTCTTCTTCTTCTAGGTATACTATTGTAGATGTGTCATCTGATGTGAAAGCCTCATCAAATACAACATCTCTACTTAGGTGTGTTTTCTTGGTCTTAGGATCAATCAGACGATATCCTTTTGAATGCTCATCATAGCCAAGAAAGATACACGACAGGGTTTTCTCATCCAACTTCTTCCTTTTTTCCTTAGGTATATGCATGAATGCTTTACACCCAAAAATATTCAGATGAGAAATGGAGGGTTTCCTACCACTCCAAGCTTCTTGAGGAGTCTTTCCTTGTAGAGCCTTTGTGGGAGCTCTATTAAGAAGATATGTAGCAGTACTCACTGCTTCTGCCCAATACTGTTGCTCAAGATGTGCTCCCTTAAGCATACAACGAACCATTTCCATGATAGAATGGTTCCTTCTCTCAACTACTCCATTTTTTTGTGGAGTGTACATAGTTGTTAACTATCTCTTAATCCCATGTGTTTGCAAAAATGCTAAAAAATATTTGGAGGTATATTCCCCCCTCGATCTGAGTGGAGGGTCTTAATGAAACATCCTGACTCCTTCTCAACCTGCTTCTTGAACTGTTGAAAGTACATCAATGCCTCTGATTTCAATTGAAGGAAGAAAACCCACATCTTCCGTGAGTGATCATCAACAAATAATTGAAAATACCTCTTTCCACCATAGCTTTTGGGCATAGGACCGCACAGATCACTGTGTACCAACTCCAATGGTTTTGTAGCTCTGGAAGAGCTTGACTCAAATGGTACCCGATGTTGCTTGCCTGCTAAGCAATCCAAGAAAACTGGTAATGTGGATGAAAGGTTGGGGAGACCTTTTACCATCTCATATTTTCTCAACTCGAGCAAATAACCAGAACTTAGGTGCCCATATCTTCTATGCCAAAGAGAAGTGGCCTCCTTTGTAGTTGTAGACAGAGCAACATGAGGTGTTGAAAGAGCATCTAGAATGAATAAGCCATGTTTGTAGGAACCAGTTGAGACATGTTGACCTTGGTGGGTTATAAAACATCTCTTCTTGCCTTTCACAACTCGAAACATAACATCCATTCTTTTATCCAACATCTGAGGAACAGACAACAGATTATTGGCTAATCCAGGGACATAGAGAACCTGCTCTATCTGACATTTTCCATCTGGAAGAGTAACAAAAATTGTCCCTTCACCCTTGACTTGGTAGACTTGATCATCAACAATGGTGACTGGCTTTCCTTCTTTCTCCTCAAATGTGTCAAACCATGATTTGTCTCCAATCATGTGCTTACTAGCTCCTGAATCAATATACCATACAACATCTATCTGGGAAGATGAAGTATGAGTCATAAGCACCTTGTGTGCTCTTTCGGAGTCAGAATCTGAATCTGCCCCAGATGATTCTGAGTCTGAGTTGGAGTCAGCCATAGCAACATGTCCCTTTGGTTGCTTATGTTTCTTTTTATATTTTTGTTTCTCTTTCCCTTTCTTCTGAGAGGATTGATCATTTGGTTGCTTGTTTTTGAACCAACACCTGTTGGTGTCATGGTTATTCATATCACAAATCTTGCAATATTTATCCTTCTACTGATTTTGTTTTCCTTTGCCCTTGGAAGAAGAACCCCCTTTTTGAAACTGACCTTGTTTCTTACCCCTTTGTTGGGTGGAAAGTGCATTGTCTGGCACCTCATATTTTTGAACCTGATTTGCCTCCTCAGTCTGAAGCAAATTTACTAACTCCACAAAAGTTACTTGTCTACCAGAAATGTTGAGGGAAGTGGTCAACATCTTATATGAATCTGGCAATGCTCTCAAGATGACAGAATTCAAGACATCATCATCCACTGGTTTTCCCATTGCATTCAATTTGGCTTTCAGTTCTGCCACTCTACAAAGGAATAAATCAACTGTCTCTCCAGAATTCATACTGAGAGTATGTAGTTGAGTTTGAAGATGGAGAATAGTAGACTGATTCTTCCCTTCATACACAGTAATCAAGGCAGCCCAAGCTGCATGACTGGTTTGGGCATCACAGATATGAGGTTGGACCTCATCTATAGTAGCAAGTAGGAGAAGCATGAAATCTTTCTTGTCCTTCTTATCCCAAGCTTCTTGATCTATTCCAGGTGTTTGAGGGTATTTTGTAGTGCCATTCACTACATCCCATAAATCTTCTACCTAAAGAATTGCTCTCATCTTTGTCTTCCATGGGACAAAATTAGGACCTTTCAACAACTATGAATCTGAGAGATACTTGTGAACAACGACCATTATGAAGGTTCCTTATATCACCAATTGGTCTCCCTTTCTTTATACCTGCTAGAACTATGTATCGTAACCACTCAATATATACCCGCCCTTACGTGAGGGAGACTGTAGGTATATATGAACAACATACTACTCAATATGTACCCGCCCTTACGTGAGGGAGACTATAAGTACATATGAGAAGCACGATATATTGAACTTAGGTGATACTGAAAGGGCATCGTGTTGTTAATGACACCTACCATAGAAAGCTTATTCCACATGCGTGGGGCGTAACTTCCCCTAAACACTTTGGAAAAACCTTCGTCGGGATTTACGCCTAACAACAATCACGATGTGGGTATGAAATGAAGTGATCAATAGAACTGGTTTGCCTTATTTCTCCTCGATGATTGATAGAGAACAAGCTCAGACGTCGTTGTTGCAGCTATATTAGGTGGCGGATACAGTAGTCCAAAGCACGACAACATTACCTGTAAGTGTGGACCAGAGGTATCACAGATACCGAACGTTGTTGTGCAATAAATTGCACAAATAGGTGTATAAATTTGGGGTCTTTTATTGTGTTTATGTGATTATTATTTGCAAGAAAACAATAAAGGCTTAAATGCAACAAAAAATCACAAATGCCCACAAATTTTACACTTTAGGTGTCGGTGTCCACCGAAAATGCACCTATCACAATACCAGCATTTTGATTCCCTCCTTTTGTCTTATAATTTTGCAAAAAGAAGTAATATGAAAAATATTCCCCCCTCTTGGTTGCAAAATAAACAAGGAAAAAAAAATACCTTGACCTCCGTCAAAAAAATGACTCCTTAGGGCGTCATGAGATGCTCCCGGGCATCAAAATTCTGCATAGAGGCATCAAAAAAGTGGTTTCAGGCATCAACAACATGCAACAAGTGTCAATAGACCAGATAGGGCATCATTTCACCAGGGCGGGCGTCAAGCCACCAGATAGGGCATCAATGCGGTCACAGCGGGCATTAACAAAAAATCATCGGAGGAGATTCGAAACTGCGACCTCCGTTCAACAAAGCTTCCACAATAACCACGTGAGCCACTATGCTCAATGGAATAGCAAAGGCAAACAAGTGGTAGTTAATAAGCATGAGCGGGAGAATTTGAAAAAAAAATTAGTCCCACATGGTGTATGTGAGAGTTTTTGAGGGCTTGAAAAAATTCGTAAGCCACATTGGCTTTCGGTTGCCTTCGGGCAACCGCTCTTGATCCACGTGCATGCTTCATTTGACCTTAAGCCTTCTCGACCCACGTGTGTGCTCTGTTTGACCTTGTTGTCCATGTTGCCTTCTCGTTCTGCATGTTGTCTATCTGTTGTATGTGTTGCCTTCTCATTTCGCGTGTGCTCTATGTTGTCTGTGTTGCCTTGCCTTCTCGCATTCTTGCTCTACGTGCTCTCTGTTCTCCATGTGTTGTTTATGTTGTCTTCTCGATGAGCTCTTCGCTGCCTCCTGTGCTATGTCTTCTGCTGCGTTTACAAGATAGCTTCGCTTGCGGTTGGAGTAGTTAGGTCTTGGTAACTACCTTTCCCAACGTTCGATCAACTTAGCTCTGATGCCATGAAGAATTTGATGAAGCAATGATTCTTGTATATTGCATAGGCTTAAATAATACATTGCATTCGGTAGTTGTGTAACCAAGAAGTGGTTACATTACCTACCTACTTGGAGAGCGCCTATGTGCGCTATTTTAAATAATGTAATATTAACTTATGCTAACACAAATCTGGTAAAGTTTCCCAACCAAATTTGCACTCCATCTATACAAAGTATGAATTTGGCTTGGGAATCCTATCAAATCTATACCTTGTCTATACAGGGCATGAATTTGGCTTAGGAAGACTACCAAATTCATGGTGCATGACCAAATTTATACCCCACGGTGAATTTTGCCAAAACTTCATTAAAAAAATAAAAAATTGCAAAAAATCCTAATGTTTTTGTGTGTGCAGGTGCAAAATAAAAAAAAGTGGATATCGATCTGCACCTTTTCCCAATCGGTAATGGTCCCTAACTCACCTCTCACCATGGCAACTCGATGAGTTGGTAGCACCATCTCTCCTCTTTCTTCTCCAGTGCTCTTTTCTCATCCTCGCATGATACAAATGAGCATATTTTCCCTCATTTTTCCTCTTTTATTCCCTCCATTTTATTTTCCCTCCCTTTCTTCTCTCTCCTTTTCTTTTCCTTCCCTTTATTCTCTCTCCTATTTTCCCTCATTTTCTTCTCTCTTCTCTACTTTTTTCCTTTTCTCTCTCCTCATCTTGTCTTTTACCCTCTTTTCACTTTTTTTCTCTTTATTCATCTTTTTGGGTTTTTAGCCGGAATTTTGCATTCCTTCTTAAAACTCTAGGGGGCACCCCAACCCTAGAGGAATTAATGGTACTAGTGCCTTGATTTTTATGCAAATTTGTAGTTTTCATGCTAACACCCCTTTTTTGCACTACCTCTCTATCCAAACCCAACCACCTATTTTTATGTTCGCCCGTAGGATTCTACATATTTCTTTGATGCATTTATTTGGTCATAAATACATCAAAGAGGGAAAAATATAGACACAAAAAATTGACCCACCCAAATGATTCAATTCTTCCTTAGATCCCTAGCTAGCCACCCAAACTTACTAAGTGTAAATTTGAGACCCTTTTGCCCTCCCCCTTGGCCTTGTTTCCTTAGTTTTACCAAATTTGTATCTAGTCTATATGGGGCATCAATTTGGCTTCCCAAATTCACACCCTATAATTATAGGGTATGAATTTGGCTTCCCAAATTCACACCCTATAATTATAGGGTATGAATTTGGCATTTTAGAGGTTTTTCTTACTAAAACCCCTCCCCTTACTAACCTGTTTTAGGGTCGACCTTTGCTTGTGGTGAAATTTCATTTTCTCACTTGTTTTACCCTCCAAAATTCTTATAAATAAGGGTTTGAATTCCCTAAGTATCATTCCAACAATTTCTTTTGAGATTCCAATTCTTGACTTGCTCATTGTTCATGCTAACAAGTGCTCATTTGCTCCAAATTGTTATTTTTGTTGTTTTATGCTTTGATGGTGGTTATCCTTGGGTACTGAGTAGAGTCTTGATGACTATATTGATCAAATTTATTGGAGTGCTTCATCCACCTCTTCATTTCTTCGTGACCTCTCCATCAGCTCATCAGGTTTGGTATTCATGTTAGTCATTTTTTAAATTGATTTTTAGCTATTTTGTGCTTCATTTTTCAACATTTCAAGGCCCAAAAAGGGCATCTGAACCAAATGTGTACCTAGTCCTTATAGGGAATGAATTTGGTCAACTAGATTCATGCTCCCTCTTTACAAGGCATGAATTGGTAAATTAGGGCTTGGGAGAAAGTTTTTCACCCCAAAACCCTAATTCACATCTTGCATTTTAGCATTTCTATTATGGCCATCATATCTATGTTTTATTTTACTGTTACATATCTATTTCCATCTATTTGTGCATGTTCTAAAGGTCAAAGATCAATTTTAATTTTGAATGGTCAACTAAAAGGACCAATGAGGCTTGATTGCTACACCTCCAAGCTTAGTCTTATAGCGGCCTAAGCAGACCCCCAAATGTTGATCAAGTTTTCTAGGGTTTTGTAAAGTTATTTAGTAGGTTCGAAGCTATTGGATATTCTAGACACGATAAATCTTGGAATGACCACCGGATAAGATAAGTTCCCTAATAGATATTTAGGCTATTTGGTGTTTTCTTTCTCTTCATTTCTATTTAAAACCTAGATCGCAATAAAAGGAAAAGTATTAGATTAAATTTCTAGGCATTTGGAAGAATAAAAGCATATAGTGTGAATCTAGGGTTTTAGTATTATTTGTGCATATCCCTTGGATCCTATTGGCATATTTTCAACATTGTCTCCTAAGTCCTAGTATTTAGTTTTAGTTTAATGTTTTTATTAAACATGTTGGTCAATGTTTGACTATATTCCAAGTTTAGTATGTTGTTAGGATAAGAGCTATCTTAAAGTTGTAATAAGTGTGAGAGGATTTCTCTCAACCACCGTGTCTATTTTAGTTCTTTCAAGAACTATAAAACTATGTAATGCTTTTTTTATTAATAGAATAGTTTGATGTTCTCATTTGGTATCATAGTCTAATTGGTTGAGGTTTGTTTCGTAGCTCGACCACTGAGTTGGTTGACACCTAGGAACACTTATCAAGGTATTTAGGCAAACTAAGATCTGAAACCAGTCATATCTCTGTATTGGCTAGATTCACATCATGTGTATGGTAATCAGTGTCTATTTTAGTTCTTTCAAGAACTATAAAACTATGTAATGTTTTTTTGATTAATAGAACAGTTTGATGTTATCATTTGGTATCAGAGCCTGATTGGTTGAGGCTTGTTTCGTAGCTCGACCACCTAGTTGGTTGACACCTAGGAACACTTACCAAGTATTTAGGCAAAACTAAGATCTGAAACCAGTCATATCTCTGTATTGGCTAGATTCACGTCATGCGTATGGTAATCAACTATGCAGACAACAAGAAACATGGGGGATAATCAGTATTGTAGATCAGTCCACATAAAGGAACCTACTTGGATTTGAGAACTTACGAGAGGACATGATCAGCCTAGCCTACATGGCAGGTAATATATCTTAAAGCCTAGATGAACCATTGGATGTGACAAGGGATTGCCTCACCCTAAACGAACTTGTTCTTTGGAGGCTTGATGTGAATGGATATACCATTAGAGGACCTAAAATTATCGAGGTATTTAGGCAAAACTAAGATCTGAAACGAGTCATATCTATGTATTGGCTAGATTCACGTCATGTGTATGGTAATCAGCTATGCAGACAACAAGAAACATGGAGGATAATTGATTAGTCCACATGAAGGAATCTACTTAGATCTGAGAACATATGAGAAGACATGGTTAACCTAGCCTACATGGCAGGTAATGGATCCTAAAGCCTAGATGAACCATTGGATGTGACAGGAGATTGCTTCACCCTAAACGAACTTGTTCTTTGGAGGCTTGATGTGGATGGATATACCATTGGAGGACCTAAAATAGCTCCCATCATGGGAGACATGATTGCTAGACTAAACTAGCTCCCACCATGGAAAGACATGATTGCTAGACTAAATGAACATGGCCAGCAAGACTCATGACTCTACTGACGCTGTGATGTGATATTTGATGATGTGGGCATGACCTATTGGGACACCTAGGATACCACTATGATGGATTGAACATTGTGATGTGATATTTGATGATGTGGGCATGACCTAGACAATTACTCCTAAGAAATACTAGCTGGACTGACTGACTTGGATACATTACTAGGACACCGATGTGATATTTGATGATGTGGGCATGACCTAGACAATTACTCCTACGAAATACTAGCTGGACTAAACAATTACTCCTAGGAAATACTAGCTAGCTGGACCGATTGATTTGGATACACTGCGAGGACACCGATGTGATATTTGATGATGTGGGCATGACCTAGACAATTACTCTAGGAAATACTAGCTAGACTAACTGACGACATCGATGTGATATTTGATGATGTGATGTTGTGATGTGATATTTGATGATGTGACGCTGTGATGTGATATTTGATGATGTGGGCATGACCTATTGGGACACCTAGGACACCACTATGATGGATTGATGACTCTACCAAGGCTATGGTGTGATATTTGATGATGTGGGCATGACCTATTGGGACACCACTATGATGGATTGATGTGATGTGATATTTGATGATGTGGGCATGACCTATTGGGACACCTAGGACACCACTATGATGGATTGATGACTCTCTACTGACATTGTGATGTGATATTTGATGATGTGACACTATGATGTGATATTTGATGATGTGACACTATGATGTGGGCATGACCTCTTGGGACACCTAGGACACCACTATGATGGATTGATGACTCTACTTATTGGGACACCTAGGACACCACTATGATGGATTGATGATGGTGTGATATTTGATGATGTGGGCATGACCTATTGGGACACCTAGGACACTCTACTGAGGCTATGGTGTGATATTTGATGATGTGGGCATGACCTATTGGGACACCTAGGACACCACTATGATGGATTGATGACTCTACCGAGGCTATGGTGTGATATTTGATGATGTGGGCATGACCTATTGGGACGCCTAGGACACCACTAGGATGGATTGATGACCTATTGGGAAATCCTTAGTCGAGGCGGACTGACTGACTTGGATACACTGCTGGCTATTTACTGACTTGGATATACTGCTGGCTATTTGACAGCTATGAGACGGACTGGGAAATACTTAGTCGAGGCTGACATGGCAAATCAAGACTGACTTGGATACACTGCTGGCTATTTGACAGCTATGAGACGGACTGGGAAATACTTAGTCGAGGCTGACATGGCAAATCAAATATGAGTCAACTCCTGGCTATTTGACACCTATGAGACGGACTGGGAAATACTTAGTCGAGGATGACATGGCAAATCAAATATGAGTCAACTCCTAAGCAAAATTTGGTACATGGCAAATCAAATATGAGTCAACTCCTGGCTATTTGACACCTATGAGACGGACTGGGAAATACTTAGTCGAGGCTGACATGGCAAATCAAGACTGACTTGGATACACTGCTGGCTATTTGACAGCTATGAGACGGACTGGGAAATACTTAGTCGAGGCTGACATGGCAAATCAAATATGAGTCAACTCCTGGCTATTTGACACCTATGAGACGGACTGGGAAATACTTAGTCGAGGATGACATGGCAAATCAAATATGAGTCAACTCCTAAGCAAAATTTGGTACATGGCAAATCAAATATGAGTCAACTCCTGGCTATTTGACACCTATGAGACGGACTGGGAAATACTTAGTCGAGGATGACATGGCAAATCAAATATGAGTCAACTCCTAAGCAAAATTTGGTACATGGCAAATCAAATATGAGTCAACTCCTGGCTATTTGACACCTATGAGACGGACTGGGAAATACTTAGTCGAGGCTGACATGGCAAATCAAATATGAGTCAACTCCTAAGCAAAATTTGGTATCGAGTAAGTGGTGTTAACTCAAGTAGGAAGGAGCGTTCCGATGTAGAATAGTCTACCCAAAGGTAGACATTTTGTTAATTGTGATTTTCATGTTATAAAACACTTGGTTCTTGGCTTTCCCATGCATGTGGTATAACTACTTCCCCTTGCCAATGGGAGACGTGATCGAGAAATTTAGCATTTGGAGAACCCCCGAACACTCTAAAATCTAACTGTAGCGAATCAGATGCACCATAGACGGACATGGATTTATGCTTCCAATGATCACCTATTATTTTCATACAACTCTGTTTGATCCTACGTAGAGGAGATCTCCATCGGTGTTGCTCATTGTAGGTTCATCGGCAATAGCGTCAATAGGATTTGGTTACAATCGAAGTATTTTTGAGTTGTAGTGCTGACAAATGTGCATATTTACACTATCTACCCAGGAACCATCGATCTAATGATCGTTGTTACAGATGTAGTAGCCAAAATAAGATGATTCCTTCGATCCTGCTAGTTTCAGCATCGTGACCCGACGATCTACTGCATAAAAGCATTTCAACATACGAACGATTACCAGACGAGATCAATAGTTTTTTTTTTTTTTAATAAAAGGTAATCAAAATATGCTTTTATAGTGAAAATCTGATAGCATTTTCATCCACCATGATAGCCTCATCGGTAGTGTTCTATGACGATCACTCGTGGAATCTCCCTGAAATGATGGTACGATGCTAGATAATATCATGGACAGAGAATTCCTATCAGTGATTTGCTAATTTATAAGCACTAGAGAACTAGGCGATGGAGACACACACTGGTGGCAGAGACAAGAGCATCCATCACTCGCAATAACTTTAGGAGATTGACTTCTGAAAGCATATCGATCGCCATCTAAAATCTTCTTGTACATGCATCTACGTTATTAACACTGAAACAGATATTGTGTGATATGGTGTTCTGCATAAACTAGAAAACCTCTTGGTATTTACCGTCGAGTGTTTTGGTAGAGGCTTAAATTACCTCTTTGTCCGATTGCCACCGCAAATCACTGGACGAGAGAAGTGTTGTCGTGCAGGGACAAGTCGCTGTGGAGGAAGCCAAAATGTGTAGCGCCTGGCGTCTTTGACATCCGATATCTAACGCAAGTTTAGAAGACCCGCTACCACCATCGTGATAGGAGGGGCACCGCCCAAGTAAAGCCAAGCGGCACAACCATGAGCGGAAAGGCATGCTGCCAATGGAGCAACGGAGGCCCGTGGAGATGTGTCGCCAGCTCGAAGACAAGCGCAACATCCATTGATGAATTGTTTAGCAATATTACTCTATAAAGATGATTTCTTCTGCCTGCACTCCCGTTGAAGCTAATAGCTTGGCCGGTTGGAGGCCGAGTGCTAAGGTGCTTAGAGATGAGAGATCGGGGGTTCAAATCCCACCGAAGCTCACGAAGGTTAAAAAAAAATTATTTATTTTGTAAATGTTTTATATTTTTTAATCTTTTTATTAACAATTTAATATGTGTTTTCAATAAATCAATTTTTTTGATTTTATTAGAACCTATTTTATTAGTAATTAACTTTTGATTAAATTTTTTAGAAATTTGCATTTAAATGAAAAAATTATAAAGGCCATCAAAAACCAATTGTCGAAAAGCTAAAGAGGCTTGTAACATGATGAGGTGAGAAAGGCATTTTTTTGCCCCATAGAAGCATTGATTACAGACGGGATATATTTCATTGCAGTCCGTGAAAATATTTTTTGGTAGCTACAGTTTCCCAAAGGTATTAAGGATTTATTAAGTCCCTACAAAAGGAAATGGACACCATGTTTGAAGGCTTGGAGGTTCCCAAATTTTATGGGTGCAATTATTATTTTTGGAGTAGTAAAATGAAGCATTGGCTCATTGCAAAAGGACTTTGGGAGATCATTGAAGAAGGATATGAAGAACCTGCAAATTGGAGCTCTCTTGAAAGAGAGGAGAAAATATTGAAGAAGAAGAAGTAGAATCATAATTGCATTGATCTCTTTGATATCAGAAAAGGTATAACACAAAGTTTTTATCTTCTATTTCTAGTTCTATTACAGTTGCACATGCTTGGGAAGTATTTCATCATGTATATGAAAATGATCAAATTTGTGAAGCTAGTATGAGCAAGAGTGAGCCTTGCATCCTTGAGGAGCCTTGTGTTGAAGATTGTGAAACTCTTTTCATAAAAGAGGGTTTTGATGAAGATTATTTCAAGAGGGAGCCTTGTTCCCTTGAAGATCCTTTTGGAGAGTCTTATGAAGACTCATGTGAAGATTGTTGTGAGAAACCATGGGAGACTCTCATTGTTGGAGGCATGTCTTGTGAAGGCATGGAAACTTGTAAGTATCAATTCTCTATTTTAGAAGGAGAATATGATGAAAATTGTCAATTATTTCTTTTAGAGGGAGAATATGATGATGAAAAGCAAAATTGTGTGAATGAAGCCTTTTGTAATGAAGAAAAAGTAGTTGAGAAAATGACATGTTTGGGAAACATGGATATTGAAAATGAAAGTCTCATTGAAGAGACAATGGAGGAAAGATCATTCTATGGGAATGATGCTTATTGTGAAGATCATTCCAAAGTGGATGATGGCTTGCTTGAAGAACCAACCCAAGAGTGTTGGCATCTTGAAGATATGGAAGGATGTTCCATTGATGACCATGACCATTTCTCAAGAATGGAGGAATGTTACATTGAAGAGGAAGGAAGAGAAACACTCACATTGGAGTGTTCCTTGCTTGAAGACCAATGTGAGGTGGATGAAATATGTCTCAAGGAGGAGGCACTACAAAAGCAAATGAAAAGGCAAGAGGAAGATAAAAAGGAAACACCCACATTGGGGTGCTGGAAATGGATGAATGAATATGATTCATATCATTCATATCATGTATCCAAGACTATTCTCATGGAGGAGAATTGTGAAGATTGCATTGAAGAGCCAAACCATTGTTGGCATGTTGAAAAACACTCACATGGAGTGGAGGCAAAATAAGAAGCAAAAGAAGATGCAAAGATAGATACTTACTCATGTGGAGTGAATATTGTTTGTCCTACCAAGACACAAATTGTATGGGATGTTGATCCCCATGATATTATTGATAAAGAGGAGATGCAAACTATAAGTTGCATGCTCAATAGAGATCACTCATCAAGAGTGACAAATAGATATGCTTCTTGTCCATCAACCCAAGAAGTTTGTGTGAAGAGAGATTTTGTGAATCTCAAAGAAGAAAATGATTTGTGTGAAGAAAATAGCACAAATGATTATCTCATTTGGGAGGTGGAAGGTGAGAGAGCAAATGAGATAGAAACAGAAAATGAAAATGAGATTGCTGATTTTCTTGTTGTAATGGCAAAGGAAACATCACTCATGAATGAAGATCACTCACTTGGAGTGTCTACATTAAATAAAAAGAGTTTTCTTGAAAAGGCAATAATGTATAATTGTTTGAATGAATGGTGTTTCAACACACCAACATGGATTGAATAAAGGAGGAGAACTCTTAGTGAAGAGTTGATGGTTTATTTTGAAGAAACATACAGTGAAAGAGATATGCCACAAAATAGCTTTATGGGGAGCACCAAATCTAATCACACTGGAGGTAATATTTTTGTGATTAATGATTGGTTTTTTGTGAATAGGTATCTGAAGAAAGAAGAATATCTTCCAAAGGTATTGTTGAGAAAATATTATCTTGTAGAGACATCTTTGGATGAAGTTCTTTCATTTGCAAAGGACATGGATAGCATGGTGATGAGAACCATGGATATGTGTTGGTTGTGGCATCTCATTGTGAGAAATGAGTATTTTGTGTTTAAAATTCCTTGGAAGAAGGAATATTGTACAACCATAGTAAAGAGTGAAATATTGTGTGAGGAGCAACAATTTGTTGTTGCATTTGTAACTAGCTATTGCATAGCTATATTTTGTTTGAAGATCTGTGTAGAGGTATGTGAAATTGTAATATGGAAAAATCATTTACATAATATGATGCATTGTACATACTTAGGAGTATTAGGAGCTGAAATATGGTTTGAATACCATAGAAATAATGATGAAATAAATGTGTTATATTGGTTAGTGAGAACCAATACTTGTGGTATTATGGGAATGCCATCATTTGAAGGAGATTTTGATGAAGGGGGAGTAGCTCATCAAAAGGAGGCACTCAGTTACTTGCAGGAAGGAGCAACAACAAATATGGAGGAGATCCCACACAAACAATGGAAGGAGTGCCCAAGACAAAATTTTACAATTTTTGATTTCTTGTTACAAAACTAGAAGAGACAAAAAAGACTATGTTTCTTCCAATGTTGTGATGCTGATGAACTTTTGGAAGAAGTTTCATCAACATCAAGGGGGAGAATGTTGGAATATTTTCAAAATTGCCTCCTAAGTTCTAGTAATTAGTTTTAGTTTAATGTTTTGATTAAACATATTTCTACATTGAGGCTTTGGCTTGGTTGGTCAATGTTTGACCATAGTCCAAGTTTAGTATGTTGTTAGGATAAGAGATATATTTGAGTTTTAATAAGTGTGAGAGGATTTCTCTCAACCACCGTGTATATTTTAGTTCTTTCAAGAACTATAAAACTATGTAATACTTTTTTGAATAATAGAATAGTTTGAAGTTCTCAGACCCTTTCTCAAAGGTTTTAATTTGCAATCCTAAGGTTAGACACCATTTAATTAAAAATAATACTAGGTTTAGCTCTTGTATTATTGCATCTTGTGTGTCTTGCATTGTTATTTTATTTTTATATTTAATTCAGGAAGACCAAACAATAGGTGTATGCTCAATTTACACATCAAACATTTCCACCTTAAACTTAGAGAAAGTCCTAAAATCATTCTTGGTGAACCTATTATTTCGTGTCCTTGAGTTTAGAGAATATAACACACCCCTATGGTTCACCTTGGCTCTTAGCAGATCCAACCAAGAATCATACACTACAGGGAAGTTCCCCCACTTTACAATTTTAGAATGTTGCATAATATTGTTGTTCAACATAGGATACTACTTCAATGTTGCTCAATGTAGGATGCCATAGGATATTGTTATTTGATGCTTGGATATCAAAGAAATTGCAAATTATCCGCTATCCTGAGCATTATCCAATGTCTCAAGTGCTACTCAATATCCTTTGTCCATATCACTATCCAATTTCCTTTATATAGGGCATCGTCCAATATACTAGTTATGAAGAAACACCCGCTTATACTGAGGGGGTGAATACTATAAGACAAAATTTTTCCTTCCAAAATAATAATTGCAATAATATAATGCATTAATGAATCAATGCACATAACACCACACACACAAGAGACAAGTATTTTACATGGAAACACCCTTTTGGAAGAAAACCACGATAAAATATTGCTTATATCACTTCAAAATATTTTTTAAGCATCAACCTATAGGAGACACCAATTCTATTATACAAAAATGTAGGCACCAACCTATGGAAGACACCAATCTACTTGATGCACCAACATTCAAATAAATATATGCAAAATCTTGGAGAAATACTCCACAAGACTGCTCAAAAAATCCTGTATAAAACTACTTAAACACTTCATACACAACTGATCAATAAAATTATACAGGTTTTCTGTAAAACTACTCATAGATCTTATCAAAAACTTGTACAGGTTTGTTGATCAAAAACCTCACTCAGGTCTACTCCAAAAGTATGATCATTAAAGGCATCAACTTTTGCTCACAAATATGATCAAAATATTTGCTCAGATCTACTCCAAAATATGATCATTAATGACATCAAATTATGTTCATAATTTTGGCCTTTAATGGCAAACATGACTGCACATAATTTTATCACAAGGTCTTCTTGTATCTGCACTCTAATATTTGCTCATCAATATATTATAATCCCTGATGTATCTTACTTTTACTCTACTCATGTATCTCAAAGACATTTAATTCAATTCATTATTTAGAAATGAACTTTGGCCTTGTATTTATAGAGGAGGATGTAACTCTTCAAATGCAAACATTTCACCTTCTTGCTTTTGTCATCCAAGAGGTCAACCCATTCAAGAGACACCTTTTTGAATTTTAAATTCCAAAGAGACCTTTTGTTTCAAACTCCGACGTTTTAATTTAGTATTTAAATATTAATATTTAAATATTTAATCTAAATATGTCAAAATTTGGCTATGCATCCCTCATGTTTGGGTTTAAATATTTAAATGTTTTAAAATCAAGTAAATCCTTTGATTCCTTATGGGTGGTTTTAAATATTTAAATGTTTTAAAATCAAGTAAACCCTTTGATTCCTTATGGGTGGGTTTAAATATTTAAATGTTTTAAAAACAAGTAAACCCTTTGATTCCTTATGGGTGGCATACAAGACTGTTCACAATTTTGGCCTTTAATGGCATACATGACTGCACATAATTCTGTCACAAGGTCTTCTTGGATCTGCACTCTAATCTCTGCTCATCAAGATATTATAATCCCTGTTGTACCTTCCTTTTACTCTGCTCATGTATATCGAAGACATTCAATGAAATTCATTTTTTAGAAATGAACTTTGGCCTTGTATTTATAGAGGAGGATGCAACTCTTCAAATGCAAACCTTTCACCTTCTTGCTTTTGGCGCCCAAGAGGTCGGCCCACTCAAGAGACACCTTTTTGAATTTTAAATTCCAAAGAGACCTTTTGTTTCAAACTCCAACGTTTTAATTTAATATTTAAATATTAATATTTAAATCTTTAATTTAAATATGTCAAACTTTGGCTGTGCGCCCCTCATGGGTGGGTTTAAATATTTAAATGTTTTAAAATCAAGTAAACCCTTTGATTCCTTATGGGTGGGTTTAAATATTTAAATGTTTTAAAATCAAGTAAACCCTTTGATTCCTTATGGGTGGGTTTAAATATTTAAATGTTTTAAAATCAAGTAAACCCTTTGATTCCTTATGGGTGGGTTTAAATATTTAAATATTTTTAAATCAAGTAAACCCTTTGATTCCTTATGGGTGGGTTTAAATATTTAAATGTTTTAAAATCAAGTAAACCCTTTGATTCCTTATTTAAATATTTAAATTTTTTAAGCAAACCTATAATTAAATCACCCTTGAAAAAAATATATCTGCCTTGAATAATTCGCCCAAGCATGCCACCGTTTGCTAGCAACCAAGTCGGCCTTTGACATCAATGACAACTCAATAGTGAATAATTCTAACAATCTCCCCCTTTGTCATTGATGGCAACCCTGCAAAGAAACTGTCCTTTACTGCAACAGGATCACAAGCTGCTCCCCCTAACAAGCTGCTCCCCCTTACTAAAATTCTCCCCCTTTGACATCAATGGCAAAGGCTTCTCAAGGCTAAAGGATAAGGCACTTGACAACTCCCCCTTACTAACTGCTCTAACTGAGACATTCAATGATGAGATGAGAGTGAAACTACTCCCAACTTACCTCTGAGATACTCAAATGTCTCCTTTGGAAGTGGCTTGGTAAAGATGTCAACAATCTGTTCCTTTGTAGCAATGTATTCCAACTTGACTTGTTGATCAGTCACTTGCTCTCTCAAAAAGTGATACTTGATCGAAATGTGCTTGGTCCTTGAATGCATCACCGGATTCTTCAAAATATTGATGGCACTTGTATTATCACAAAGTATGGAGATAGGATGATCATGCTCTACTTTGAAATCACTTAAGGTTTATTTCATCCATAGAACCTGTGTGCAACAAGCAGCTACTGCAATGTACTCCACCTCTATAGTAGATAAGGACATTGATGCTTGTTTCTTACTTAGCCAAGAGACCAAACAGTCTCCAAGAAAAAATGCTCCTCCACTTGTGCTTTTCCTATCATCCACACTGCCTGCCCAATCCACATCTGTATATGCAGTGAGAGTGAAATTATCGCATCTGGGATACCACAGTCCAAAATCCATAGTTCCTTTCAAATACTTGAAGATTCTTTTTACTGCTTGTACATGTGTTTCCTTTGGTGCAACTTGAAATCTTGCCACCAATCCGACTGCCTGCATTATATCCGGCCTTGTAGCTGTGACATACAGTAAACTTCCAATCATGGATCTATACAAAGTTTGATTAGCCTCAGGAGACTCATCATATTTACTTAACTTACATCCTGTAATCATGGGGGTACTCACAGGATTGCAATCCTCCATCCTAAATTTTTTCAACATTTCTTTTACATACTTGGTTTGAGAGAGAAATATACCTTTATCTGACTGTGAGATTTGCAAACCAAGAAAGAAGGATAGCTCACCAAGCATTGACATCTCAAATTCACTTTGCATACATTTTGCAAATTCTTGACACATCTTGTCATTACTGCCTCCAAAAATGATGTCATCCACATAGACCACTACAATTAACTGGTCATTTCCTTCATTCTTGATGTACAGGTTGCTATCAACTATACCTTTTCTGAAACCCTATTCTTGGAGGTATTTATCCAACCTTGAGTACCAAGCCCTGGGGGCTTGCTTTAGTCCATAGAGAGCCTTCTTCAATTTGCATACATAGTCCGGCTTGTCTGTCAAGCTGAAACCATCTGGTTGCTCAATGTAGACCTCTTCCTCTAAGTAACCATTAAGAAATGCTGATTTTACATCCATTTGGTACACTTTGAAGTTTTTGAAACTTGAAAAGACCAAGAACATTCTTATGGCCTCAAGATGAGCAACAAGAGCAAATGTCTCTTCAAAATCAATTCCCTCAACTTGTGCATAGCCTTTGCACACAAGTCTTGCTTTGTTTCTGACAACCTGACCATCTTCATTCAACTTGTTTCTGTAGACCCATTTGGTGTCGATTACGTTCTTGTCTTTTGGATGTGGGACAAGTTCCCAAGTCTCACTCTTCTCTATTTGATCTAACTCTTCTTCCATTGCCTTAATCCAATATTTATCTTCACTTGCTTCATTGAAATTCTTTGGCTCAACTTTAGATAGTAAAGAGAAGTTGGCATGTTCACCTGTACCTGTTATTTTCCTCCTTGTTTGTATCTCATCATCTAGATTCCCAATAATCAGATCTTCTGGATGGTTCTTTTGCACATATCTGGATGGTGTTTTAGGTGGTGCCTTGGATGGTGTTTTGGGGGGTGTTCTTGAGGGTGTCCTCTGATTCTCAGCTTCTTCAGTTTCTTCATCTTTGCAACATTCTTCTTCTTGATACATGATCTCTTGAGTTGGTTCTCTTAGATATATTTCTTCATCAACTCTTACATTTGCGCTTTCCACAACTTTATGCAATATTTTATTGTAGCATCTATAGGCTTTGCTCTTTGAAGAGTATCCAAGGAAGATACCCTCATCACACCTGGAATCAAACTTGCCCAAATATTCTTCATCTCGTCTAATGTAGCATTTGCTTCCAAATATTCTGAAATACTTCATAGTAGTTGGTCTTCCCTTCCATATCTCATACAGATTTTTGTTGTGATTTACTCTTATTTGAGCTCTATTGATGATATAAATAGTTGTATGGACCACCTCTCTCCAAAAAGCATCAAAAAGCTTAGACTCATTTAGCATGGCCCTGGACATGCCTTGAATAGTTATGTTCTTCCTTTCAACTACTCCATTCTATTATGGAGTTCTTGTTGTTGAGTATTATCTTTTGATTCCATGTTGTTCATAGAATTCTACAAATTCTTTTGAAGTGAATTCACCTCCTCTGTCTGATCTTAGACACTTGATATTTTTTCCTATTTCATTTTCTACAAGTACCTTGAATGCTTTGAACCTTTCAAGGGCTTCTGATTTTTCTCTTAAGAATGTTACCCAAGTCATTCTAGAATAATCATCAATAAACAACATGAAATAATTCTCACCTTGTAAGCTCTTTGTCCTTGTAGGGCCGCATAGATCGGTGTGAATTAGCTCCAAAGGCTTGGATGAAGAGAATTCCTTTGATTTGAAACTTGATCTTGTTTGCTTACCATGTTGGCATTATGCACAAATCATGCTTGGGGGTTTGGCTATCTTGGGAAAATCTCTGACTGCCTATTTGTTGCTTATTTTCACCATGTTGTCAAAGTTCAGGTGGCCCATTCTCCTGTGCCATAACCAGCTCTCATCCTCTTGTGATAAAAAGCATTTTTCTCCCTTAATTTCTCTCAACATGTAGAGATTGTTTGCAGTTCTACAGGTATCTGCAATAAGTTTTCCTATCTTGGATTTCTTGATCTCACATCCATTTGGGTGAAATGTGAGTGTATGCCCTTGATCACATAGTTGGCTCACACTTAGAAGGTTGTGCTTCAACCCTTCAACATATAACACATTCTCTATCCTTGATCTTCCATTATCCAGGCTCAAGGTTCCCTTTTCGATAATTTTGGCAGAAGCATTATCACCAAATTTCACTGTGCCTCCATTTATTTCTTTGAGAGTGAGAAATTTGCTTTTGTCACCCATCATATGGCTTGAACAACCACTATCAATGTACCACTGATTTCCTTCATTTTGCACATGAAGAGTTGTTTGTACCAACATAGACCTCTCCTTTTCTTGTTCCATTTTATTTTTCCAAACTTTGGAGGACATATCCTTTTGAATAGTTTGACCATCCTCCTTCTTACTTGATTTTGGAAGTTTAGGGAACACCGTTCTACACCATTTAGTTATATGCCCAAAATTATTACATTTGTAACAAATGATGTTGTAGTCCATGAGAGGTGCAAATGAATTGAAATTCCTCTTGGTGAAGCCAAAATCATTTTTAGCATGGACCCTACAATTTACAACTTTATGACCAAATTGGTTACATGAAAAGCAATAACCCTGGAAGAAATATTGAAACCTATCTGATTGCCTTGGAGGATATGGCCGCATGGTTCTCTCATTGTTGTTTCTATGATGGACCTTGGTCCATGATGATGCTTTGTTTTCTTCCTTCTTGATGCTTTCACTTCTCAACACATCAACATAGGTCTTAGGCTCTTCTTTAATTATTTTCTTTGATGCCTCTGTTCCTTTTGAGCTTGACTCCTCCTTTTGTTTCTTTTGACTTTCTTCAAAACCAAGTCCAATATTTATAAACGAAGATCTCTGTGCTTTGATAATATCATCCAAGATTTCTATGCTTTTCTCAAACCTAATATTTTGATGTAGCTTATCATTAGATTTTTCCACTTCCTTCCTCAGAGAGACAATCTCATGTTCCAGTTTTTCACATTCCAACACTTTTGCCTTTAATTGCTCAGTCATAACTTCTTCAATTCACTTTGCCTCTTCAATTTTAACTTTTAAGTCGATGAGATCTTGCAAAAACTTTGCCTTTGTCTTCTCATCCTCTTGTACTTGAGTCTTCAATCTTGAGTTCTTCTTTCTAAGCCTCTTCACCTCTTCAAGAGCAAAAACAAGTTCCTCTTCTATGTCAACTATGGCTTCCTCTTCATTTTTTGGATCTTTCTCCTTTTCTTGGTTTTCGACAATAAGAGCATCTTCTTTCACCTCCATAGCCATAAATAGGATTTCTTCTCTTTCACTATCGGAGAGGCTTTCATCACTATTGTTGGAAGAACTGCTTGCTTCTTCAATATAAAGACTCTTCTTGTGCCTTCGATAGATCTTCTTCTCATGCTTGCTTTGATCGTGCCTCTTTTTCTTTTCATGATGATATTTTATTTCCTTATTTTTCTTGTATTCCTCTTCTTCTTCACTGCTACAACTTCCTGCTTGTGGGCACTTAGCTGCATAGTGACCAATGTTACCACAATTAAAACATTTCAAAGTATACTTACCTTTGTGTTTACTTGATCCCTTCTTATTCCTTCACACAAAGTTGGCTTCTTCTCTACTGCTCGATCCTTCACTTGACTCTGGTTCCTTATTCTTTGTCTTCTTTGAAACTTTAAATGTGGCCTCCCATTTGGATGTTTGATCTTTTTCAGTCCTCATCTCATAGGTTGTAAGAATTTCGTGTAGCTCATCCATGCTTAAAGTTTTAAGATCCTTCATTTCTTCAATCATCGAGACCTTCGCATCAAACCTCATGGGGAGTGACCTTAAGACTTTCTGAACAATAATAGGGTCATCAATACTTTCTCCAAGTCCACGAATGGTGTTGACAATCCCATCAACATGGAGCAGATATTTGGCAATATTTTCCTCATCCTTCATCTTTAAGTCTTCGAACTCCCTCCTGTGGGTTTGAAGTTTTGCCATTTTAACCTTGTCGTCTCCTTCATATGTTCTTTGTAACTTGTCCCATATTTCTTTTGCAGAGGTGCAGTGCATGACTTTTACAAACTCTGATTCACATAACCCACTTAATATTGCATTCATTGCCTTGGCATTATGTTCAAATGGTTTCTTGCCATCTCGATCCATGGGAGGGGTTGTAGGTGGTGTGAACCCATCCACAATGGATTGCCATATATCGTAGCCATGTGCCATCAAATAGGTTTGCATCCTCACGCTCTAGAAGGTATAGTTAGTCCCATCGAACAATGGAGCCCTACTTGACGAAAAACCTTCTTGGTAAGCCATGTGTGTTCTTGTAAGATCTTCCTTCAAGCGGTTAGGCTTTCATGAAGGAACCTGCTCTGATACCAATTGAAGAAACACACGCTTATACTGAGAGGGGGGTGAACAGTATAAGATAAAACTTTTCCTTCCAAAACAATAACTACAATAATATGAATGCAATAATGAGTTTGTAGCACCCTAAAATTGGCGCAGTAAAATTATAAAATTTACATTCACCTTAGTAAATAATTTTAAAATCAAATTTAACCTCCCAAACCGCCCGTTAACCATCGGGTATTCCGTTTCCCCCTTTTTCGTGCCATTTTTAGAGGTTGTTTTGACCGTTTGACGATATCGTCGCCGATCAGACGATATCACCCCAGATTTGACGATTTCGTCTGGACTAGGACGTCCAGACGATCTTGTCATAAAACTAAATTTGCATAGTTGGAATCTGTTCCAACGGGTCTCCAATCTAGGTAGAAGCGTGTCTACGCCGTTGGGACCCTCCCCCGTTGGAGATCTCCCAAATTGGGATGATCTCCAACCTCCTACCTACTCCCTCTAAGCCTATTTAACCTCTAGGATTTTCCCTCCCCAACCCCTGGCTAAAATTCTTGGTAAATTGATTCCCCCTACATTGAAACATCCCTACTTTGCATTTGCATTAGTTTCATATTATTTTGTAGCAGGTACAACATTATTTTTCAACCGGAGCCAGCACCCATCGTCACCAACAAACCTGTCCAGATCGGAGGCGATCCTGTCAAATACAAGACGATTTCGTACTGATGCGAGACAATCTCGACTGCAATCCACATCGAGGCAATTAGTGCACGGAGTTTGTTTTTCTCACCTTTTTCTCTGTCATCTTATGCTGCAAATTAGACAATTTATTCAGTTTTTACATTATTTTGCATCTGGAGTTCACCCATTTAGCCTAGATTGCATATTAAGATCATGTTTTATCATTTAAGTACAATAATTTGCTTTAATTTCTGTTCTTAAATATTGTTTAGTATTCATATTGCTATTTGGTGTAATTTGCCTCTATTTGCATAGTAGGATTTCTTGTATTTTGTATCTATTTTCTGTTTTGCAGGTTTCTGACGAATTCATCAGACGAATTCATCAGATCTCGGATGATTCTGTCAGTCTTAGACGATTTTGTCAGATTCCAGATGAATCTATCAGTTTTCGGATGATTCTGTCAGATTGCAGGCGATTCTGTCGAATTCCAGACGATCCAGACTGCCTCAAATGTCAGAATCTTCTTTAGACATCCGGATCAGGTATTCCCCATTTTTCTCCTGTAAATTCTCTATTTTTTGCTTTCAAATTTGTTTGTTGTATTCATGAAAATTGCATTTTCATGTAGTTTAATTTAGATTCATTCGGCCAAACCTAGGATGAATGTTTAAGATCAAAACAAACTCATCTAAACACATTCCAAAACCTAGGCGTGGAAACTGCCATTAAATTTTTCCTGGTGAACCCACCATCCATCGAAAAATCACCAAAATACACCTCCCTTGAGAGGCGGGACCTTCGTAAAGTCCTCTCATCCGAGGTACCGCATCATCCTTTTCCCATCCTCCTTCCGGGCATGGATCCAATAGCCTGAAGGTAGGGATGCGAAAAATTTGGAGCGATACAGAGTCAATGCACAAAACACCACACACACATGAGATAAGGATTTTATGTGGAAACCAGGGTTATGCATAAG
Organism: Wollemia nobilis; assembly: GCA_028583015.1. Lineage (NCBI taxonomy): Eukaryota > Viridiplantae > Streptophyta > Pinopsida > Araucariales > Araucariaceae > Wollemia > Wollemia nobilis. Next base: position 377,425 of record JAQPPZ010001736.1, on the reverse strand, counting down.
GGGTTGGACTCAAAATATACTTGTAAAAAATAGGTGAATCCTAATCAAAATCAAGGTGAATCATGGATAATTCTAAGCAAATCAAATCGAGCATCTTCATACCAAAATTTGGGGTATTTGAAGCCCTAAAATGTAAGGTCATATTTGGGGCCACTTTTGACCTATTAAATCATATTATAAATTCATAAAAACACCACCATTATATGAGGCTTTAAAAGATCTTTCCAACGAGTACAAATATACCTATTTTTGGATATATATTATGGTGAATTGACCCTAAGAAAATATTGGTCCTAAAAATATTAGGCGAATGGGCTGACGTCAAGGGTCCTCATATTCACAAATTTTCAATTTTGAAAATCCTAATATTTGTCCAATTTATGAATATTCACCACTATGCACAACCTTGGTGGAAACACCCTTTCAAGAAAAAACCATAAAAAATATTGCTTATATCACTTCAAAAGAGTTCATAGGCACCAACCCATAGGAGACACCAATCTCCTTATACAAAAATATAAGCACCAACCTATGGGAGACACCAATATCCTTGAGGCACCAATATCATATCTAAAGGTACCAACATTCGAATAAAGATATACAAAATATTGAAGAAATAATCCACAATATTGCTCCACAAATCCCTTATAAAACTGTTTAAACACTTTATACACAACTGATCAACGAAATTACATAGGTTTGCTATAAAACTACCCACAGATCTGATCAAAAACTTGTATATATCTTCTAATCAAAAAGCTCACTCAAGTCTGCTCCAAAATTATGATTATTAAAGGCATCAACTTCTGCTCACAAATATGATAAAAAACCTCACTCAAGTCTGCTACAAAATTTGATCATTAATGGCATCAAATTCTCCTTACAATTTTGGTCTTTAATGGCATACAAGATTGTTCATAATTTTGGCCTTTAATGGCAAACAAGACTGCACATAATTCAATCAAAAGGTTTTCTTGGATCTACACTCTAATCTCTACTCATCAAGATATTATAATTCCTACTATATCTTACTTTACCCTACTCATGTATCTCAAAGACATTCAATTCAATTCATTATTTAGAAATGAACTCTAGCCTTGTATTTATAGAGGATGCAAATTTTCAAATGCAAACCTTTCACCTTCTTGCTTTTGGCACCCAAGAGATCGGCCCACTCGAGAGACACATTTTTGAATTTTAAATTTCAAAGAGATATTTGTTTCAAACATCAACATTTTAAATGAATATTTAAATATTTAATTTAAATATGTCACACTTTGGCTGTGCACCCCTCAAGGGTGGGTTTAAATATTTAAAAGTTTTAAAATCAAGTAAAACCTTTGATTCCTTATGGGTGGGTTTAAATATTTAAAATTTTTTAAATCAAATAAACCCTTTGATTCCTTATGGGTGGGTTTAAATATTTAAATAATTTAAAAATAAGTAAACCCTTTGATTCCTTATGGGTGGGTTTAAATTTTTATATATTTTTAAATCAAGTGAACCCTTTGATTCCTTTTGGGTGGGTTTAAATATTTAAATATTTTAAAAACAATTACCTATAATTAAATCACCCTTGAAAAAAAATTGCCTTGAATAATTTTCCCAAGCACGCCACCATTTACGAGTAACCAAATCAGCCTTTGACATCAATGAAAATTCAATAGTGAATAATTCTAACAAGATGTTGCTCAATATATTTTGTTTAGGGCACTGCTTTTTGAATGCTCTCTACCTTTCATTAAATTATCTTGTTGTGCTAATTTTCTAGGGCTCCAATTTTGGCTATGTTCAATAGTCAAATGATTTACTTACATGCTTCTCTTTATTGTTGTGTTGAATAGAATAGCATTGTCTTATTAAACCGAATAACATTACCTTGCAATAATTTAGATTCAATGGAATTCCTATACAAAATATTGGATTGCAATAGCATGTAGTTATGACAGATTATTCAGTTTTTCTTGGTACAATTCCTACAAATATGCTCAAACATTTACTAACTCCTCCAAGTGATGCATCAATATTAGGTAATTAGTTTAACATAAATCTACAGTGTCGATTTTGGAAATGAACTTTTAAGTTGGCTAGCCTATGATGAACAAGACACCCTAAAATTAAAGTAGGATGCAAAATATTGTAGAGAGTATGGCAATCCACCAACTTCCAGCCATGTAGCATGAATCACAACCCTTCAACTGAATACCTTTAATCAGATTGCAACTTTCACACATCTTGTAAACGTGTTCCATGACTACCTTCAAACATGTTTCCTTTTTATGCTTCTATTCACAAAACAACTTGTATCTTCTCCAATATATAAGCTATACAAGAAGAACCACAATCTATAGAATATTAATATGCAAAGAACTTCTTCAATATATCTTCTCTTCCAATCTCAAATAGTAAAATCCTTACTTTGATACCACTGTTCCTCCTAGGACTATTTGCTCACATGAATCTTATCTCATATCAAGAATAAATCACATAAATGCCTCACATAAAATAACAATGAATTACAAAAATGGAATATATCACAAATATATTTCTAATATATTCTATATCACAGGATTACAAGAATGATATTGATTGATTACATTGCATGGAGATATGTCTCCAATATATAATTTTACATGAATTTTTAGTACTTTGTCTATTTCTCTCCTCAAACATCCATGAGATGCATATTTTCATATTACTTTCATAAATATATAACTCTCATCTTTCCACATATCAATATGACCCTTCATTCTCTATCTTGATACCTTGCACTTTCTCTCACATTGACACATACATTATATAAAATATAAATCAAATACCAAACTAATATTTACAAGGGGGTCAAATAATGTAATAAGTCCAACACCCCCCTGTATAACATTATTTGGTATGAAGGCTTTTTTTCTTCATTATCTAATTCTTCTTTCTCTTCATTCTTCAACTCTGACTTTTGCATGGATGGATATATGCAACCTTCATTAGATCTTCCTTTATAAATTATCTATATCTACCTCTATAGCAATGTATCTAAGTAGTCTCTAGGTCTCCTCTATATTATAATTATCTTTTGGTCATACACTAGAACATTCATAAGACTATCATATATGTAGGATCATCACTATAGGTGATTTCACTATAGGTCACCTCCCAAGGTATGCTTGGGTCATAATCATTCATTTCATATTTCTTCATGATAAGATCAATATAATTCTTTACATTCAGTGAAATTTTATTTTTTATCACACTTTTTTTCCTTTTGTAAAACCATAAAACATTCCTTTTATCTTATCCCATTCACTCATACTTATCCATCCACAATGATTTTTTCTTTATTTTATAGAAGAAAAGTGAAGGTTTCTTGAACGTAAATCTCAACTGCAATTTGGAGGAGTTTCCTACCAAATTTTTGAGAATTCAAGGACAACATTTTGAAGGATAAATTGAATACTTAGCAATCTAAAGATTTCAAATTTGAGGAAATAAAAAAATCAGCAATTTGGTCAGAATTAGTAGCTACTAGGTTTCATATTTTAAGGGTGAATCCTGAAGGAGAGTTGAAGCCACCAAACTATAGTTTCAAGCAACAATTTAGAGAAGGTTCAAAGCTACAAATAGGTGAGCTAAAGAGCTATTTTTGGACAGCCAAGAAGAGCTGCAATTTCATCTAGTACAAGAAAACATTTAGGTGATCCAAATCACCAAGAATATCACTATCAAATCAAGGTATGCAACTTAGGTGCAAAAGGTTCATTATTTGAACTCTTATATTTGATTTATTATTAAGGTTATCAAGCACCAAGTTCAAGGTTTAAAAGTTGCATAAATAGTTTTAAATTAAAATTCTTCAAGGTAGTGTATAAGTTAACTTCTACAAGGTTCAAACATGCACATAAAAATATAAGTTAGATATATTTCAAGAGAAATAAAATATCAACTTTCTATTTTCTATTGAAGGTGAAAGAAAACTCTATTCTAAAGGCTAGATAGCATATACAAGAGTGCATAATATTATCATTCACAAGGCACTCTATTTACAAGGATTAAAATATTGGAATCATTATTGAAAGTTAACCAAGCTAAGAAAAATAGTAGAAAATTGCCAAGGATTAGAAGGCAATATTGAAACCCGTATTATCTCAAATTGCAAATAAAGTAGAAGCAACTATTTCATGAAGGTAAGTACATTAGTTTAAATTACATAGGGTAAGCATTAGTGCATCTAGATTTTTAAAGAGCACCTCATTAGAGCCATAAAATAGAGCTCTAAGGTTAGTATCTCCATAGTGAAAAGGAGATATTTCAAACACTATCTATCTGCACATTTATTATCAAGCAATTTAGTTTTTTGCTTAAGAAAATAAGTCATTAAAATTAGGTGAAAGTAAAATATTGATTTTAGACTTATCAAGGACTATTAAGATAAACACAGGAGAACTAACTAGAAAAATTAAAGCCTTTAGTAAAGGTAAAAATAAGGTGCATCTAGAATTTAGTAGTCCATGGTGAAGGTAAGATAAAGAATTACAATAAATAAAAACCAAAGAAACGTAATCGAAAGGGTCATATTCCAATATAATGAGTATTGTTGGGCATGGTTTCTATTCAACCCATGCAACATCATTGACGCATTGGAGAAAGCATCATTCAGACTAAGACATAATCTTCATTCTTCCCACATAATAGCATCAACTTGCACTAAGGCAAACATCCTCGTTCAATATTTATATATAGTATAGAAGATCCATACAGGTTGTAAGGTATAACCAATAATATTGGACCATCGAAGGAGACACATCAAATTACAACATTGAATCAACAAGGGCTGAACTAGCTTCATAAGGAATAAGAAAAGAAGTCATTGGTTGGTCGAATACTTCCTACAAGCCATAGCACACTTCTAGTTTGCACCTAAAAAAATTAGAGAACAAGACATATTTGCACCATCATATCCTTTTCTAAGAACTTGGAAGGATTTCCATCACATCTCTACCATCGAAGGTATTGAGAAAGAAGTACAATGAGTGAATATTAGAAGAAAAATTAGGGTGTAGTGGTTGAAACACATCCACCACATAGATAAAATACCTCATAACATTGGGGCAAGAAAAATGTGAAGATACCTTGTTTTTTAAGACACCTCATGCACATTACCATTAAGATAAAGAAGTTATGTTGAGCACTCATAAATCAAGCATATAATGCTCTCAAGAAGCATTAGACTTACCTCAAAGGCATTGAAGGAAGAATAATAAATATTGGTGCCACTTGGCATAGTCATTGGAAGAATAAGGCACTCCAAGATACATTGAAGAATTTTAGTGTCACTTGGTACTACCCTCCTTGCATGTCAGTTAAAAATAAATAGGATAAGCACATAAAAAAGGCCCATATATAGCACTAATTTGGAGACCATTAATAACAAGGAGCACACAAGGAAAGCAATGAAAACATAAGTTGAAAGAGATAAGAGCATATGCAACACAAAATAAGAGCACACAAATCATTTACATAGAGAAGAAAGGAGTCAATCTCACACTGTGTGCTGATGAAAAGGAATCAATCACCATTAATGCATAGTAAACTATAGTGAGTGCAGTGATATTGCACATTAGAATTGGATCTTAAAAGGTATGAGTTATCTTCAAAAATATTGTAAATTTCAAAGGTGAAATTAAGGCATATATATTAAAGTTGATATCAATCAAGTTTTATACTCTAGGGCTATTGAATAGTAGGAGTAATAAGGTGTTGAAAGAAACCCTAGAAAGTATATTGAATGCCTTAGTAAAGGAATAGAAAATAGAAGAATTAGAACCATTACTATTATTGCTTCAAATATTTGCAAATAATAAAACAAGGAGTGAATTTTAAATTGCAAGTACATAGCTTTTCTAAATTTCTAAACTAGGGAGATATAAGGAATCATACACCAAATTGAATCTATAGAAATTTAGAAACTACACTATATAAAGGTTGAAGAAATCTAAAATTTAAAATTTGGAAAATTAATTTTATTAGTCTCATATTCAAATTGAAGAGACTTAAAGAATGCAACTTAAATATCTTAAATATATTGAAAGTCTTATCCATTGGAATTACATATTTAAGCTTTCTACAAGGGAATATAATACAATTGATTTAAAGTGATAGGAGTTGAACATTATATCAAACTTGTCATAAAATTACTAAGGAGACAAAAGTTATTCAACTCAATCTAAGAAAGCTAAAGTCTACTACCAAGATATCATACTCAAAATACTAGGGAGTCATAAGGTAGTCCACAAGTTTTTAAACCATGACAACAAATAAGTTTATCCTTATAGAATCACAACTACTTAAAGGACCTAATTACTCTTCATGGAAAAACAAAGTAAGAGCAATACTGATAGTTGAAAAACTTTGGGATATTGTTAAAGGAGCTAAAACAAAACCTACTTTAGATGAAAGTGAGATTCAAAAGTTTGAATAAAATGAAGCAAAAGCACTAATGATCATAACTTTTGCAATCACAAATGAAATACAACCTTATATTAGTTCAACAACATCTATAGATGCCTGGAAAACCTTATCCAATATTTTTGAAGGAAAGAATAAAGCTACTATCTTAAATATTCAAACTCAATTGAATTCTATGAAAGTCAATAGTGGTGAAAGTGTAGAACTATTCCTAAGGAAAGTAGCAGATATAAAAGGAAAATTGTTAACCTTACAAGAAGAGGCTGAAGATATGTTTCTTGTTCAAGTAACTTTGAGAGTACTTTCAGATAACTAAAAATATTTAATTCCATATTACAAAGTATAACTAAAGATACATCTTTTGATGAGTTAGTCAACATTCTTCAAGAATATGAGGTGGAAAATATAGTTAAATATAAAATGACTAACAATGCATTGGTTTCAAAAGATAATCCATAGGGAAATATTGCATCATCCTCAAGAGGATGAAGACCATGGAATAATAGATATTATCAGGTTTGCAGGAAGAAAGGGCATAATACCAATTACTATAGATTCAATCCTAGAAATTAGTATCAAGATAATCATATAAACCATGGAAGCCAACTAAATGGGCCATTCCAGTCAATGAAATACCATATTCAACATAATCCTCATCAACAATAGTTTTAGTAGAATCAACACAGTTGTCTCCAACTACAATATAGAGAATAAAAATAAAAAGGACATTTGGTTCAAGAGATTTAAGAAATACAAGAAATAGAAGAATCCACAGATGAACATGAAGTTAAAGCTCTCTCAACAAAGATAGTATCTTATGAAGATACTAACTATTTACTTGATCATCTACAAATCAAAGAAGAAGAAGAAGAACCTGATCGAGCTAAAGATAAAGATCCATATTGAAGACTAAAGTCTTCAATAGCCAAATAATGTAATATAGGGGAGTTTTGGAATATATTACATTATTTGGTGCTTGCTAATGTACCATCATGGGCACATGTTTAGATTAGAAGTTTATCTTAGATTACGATTTAAGTATTTGCTTAAAGCAATGTAATAAATACACAAGTATTATTAGAATGGGCAATGATGTAAATGTGCATGTTGTCCACATGTACATGGGTCCTAAAATATAATATTGAGGTGTCATAGGAATATGGAATTCCAAGAGTCATGTATCACTATAAATAGGTCTTCTTAGAGTAGAAGAATGTGTGGCATTTTGGAGTGCATGAGGTAGAGTAGTAGTAGTTACAATGTAGTGTATTTTTGTAATATGGAGTGTTATAGACCTCCATTTCATAGCATTGTATATTTTCATGAGATTTCATTAATGGCTATTTCTTGAGTATTTTCAGAAGTTTCTCATCATATTTTCATGCTTATTAGTTAACCATTATCATAGTTATAACATTGCATGCTTATTTCATTACTTGTGGTTGCATTTCCTTAAATTTTATAGCTTCAAAATTTAACAATCATGAACTATACTCAAATAATTTGAGTTGCACTCTATATATTTTCTTTTTGTGTCACAACATGCATTTACTATCATAGGTTCCAAGTCCTTACTGAATTCCTCATTACTTGATAATTGACATATGTGATTTTACATAATATTTTTGTGTGCAAATTTTAATTGTGCAACATACCCTAGATAATTACTCCAATCTCTCTTATACCCTTTAGAAGATTCTTGGTCTTGTTCCTTCCTAGCCAATGTATTATACTTACAAGATTTTGTATTATGTCCTTTTTCATAAATATGACAACATTTGTTTTGTTTTTGATTTTGTGATAAAGTGTAAAATTATTTATCTACTACAATATCCTTATTACATGACTCATTGTCAAAGAATATGTATTAACTCCTCAAATAATATATTTTTGTTTGATACTAGAAGAGATGTGGCCAATATTTTGAATGATTCACGAAGTGCTTTAAGTACAATTGAAACTAAAATTTTATCTTCAACCTTTTCTCTTAAAGGTATGCAATTTTAATTTTAAGTCTAATATCCTTTGAATAAAATGTTCTATGTTTTATCCATCATGAACTTTTAGTGCATAAAATTGTGATTATAGATGTAAAATGGTTGCTTTATTATTTCTTTCAAATATCGTACACAAATTTTTCCATGCAGTTTTTGAAGTTTCTACTTCACTAATGTGTGTTTGAATTTCATATGATATGTTGAATAGATTTAACATAAGAGATTTAGCATCATCATATTTAAATTTTTGAATTCCTATTTTATCTTCTAGAATGTTTCTCTTTCCATTCACCACATTCTAGAGTTTTACAACAATGAGTATTGAACTCATTTTATTTTTCATGGGGTAAAATTAGCCCCTTTAATAATTGACATTCAAAAAAGAAAATTATTTTATTTGTTATTTCCTTTGAAATTGACAAATTTATATCTCCATAATTGAAATTGAAAAAACTAAAATTTTGAATTTAATTTTGTAAACTTTTGAAGTAGTAATCCTCTTAACTCCCTATTAAATCAAATCAAATCCAAAAAATTCAAAACCTATTTGAAGCAGAAAATCTTATGACTCCCAAGTTCAAATAATAACTCTAAACGCTCAAATTCTCTTCTATTTTTTATTTTATTTTTATTTTTATTTAACCTTCGATGTTAAAAATATTTTAACTCCCTAATTAAAAAATGAAGTCTGCAAATTTTGTTTATCTAAGTTTTGGTGTAGAAATCCTTTGTCTCCCAAAAATTTAATTTTACAAAAAAATAAAACTTTTATTTTTTCAAAACTTTTCAAAAATGAAAGCAAATTAAATTATTTTTATTCCTTATCATTCCATTCTCAATCAAGGAATTCAAAAATTAAATATTCAAATTAAACAACTTATTACTCTAACTATATCTAAATAAACTTTAATTTAATAAAATCTATTCTATTTATCACTCTAATAGGCCTAAGTGAAGTTAATAAAACCAATAAACATTACTTATAACTCCATTTATTTAATAAATTATCTAACCTCTACCTTATAACTCCTGATATTAATAACCCTAAAAATCATAAATACCTTTATCAACCTCCTATGCATTCATGTTTAGTTTTGATTGTAAAAGCTTTTTCAAATACCAACAAACAACTACTAATGAGATACATGTCTCTAGGGTGATTCAATTTGGAATGTTTCAACTATTAGCATGTAGAGATATCATTACACTTTGAGGTGACATCCATCCTACCAATTGTTGTTTTCTATCAATTTCTAAAACTAAAAACTATGCTTTGGGTGTTGCAAACATAACTAAAATATACTTTACACTCAAGTTCAATTTTGATACTTATGCTCACCAACCAAATGTTTCACTCTCTACTGTTTCACATTTCTAAGTCTAACGTTAAAAATTCCACTTGCATATTTCCTTCTCTTTCAAACTAAAACAAACAATGCTGCACATTTCTCATTGCTCTGCTCTCTATTGATATCACACTTGATTCTAGAATGCTATCTAATGTTGTTGTTCAACATAGGATGCTATGTGATGTTTCTTTTTGATACTTGGATGTTCAAGACACTACACACTATACAATATCCTAATCATTATCCAATGTCTTGGGTGATGCTGAATATACTTTGTTCAAAGCATTATCTAATACCCTTTGCTCAAGGTACTATCTAATATCTCGAATGTTGCTCAGTATATTTTGCTCAGTATATTTCTTATGTATTTGAATGCTATCCACCTTGCATTAAATTATCTTGCTGTGCTAATTTTCTATGGCTCTAAGTATGGTCATGTTCAACAACTAAATAATTTACTTACATGCTTCTCTTTAACATTATGTTGAATAGAATATCATTGTCTTATTGAACCAAATTATGCTACCTAAAACCATTCAAAAGTCCATATTTAATAAATGTAGAAACGCCGCTTTCTATTGAATATAAAATGAGGTTACAAGATGAATCCTTTTATAATTTTTCTCTTAATGCTACAAATGGATCTTCCCTAAGGAAGCCCTTTTCAAAATGGTTGTAAGTAGTTGGATCTGCCTTTTGTATGTTCCTTAGTGCAGGTGGGCTTCTTGTGCATGGGTCACCACTGGTTTGATTTATCCTTTGCACCTATTGGACCTACAAAATGGGTTAGAGAATTTGGGAGATTGCCTTGGTCAAACACCATGTTTATGCAGACAAAAGACTCTAAAATAAGCTTAAAACATGATTAAAACTATACAAACCCATGAAAACCATAAAAGGAATCATATTTACCTATTCGGTGACCTTAGCATTGTTGTAGCAAAAGTTCTCATGGGGGGTGCAAATTTATCTAGACCTAAAAGTTCACACGGGGGTGCAAACATTTTTTTTTTGACCAAACTTACCAAATATGATGAGAGAAGGTAAGCTAATTTCATGCTTACCATAGTATTAACTAACTTAATATAGAGAATTTGATGAGAGAAGGTAAGATAATTTATTGGTAATAAAATTAACCAAACCTTGGAGCATGAGACTTTGGACTTCCATTAAGAATTATTGTTATTTCATAATACACTAACCCATTGAGGTCGAAATCCAATGTCTGTGGAGAACCCACACCTCATGTAGAGTGACACAATAAGTAACATGGGTGAAGGGATTACCTATTAGATAACATTTTGTATTTTTATCTAATATTGGCTCCTCGTCTGGTTCATATAGGATGCACAAAGGCCTTTGTGAGCTAAGGCATGCTTTTCTTGGAAGAATTATAGGGAAAGGAATTGAAATGAAAGTAAAAAATGCAAAAAAAGTAAAGGAACAAGAAAGTAAACTTTTCAAAAAGTAAACCTAAGCTATAGAGGTGATGCACCAAGAATAAATTCCCCCTCTTGACTACATGAAATGGCTTAAAATAAACACATTTTTTACAGTCTAATAGATAGAATTAAACACACTAAATTCCATAAAACCCATAATCAGAAACACATTAAAGAAGTAGGAAAAAGTGAAATTAGTCACAAATTCCATTCATGTGCCAAAATAATTACAAGGCATGCAACCTAGAGAGGCTCAATGCTCCTTAGATAATATATCAAGTGTTGATTGCCACTCATTACAACCATCAAGGAAGGATGAAAGGAAAAAATCCACAAGACCAGATAAGAGGTATGAATAGACAACTCTCAATTCCTTTACAATGCATATTCAAGCCTATTTATAAGACAAGAGGAAGGTTCTCCCCATCTAAAATATTGTGCAAAATGTTTGCAAATTCTCCTTTTATCTATAGCTAAAATAATTGTACAATCAATATTGGTATCTTTGGGGTCTTTGGATTTGAGGACATCAATTCTAGAGGCTTCCAGGCCTTTGAATGATAAGGGCATCAATGCTAGAGGCTTCCAAGCCTTTGAATGATAAATATTTGCTAACATACCTCATTTTTTCTATGTTGGGGTGGTTGCACTATTAAAATATCACTAGGTTACCTATAGAATATTCCACTTGATGACATAGTGGGCATGTAATCCCTATCTAGCTTAATATGGTAGTGTAGGCTAGCCCATGTGATGGATGATCATCACAACTACCACGTAGTTAGCTTTGACAGACTAGGCCATAGAAAATAAATTTGGTAGCTAATGGTATATGTCCTCTTAAATTCCATTTAATTTTCCTTCTTATATATGTGGGTAGTTTCCATGTGTCCTTGGTTGAGATAATATATTTTTCATCCATTAGAGGGCCTTCTTTGAATGGAAACTGACATCTTCTTTTTTTAGCTTTTGACTGGCCACCACATATCCAACTTTGTATTATGTTTATGCCTCTTATATTTTCTATGTTTTTCTCCATTGAAATGACTACATGGAATATTAGATAAAAATTTGATATCCTACAGTCCTTGGTGCCTTCAATGTTGTTGACTTTAGGTGGAAGATGAGTGTTAACCATTAATGGAGGATCTAATGGTATAAGTGTAGGAGAAGTTAAATTTTCCATTCTATAGTATATGAACCTATTTTTAGGGGCCTCCTAAGACATATTCCAAGTATCCCCATAGAGATCTAAGCATTGATTAGAGCACTAGATAAACCAAGGGGTGACTTTTACTTGGGTAAGAGAAAATCATTTGTCAAGTTCTATAGGTTCTATAGAAATCCTTTCAAATTGCCTACACATGCACCCAACTACATATTTAATTTTGAGTTTGGTTTGAGCTAAACTATGTAGACAAAAAAAAAAATTAGAATTTTATAAAATTTGATAAAAGCTCCTTAAATATATTCCATAAATAAATAATGAAATGTCTAGCTCAAATGTAGGTTATAATAACTTGTCTAGGGAAGTTACTAGATTACTCATCCTATTATCTAGGAGCAATTTTATTTGGCATAATATTTTAAAATTCAATCAAGTATAAGTATGTGCATGATAACAGGCCTAACACTAAGAAGCCAAGGAGCCTAGATGAATAACATGCCAAGGCTAGGATTAATATTCCATGTGACTATGAACTTCATAAATGGTAGAAAAATCCCCCTCTATGGTTTGAATTATATGCTAAATAAATGATAAAATTTGACTTTGGTCTAGGAAATAAGCTAAATCATTACATAATGTATGCCTTAACAAAGCAAAACTAGACTCTGAAAAATTTAGCTTACCACCACAGGAGGCATAAAACAAACATAATAAATAAGCCTATGATACAAGTTTTATTTGATAAAAATATCTAGAACATAGGATACATAACACCCTAAATATAGGAAGGAAAAATAAACTCTAATAGATATTCATCCATCATTCCCTATAACACTTTCTTAGGTAGCCCCACTACCATGGCATAAATTAGTAATATACTTGTAATGACAAATGATACCACTATGGCTTACAAAAGTATGGAATTTGAAGCAATATGAGTATGAAAAATTCCTAGGAACTAAGAGAACAAAGATAGATACTAATTTTGGTCCTTTAATGGCTCAATATGCTAGAGCAATAGAAGAAAGTGAAATTTTAGATAACCCTAAAGAGGAGGAAATTGAAATAGAATGTAAATACAATTTTGAAAACTAGAATTAGAGGTAAAAAATATGTTCCAAATGTTGCCAAAGAGGATACAAAGATAGGGAATACTTTACTATTGAGGAAGAAGCAATGAAAGAAAATTCCATTGTTTTAGAGGCTCCAATTGCTTATTCTACTATCCCTCAATCACTTCCACCATAATTCCATCTACCAATTTTTTCATTCTTACTACTTTATTTTCCTCTTCTACTTCTTCTCATCCCTTATTTTCTATTCCCTTACTTATTTTTCTATGCTTACCCCATAAATAATAATAATAATGACATAGATAGGCTAGTTCATATCTGCATCTCATTCATCACCTGCTACTCAATCATGATCACCAATACCATCCATTCCATACTAATTTCTTGGAATCTTCAAATAAGATATAAGCATAATTCACAATAACAATGGAAAAATTAAATAACATAAGTGCTTATAAAGATCACTGAAAGGAAATATACCAAAATTATATTATCACATACCTCTTTGAGGAGGTAAACTTATTATAAGCAAATACTCATTACAATATGAAAATATGAGATGATACATTCCTTTTACCCTTGTCTTTTTAAAGAATCATATTTACAACTAAGTAATTGTTACTATAGACATGTAAAATTGACCCATCAAAATGAGTTAATTCTTCCTTAGATCCTTAGCAAGCCATCCAAACTTACCTAGTACAAATTTGGGGCCCTGTTCTCCTCTTCCTTTGCTCTTTTTCCCTAACCTTACCAAATTTATGCCTAGTCCATATGGAGCACAAATATAGCTTACTAGATTCACGTTTTGTAATGGAAAGGCATGAATTGGGTGTTCTAGGGGTTTTTCTACCAAAATTCCCTCCCCTCATCGATCTGCTTTGGGGTTGACCCTTGCCCATGGTGACATTTTATTTTTTGTCTATTTTTACCTCTAAAACTCTTATAAATAGAACATTGTATTCCCTATTTTTCCCCAAAATATTTTATTAAGAATTTAATTCTTGACTCACTTATTGCTTACGCTAACAAGTGCTCATCTACTATGGATTACTATTTTGTTGTTTTGTGCTTTGGTGTTGGCTACCCTTGGGTATTAAGTGGAGGAATTTTGATGATTGGAGGGATATATCATTTAGGAGTGATTCTTACACCTCTTCATTGCTCCTTAATTTCTCCATCAACCCATAAGGTTCTTTTTTCACATTATTAGTTTGTATATATATATATATATATATATATTTGCTATTTTGCATTACATTTTTTGTTGTTTTGAGACCCAAAAAGGGCATCTAAACAAAATTCATGTCCAACCTATATAGGGAATAAATTTGGTAGGCCATATTCATGCTACCCATTTATAGGGTGTGTTGTGGCTGATCCACAACACACCCCAAAATTGGGGACCCACCTTTTTTGCATGCTTTCAAAGAAGACCACAGTGGCCCAGATGCTAAAAAAATCAAAGGAAGAGCAAAATATAGCACGAAAAAGAAAAGTTGTCGCGATATCGCGACATGTTGCTCCGTCACGACCAAAAAAAAAAAGTTGTCGCGATATCGCGACATGTTGCTCCGTCGCGTCCAAAAATGAAAAGTTGTCGCGATATCGCGACATGTTGCTCCGTCGCGACCAGAAATGAAAAATTGTCGCGATATCGCGACATGTCAAGCTTTCACGGCCTAGGCAGGCAGGAAGAGGTGTTGATGAGAAAATTGTCACGATATCGTGACGTGTTGTGAAATCGTGGGTCATAGAGGAGAGAGAAAGACAGAATGGAAAATTGTCGCGAAATCGCGACATGTCACAAAATCGTGGTCAAACTAGTCAAACAGGGCAAGGCACTAAAGTTGTCGCGATATCGCGACATGTCATGTTTTCACGACCTGAAGCAGCAAAGGGGTACGAAGCAAAAAATGTCGCGATATCGCGACAGGTCGCGTTTTCGTGGCTCCAAGCAGTGAAATGGTATGGAAGGAAAATATGTCATGATTTCGTGACATGTCGCAATTTTGCGGCCAAATATAGTAAGCATCCAAGGGGTACGAAGATGAAAAGCGTCGTGATTTATCGACATGAAGCAGCGAGACAGCCTGAAAGAGAAAAGTGTCACGATTTCGCGATAGGAAGCAGTGAGATGATGCCGAATGAAAAAGTGTCACGATTTCGTGACATGTCACGTTTTCATGGCCAGGTACAGGGAAACACAGCAAAATGAAAAGGCGTCACGATTTCGTGACAGGTTGCATCCTCACAGCTCGAAACAGAAAAACGTCGCGATTTCGCGACAGGTTGCATTTGCAAGGCTGTTGACAGGAAAATGTCATGATTTCGTGACATGTCTTATTTTCGCTGTGCATGAAGGCAGGAAAGGTTGCGGGCATAAAAATGTCATGATTTTGTGACATGTCTCATTTTTGCGATGCATGAAGGCGGACAAGGTTGTTGGCAGGAAAATGTCGCGATATCGCGACATGTCACGTTTTTGCGATGAAAGTAGAGGAGCAAAGTTGCATGCATAAAAACGTCACGATATCGCGACATGCTATTTTTTTGTCGTGATTTACACGGGGCCGTTACAGAACATGCAGAAAAGTGCGGAACACGTGGCGTACATGTGTAAGGGCTGCAGAGGCGTTACAGTTCACAAGAGAAGATCAAGCGTCTCAATGTCGAGCATAAATTCAAAAGCAATGGAAAGGCGGGGAAGGTGAAACGAAGCAATCTGGAAGACGAAATGAACCATCATGGAAGGAGAAGCAATTTACCAAAACTTTAAAAGTGGAAGCATAGATTGGTACGAGGGTCGAAAACCGTTGCGAGCAGAGTTGCAGTGCCGAAGGCGAGAAGCCATTCTGGGCCTGCTTAGGAGTGTTTTTCTTCCCCTTTTTCTGGTTTTGAGAAAACTAGAGATTCTGTTATTGTAAAATGACCAATTTTTAATACAAAAAATTCAGAGAGTTGCACCTCATTGGCAAGAAAGAAGGAGTTGTTTTCTGCATGCAGGATTAAATGTTTATCTTTCCCCTTTTCAGATTTCTAGGCTTATAGGTGAAGTTTAATGCAAGTTCTCTTGGTTGCTTCATGCGAATGTCTAAATCTGAAATCACAGTTAAAACCCCAGAGACCAGCACTTAACTTATCTGGATTGTGCGTGTTTTGCAGGTTCAATAAGTTAGGTTGCATGCATGGAAACCTCATTAGCTTCGGTTTTGTCAGAATAGGATTGCATCACCCTGAATGCATTTCATTTTACTTTTGCATTTTATTTTCATTTTTTTTCTGCACTTTATTTTATTTACAGGCATTAAAATAAAATAAAAAAATAAAAAACTAAAAAATCTCAAAGTCAAAAAATAGAAAATTTCCATTTCTAGGCCAGAATTTCATTTTACAGTTTTGTTTTTCATTCATGAGCAGATGATGATATTCCCTTCATAAAATTCCAATTTCATTGAAGGGGTTATGTTTCAAGGCATTTCATCAGTTTCCATTTTGAAATTACAACTTGGTCATATAGAGATCAAATCATATTTGCTTTATTAGGGTTCAAAGAACAATCATTAAAGTTTCACAGTAAAATAAACCAGCATTGCCCCTTGTTTTCAGTTACTTGCAACCACTAAGGTGTTCCAAGCATTTTAATCGAATATCTTCATTTGAGATCATTAATACACAGATGTAAAATGCTAACATAGCGGAACCTTGGAGAAATTGTTTATTAAATTTCTTTGCAAGAGAGGATTTAGAACCCAAATCCTATCGGAGAGTGTGTTTTCACAATCGGGTGAAAATACCACTCAACAGATTGGCGCTAGAAGGAGGGTCGGATGGGTTTATTTTAGTGAGATTTAAAATTTTTGTATATTTCATGCCCTACTGATTGTTATCTTTAGCCTTCTAACACCACTCAACAGATTGGTGCTAGAAGGAGGGCATGAAAAGGTTTATTTTATCATGATTTTAGATGCTACGGGTTTATAATTGTTTAAGAGCTTTACATTGCTAAATATTTCAAGTCCATTTGATTAGCATCTTCGGCCTCCTCTAACACCACTCAACAGATTGGCGTTAAAAGGAGGGCCTGAACTGGTTTATTTCACGGTGATTTAAGTGCTACAGGGATTTAAATTTTGAATATTTCATGCCCTGTTAATTGTTATCTTTACTCCTCTAACACTCGGCAGATTGTTAAAAGGACGGCCTGAATTGGTTTACTTTATTCTATTTTAAGCAATTCAGGTATGCTGTATATTTTTCTGATTGTTCATACATAAACAATGTGATTTGATTTAATTTTGAAAATTTTGGTTTTGACTAACAAAGTGTTGTTTTCATGCAATTACTTTTCATTTGATTTTAATGAATACATCTCTTAGTTGATGCTAACTTGATTTTTTATACATTGCAGGTTGAATATTCAACAGATTTGGTTCTAAAATTACATTTTAAGTTTCACTAATGGCAACACTTGAGGAGCAAATGGTATCCCTAAGAGCTGAAATAGCATCTCTAAGAGAAAGAATGGTATCTACAATGGAGGATCATTATAAGGGTTTGTCTATACATGTGATACCCTATCATATTCCTAAAATGTTATTGGATTTTTTACGGTGTTTTAATCAAGAGGTGCCACTAGAATACTTGCAAAGACTGCATGTCTACAAGAATACATTGTGTCAATTCCAGATTTTCTATGAGGAGGTGGCTTGTAAGTTATTTGCATACATTTTGGATGATAGACCATTCTTTTGGTATAGCCAACTACCCATGGAGGTTAGGACTTCTTGGATACAACTAGAAGCAGCCTATCTTTATCATTTTGGTAATCAGAGTTGACTTAGAAATCTTGAAAAATCAGTTTACCTCCATATGTAAAGAGCCTAATGAATCCTTGAGTCAATTCAATGGAAGATTTCGTGAGTTGCACTCCCAAATGTGGGAAAATTTTAACACATTAGAAGAGGAAGCCATGGAAGTATACCTAGGAGCCATACACCCCACACTTGCTTCACACATTGAGGAAAAAATGAGTGGTTTGTCTCTAGAGAAAATCCATGAGATCTTGGAAGAGATAGAACGACAAGGTCTTGAAGAAGAAAAGGCACAACATGTTCATATGAGAGATTGTTCTTTTGATGCCAACCTACACCAACCATCAAATATAGCACCCTCCACTCCAATGATATCTAAGGTAAATGATCAAGGGGATGAATTTGAATATCCAAATTTTACAACCACCTTAGATGTAGTCCACGAGGAGGTGCAAATTGCTAAGCCAACATCCGCTAGTGAGGATTATGCAGAAATGATCTCATTCATAGAGATACATGATTATCCGGATGAAGGGGTTCTAAATTCAACAATGTTTGATATATGTGATAGGATGGAACCCACCATAGAATTGAATGAAGTGGTTGAAAGTGAAATGGAAAGAAAATCAATAAATAAATTTGAAGATATGATAGAATTTCACCACTTGTTCTTGGAAGATACTATTGATGAGATGTGTAAAATTAACAATCAAGAAATTCTTCACCCTCCAAATTATGATAAAATTGAATCATGGGTTACTAATTTGGACGATGATAGCCTTACAAATTTGAATTCAAGAAATGACCCACTTTTGGAAATAATTGAATCATCTAAGGAAGGTGAAGATGAATTTGATGAGAAACACATTGATGAAATGGAAGATGTTGAAGAAGTAGTTGAACGTCACCACTTGATTTTGAAAGAGGATTATTATGATGCTTGGAAGAAGTGGGAAGACTACACTCAATCCAAAACTACTAATGAAACTTGTGTGCCAATTGATATACTGGACAACATAATCGCCTACTTGAAGGAAGATATTACAACTCCTGTACAATTTGAGGATGTTTTGGAAGAGGGTTTCAAATCTCATCAAATTTTGGAAGATTATAATGATTCTATTACCAAGGACAAAGAAGAAAATGAATTGATGAATGAATCAAAAGATCATGTCACAAATATCATGGAATTTCATGCCATGGATCTGGATGACGATTTTCACAATGGTTGGGGGAGATATGATAATGCATTCTTTTCTCACATCCCTATAGATGAAACTCATATTTCACTTGATATGCAGGATGTTGAACCTTCTACATCATACGAAGATCTCATATTCACAAGATTTGAAAAGGTGACAAAATTCGATCATGTTGAATATAAATTCATTGAAGGTGCGGATGCAAGTTTGCATGATGATTTGGAGGATTCAAATGAAGAGATACCATGGATAGTGAACAAAGAATTGGAACCAAATGACAAAGAGATTGATCAATTGGAAGCAACTCAAATGAAGGATCATCAAGATGAGTCATGGGACATACACTTTGACCAAGAATGTTTGAGGATTGAAAAGGATGACCATATTTTGAATTTAAATAATGTTTATGGTGAAATGTCATTAAAGGTAAATGAAAAACAAGGTATAATTTTTAATCACACCTTTAATAACATTGTTTTAATGAATGGAAAAGAAGTTGATGCACTTGAATTGTTAAATCAAATTCATCAACAATTGCTAATCGAATCTAGGGTAAAAACTGTTAATGATCCTAATTTAGTAAATATCCTAGATGCTTGCAAACTGTTACACAAATTTGATTGGCCTACAAATTTGGAAAATAATTTGGCTTTAAAATTTGTAGAAATAGGCTCCTACTTACAAAATTGCATATTGGAAGAAGATAGCCTAATTCTAAATCAAAGATTGAGTTTTGAAATGGAAGTTTTAGAGAATAGACAAGATAAAATTGAATATCAATCATTGTCTAATCAATTTGAAAATTTGAAGCTCACCTATGGGAATACTAATGGAACTAAATTTAATTGGTGGGGTGAGAGAGGAAAGTTGAAGTGGGTTGCATTGTTTGGTCTTGTCTTGTTTTTGTTGGATTCCCACAACATTTGGCATGCATATCATGTTATATTTTTGTTAAAATGTTCTAATCATGTTTGGGATCCAGGAAAGTGATAGTCCAAGCTTTGCATCATCTTGTATTATAGTGTACATTTGTATATAGATTTTGGTTTTTGGTTTTGGGTTTGTGTTTTCAAGTTTCATTTTGGGATTGCTATTTGGATTTGGATTTAAGTTGTGTGTTGGTCCTTTGGACATTTTTGGTTTGTTTATGAAAAAAAAAAAATTGGTTTTGAGATGTCAACTTATGCCTAAAATCAGGAGAATATGAAACATTGGAATTGTGTTGTAGAAAGCTCCACAAGTAACACAAACATTTAAATGATATCGTTTGAATCTTGTGATGCATGAAGTTGTCAGTTTTGCACATTATGGTAAAGTAGATGATATATTCCAAAAGAAGCAGTGCATTCACATCTCATGTCACATTCCACATGGCATATATACATGTCATCTCAAGTTACATTTTCATTTCATGTGCAATCATTGAGAAGGTGTCGAATCCTCTTAGGGTTATTCTATAACATAAAACATAAAAAAATCCTAAGGTTGGGAACTGATGTCCGAACTATCTTGAACCAAGCACATTCCATGCACATTAAAAGAATCTTGAGCAAAATGGTCAAAACCATACTTGGATGAAAAGGTGAGGTGAAAAGAATATTTCATGTTTGTCCTATCATGCAACATAATCCTTGAAAAAGTGGTTTTTACCACTCCCATAAAAGCTTAAAGCCTAAAACCAGAGTAGTAAGGATAGGGTTAAATCCTCATCGAACTTAGGTTGAGGATCCAACTCCCCAAAGCTCTGATTTGACCTACATGGAGTAGTAAGGATAGGACATAATTCTCATCTCGCTTAGGTTGAGAATCCGATTCCCCAAAGCTTCCATTTTTCCCACTTCATCATAAAGCTTGGATTGGAAGGATAGTACTACATGTCCTCTGCAAAGGATGGGTAGTCATCCCAAAGGTCCAAGTAATAAAATTAACTAATATTTCCCATTTTGTCTTAATATTGGATTGGAAGGATCGTACTACATGTCCCTAGCAAGGATGGGTAGTCATCCCAAAGGTCCAAGAAGTAAAAAATTATATTTTCCTTTTTCTCCTTATTTTGGGTTGGGGGGGTTGTTCTACTTGTCCCTGGGAAGGATGGGTAGTCATCCCAAAGGTCCAAGAAATAAAAGAAAAAGAATGAATGAAGCCAAGCCAGGGATTATGGGGTTAAGTATGCTCATGCGTGGCAACATGTCTTGTCTAAAAGCAAGACCACTGATTGCTCATATGGATAGACTAGCCTGACCATTTCATCCATAATAGGTTAAATTATTTTGTTCAAGATGAGGTAATGAACTCCAAATCAGAATAGTAAGGATAGGGTTAAATTCCCATCTCGCTTAGGTTGGGAATCCTATTCCCCAAAGTTCTGATTTCACTTACACTTGCACATGGGTTCAAGATGGTAGTGACACATAACCAACTTTGGGATCTAATAAATTAATTCAGTAGACATATATTTTGGTCCTAAGAGGGTTTGACAACTTTAATATGTTTGTTCATGATATTAGAAGGTTTGAGCCTTTGCAATGCAGGTTGTTATATCTTTAGCATCTTCATCATGCATCAAATCCTACACAAATTATTCATAGCCTTGCATACAAATCATAAGTGAAACTGACAATGGAATGTTGATCAAGTTCAAGCGATAGGGAATGAAAACACATTGCACACACCGAGCTGATACTTAATGATTCTGATGTTTCATGTATTTTTGATCTATCGGTATTAGTTTATCCTTTATGTGCTGATGCTTGTATCTAAGCTTCTATATTTCAGGTTGGGTTCTCACCAAAATGCTCAGGAGCATTTGACAGTAGAGTCGCCATTTGTTGTGGCTGATCCACAACACACCCCAAAATTGGGGACCCACCTTTTTTGCATGCTTTCAAAGAAGACCTCAGTGGCCCAGATGCTAAAAAATCAAAGGAAGAGCAAAATATAGCAAAAAAAGAAAGTTGTCGCGATATCGCGACATGTTGCTCCGTCGCGACCGAAAATGAAAAGTTGTCGCGATATCGTGACATGTTGCTCCGTCGCGGCCAAAAATGAAAAGTTGTCGTGATATCGCGACATGTTGCTCCGTCGCGGCAAAATGAAAAAGTTGTCACGATATCGTGACATGTCAAGCTTAAGTATGAAGAGAAAATGTCGCGATATTCGTGACGTGTTGTGAAATCGCGGGTCATAGAGGAGAGAGAAAGATAGAATGGAAAATTGTCGTGAAATCGCGACATGTCACAAAATCATGGTCAAACCAGTCAAACAGGGCAAGGCACTAAAGTTGTCACGATATCGTGACATGGAAGAAAAAGGGTAGAAGAAAAATGTCATGATATCGCGAAGGCAAGCAGCGAAATGTGTATGGAAGGAAAATATGTCATGATTTGATGACATGTCACAAAAAAAAAGAAAAGCGTCGTGATTTCAAGAAGCATCAAGATGAAAAGCGTCGTGATTTCAGATAAGAGTAATGAAAGAGAAAAGTGTCATGATTTCGTGACAGCCCAAAATGAAAAAGCATCGTGATTTTGGACGAGGTGCATCCTCACGAAACAAAAATTTGAAAAGAAAATGTCGCACGATTTCGTCGACATGGTTATTGGAGGGTGGGGCATGAAAATGTCACGATTTCGTGACATGTCTCATTTTCGTGGTGCATGAAGGCGGACAAGGCTGTTGGCAGGAAAATGTCACGATATCGCGACATGTCGCATTTTCGCGATGAAAGTAAAGGAGCAAAGCTGCATGCATAAAAACGTCGTGATATCGCGACATGCTATTTTTTGTCACGATTTACACGGGGCCATTACAGAACATGCAGAAAAGTGCGGAACACATGGCGTACATGTGTAAGGGCTGCAGAGGCATTACAGTTCATAGAGAAGATCAAGCGTCTCAATGTCGAGCATAAAGTCAAAAGCAATGGAAAGGCGAGGAAGGTGAAACGAAGCAATCTGGAAGACGAAACGAACCGTCATGGAAGGAGAAGCAATTTACCAGAACTTTAAAAGCGAAAGCACAGATTGGTACGAGGGTCGAAAATCGCTGCGAGCAGAGTTGCAGTGCCGAAGGCGAGAAGCCATTCTGGGCCTGCTTAGGAGTGTTTTTCTTCCCCTTTTTCTGGTTTTGAGAAAACTAGAGATTCTGTTATTGTAAAATGACCAATTTTTAATACAGAAAATTCAGAGAGTTGCACCTCATTGGCAAGAAAGAAGGAGTTGTTTTCTGCATGCAGGATTAAATGTTTATCTTTCCCCTTTTCGGATTTCTAGGCTTATAGGTGAAGTTTAATGCAAGTTCTCTTGGTTGCTTCATGCGAATGTCTAAATCTGAAATCACAGTTAAAACCCCAGAGACCAGCACTTAACTTATCTGGATTGTGCGTGTTTTGCAGGTTCAATAAGTTAGGTTGCATGCATGGAAACCTCATTAGCTTCGGTTTTGTCAGAATAGGATTGCATCACCCTGAATGCATTTCATTTTACTTTTGCATTTTATTTTCATTTTTTTTTCTGCACTTTATTTTATTTACGAGGCATTAAAATAAAATAAAAAATAAAAAACTAAAAAATCTCAAAGTCGAAAAATAGAAAATTTCCATTTCTAGGCCAGAATTTCATTTTACAGTTTTGTTTTTCATTCATGAGCGAGATGATGATATTCCCTTCATAAAATTCCAATTTCATTGAAGGGGTTATGTTTCAAGGCATTTCATCGGTTTCCATTTTGAAATTACAACTTGGTCATATAGAGATCAAATCATATTTGCTTTATTAGGGTTCAAAGAACAATCATTAAAGTTTCACGAGTAAAATAAACCAACATTGCCCCTTGTTTTCAGTTACTTGCAACCACTAAGGTGTTCCAAGCATTTTAATCGAATATCTTCATTTGAGATCATTAATACACAGATGTAAAATGCTAACATAGCGGAACCTTGGAGAAATTGTTTATTAAATTTCTTTGCAAGAGAGGATTTAGAACCCAAATCCTATCGGAGAGTGTGTTTTCACAATCGGGTGAAAATACCACTCAACAGGGTGTTAATTTGGTAAATTAGGGATTAGAGGTAAGTTTCTACACCTAAAACCTTGATTTGCACTCTGCACTTTAGTGTTTTGTTGTGTCCATATTGTCTGCATTTCACTTAATTGTTACATATATTTCTCTTTGTTTATGTATGTTTCAAAGTTTAAATATAATTTTAATTTTTAATTATAAACTAAAAGGACCAAGGGGGCTTGACTATTGTACCTCCAAGCTCAGTCATAAAGAAAGCCCCCAAACTTTGATAAAATTTTCTAGGGTTTTGTAAAGTTATTTTGTAGGTTTGAATCTATTGGATATTATAGAAATAAGTTAAAGTTTGGATCAAACACCAGATTAGATAAGTGCTCTAAGTAAAATTGCTTATTTTATTTGTTAATTGCTTTCTATTACATTTATTCAAAAATCTGGATTATATGTAAAGGAAAAAGACTTGATTAAATTTTTAGGTATTTGAAAGAGAAAAACATATAGTTTGCATCCTAAGGTTAAGCTTTGTTTGTGCATTCTCTAAAACCATTACTCAAAGAAGAAAATCTATTTTATTGTAATTTAGAGTTTAGTCATCATTGAAAATCAAGAATCATACTAGAGGTAGTCCTTTTTTGCATGCATTCTTGTGTGTCTTGCATTGCTATTTCATTTTTTATAGTTTAGTTTTAGAAAGGCCAAAAATAGGTGTTTTCTCAATATACACATTTAACATTCCATCCCAAAACTTAGAGTGAGTCCTAAAACCGTTCTTGGTCAACCCTTTTTCCTTATCCCCAAGTGTACAAAATATAACACACCCCCACAATCACCTTGAATCCCAATGGATCCAACCAAGAATCGTACATAGTAGGGTAATTTTCCCCTTCTACATTTATGTTGAACCCGATGTGAAGGTACATCTTAGTGGAAAAATTAGGAAGCCTCTTCCTTTTTGTTTTTCTTTTGAAAACCTTAAGCAAGATCACTAATTTTTCTTGTTTAGAAAAAATATTAAAAACATCTTAAAAACCTTATTATATGTCTTTCGTTAGTTTATTATTCTATCCTTTTGCTTCTCTTATTTTATCCATTCCTTAGGAGTAAATTAAGGCATCTAGAATCAGATAAAATTCCCCAAGAAGATGATCAAATTGATAGGGAGAATCTATAGATCTTGATGCAGAAGAGTAAAAACATGTGGAAACTGATACTAATTATGATACCTATGAGTGGCCTAATGATGGATTCAATTTCACATCATTTGAAAATGTTTGGGGTTCCATAAACTTCCATAAGGGGGATTTGCTCAAGGCTATGGAGGATAAATCTTGGCTGAAAAGGGTTAGGACTTCTCATCCTCTAGATATATCTCCTCAAAATATTCATGATAGCCCTTTTTTTGAATGTTCACATCATGGTAATCCTTCTCATAAACCAACTTATGTTACTACTGTAATAACCAACATTGGAAGAATTCCAAAAATTCCTCCAACTACTAGTGCCACTGAAGATTATGTCAAATTTCCTCCTCATTCTGCTAATCTCAACCCTCATACTTCTATTCCACCAACTGTCAATTATCCTCTCTAGCAAGATACCACATATCACAACCCATACCATAAGAGTATCAATGAATCCAACATTGGTCAAGTTCCCTTCCAACAACCCACCTATATACGTCCCCTAAGAAACATAGGGGTATTACTTAACAATAATACCTATATGCAAAGCTTGATAAATAAGGTGAAATAATTGGTCTCAAGAGTGGATATGATTCAATCTTCTAGTTTCACCTACAACTATAGAGAAATGTGCAATCATCCTCTAGCGTCACCTCTAGGCCATATCCTAAGCATTTTCCAATGCTGATTTTGCCCATCTATAAGGGACATAGAAGATCCAATTGAGCATTTAAAAATGTTTAGGATAACATGCCATGATATTATATATGATGACATGTTTTTGCTATATATGTTCTCTAATAGCCTTGGTGGTATGGCATTAGAGTGGTATTATTAGTTTCTTAATAATTCTTTATGAAATTTTTAAGAAACAATTGAATTATTTGTTCAATAGTTTGGAGCTTATGTTGAAAAGAACATGACTATGAAATATATTTATATGTTAAAACAAGGTAAAGAGGAAATTTTTTCATAATAAGTCTCATTGGAGAAGTCTAGTTGGATGCTTGAGATATACCTTACCTCCTCGATACATGATTGAAATATTTATTGGAAATTTACAAGAGAAATTACATTATGAATTGGAAACAACAACTATCATAAGAGCAACTATATTTAACCAAGAGAAACTATCTTAATAGAGCAATTTATCTAGCAATAAGGGTAGAGCAAGCACGTATTTGAAGAATTCAGCTTAAGATAAGAGAGGATAGGAGCATGCAAGCATAGTATAAGAACAAGCATGTAGTTGATGATGGGGTAAAATATAGTAGTCCTATTAACAATACTTTTAACAACCTACAAAATATGGTACTCGAAAAACCTCAAAACCCCCACAAAGAAATTTTATAAGACTCAACCAATATCTTTCATTGATCCTCAAGTAGCTTTTAGAAAATTATATTATTGAGTTGCTTCACATAAGGCAACCAGATACCACAACTGATTGGTATAATCCTGGACAACATTGTGAATATCATAGAGTGGAGAGGCACATGTTATATAGATGTAAGAGGTTGAAACATGTGGTTTAGGACCTAATTTATGAAGAACACTTAATTATGGAAGGTTCTAAACCTAATTATCCAAAAAATAATCAACCTCCTAGTCAACAAGCACCCATAAAAAATCAAGACATGGGGATCTTCCAAGATTCCCTCCTTAAGCATGTTCAATAGGCAACTAACCAAGTCATGTCATACCGTAATGTGCCACCTCCCTATGATAATATGGTTGGTATGATCATAGAAACTACAAGGAAACAAGTACAGGTTCAACCAACAAAAATATTCTCAGTAGAAGATAAATTCTTTATCCAACCCACCTTCACAACCCACCTTAGCTATGAAGAATACCTATAAAAGGAGCACATGAGTAGAAACCTTATATTTAGTGTTGAATCCACAACCTCAAATCTCCTTTGACATTCAACAATAGTTAGCTAGTATCCCATCCAATATCTCCCTCTTAGAACTTTTGTAAACTTCTCCTATTTATAGGGAAGCTTTGTTAAAGCTTCTAAGATAACAATAAGTTCCTCAAGATATTTCCCCTAGTGCTATAGTTGATTTTATAGGTTCTCTTGGGATACATCACATCACATTTTTGGATGACGATATTCTTTCCTCATACTTGTGAGAGGAATATTTCCTCTATATCACTAAATTTTTTGGGAAAATGTTTATCAAGTGAATCTTGATAGAAAATGGTTCTTACCTCAATCTATGTACTTATCAAATTATCCAAAATTTTGGATTAAAAGAGGAAGATTTAAATAAACCTGATATCATCATCAAAGCTTTCAAAAATGAGTCCCAAGAGGCCTACGGTGTCATATCCCTCCCTCTTAGGATAGGACCTAGGATCTTATATACATTGTTCTATGTGGTGTCTTACCCTGCATGTTTTAATATCCTTTTAGGATGTTCTTGGATCTATGCAATGAGGTTTTTCCCTTCTACGTTTCATCAATGTTTGAAGTTTGAATTTAAGAATAAACTTATCACCATTTTAGGCAACCCTCACCCATTTGAATATTGTTCAAAGGTTGAGCAATCTCAATCTAGTCTCAATTTGTGTTCTTTAGTTTCCTCATATCAAATAACTTAGCAACTTGAAAATTTAAAAGTGAGCGAGGAATATCTCACCAAAGGTTTTATTATGGGGTCAAGTTAATAATGTTATTGCAGAGGCTCTTCTAGATCTTGCAAAACTACCACCTTCACCAAGGACTATAGGTTTCCCCTATAATAGAGGTGAAGTTGTACACATTAGTACATGTACCTTTATATTCATGGGTTTTTCCCTCAAATAAAAGATTCATGATAGCAACCCTCTTCTTGTAGAGAATTATTTTACCCTTTGTTACTTGTCCAATTATTACCCACTCCCTAAGTAGATAATATCTAGGATGGGATATGTAGGTAAAGTTTTGAGGCCATGACAAAAAGACATTCAAGAGCCTTTGGATGTTGATATTTGGCCTGGGAGGTATGGCATAGGATACATACTCAATAAAAATTGATCTTAACCATTAAATGATGATGACCACCTTATTACTTATGTTGAATATTTAGGTCATCAAGGCTTGGAGTGGAGTGATGAGGATGAGGGTCCACCTTATCATCTAACATTTTGTTTTATAATGTTATAAATTTGGTGCATCCCGAGTTGGTTGCAACCCTAGGGGAGTATGCTAAATGTGACACTCTTTGTGACATGGATCATGAGAATGTCCTTCAGAATAACTTCTTCTTTAATGGGTCAATCCCTTACATTGTGTAGGTTTAGTCTTCTAGACTTTGGTTCTATGTCTCCTGAGGACCTTGAGAAACTAGGAGTAATCCCTACCCTACCTCATTTTAGGATGAGTCTAGCATTCTAATTGAGAATATCATAGATGTGAACATAGGTTTTGAGGGGAAACCTAGAATCCTTAATTGAGTAGGAGCAATTGGTCGATTTGTTAAAGTAATTTCATGATATTTTTTCTTGGTTATATGCGAACAAGCCAAGGCTTGATACCTCATTTGTTATGCTTCATTTGGTAGATCACCCTAAATCTAAGACTATTAAGTAGAAACTTAGGAAGATGCATCCTAAGATCACTCTTTTGATCAAGGAGGAGCTCCAAAAACTCCTTGAAATCAGTTTTATAAAATCCATCGACTATTTTGATTGGATCTCCAACATCATTCTTATGGCTAAGAAGGTAGGGACAATCAGAATATGTACCACTTTAAGGACATTAAATTAACATGTCCCAAGGATGAGTTTACTCTCTCCAATATAGAAATGATCATAGATTTCACCGTCAAACATGGTATGCTTTTACTCATGGATAGTTTCTTCGGATACAACTAGATCATGTTTACCCCTAAGGACTAGGCCAAGACAACTTTTATCACACTATGGGGTACCTTCTATTATAAAGTTATGACTTTTATCTTAAAGAATGTTGGTGCTATATATCAGAGGGCTATGACTTATATATTTTATAAAATGATGTATGATATTATATAAGACTATGTGGATGATATTTTAAGCCATTCCATACATCTACAAGATCGTGTTAATGATCTAAGATAAATACTTGAAAGGGTTTGATAGTTCAGGGTTTGTCTTAAGTCCTCCAAGTGTGTGTTTAGAGTCACATCTAGAAAGTTGTTAGGTTTTATCATCTCTAGGTGAGGTATTGAAGTGCACCCCACTAAGATAACTACTATCACTAATATGCTTCTTCCTCGTATCCTAATAAATTTGCATAGCTTGCAAGGTAAGCTTCAATCTATTTATTAGTTCATAGCCTAGTTAGTTGATAAGTATCAGCCCTTTCTTAAGCTTCTTAAGAAATATGCCATCTTCTAGTCGAATTTCGAGTATCAAAAAGCTTTTTATGAGCTCAAAAGGTATCTCACTTCCCCACATGTGTTAGTTCCTCTTATTCTAGGTAAGCATTTGATGCTTCACATAGTGGTCGTAGCTCATACTTTGGGGGCCATGTTGGATTAATAAAATGATCAAAACAAAGAGTGAGCTATATACTATATTAGTAGAACCTTGGTCAACTATGAAATCTAGGACACTCTCTTAGATAATATTTGCCTTGCTATGGTGTTTTATTCCTATAAGTTAAGACACTATATGCTCAACCATAAGATGTTGGTGGTTGCAAAGTTTGATCCTTTGTGCAACTTAATGTCTAGTCACCCAACAAAAGTAGCTCATCCTCCAAGGGTGCTAGTTCTAGAATTTTTCTAGTCACTCCACAAAAGTAGCTCATCCTCCTCTCCTTAAAGCTTTAATTATCTTGCATGAACAATACTATGGAATATGAAGCTTTGATCCTTGGCCTTAGAGCAACATTAGCATTGTAGGTTAGATTCCTTTAAATCTTTGGTGAATCTCAACTTGTGGTCAATTAGATTAATGATGTTTATCAAACCCATGATGATAAGCTAAAGCCTTACAATGATATTATCACCAAGTTGTTATTTGCATTTGATCATGTAACCATAGATTCTATCCCTAGATTGTCCAACTACCATGTGGATGCCATGGCCACTACTACATCCTTGTTTCCTTTGGAGTTGAGAGATGATCAATCATTAATTATCATTAGACAACTCCAAGAGCCTACATCGCTAGGTTATTATCTTGCTATGTTAGATATTTTTACCATCAAAGCTTCCCCATTTAATCCATGGTATAACATATTTAATTTCCTTAAGGATGGTTTGATTCCTAATGGTTTAGATAATATTTTACATAAAAGAGCATGTCAATTCATTATAATTGGTAATAATTTATATCAATTTTCTTTTTAAGGTATTCTCTTGTGATGACTTACCTTCGATGAAGCTTGGCTTGCTATTAGTGAGGCTTATGAAGGCTCATGTGAAGACCATTTCAATGGCAATGCTATTACCAAAAAACTCCATTTGAATGGGGTATTATTGGACTTCCATTAAGGTTTCAGGTGCATGTCTTCATACATACGAGCACCTATCTTTAGGTTACAGATGCCTATCTTCATGCATACAAACACCTATATTTAGTTTACAAGTGCCTATTTTAATGCATACAAATGCCTATTATTAGGTTATAGGTACCTTTCTTCATGCATGCATGCACCTATCTTCAATTTGTAGGCACCTTTCTTCATGCATACATGCACCTAGCTTCAGGTTACAAGTGCTTGTATTCACACATGCATGCACCTATATTCAGGTTGTAGGTGCCTATCTTCATGCATACATGTGCCTATCTTCATGATACATGCACCTATATTTTGATTGACTAGTTTGACTGCACATTGACAAATTTGATTGCACACTTTCTAGTTTGACTGCACACTTTCCATTTTGACTACACATTTTCCAATTCGATTGCACATGCATAGTTTGACTACACTTATGCCCAGTTTGATTGCACATAATTTTGTTTTTATCGGTGCCTAAACTTAGATAAGTAATGCAATTATTGTTTAAAATTTATTTAAATCTTTCCCATCTGTGAGCTATCCAAATTCTTTAAAAAGTAAATATTTTAGACGTCTGGGTGGAAAGTATTGTGTAGTTTTGTAAAACTAGAAAGTAGATGTAAATTATTTCATAGTTTTGCAGATTTGAAATTAACAACAAGAACTTATATTTGTAGTTTTGTCAATCAAAAAGTGGGTAAAAAATTTATTGTGTAGTTCTACAGTTTTGGGATGTCAACAACTGGAAAAAATATTTTCTATGAATCTGGAAAGTAAATGAGAACTAATGCAAAAATTTTGCAGGTTTAAATTCCAACAGGGGAAAATCTATTTATATTTTTTGCAAATCATAAAGTGGGCAAATAAATATTTTAACAACCCTGCAAATCAAAAAGTGGGAAAATAAATATTTTAACAGCCCTACAAATCAAAAAGTGGACAAATAAATATTTTAGGTGGGACCATATGGGATACCTAGTTCCATCCCATTTCAGGACCATATCTCCTTCTACAAATCTTTGTGAGGTAGCCCTCTTATCAAAGTACTTCTTCATTACCAGCTGATTTTCTTGAAGTTTTTTCCTAGCTTGGTCTCTAGTCTCTTCCAACTACATCAACTCTGCAAACCTGAGATCCATAAGATCACAATGTTCTAAATTAACTTGATGAACCAGCTCCAAGGTAGGAAGCTCTAGTGAAATAGGGAGCCTGGCTTCCTTGCCATACACAAGTCTGAAGGGGGACTGGCTTGTGCCCTGCTTTGGTGTAATTTTGTCTACCCACAAGGTAGATTTCAGTTTGGTATGCCATGTTCATTGATTCTCCTCCACTATTCTCTTAATGATCTTGATCAAGTTTTTATTTGTGGACTCAGCTAGTCCATTCCCTTGAGGGTAATAGTTGGAAGATGTCTTCATGTAGATCTCATACTTGATACCAAACTTTGTGACTACAACACCTATGAATGCTTTAGCATTATCAACAATGACTATCTCAGGTGCTCCAAACCTTGTAACAATACTTTCCAAAAACTCAACAATGGCCCCTCCAGTGGCTTCTTTTAATGCAACAACCTTAGTCCATCTCGTGAAATAATCTATGGCTGTCAATATAAACTTGTGGCCAACACTTGAAGGTGGATTAATCACACCTATGAAGTCTAATCCCCATTGTGTGAATGGTTGATCTACAACAATTGGTTGTAAGGGAAAGGGAGCCCTCTTCTTCCTTCCTGAGAAAAATAAACATTCCTTACATTTTTGGACCCACTGAACTGCATCAACAAATAGAGTTGGCCAAAAATAACCAGCTCTCATTATTTTAGCTATTGTGACTGATGATGAGAAATGACCTCCTGAAAATCCTTGGTGGAATTCCTCCAACAATTTTTTAGTCTTTTCTGGTTCAATACACCTTAGGAGGACACCTTCCTGACTTCTTTTGAAAATAATCTCATCAATCACTTCAAAATATAATGCTTTTAATCTCATATTTCTTCTTTGGGTTCTATTGTATACCACTAGGTAGGTTCCAAATTTTAAATAATCCATCATAACATGGAACCAATTTAACTCTTCTTCTATTGGTTGGGCATTAAAAAATGCTTCCTCAGTATTTAAATCCTCTGCAAGGTGTTGACATAGGGCTCTTCCCCGTACTAGTTGTGTCACTTTAATCTCAACATCAAAATTCATAATTTTTGTCACCCAACTGGCCCTTTTATCAGGAACATCATGACCTAACAAAAATTCTTTAATGCTAGGATGAACCACAAAGACTATTATTCTATTCTGAGCCACCAAATGCTTGAAAGTTTTTAAGGCTCTAAGGAGTGCAAAAATCTATTTTTCCATAAAATCATACCTCTCTTCATACTCCTTAAGGGTCTGGCTCATGAAGGCAATGGGCTGCTCCATTTTCTCATCATTTTCCTATGTAAGAACAAAAATACTATGTTCTCCCCCAAAAGCATACAAAATGAAATCTCTTTCAAAATTGGGGTTAATTAAAATAGGGGCTTTGGAAATAGCATCCTTGATTTTCTAAAAAATTTGCTTACCTTCCTCGATCCATCTAAAGGACTGATCCTTCTTCAACATTGTGGTAATTGGTTTTATTATATCAACAAAGTTAGATATAAACTTCCTCACAAAATTGATCTTACCTAGGAATGACTGCAAAGCCTTCTTGTGAGTAGGCAGGGACAAGGTCTGAATAGCTTCAACACATTCTGGATCAATGGAAAGACCCTCCTTGGACACAACATGTCCCAATAGTTTACCCTCTTCTACAACAAAAATACATTTCTTTGGGTTTAAAGAAACCCCAAACTCTCTACATCTCTGAAAAACTGCTTCCAGATGTTGCATATGATCATCAACATTCTTGGAGAATACTGTAATGTCATCTAAATAAACCAGAATTGATTTATTTATCAGTCCTTTGAAATCCAGGTCCATAGCCCTTTGAAAAGTGGCACCTACATTAGAAAGGCCAAAAGGTATTCTATGATATGCAAATGTGCCCCATTTGGTGGTAAATGTAGTTTTATGCTGGTCTTCTTCCTTAATCACTACCTGATTAAAACCTGAAAAACCATCCAACATAGAAAATATTTCAGCTCCTACCACATTTTGCAAAATCTGATCCATTGAGGGTAATGGATAATGGTCTTTAAGGGAGACACGATTCAAATCCTGAAAGTCCACACAAAGTCTGATTTCTCCATTTTTCTTTCTGATTGGTACCAAGTTGGCTACCCAAGTGGAGTGCTTGATGGGATATATGATACGTGCCTTAATCAATTTCAGCAATTCTTTTCTCATCAAAGGTTCAACTTTGGGATTGATAGGTCTCTGCTTCTGGCACACTGGTTTAGCATCAGGAAGGAGCTCTATAGTGTGTTGTATAACATCTAGAGCATACTCCTTCAACTGGTCATAATCCCATGCTATAATATCATCATATTCTTTGTATTTTTGAATGAAAACAACTTCCTGATTAGGAGAATTACATTTACCAAGCATAAGGACTTTACCTGGAGCAATTTGGACATCTCGGCAAGCATTAATTTTTGTTGTCATTCTTTTTTATTTACCTTTGTATTGATCATCAGGAGTGAACAAAATTTCCAAAGTAATGAGTCCCTTTGGAATCTTGTTGCTACTAAGTTGAATGATATCACTATCCTCATATGTCTGCTGCAACTTAGCTTGGATATCCTCAAAAAATTTAGCTTCTTGCAAAATAAAGTTTGCTATCTGCTGATTGGAGTCAAACACTTGCCAATGTTTATCATTATTAGGAACTGAGGGCCTAATAATTGATTTTACATGTTGTTCCTCCTTGAATAAGTCAATAGGTAACTCATATTGTGCCCCCATAGCTGCCATCCTATCAGCTTCTTGATTGCTCTTTCTAGGGACTGTTTGGATATTCAAGGCATCAAATCCTTCAAGTAGGTCCAACACTCTACATTTATATGCTTTTAGAAGTTTATTATGAACAACACACTGACCCTTCACTTGCTGCACTACCAATTTTGAATCACCAAAAATCTATAGCAGTTTCACACCTCTTTTCTCTGCTTGTAGAAGTCCATGAATTAGAGCTTCATACTCTGCCATGTTGTTAGTGCAGCTAAACTAGAGGTTGAAGGAATGAAGGAATTTCTCTTCAGAAGGAGAGGTGATCACTACACCAGCACCAACACCTTTCTTACACTTAGCTCCATCAAAATGCAGCTTCCACACACCTATTTGTTGTTCTATTTTCATGACCTCTGGCATTGTGCTCTTCTCCTCCAAGATACAGTAGGTTCCCATGCCAACCTCTTGAAAATTATCATATGGATCAGATCCATATAACCCATTTTCCCACTCATCAAGCTGAGTATCAAGAATAGGAGGTGTTTGGATCTGCTCAGAAGAACTGTCTGACTCCATGGCTGTATAATTAATTTTAGGTTTGGGATCATGGAGTTCTACATGGAAGTGAGAGATAGGCTCAGCTGATATGAAGAATTTGGTACCATATCTTGTGGTTAAGGACATCTTGGACCAATCTAGAGACATATAACCCCTAAATTTTTTGTGAAGTCCCTGGATAGGCATAAAGTAAACATAGGTGGAAGGTCTATGATTGATATATCATGTGTAATGGTAAGGCTGGGGCAGGCATGCAAAGTAAGGTCCAAATTTCTAACCACACCCAATGTCCTAATAGTGGTGCCATCTAGCTGCATGACACCAACATTCATAGGCTCAATTGATAGTCCTAAAACATCAGCTATTCTCTTTGGCATTACACAACTACTAGCTCCTGAATCAATCATGCAATTATGGACCAAATGCTTTCCTATGATGAGGGTCATATAGAAAGGAGGAGGTTTAGTAGGTGATTGTACCTCATTAGGAGCCATTTGTATCAGACTTGTAGCTTCTGCAATAGACTCTTTAGTCTTTTTAGGTCCTAAAGATACGTGACTCAGAGCTTCTTTGAGGAGGTCCATCTATCCTGGCAATGCAAGAGCATCCCACATAGAAACTTGCAAGTTGGTCTTCTTCATTTGCTCCACCAAGTTGATAGGCTGATTTTTCTGTGTTTGTTTGGTAGTCCAATCATTTCTTGGCCTCTCAACAACTGGGTAAGTAGGCCTATTTTGCCATGTTCTACTAGGCTACTACATTTGAGTCTACTGATTTCTCCAATCTGGAACATCCTTGAATGTGACTGCAAGTTGTTTTTGAGTCTACTAATTTCTCCAATCTGGAACATCCTTGAGTGTGATTATAGGTTATTGTTTGACATTGGTACTTGGAGGTTGAGGGGATATGGTTGCTTGTGATATAGAAGGACCATCAGTTACAACTTTTCCTTTAGACCTAGTATTATAGTTAGACTGTACTTGCTTCTTAGGTTGATTATCCATAGTCTGGTTCACTACACAATGCTCATTTTCTTGCCAGTACATCAAAATGCTATCAGGAGTTGATGCAGGAGGATGTTGATATTGTTGTTGTTCCACTGTCTGATAGTTAGGATCCTGTGCCACTAAAGCACTACTACTATTTCCATATGCACAACCATTTGGATCATGAGGTAACTGACAAGGAGGGCACCACCTTTGTTGCTCAGCTAAGTTATTTTGCATAGGTACTAGGGCTTGATTTGGGTTGGTAATAGCAAGGAACTATGCTTGTAAAGACCTCGCTACATGAGAATGATTTTGATATGGAGGCTTATGCTGATAAGGAGGGTAGTATGGCTGGAAATACCTCTGTTGAGGCTGGTTTTGCTACTTCTCCAGACTATTGAGCTTGTTGCCCATTGTTCTAACTAAATTCAACAGATCATTCATTTGGTCATTTGATTGACCAAAAGTGCTAGGTACATTCTCATTAATTGGCAATGGATTAACTACTAGAATATTAGTAGAAGCTTGAGAGGATAATGGGTTGGGTACAGTCACATCTAGAAATAGAGGTATAGGAGGTCTAGGGGCAATCCTACCACACTGCACTAAATAATTTTCAGCTTCAACAACCTTTTCATATGCATCAGGTAATGTATTGACTCCTCTAGTTTGGATGTTCATACCTATGTCAGAACTCAAAGCTCTCAAGAAATATAGAAAAGTAGATTGTGCATTTGGCCTTACCTCCATGGGTACTCTATCCCATGTCCTTTGGAATCTAAAATTGAAATCTGTGATCTGCTCATTGGGAGCTCTTTTGATGGTAGTCAGTTGCTCCATACGTGATAAGCTATCTGATTTATCTTCGAACTGCTTGATCAACTTATCAGCCAAGTCATCCCAGCTTGCAATGGTATGAACAGGAAGGCTTCTAAACCATTGAAGGGCTTTACCCTTCAAAGAAGATGCCAACAATCTAACTGCCACATTATCTTTAGTCACATTATGCACTGAGCATATATTTGCCATGTCTTGGAGATGTTCCATAGGAGTGACTGAGTTTTCTCCAGTATAATAAGGTAGAGCCTTAAGGGCTGATACTGGAATATCATCATGTGCTATCAGGGCCAATGGACTACCCTGATTGAAATAAGGATAGGCTCTAGGTGGAAACTGAGCCATGGATGGAATAGAATGGTATGAGTAAAGGGAGAAGAGATAGTTGGAGGTGGTGTAGAAACTTGATCTTGAGTCCTTCCCCTTCTTTTCTTCCTTGAGGTATTGAAATAAAGTTGCTGGAACTAGAATCTACCTTCCCTTCTTAAACTACTTCTTGTAGACACACCCCTCATAAAATGAGGATGCAATCAATGATCTGGTCCTTTTAACCAGTAGAGTCACCAGGTGATTTTTTATATATGCTTCAATAAGCAAATAACAGTCAAGACAAACACCAAATCTTGACTATTTTAAAACATAAACACAGTCTATGTAGATGTTTCAATAAAACTATAGATGGTCCCATAAGATGTGCCAAAACAAAGGAAGAAACAAAGATTTCAATAGAGGAAATGGATTCAATTGCTAGTAAATTTTGGTCAAATAGAAAAGTTGTTTCCCTCTGTTCCTAGGGGACTTCTGGTGGAATTGTTTACCTTTGGTACCCAAAGAGGTATTTATTCACCATATGGTTGGTATATGGGGTCTTTTGGCTATTTCTATTCAAAGTAGAAATTCCAACCAAATTATGCTATGCATATCTGTTTATGCTCCGACTTCTTTGAAGGAAAAGAGAAGACAATGGAAGAATATAACTTATATTATCTCTCATTTTCCTAAAGCTTAAATCTTGATAGGAGAATATTTCAATACCATCCTCTCTTTGGATGATAAAATGAGAATAAATATAAATTTGGATAGGAGCAATGACCTCATGAATGAATATATTGTAAACCTTCATCTTGTGGACATCCAACCAGATAATGGCCTTATGGCTTGGTCTAGTAGAAGGTAATTCTTAGCTTGTATCATGGAGAGATTGGATAGGTCTTGCTCTTTGATCACTTCTTATTCCATGGTCACATTCCTAAATTTAAGACTCTTAATAATGTTTGTTCAGATCATTAGCTAGTCATGGTGGAAATTTGGAAAACCAATGTGAGTTTCTCTCCTTTTAATTTTTAGTTAATGTGGATTAGATATAATTCCTTCAAAACTCAAGTGAAACAATTGTGGAAGGAA
Source organism: Wollemia nobilis (assembly GCA_028583015.1). Lineage (NCBI taxonomy): Eukaryota > Viridiplantae > Streptophyta > Pinopsida > Araucariales > Araucariaceae > Wollemia > Wollemia nobilis. The sequence continues at coordinate 338,585 of JAQPPZ010001736.1, read as the reverse complement.
GTTAAACCAAGATATGGGACTAAGATGTACTATTTTTCCAAAAGGTTGCAATATATTAAATCTAAAATCAAGACTTAGAACTGGAAGGAGTTTGGGAATTTTCAACAAAAAAACATGAAGTTATTACTTAACTTGAAAATGTGAATAGTAAAATCTAGTTATAGGGAATCATAGAGAACAGAAGTATAGATGAAATTAGACTCACAACTCAATTAGAGGAATGGGAAAAAAGATAACTCTTATGGAAGAAAAAATCTAGAATTCAATGGCTCAAAGAAGGAGATCGAAACACAAATTTCTTCCACATATCTCTTCTAGATCAAATATCTCACAACTTTATTTCTTACCTAAATTTAGATTCTTGAGAGGTTGTCTACACTTGGGATGACATGAATTCTATTGTTGTGAATTACTTTTTCAATATTTTTACTGCTACTCCTCCTAACGTGGCTTCTCAATAAATTTTCTTCAAGCGATCCTTTCTCTTATCACTTCTGAGAACCCTATTTTGACTGCTCTTGTTACTATTAATAAGCTTCAACAAGTGGTTTTTAAAATACAAAAATGGAAAACCCCAGGTCTTGATGGTTTTTCCATTGAGTTCTACCAAGATTTTTGGGAAATCCTCCATGCTAATTTATTAGAGGTGGTGGAAGAAGCCAGGAAAGCCAAAGATATTTTGAAGGTTATCAATAAAACTTATATAACTCTTATCCCAAAAGCTCAAGAGTTTTATCATATCTTAGCTTTTAGACCTATTGCTTTGTGTAATGTTCTTATAAAAATCATTACTAATATCATGGCAGAAAGGTTGAAGTATCTTTTTCATAAGATTATTTCTCCTAAAAAGGATGTTATGTGGAAGGGCATCAAATAGTGGATGAGATAGTTCTTTCTCACGAAGTCATCCATTCCATGGAAATGTAAAAATATCCTTCTATGTTCATTCATTTAGACTTATCCAAAGCTTATGATAGAATGGATTGGTAGTTCTTTATCAGAGTTTTGAGGCATTTTAGTTTCTCTCAAGATAGGATAAACTGGATTATGGGTTGTTTCTCTTCAGTATCCTAATTAGTTATTATCAATGGTAGGCCTTCACAATTGTCCCCAGCTTCTAGAGGTATTAGGCAAGGTGATCCCTCTCCCTTTATTTATTCATCATTCTTACTGAATGCTTTGGCAAGACTATAACCAAAAAGAGAGAAAAGAAAACCCTTGAGGGATTTAACATTGCTCATGGATCTAGGCCTATCTCTCATCTTCAATTTTTTATGACTCTACTCTATTAGATAAAGCTATAATTAAGGAAGCTTCTAACATTAACCAAATAATTAGTTGTTTTTCTGAAGCTACTGGGCATTTGATCAATGAAGACATGTCTAAAGTCATTTTATTTCACTACTCTTCTAGAAAAGAATCCATGGTCTTGGATAAATTAATATATAAGAAGAACTCCCTTCTGATCACTTATTTAGGCATCCCTATCAATACTCAAAGATAGAAAAATCAATATTGGAATTGGTTTTTGGATAAATTTAAGAATAAAATTGGTAAGTGGACCAATAGGTGGATTTATTTTGGGATATAATTACCTTGGTAAAGTCTATCCTTCAAGCTATACCTATTTATGTTTCTATCGTGTTGAATATCCCAAAAGTTGTTCTTCAAGAATTGAATCAAATTAATAATCGGTTCTTATGGAGTGGTACTAAGGAGAAAATAAAATGTGCCTTGGTGAAATGGGACACTTTATATCTTCCTAAGAATGAAGGGGGGGCTATAAGGGACTTCCCTGGGAATTCTTTCTCCACTTTCGTGCAGCCCATACCTGGTCTTGTCCTAGATCCTTGGTCCTGTCCCAATTCCTTGGCACTTCCTTTGCCCTTCCTCCTTGGCTTGATGGTACTAAAGATGATCTCCTTGGGGTGGTAGGTCACTTATCCATTTGTATTCCCCTTTACATACCTTCTGGTGGGGTTCTTTCTAGTGACTATGATTTGGAACATCCCTAGGTTTTTTTGGGATATTCTTGGGTCCTGTATCAGTTCCCTAGGACTCCCTTTGCCCTTATTTCTTGGTTGGCTAGTGCTATAGATGATATCCTTGGGGTGGAAGGTCACTTATCCATTTTTTTGCCCCTTTCCATACCTTTTGGTGGAGTTTCTTTTTGGTATCTGTGATTTGGGACATCCTTGGAATTTTCTAGGATGTCCCTAGGTTTTCCCTGGGACCTTCCCTAGGATTCTTGAGTTCCTTCAGAAATCCTTTTTCTAGGATCTTGCTACTTTATTCTATTTTATTGCAGGGTCTTATTTGGAGCTAAGGATCAAAGGTTATTCTAGTGCAGTGCATCACAGCTTGGTAGTTTGGCTTCATGAACAACTCTTCATAGTTTCTTTTTGGCTTGGGAAGGGACCACATGCTTATTCCTGTAGTATTGCTCTTTGGGTTTTAGGATGTGGAATTGGTGGTGGGTTCTTCACTTTTTTGATGGATTGGGGATGGGTATCTATGCTAATTGCTATTGTGTTCATGCTGGTCATCCTCTTCTGGATCCCTTAAGCTATTCATTGGTGGTGTTGGAGGATGCTTTGGGGTTCTTGCTACATTTTTTGATCTTGAGAAGGACCTACACTTATTTTCAATAGCTGATGCTTCATGGATCCTCCTATTGAGGTTTCCTAGGACCTCCCCACATCTTTCTTGTGGCTTGTAGTTTTGCACTAATATTTTATCTATTTACTTCAACTTTTGAGTAGATCTCCTTGCTGCAATGGAACTTCGTGGCTTGTGGAGTCCCTATGATTTTTGTACCTTTTTTTAGGACTTTGCAGGATGTTGTTCCTTTGCACCCCTATATTTTTTGGGTGTTTTCCAGGCCTCTTCCTACTACTTAGGGGTTTGTTGGTTTTGTTTTCTATTTTTTGGTGTTTTCAAACTGATTTCTATATTTTCCCCTATGTGGGATTTTGCATTTTAATTTTTGGTGGGTTGTTGTTTTCCCACATTTTGAGTGGTTCAAAATTGTGGCTAAGCAGGAGTATCAAATTTTATTTTTTGTCACTTTCTCCTTCTCCCATTGGGAGGGATTTCCAATTTGCATTAGGGAGGGACTTCCCTTTTTTCTCGCTTCAAGAATGTTTTTTTGCATCCTTTATGAAGGCTATCCTTAAGCCTATCATGTAAGGCTATCCTTTAGCCTATCCTGAAAGGCTATCCTTAAGCCTGTCCTAAAAGGTAATCCTTTTACCTTTCCTCTGGATTTTCTATTGTCCTTTCCTACGACCTTCCTATGGCCTTGTTTAAAAATTCTTTTGACTTGTTGTAATCAGGTTTTGGGTCCCTTGATAAAAAACCACTTTAAATTTAAATGATTAAAAAGAATGAAGGAGGGTTAGTATTTTGATATACTATTAATAACAACAAAGCTTTAGTTGTTAAATTATATTGGAAAATTTTAATTAACCCCAATGTCCTTTGGGCCAATAATATCTATGCTAAATATGCTGAGAACAAAATTCATAAAGACCTTGTTTTCTATCAATTGCCTACCAAAGGTTCTCCTATTTTAGCAGTTCTTAAGACTGGTGAGGATTTGATTAAGAAAATGTTATTTTGGATCATTCATAATGGTTAGCAGGCAAATTTTTTGATAGATTCTTGGGATGGTCACCAGCCTTTGATAACTCAATTTCCTTATTGGAGGCCTTGGATGGAGGAGCTTCACTAAGATAATTTGATATAGGTGACTAATTACTGTCAATACCATATTGATAATTCAAAGGTTGGTAGATATTGGATCCTTATTGAGGACTAGACTATTTAAATTCCAAAAAATTAAAGACAAGACATCCAACACATCTTGCATATGATATCTCTCTCTTGATCCCATGATAAAGATTGTTTTGGGTGGAACAACACTACTAAGGGTGATTTTTCAGTTGCTCAAGGTTATTTGGCCTTATGCCATAAAAATCCCAACCCATTTTATGAAATATTTTCTCAGTGGTGGGCTCAAAATCTCTGGCCTAAGGTGGGGTTCTTTATTTGGTTTTTATTGCATCGTAGGATGTTGACTAGTGAGCATCTTATGAAACATAGTTTTCATGGCCCTTTTAGATACGAAATGTGTGGAAAGAATGTGGAAAATATTAACCATATTTTATTGAGTGTACCTTAGCCTTTGAGCTATGGAGGAGAATGACCATATTACTTGGCTTATAGTGGTCCAATTTTTCTACTTTTGAATAACTTTTGAGGGATTGGCCTAAACAAGAGGGTGTTGATCATTTCATTAGGTAGTTATTTTGGATGGGTTCTACCATTCTACCTTGGAATATCTGGAATGAAAGGAAAAACCAAATTTTCAATCAAGAAACAAAGGATATTCACTATATCTAGAAAAATACCATTGCCAACTTATTTGAATCAGTCCAACAACTCCTTAATCACCCCCAAAAATCCCATCAAAAATGGGATCAAGTGATGCAAAAGTTGAATATTAACTCTTCTAAGAGCAACCAAATTAAAGGTAATGTGATTAATTACAATATGGAAAGAACAAGGAATTGAAAGCCTCCTCCTAAGGATTATAGAAAAGTCAATACCGATGGAGCCTCTAGGGGGAACCTTGGAAAAGCTAGTGCAACAGGGATTGGTAGACTTTTAGATGGCTATGTGGTTTTCACTTTTCCTAAGAATTTGGTATCCTTTCCAATAACCTTGCTGAGGGGTATGGTATCCTCAAAGGACTTCAAGAGGCTTCTAAGGTTGGATGGGAAAAGGTGTTGGTTGAATCTGACTCCTAACTCATGATTAATCTTCTAAAGACTCTTTCTTAGAATCATAAGATTGATTGGAGAATAAAAAAATTGCTGAGAAAATTCAATTAATACAGATGGGATTTTTGAAAGTGGATTACAATCATGAGGTCAGAGAACATAATAGGAGTGTTGATGTTTTAGCTAATTGGGAATTGGATAAAGGTGATCTTACTTGCTACATCCACCCTGACAGATGGTGGGCTTCACAAATAAGGGAAGCTCTGATTTTTATCCTTTCTTTAGGAGTTCCTTTTTGCTTCTCTTTGGTTCGATTAGGGTATTTTAGTTCCCTAGCTTAGACATATCTTTCATTGTTTTCTCTATTGAATGTTGCCTTAATAGTTTTTTAGCCTAGAAAGGTTGTAGTTGTGTTTTATTTTTTTTTGTGAGGGGTGTGTGTGTTTTTGTACTATTTTGTTTTTGTGATGTTTTAGCTATTTTTTAGTTGTTTTTTATGTTTTTGTGTGTTTTTTTTGTTGTTTTTCATGTTTTTGTTTTTTTTGGGTTTTGAGTTTTTATTTTTTCAAGCGTTTGTGTGTTGTTTTGTTGTTTTTATGGTTTTATTATGTGTTTTATGTTTTGTATTTTGCTATTATTTTTATTTTATTTCATTTTTTTTTTTGAGTTTTTTTGTTGTTTTTATGTTGTTTTTGTGGTTTTTATTTGTTTAATTATATTTGTTTTTTGATTTTGTGTTTTTTGTGTTTATTTGTTATTATTTTTGTTGTTTTAGGCATGCTCAGTGAGTGTGTTGAATGGGGCAGGCCAGTGCGAGCTCTGGGAATTTTTGGTGGAATAGATATCTTCTTACCCAAAAGTGGCATCCCATTTGGGGTGTTTTCCACAAACAAAATAATAATAATAATAATTTATTGTATATAAATTAATTAATATGCATTTTATTAAAACATAATAACTAAATTAAATAAATAATAATTATTTGTTTCTATATATATATATATATATATATATATATATATATATATATATATATATATATATATATATATATATATATTGTCATATGTTAATTGAATGATAAATTTATATTGAATGCATATTATTGATGGTTGTGGTGAATAAATGACAAAATATTGAGTTGTCTATTTTTTTACATGGTGGAATTGGTACCCACCACGAATCTAGGTAGTTTGTCCGGATTTTTATGGTTGGCATAGTATTCTGCATTGTTCACCCTGGAAGCCTCTAGATAGATCTGTGTCTCCACGCAGTCCGTCCCTATAACCACCATGCCACAATCATTTTAAACCTTTTATGCCTTTAAAAGCACCACGAAAGGGACAAGCGTTCAACCTTGGACCTCCACCTGAGTTGTCTGTTAAACCTTTTTCTGGCTTCTTTAATAGGAAAAATAAGGAAAATTAAGAGAAAACCTCCTACACAGTCTAAAGGATAGAAGAATTGAGAAACACATAGAAGTTGGTGATAATATGGACAAGAAAGACTCAGGTCAGATTCTTGTTCCTCTGGTTGATTGTATATTAATGTATATTATTTTATTTTAATGATGAATGATTGTTGCTACTGTATATTGAAAAATTCTAAGAATTTATTAGTGTGCACTCTATCTATTCTCTTGAATAAATTAAGAATATTTGAAAAATAATCTAACTGCATGCTAAATTTTGTTGAATGATATGGTCTGTAGAGATGGCATTAGATAAGTAAAACCACTCCCAGCTAGAAAAATCAACCAACTATCATTGTGCTACTCGACTATGTGCGTGTTCACAGAAAATCACTATTTAATTGGGTTTAAACCAACACATAGGCTGTTTGATGATAGTGCTACCCTGTTACCTCTTCCATGCAAACCTGTTGATGGTTGTGTTTTGAATGGAACTGAGGTGTGAATTAAGTTACGTCAAAGTTGTGACTATTGTTGAAATAGGAAATGCACCTAACAATGTGGGCTATGTGGAAGACACCATCCCAAGCCTTTATAATATAACTTATGTCTCTTCTAGATTTGAGATATCCCTTGCTTTATAATTTATGCCTAGGAATATAACGTTTGAGTTCGTGTTATATAATTTATATTTTATATTTTATATTCTATACTGCATTTAGAAAGTAGATCACTGCATACTTTTCATTTACCTGGAGCTATCTGATCCCACTATAAAGCCACACATTCCTTGGTTTCCAGACTTGAGAGAGGAGTTCTCGAGTGAATTTCTTAGTCACTTGTTCATCATTGATGAATTTCTTGATCACTTGTTCATCATTGATGGAGTTCATAAATAATTTTGGATCAGCTATGCAGCGCACCTGGTGTTATCTTATAAAGCTAATATTCTCTTGTTAAATACTATTTTGTATCAAAATTTAAGCTTGGATCCTTTGAAGATGTGGTTGTTCTGGAGTTGAGGTGCTAAAGCAGAATTTAGCCCTCTCTTCGTTCGTCGTGTTTTGTGTTCCTTATATTTGTTGAAAAACTTAGTTATTCTCATTCAGACTATTAAATAATTCTTTCATTTTAGGACTCTGGCATATTTTCCTTTTATGTGTTCTTCTGAATGCTATAATATTTAATGGAGTAGAAAATCTTCTTACGATTTTTTTTCAAACATGAGTTTATTATAATTGTATACCCCTTTTTATGTGTGGCAATAGGAGGGAATTTATATCTGTTCATGAATGGGTGAAACTTGATAATTTCTAAATGCCAAAATTTGGTTTTATATTTTGAAGAAAAATTAGATATACGTTGATTCTTCCAAAGTCATGTTTTAAACCTTTTTACTAAAATTTGCTTCCTTCTGTATACGTCATTTAATGAGTTTTCAGCTGAATATAGAAATTGATTAAACAAGATTCCTCATATACGTAAATGAAGAAAATTTATGTCAAGTATATGTAGTTAATCATATTCCTTAATGCTAATTAGAGGGAAGATTTCATATAGTTCCGTATTTTAAAAACATGTTCTTCAAAATTCTTAGCAAATATGTGATAAAAAACTTTATATCTTATTATTAGAATATTTACCATTAAACTTGAGAGTCTTCAATATTATAGAAGGCTAAGGTTCCGTTAAATAAATTATGACGTGTTCGTGATATGTCTTTTAGTAGCCCTCTTCAGAAAAAAGATGGAAGTTTCTTCTTAATTCGTAGAAAGTATCATTCTTTTGTCTATTAAAACCCTTATTATCGCTTCGTATAATGGAAATGCTCATTTCCACCAATTGACTATGTGTGAGCTGTGGTTAGTAATGCCGACCTTTGGGTTTATCTACATATTGTCAATGTGAATCCATTTTTTTTTAAAAGGAAAAACCTATATCATTTAAATATTATTTACCTGAATTTACTCAATTGCGTTTGAATATTTTATTAATCTTATCTGGAATTGTATAACTAGATATTTTCCAAGTTCAATAACAATTTAAGAGCATGTATGGGTTATGTAAGTTGGTTGATTGAAAGCTTAGGCAGAAATCATTACAATCTGTTTAAGTTTCTCTTTTTGTATGTAGAATTTTATTAAGTTGTTTTTACTAAAATTTCCTTCCGTATTATATCGTTGTATTTCATGTATATATCATTGTATTTATATCTAAGGAAATAATCCTTTATTTCATTAGATAGATTTGTGGATAGTTAGAAATAAAGAATAAGAAATTATTAACTTATGCTCTTACTTAAATTATTATAAATAAAAGGTATATGGTAGAACTTAAATTGTGTACTATTATTTTCAACAACGGAAGAGTTTCATTGATGATTAAGTCATTAAAAATTAAATGATTAATATAGTTATATTTTCAATAGGAATAAATAAGTATGAGACACTTAGGTATGTTTCATGTAAAAAGGGTTTATTTACTTGAAACTCACTTAAAACATTATTTATTGAGAAGGATGAATAACCTTAAAACACCCAATATTAGTGGTTACAAGTTGGTAATTATTGTAACTCAAGAATAACCATTTTTTGATGGACAAGGTCATGGCATGAAGGTGATGATGGGTGGTATGGGACGCCTCCTCTAGGTCATTGAGCGAGTAGTACAGTGATGGATCCTTGTTCAAACATATGATTAGGAAGAATCTAGCATGACTAAGAAGCTCGAGCAGTCCATGATAGTTAGAATAGGATATCTCATTGTTAATCATAATTTGGCAATTTATGCCAGGTCCAAAACTAGGGTATTGGCATGGCCCTAGTTGACCCTATGGATATGGACAATAGACTACACTAGGCATGTATACGCTACACCCTTGCATGATAGTTTGAAACAAGTTAACTTAACTAAGTCTAGGTTCCTCATGTTAAGGTATGGGGAGAGTATGCGTCCACCCTCTAGATGTTATGGGCCTTAGAGGATAACCCCAATCGTGGTTCTACACTCTTATACTAGAACAAGGGGATGATAAGATAGACCCAAAAAATGGTGCTATCTATGGGATATGGCCAATCTCATCCACTTGGGAGTCATCTGTAGTGACTAAAGCCCAAAAGTGGTTGAAAATACCTCATACTAATAAACATTGGGTGATCATCAAAATCATCTTACTCAAAGAATTTCACCTTAGGCTGTCTATCTAATAAAACCACACAAATTTTTTACCTTGTGGGACCAGTATGCTAGAGTGGGTTATATAATCAGGTGATTTAGACCTGGGTTGTTACAATAATTTAAAGAGAAAAATATCCCTTCTTATGGAGAATGTAGGATATTAGAGATGCTCTTCTAAAAAATATCCTCAATCTATCATGAACATATGACCATTGACCACGTTAAAATTAAAGTATTCCTTACCATAAGATCTTTGTGTCAAGCAATTGACATCCACTATGAGATATCAAAATATTATGGAAAGCAAATACAATATAAAACCTACAATATACAATCTCCCTTGCATATGGGATATATTGCATTAAGTGGGACCCAAAATAAATATGTCCTTAACCAGTCAACTTGAGCCAAAAATTTTCTTTGTCATCAATTTTTAGTCAAACAATTTCTTTGGTTGTTAGCAAATTTGCTTCATCCTTCAATGACTAATTGTAAATTTTTGCATCTCCCTTCAAAATAGACAACAAGGTCAATGTTTTAACATGAATATTTAGAAAATATTCCATGGAATTTCTAAGATAACAAAAGAATACCAAATCATCATCTTGTCACTTGTATTTAATAACAATAAAAATAAAAATGTTTTTTTTAATTAATTAATTAGTTTAAATATATAGGCATCTCCTTTCTATTTTTGGAACATATTTTATTTTCATGCAATAAATTACTCGTAGCACTTCCCTTCTATTACACCATAGCTAATAGGTTTTTAATTTACTAATTTATTTATTTTCTTAATACGTAATATAAACCTTCAACTCATAGCAGTTCATTAGAAGTTAGCTTTCAAATGGCCCATGCATTGATTAGATGAAAATTCATAATTAATTACCCTTACACATTTTTAGAAATTCTTATTGGTAGATGTCCTGGTCAATGGATGGAAGGATCTACATTTTTGGATGACAATATTAATTTAATCTTAGATGGTGATATTTTATGATGATAACTCTACATGGCTATTTCAAACAACATGTTATGTGACTACACCAATGTCTTCATATGGCAACAACTCTTGACAGCAACTCTTCTCCAAATAACTCCAATTCCATGCATTGATTAAATTGCAACTTCATAATAGATAACCCTTATGCATCTTTAGATGACCTTGTTACTAGATAACCCAATTAATGGACAATATGATTAACTTTTTCATATGACAATATTAAATTCATATCAAATGATAATATCTTATGATGGTAACTCTAGACAACTTTTATCTTCTAGACAAGTTATGTGATGACATCGATGTCTTCAAACAAGAACTCCTCATAATAACTTGTCTCTAGATAATAGATTTTCTTCATATGATAACTTTTCTATAGATAATAACTTTTTCTCTAGATAATATTTCTAGACAATAGCTTTAGACAGTAGCTCTAGACAAGAGCTACTAGCCATATGATAACTTTAACTTTGATGATAAGATTTTATAAATCTAAATAAAAAAGACAAGGTTTAGATTCAATAAAATAAATACATCAAACATTCAAATTATAAATAAAAAGTTTAAAATTTGCATATAACAAGAAAAAAATCATACACCATACTTTAATAATTAAACAAACATCTATTAAAGAAACATTTAATATTAAAATCATTTTATGTAACCTATAATATTTTGAATGTTAAAAATAATTTACCTTTAAAAGTTATCCAACATTTTTAAAAGCATATAAATAATAAAAATTACTCACCTTCAACATCACCCAAAACTTTTAAAAGTATATATTTTTAGGTGATTTATTAAGATTAATATTTATTAGGTGCATACTCGTGGGTATTTCTGTTAATTGTAGTTAGAAAATATCAACTTAAATGTAGATTTACAATTTATATTTATGTTTTCAACTTATCATATTAATCCAAAATTATCATTTATATCAAATGTGTGTAGAAGTATGATAACAAACATCACAACAAAGCAAATGAAAAATTGTTTTAAGATCTCCATATATGAGAGCAATGTTAAGATCTGAATAAATGAAAGACACCAACAATCTATGAAAATCTATGACAATAAGAGAGTCAATCTAAATTCCCCATAGAACTTATTTGAAATTATCTTAAGATATAAATATGAAAATCTATGACAAGGAAAGAGTCAATCTAAATCCCCCATAGAACTGATTTGAAATTTTCTTAAGATATAAAATATGCAAGAATGAATGCTATGACAAATAGAGCTAATCTAAACCTCCCCCAAAATATAGATTATTTATTTCATGGTCAATATGAAGCCATCATTGAGGATGGACTGCACATGGGTTGTTCACAGCCATTATCCTACCATCCACCACAAAGTTATGATCGTTAACATATTTAGCCTCATCGCTCACCAAATACAACATGGCCTCTACAACATCTAGCTCACAGAGGGTATGCCCCACCAAATTCCTAGCGGCTTAAAACCATGAGGTTTCGCAGGCCTTATCCTCCTCCTCAAGATACACATTACTTTTATCTATACCAGTCAATATCCCAAAAGACAAAACACAATTTTTTAGTGGACTTGTTGAGCAGATTTGAGCAAGTTCTGAGTGGACTTGTTGAGCAGATTTGAGCAAGTTCTGAGTGGACTTGTTGAGAAGATTTGAGCAAGTTTTGAGTGGACTTGTTGAGCATATTTGAGCAAGTTTTGAGTGGAATTGTTGAGCAGATTGAGCAAGTTATGAGTGGACTTGTTGAGCATATTTGAGCAAGTTCTGAGTGGACTTGTTGAGCATAATTGAGATTTGAGTGGACTTGTGGAGCAGATTTTGGTGCAGATTTGAGGATAATTTTATGCCAGACCAGAGACAGATATTGAGCATATTTGTGCTAGATCGAAGGACTATGTTTAGTGTAGATTTGAGACAGAGCTTTGGAGGTGAAAGAGTAGAGAGGATAGTAGTCTCTAGTGGATAGAGATCCATCAGCCAAGGCAGTGAGGATAGGTCTTCTAAGTGGGGATAAGAGTCTTCAATGGAGAGAGATCCACAAGCCAGTGCAGTGGAGGTAGTAGTCTTCTAGAGGATCACCAACCATAGTAGAGGAGAAGGAGTTCTCCTATGGATAGAGATCCATGAACTTGATTTAGGGGATTGGTATCTCCTTTGGACAGAGGTCCATAAATATTGTAATAGGGAAGGATTCCCAAGAGATTGATTGAGAAAATTTTAGTGAAATATTTTCTCCGTGGAGTAGCCCACATTGGGTGAACCACATAAATTGTGGTGTCTCTATTGTGTATGGGTATTTTGTGCATTTCTTTGATTATTTCTATTGATATTTCTATCTATACATTGCATAATATTGATTGGGAAAGAAAAGTAAAAAGTGGTCTTATACTGTTCACCCCCCTTCATAGTATAAGCTTGTGTTCTTCAATTGGTATCAGAGTAGGTTCCTTCAAAAGAGTTTAACAACTTGAAGGAAAAGCTAACAAGAACACAATGGATCCTAATGAGGTGTCCTCAAATAATTCAGCACCAGTATTTAATGGAAGTGACTATATGTATTGGAGTATGATGATGAAGATCTACCTAATGGCACTTGGCAATGAAATTTGGGAATTAGTGGAATTTGGATATGATCCCTTAATCAATCCTCCTACAGATAAGGAAGGTAAGCTTTTACAACACTATAATTCAAAAGCAATGAATGCACTTGTGAGAGGTTTACGTAGAATAGAGTCTATGAAAGTTATGCATTGTAAAACTGCAAAAGAGATGTGGGATAAATTGCAAAATATATATGAAGGAGATAAAAGTGTCAAGAAAGCAAAGATGCGAAATCTCAAAGGACAACTTGAAGCATTAAGAATGAATGAAGAGGAAAATATTAGTGCTTATCTAATTCGAATTGATGAGGTTGTTAATGATATGCAAGGACTTGGAATGAAGATTGATGAATCAGATGTTTGTGATAAAGTCTTAAGAACTCTTCAAAAAGATTCAGTGAATAGGTTTCTGCTATAGAAGTATCAATGGATGGTGATACTTTGACAAGAGATAATTTTCTTGGTATGCTCACAGATTTTGAGATAAGAACAAAATATCCTATTCCCTAGAAGGAAGCAACATTCAAAGCAATCAAGAAAACAAAGGGTAAGAAGTCAGAATCAAGCAGTGAGTCATCCAATGATGAAGAAGCTAATTATGGTAGAAGAGATAAAGATTCCATAAGATCCAGAGATCTAAGATCTGTTAAGTGTTTCAATTGTGGAAAGTATGGACATTTTGCAACAGATTGTCAAGAACCCAAGAACAACAATGGTGAAGAAAAATAGGATCACGGGAACAAGGAATCAAAAAATATAGGCAGCAAAGAAAAGTAAGGATGGACAAAGCAGACAAGGAAATAAGTTCTTCCAAAGGCAAAATAGGAGCTACTATGCGGATAATGCAAGTAAGTACTCAAGTGATAGTGATGCTAGTTTTTCAGACAATGATAGAGATGAAGTCCTATTTATGATTGAAGAAAAAGAGCAAGTTAAGAAAAAGACTCCAGTTATTCTCAAGTGTTTTAGATGTGGTAACTTTGGACATCTTGAATATGATTGTACAAGGGATGGTTATAGTTTCAGTGATGATGAATATGAGAATGCACTTGAAGGACCAGATGAAAATATTCTAATGGCTTTAGAAGAAGAAGTAAGTGACCCTATAGAAGACAAGCCAAAAGAAAATAAATATGTGGACAAAGGTAAAAAAATAGAGGAATATTCAGAAAAGGATGGTTATGATCTCAAGGGAGAACTTATCTATGCTCTTGACATGGTAAAGAAGGTAAGAAAGCAACACTCTAAACTTGAAATTCAGTTTCAAGAATGTGATGAAGAGAGAAGATTGCTCATAGAGGATTTAGAAAAATCAAAGGCTAAGGCAAAGAGGTTCAAAGATAAGTTAGAAGCAAAGATCTTGGAATGTGAGAAGTTAGCACAAGAAGTGGCACTACTAAAATAAGATTTAGAGGACTCCAAGATCAAGATGAAAGGGTTTAAAAATATCTCAAAGAACTTGGATAAGTTCATCAAGACACAAAAGACTACATCAAGCAAGACAGGTCTCGGATTTGAACAGAATCAAAAGAAATGGGAAGGAGAGTCAACTTCAAGTTTTGGAGGAGAAGAAACTTCAGATGAAGATACTTCAGAAGAAGACAGTGTAAAATAAAGTGAGACATCTAAGGATGAGTTGGACAATAGAGAGTTCAACAAAAATAGGAACAATGCACAAAGAAGATACAAATGGAACAACAATCATAATAGAAGACCAATGAGGTCAAGACAAGGAAACTTCAATGGAATATGCTTTTCATGTCACAGGTTTGGGCACATGGCTTCACAATGCAGGACACATGAAAGACATGAATATGGGAACATATAACTTTTCCATGGGTATTGCTACTCATGTAATCAGTTTGGTCACAAGGCAATGAATTGCAGGGTTCATGATAGAAGAGGATATGGCTTCACTAGGAGAAATCCTAAGACATTTGCACCTCCAAGGAATAATAAAATTAAGTGTTATAAGTGCAACAATGATGGTCACACAACAAAGTGGTGTAGAGTAGACATTCCAAAAATAGGTATGAACAGAAACAGGAACAAGAATATGAATATGAACAAGAATAGGAACATGGACATGAACAAGAACAGGAGAACATGGATATGAACAGGAATAGGAATGATGACATGGATAGGAACATGGACATGGATAGAAACAGTCAGAGGAATCAAAAAATTCAGATAAGAAGAAAAGAGGATAAAGGTAAAGAACAATGCTTTCTAGGAGTAGAAATACTCCCACCCCGGAATTAACCACCTCAACAGAAGGTGGGGGAGGGGCTAAGCTAAGAGGCTCATTCTTAGCCCCGAGCCCCAAAGGTGACCCTTTGCCATTGATGTCAAATGGGGAGATATTTGGTATTTGAGAGAGCATTGAGCCAGGGAGAGAAGTGTCCCAGGGGAAGCAAAACAAAGGAAAGGTCAAGTTTTCAGTTAAAATAATTTGGGTTGCCATCAATGACAAAGGGGGAGATTGTTGGACATTTTGAGCTCAGTTAGTTGTCATTGATGTCAAGGTGAAAAATTTATCATTGATGCCAAAGTGAACAAATGGAGCCATCATCAACACCATGGAGCACACCATTATTAACACCAAGAACAAAGCGAAGAGTTGAAGAATAAATTGGCAAAATAATATTTTATGAGGGTTTAATTAAACCCATGGTGGCAGAATATTTTAAATCAGATCAGTGGAGTACAAGTTGCAAGTTTAAATTTACCCCATGGAAGACTTTAATTTTATTAAAGTCAAAGGTTTTAAAATATAATTTATAAAATTTAAATTCTATTGGAATTTAAATAATTTATAAATTATATAAAGGTTTAGCTAGCGCCGATGTCATCAAAATTAAGGAGCACCGATGTCTAAATTCGAATGGTGGTTTTGTGTATAAATTAATGCCCAAAGGGGCATTCGAAACTTACCCCTCGATGAATTAATTCCCATGCGAAAAGGTTGAAGGTATTTCGTGCATCGTGAACGTTGAGGAAGAAGACAAAGAGCTTTGTCTTATTAGTGCTAGGGAAGAAGACAAAAAGAGGACAACGTATGGTTTGAGCCACATAGGACACGGTGGTCCATTGGTAGCACACGCTTTGCAAAGGCATTGGGAAAGGAGGAGCCCACGTTCGATTCTCATGGATGTGCCAAAGGAAGACTTTTTGTTTTGCATTCGATTTGAGCACCAGGTGGTGAAGAAGGAGCACGAAGTGCTCGTTGGTTTTCAAATGTGCGTCTAGCGCACGCGGTGGTCAAGCCCGTGGCTAGAGCGCTCGCGGAGGCAGAGATCATGGGGTCGAATCCCACTAGTGGCAAAGGTAATTTTTTGATTAAAATTTATATTGCCTAAGGTTTTATTAAAGGGTCATTTGGAGTTATAAGGGTTTGTGAAGATTTATTTTTAATTAAATTGCATTTGGAGTTATAAGGGTTTGTGAAGGATTATTTTTATTGGAAATTGATTTGTGCTATTTGGAGTTAAAAGGGTTTTTGAAAGATTGTTTTGTTGAGAAGGGATTTATGTTATTAAGGTTTTAAAGAAAGAGGATTTGATTTTTTCCAAAGTTCTTCTTGCAATTGAAATTGATTAAAGAGGTTTTGAGTTATTGTGGTGGATGTTGAATTTATTATTAGTTGGGAGTTTATAAGGTGTGATTGGATAAATACTTTATGTATGTTGATGGTTGTTTTTGAAAGGTGGAGTGATAAGGTGTAATTGAGTATTTTACATTATATTGTGAGAAAATATTTACTCATCTAACCTCTTTGAGATTGGCATAGAAGTTGTTGTGGTTGTGGCATATTTATGAGATCCCTTCATCATCAAGAAAAATGTATGAGCACATTCTTCCATAGTTGAGTTGATTGATTGGTTTTCTGGAAAATAAGTTTGGAGTGAAAAGGACTTGATTAGGGTTTCCTTTTCGAGAGTGTTTGATTTAATGCTTCAAGGTTTTCTGGAATAAAGATTTGTTATTAAAACCTTGTTTTATAAGCATTGTTGTTGAAGCCATTGGTAGTGTGAAGAACCTGAGTTAGGGTTGTGCAAAAGATCATGAGTATCATTGTTATGTGAAGATTGTTTTATAAGCATTGTTGTTGAAGTGAGTTGTTGTGCAAAGAACTTGAACTAGAGTTTGAAAAGAGCATGAGTATCATTGTTATGTGAGATTTGTTGTTGAGCATTGTTGGAAATATTTTGAGTTGATGTTTACATGCTTGGACTAGGGTTTGTGAGCAAGGGTTGTTTCTTGAGTGATTGGTTGAGTAGAGTTGGTTGAGCCTAGTCAAGTGGGTGTGTGAAGTGATTGTTCAAGTTCCATAAAACAAACTATCCTATATTCTGATTTGAGTTGAGAAAGTGTTTGAGCATTGAGTTGAAACATATTGGGTCTCTAACAATTCTCTTTATGTTTCTATGAGATTGGTTAAGTTTTGTGTGAGCTTATTGAGTATATTTGGACAAGTTCTAAGTGAGCTTGTTGAGCAGATTTGGACAAGTTCTGAGTGGACTTATTGAGCATATTTGAGCAAGTTTTGTGTGGACTTGTTGAGCAGATTTGAGCAAGTTTTGAGTGGACTTGTTGAGCATATTTGAGCAAGTTCTGAGTGGACTTATTGAGCAGATTTGAGCAAGTTCTGAGTGGACTTGTTGAGCATATTTGAGCAAGTTCTAAGTGGACTTGTTGAGCATATTGAGCAAGTTATGAGTGGACTTGTTGAGCATATTTGAGCAAGTTCTGAGTGGACTTGTTGAGAATAATTGAGCAAGTTTTGAGTGGACTTGTGGAGCAGAGTTTGGTGTATATTTGAGGATAAGTTTGTGCCAGACCAGAGATAGAGATTGAGCAGATTTGTGCTAGACCGAAGGACTGTGTTTAGTGCAGATTTGAGACAGAGCTTTGGAGGTGATAGAGCAAAGAGGACAATAGTCTCCAGTGGATAGAGATCCATCAGCTAGGGCAGTGAGGACAGGTCTTCTGAGTGGGGACAAGAGTCTTCAGTGGAGAGAGATCCACAAGCCAGTGCAGTGGAGGCAGTAGTCTTCTAGAGGATCACCAACTAGAGCAGAGGAGAAGGAGTTCTCCTATGGATAGAGATCCACAAACTTGATTTAGGGGATTGGTATCTCCTTTGGACAGAGGTCCATAAACATTGTAATAGGGAAGGATTCCCAAGAGATTGATTGAGAAAATTTTAGTGAAATATTTTCTCCATGGAGTAGCCCACATTGGGTGAACCACGTAAATTGTGGTGTCTCTATTGTGTATGGTGTTTTGTGCATTGCTTTTATTACTTCTGTTGATATTGCTATCTATACATTGCATAATATTGATTGGGAAAGAAAAGTAAAAAGTGGTCTTATACTGTTCACCCCCCTCTCAATATAATCTTGTGTTCCTCATAATGAACATATGACCATTGACCATATTAAAATTAAAGTACTCCTTACCATAAGATCTTTGTGTCAAGCAATTGACATCCACTATGAGATATCAAAACATTATGGAAAGCAAATACAATATAAAACCTACAATATACAATATCTCTTGCATGTGGGATATATGCATTAAGTGAGACCCAAAATAAATATATCCTTAACCAGTCAACTTGAGCCAAAAATTTTCCTTGTCATCAATTTTTAGTCAAACAATTTATGTGGTTGTTAGCAAATTTGCTTCATCCTCCAATGACTGATTGTAAATTTTTGATCTCCCTTCAAAATAGACAACAAGTTCAATGTTTTAAAATGAATATTCAGAAAATATTCCATGGAAATTCTAATATAACCAAAGAATACCAAATAATCATCTTGTCACTTGTATTTAATAACAATAAAAATAAAAATATTTTTTAATTAATTAATTAATTTAAATGTACAGGCATCTCCTTTCTATTTTTGGACCATATTTTATTTTCATGCAATAAATTATTCATAGCACTTCCCTTCTGTTACACCATAGCTAATAGGTTTTTAATTTACTAATTTATTTATATTATTAATACACAATATAAACCTTCAACTCATAGCACTTCATTGCAAGTTAGCATTAAAATGGCCCATGCATTGATTAGATGAAAACTTCATAATTAATGACCCTTACACATTTTTAAATGATCTTATTGTTAGATGGCCTAGGATCCACATTTTTGGATGACAATATTAAGTTAATCTTAGATGGTGATATTTTATGATGATAACTCTACATGGCTCTTTCAAACAACATGTTATCTGACTACACTAATGTCTTCAGATGACAAAAACTCCTGACAAAAACTCTTCTCAAAATAACTCCAATTCCATGCATTGATTAAATGGCAAATTCATAATAGATAACCCTTATGCATATTTAGATGACCTTGTTACTAGATAACCCGATTAATGGACAATATGATTAACTTTTTCAGATGACAATATTAAATTCATATCAAATGATAATATCTTAGGATAGTAACTCTAGACAACTTTTCTCTTCTAGACAAGTTATGTGATGACACCAATGTCTTCAAACAAGAACTTCTAATAATAACTTTTCTCTAAACAATTACTTTTCTCTAGATAATAACTTTTCTTCATACGATAACTTTTCTATAGATAATAACTTTTCTATAGATGATATTTCTACACAATAGCTTTAGATAGTAGCTCTAGACAAGAGCTACTAGCCATATGATAACTTTAACTTTGATGATAAAATTTTAGAACTCTAAATAAAAAATACAAGGTTTAAATTCAATAAAATAAATACATCAAACATTCAAATTGTAAATAAAAAGTTTAAAATTTGCATATAACAAGAAAAAAAGTCATACACCATACTTTAATAATTAAACAAACATCTATTAAAAAAAATATTTTATATTAAAATCCTTTTTATGTAACCTATAATCTTTTAAATGTTAAAAACTATTTACCTTTAAATAAATATTAAAAATTACTTCACCTTCAACATCACCCAATATTTTTAAAAGTATGTTATTTAGGTGATTTATTAATATTAATATTTATTAGGTGCGTACTCGTGGGTATTTCTGTCGGTTGTAGTTAGAAAATATCGACTTAAATGTAGATTTACAATTGATAATCCAAAATTATTATTTATTTTAAATGTGCGTAGAAGTATGATAACAAACATCATAACAAAATTGTTTTAAGATCTCCCAATCTAAATCCCCCATAAAACTAATTTGAAATTATCTTAATGAATGAATGGAAGACAGCAACAATTTATGACAAGAAAAGAGTCAATCTAAATACCCCATAGAACTGATTTGAAATTATAATAAAATATAAAATATGCAGCAACGAAAGAGAGTCAATCTAAAAACCCCTAGAGAACTGATTTGAAATTATCTTAAGATATAAAATATGCAGCAACGAATGCTACGACAAATAGAGCTAATCCAAACCTCCCCCAAACACAGATTATTTATTTCATGGTCAAGATGAAGCCATCATTGAGGATGGACTCCCCAGGAGTTGTTCACAGCTGTTATTCCGCCATCCACCACGAAGTTATGACCGCTGACATATTTAGCCTCGTCGCCGGCCAAATACAACATGGCCTCTGCAACATCTAGCTCGCAGAGGGTATGCCCCGCCAAATTCCCAGCAGCTTGAAACCACGAGGTTTCGCAGGCTTTATCATCCTCCTCAAGATACGCATTCCTTTTATCTATACCTGTCAATATCCCAAAAGGCGAAACGCAATTGACCCGAATGCCATGTCTGCCGTGCTCGGCCGCCGCCGTTTTGGTCAATCCAATCACGGCATGTTTGGATGCCGTGTACGCATAAGTGGTGAGCCCTCCTACCGTCCCGCAAACACTTGCAGTAGAAACGATGCATCCCTTTTCGTTGGGAACCATCGCCCGCGACGCGTGCTTGATGCCGTGCATTACTCCTTTGACGTTTATATTCATCACCCGGTCGAAGGTTTCCATGTCGTAGGATGAGGCTTCCAGCCCGGTATGGCATTCTATGTTGAAGTCCATGATTCCGGCATTGTTGATCATGATGTCAAGCTGGCCGTAGGTTTCCACGGCCAGGTCGACGGCGGCGCTCACGTCTTCTTCGTTGCTGGTGTCGCAGCGAATGAACGTGGCCACGCCCGGCGGCAGAGATTCTTGAACTTCCTTACCGGCTTCCTCATTCACGTCGCAGATGATGAGCTTCGCTCCGTGTTTTGCAAAGAGGCGGACGATGGCTTCGCCGATTCCCCCGGCGCCGCCTGTGACTATTGCTACTTTGCCTTTCAATCTGCATTCACATAAATGATTTCTTTCAAAATCGTTTCACCTCGTATGTTTTGCAGTTTAGTCTCTTAGAAAAAACCAAAAAAAAAAAACATCACACATTACCTTCGCTGAACAAGAGTAGCTTCCATGTTGGCCTTGAGAGAAGTAGTAATCCTTGAGAAGAATCAAATGTCAAAATAAGCTTGAGAGAGTGGGTAAGCAGACCATCGCTCATATAATTTATAACTGAATACCTTCGTTTCAGAATCTACCGTTTTGATATCACGAATTGAACAGAATATAACAGAAGTTACCTAAATTTTGATGTTCGTTGAGTAAAAATACTGAAAGTTACAGAAGGGTTTTGGATACTAACATAAAATAGCAACATTCATACTAAATTTAAATACAATAGGTGTCCATGGTGAGAGAATGGTTGGTGTGAAAGATATAAAAGTGATGAATGAAGATTGTCAGTTGAGATTTTACCGTATAAGATAAGTATAGTAAAACAATTAACAATAAAAATAATCAAAATAAGTCCAATTCCATAACACTCTAATGGAAAAGAAACGACTGAATCAAGGAAAGACTTACTGACTAAATTGTCACAGTCCAAAATAAAAAAAAAATTCTCTTAGATTGACTCAATATCTGTTGATTCAACAGAAAAATTTGCCTCCATAACAGGGTTAGCTCCAATAATTAGTCTTATGATCTAAGGCATACATCGAACAAGAATCAGAGGATTTTTTACCTCTTACCGGTAGGACAATCTAAATTTATAAATACCTATTCATATTTCAGATCTAAGAGCCTATTTTATTTTTCATAAAATTTAGGTTTAGTTTATAAAATTATAAATATTATAAGGATATCACAAAGAAAAAATAACGAGAATGAATAAAATATATAGTTAACTAAAATTATTTAGTAATTATATTAAAAAAATAACAATAATTAATTAAAATTATTTATTAATTATATTTATAAACCTGTATTATTTATTATTTTTAATCCTAATTATTTTGAAATATTGACAAGTAAGATCTTTTTATCTCAGTACAGGGACCACCTGATAAACTTAACATTTTTAATTGTAAATAGGTTCAATTCAAGACCGTTACCAGAATTACAAACTTTTATTTTTATTTTAAAAAATTAATAGAATATTAAACGAGATAAAAATAAATAAGTATATCTGGAATTATGATTTAGTAGGGTAGTAAAGTGTACATTAAAAAATAACCTTCAAAATTCGAATATGTAAGGGAAGGTATGATGTAGAGGTTGTAAATTTTTTTTAAAGTGTTATTATTATTTTTGTAATTGGTTATATTGGAGTGAAATAAATTTTGAATAAAATTTGGTTTTCTTTAAAAATTAAGGAACATAATTTATTAAGCTAATGTTATTTAATAAATTATTTTAAATATTATTAAAATTAATGAATTTAACATATTATTGATTAGATGTTCAAAATAAATATACATCTAAAATAACTATAACCAAATCTAAAAATATGAGTGTACATATGAATAATATATAAACCCAATCATGTTTTTAATAAAACATAGATTGAGAGGGACTAGGGGACTAGCTCCAAAACTCATTAATTATTCAATGACCTATAATGATGGTATTAAATCTAATGGCATTTTTAAGGAATTTTTGAAACGTGAGAGATGCTATGATTTTGAGTTTTTGATATTTTTATTTTTTTAATATAGTTAATTTATTTATTTTTAAATTAAAAAAATAAGGGAGAAAAATAACACAGATTCTAAATTACAATGATGAAATAGAAAGAATGGATGAAAAATTGGAAAAAATATATCACATATTACCTTTACTTAACAAAAGTGGTTTGTGTGTAGGTATATTGACCCTATGAAGAATCAAAATTTAAAATAAAATTTGGAGTGTCTAAGTAGAATCTCATTCACATACTTGAATAACATCACTTGAGAATCCACCTGTAGACACCAAATCCTAGCCACTTTTCATCTACGTGTCCTCAAATCACAACCGCTCATTATATATATATATATATATATATATATATATATATATATATATATATATATATATATATATCACCCATCATGACTTAATCTTGACCATTCATTCATCATGATCCATGTGACTCATCAAATCTTAATCTAAGCTCTTCATCATGTTTTAATCTCGGTCGCTCATTGGTGTCGTTGAAACCCTAACATGTTTAAGGGTAAATTATAAAATATCATTCATTTTTATGAATGACGGGTTGGAACATAGTATACACTAGAACATTCTTGAGAGGTCAAGATCTGAGAGCACTCATATTCCATCCACTTCAAAACCTTAGCTTTCCTCTAACACATTATCTCCCTTCACAGCCATATCCATCACTAAAACATTTGTGAACCCTATCCAGTTTTTGCAGAGCAATCCTCATCACCCTCAAACACTCCTAGGTATTCTCTAAATATTGTAAAGTATTTTTGAAATGCTACAAGGCATCCACATCCATCCCTGGATGCACCAAGGCATCTGTCATTAACTGGTTTGCAGTCAATAAACCCTCAAACGCTCGTAGGTGTTCGTGCATCACTAGATCGAAGAAGTAGAGACATAGATTAGCATCGAAGGTATTATTTTGATAAGGTACCATGTACTATTGGTTTTTAACTTACATTTTCTATATTTGAATTATGTTTCATTATAATTGCATCTAGGGTTTATAGATCGATTGCTTAGAGGATCTCACATAGTGGAGCTCTCACATATACTAATATTATGTTTGTGTTGTGATCTGTTTGTATGTACAAAGTATATCTTTATTAACAACTATTACAGCTCGAGTGGCCCTGTAGGGATACACAAGCCCACTCACACTGATTTAGAGTGAGAGAGAATTGAAGATACCAATATTTAGTTGATTGATGGTTTGAATCCCTCTTTACTATAAATCATTGTATCACAAGTTATACATTGTGACCCTTTATTTTGGGGTACATTAATATTGTAATAGTGGATATCCATGCTCCCTAAAGTAAATATAACAACCATTGTGCAATATTTATTTTTGTTGATCTATCATTATTATCTCGGTATTGTTCATTTTTGCTTTACAAAATAATGATCACAATGGGACTCCCAAAAGGTTTCACATTTTAACTTACATTGTCAATATTTTTTATCTACATTTTTTAATTTTTTTTGTAGATTTTGAGAATTTGTTAGCATAAAAATCACCATATCTAGGGCTAGGATTTTTGGAAGTATTAAGGTTTGATCGGTGGTCGTACGGATGCCATACAACATTCAAGAGACACAACCTAGTTTCCATGTGGATGCTACAAAGTATCCGCAGGTTTCAATAGAGAAAATTGTAAGAATTTCACAATAATAGATATGCACAACATTACAAAAGATGAAGAGAAGAGTTGAACTGATTGATTTATTCCAAGAATCAACTCTGTATAAATAGCAAAGTTGATCATTGAGATCCATTGGATTACAACAACTCATTAGACCTGATGAAGACACCACTGAGATTTCTCGTGATACATGGAGGAGTGGAAACTCAAGTGTCTATCCTAGTGGAACTTAAGAGAATATTATCTTATTATAACACCCCCCTTAAGTGATACTAGGGGTGAATCGTACAAATGAGTCCTGGCAACAAGGCCTGATGAGGAACT
This sequence comes from Wollemia nobilis, assembly GCA_028583015.1. Classification (NCBI taxonomy): domain Eukaryota; kingdom Viridiplantae; phylum Streptophyta; class Pinopsida; order Araucariales; family Araucariaceae; genus Wollemia; species Wollemia nobilis. The sequence goes on along the minus strand of JAQPPZ010001736.1, from coordinate 313,675 downwards.
TAGAGGCTTGTCTTTGTATGGCAAATATTGTCCTCCTAATATAATAAATAGTTGGTGAAAAAACCCTTGTGGGTAAACAAAACTATGACAAGAAGAGAGACATGTCTTCGTATGGTGAAGATTGGCTTCTTTATGCAAGAAATAAAGATGAGTCCCGACAACTTGGCATGATTAGGTACTCATTTACATAATATAGTTGGTGAAAAATCCCTGTGAGGAAAAACCAACTATGAGAAAAAGAGAGGCTTGTCTTCGTATGGTAAAGATTATCCTCATAAATCCAATCAATGCAGCTGAATAACTTCAAGCTTATCTCTCAATTGAAGATAATGTGGATAAGCAAATGACTTGGTGAAGATATCTATAATTTGTTCCTCAGTTGGAATATATTCCAAGTGTATGTCCCCATTCTGAATATGCTATCTTATGAAGTACATGTGTATCTCAATGTGCTTGGTTCACTGATGTTCAACTGGATTACGTGCAATATGAATTATGCTCTGATTGTCACACCAAAGAGTTATAGGATGGTCATGTGTGAAACCAAATTCTTTTATTATTTGATGAATCCAAAGAGCTTCCTAACTAGCTAACATTGATGCCCTGTATTCTACCTTTGTAGAAGATAATGCTACTGCTTGTTATTTCTTGCATAACTAGGCTATTGGTGAAGAACCAAGGCAAAATACATAGCCTGAGGTTGAACATCTCTTCTATTGAACCTGCCCAATTTGAATCTGTGTAGCCAATGATACTTTAACACCCCCCCTTAAGTGATAGTAGGGGTAAGTGAAAAAATTAATAAACATTATGTGGCATACCCACATAATATGAGTCCCAACACCAAGGCCTGATAAGTACTCATGTACAAAAAGAGATGGTATATCCAAAAAAATGAGTCCCGGTAACAAAGGCCTGATAAGGTACTCATTTACAACATGTGATCAAAAGAATAAATATCACTAAAAAAAATTCCCCTAAAACCAAAGTGTCTCACAAGAAGGAGTGTGAAGATAGGAGGGAGAAAGAACCACAAAAATTGCAAGGGTAGTCCAAAAATGACTCCACAAGCATGAGTATGTGGTTTCCACCTATATGAACACAATGGGCTAATAACAAGGTCCAAAACTTGTGGACAACTAGTAAAACAAGGGAAATGGTAGAAAACCTCAAGGGAGAAAACCACCTACCAGAATAGAAGAATAAGGAAGATGTGCATGGAGGATTGAGAGGAAGGAAGATGTCCTCTTCAACTCCCCTTAGGAAAAATTCCATTAAGAATCTTGCAATGGACCCATAAGATGTCTCAAAAAATTAGAGACTTGTTGCAGAAAAGAATTCATACTCCCAGACTGGTGCTTGTGAACCATGAAACCAAAGTGTCTCATAAAAAGGAATGTCTTACTAAAAAAATCCCTTGAAACCAAAGTGTCTCACAAAAAGGAATGTGAAAATAGGATGGATAAAGAACCACAAAAATTGCAAGGGATGTCCAAATTGACTCCGCAAGCATAAGTAGTGGTATCCACCTATATGACACAATGTGGTGAATAACAAGGTCCAAAGAATGGGCAATCGGTAAAACAAGGGCACCAATGCTGGGAGTGTCGGGTTCAACGAGAGTGCACTCCATGATACAATAATTTTCAATATTAAAAACATCATTGAAAAAGAGTATTGAAACTGAAAATGAACACCACCATTGATTCTCTCTCGGAAAAACCTTTCTGACGACTATAAATACCCCTATGATCGGGTGTCAATGAGGCCTCCATTAACTTCAAAAGAGAAATTGAAGTGAAATGAGAGATTTGGTTGACCAAAAATATATTTTTTGAGTTTTAATAATCTTTGTTAGGTAATAATTAATTTCTTTCAAACTAGAGAGTGCCTTCTTAAAAGGAAAAAGGTGAATTAAGAAGGAGAAAGTAAAAAGCAAGAAGAGGCAAAAAAATGATATAGGTATATATTTTTTATACCAATGTAATGGAATTGCCACTAAAGATTCTATAAAACATTTTAAATAAAAAAATATTTGTTTTGATATAAATGAGGGTGTGCATGAAGTTAGTGAATATCTTCTTATACCATATAGAGATTTTATAAACAATATATACCTCTAAAATTTAAAGGCTACTATAAAGAAATCTAGAAGAGTGATTTAAAGAATATAGACACACAAAAAAATATAAGAATACACCCTCCCTAAAAGACAAAACAAAAAAGGTGTAAAATTGAGCACCCTAAAACCCCCTGAAAAAAAAAAAATTTTATTATTAGGTTACAAATGAAGCTTTTCTCTTAGCCCTTTGAAAGAGAAAGAGATTTAAAATTTTGGGTTTCCATGAGTGAAAGTTATGAGGGGTGAGAGGTTCAATTGAATTCATCATTTTAACACGAGAAAAATTGAAGTTATAATTAACCAATATATCCCCTCTTATAACTCAATAAATTTATTAATGCAATTGTTTAGGATGGAAAGAATGAATCTTTTCAATATATTAAAAAACTCAATATACCTGCCCTAACGAGAGGGAAACTATAAGTATATGAGGTTGTAATATTTTTTGCTTTAGAGTGCCAAATCCTGTTAGTTCCTCATAATACCTACCCTTACTTAAGGTAAACTGTAAGTATAGATAAGAATTTGCAAGGGTGTTTGGATTGAAATGCAAAGATATAAACCAGATTAAATTGGGTGTTCTCAATACTTGCCCTTACGAGAGGGAAACTATCAGTGAGAGAGTCCCAAAAATAAATAGGAAGATTGAAAAATATTTGTCAGGCCTTTATACCAAGTGCCTCCAAAAACTTGCCCTTACTTGAGGGAAACTATAATTTTTTAATGGTTTTTGTACATGGAACATAGGCAAATATTTTGAGGAAGATAAGTTAAACCTTAGGTTTATGAATTCTTTAAGTGTAAAAAAACTATAGAGATTCTCAAATAAAATTTAATTTTAATAACAAATATTAAGAGAATAATTATAGCACCCTTAGAGAAAATATTTTGAAAAATCTCTATCTTAAAGAAAATAAATATATAAGATTAAATAATAATTAAAAAAAAACTAGAACTTATTGATAAGTTTATTATTTAGATAAAATAATGAGAAGAAGATAGTTTTTGTTAATAATTTTGATAAACAAATTAGGTTTTAAATTTTAAATAGAGAGTGTATGCTAAAAAAAGGTATTAAGTAATACACCTCTATTAACTTGAAAACCTAGAAAAGTTTTGAGGAAGAGAGAAAAAAAAAAACCCCCCTTCAAGAGACACCAATGTGCATATGGTTGCACATAAAACCCCCCAAAAAAAACTTTTTATATTAAGGTTACAATAGACTACGACTTATCAAAGAGCTTTTTGTAAAAAAAAACTTTGAGAAGGAGTCAATATTTTACTTCGAAATTGAAGTGAAAATAACCTTACAAAAAATAGGAGGAATAAAATAAATCGTGCATCTACTAAGAAATCAGAAGCACCCTGAAGGACAGAAAAAATGAAAACTCAAACTTTATATCCGTCGCTGGTTCTAGCTAGGCGGAGAAAACTGAGACGCCACAAAAGCGTTGAGAATCCTGCGAAGATAAATTATCCAAAGAACAAATACTTTCCAAATACTACGAGATACTGAGACGCCACCAAAGCCTTGAGAAACCTGCAAAGATAAACTATCCAGAGAACAAATATATATATATATATATATATATATATATATATATATAAATAAATTAATGTTTCATCGTTGGTAAGAGTTAGGCGAAGGCTGCGAGAAACCTGAGATGCCGCAAAAGACCACTTAGAAACCTGCGTAGACAAAACAATCAGAGAACATATATATATATATATATATATATATATATATATATATATATATATATAAATAACTCATCTTTGATTTTATACTGCGAGGGAAAAAAAAACTTCTTTTAAAGAAAAGTATATAAATTATTTGAAGTAACCAAGGAAGAGGTTCCCCTCTGATTCGTCACTGCTTGGAACCTGGCGGAGGTAGGAATAGTTGCTGAGGATGCCTAAAACTAGTGAACACCTATGCAGACTAGTTAGGAGGTGGGAAAAAAAATTAAAGAACTATAGTTTTTCTCTAATCTCGTAGACTAGAACTTTGTAGAGCTTCAGGGGAGATGAGTACATAAAAGAACAACAAAAATGGAGCGTTGTCTTTGATAAGCTTCCTTACAAACAAGTCAAAAAAAAAAGGAAATATATTTTGAATCACGAAATGAAAGTCTCAAACTAGAATAGAACAGAAGAGCATATGTGATATTATTCTCGGGTGAAGAAAATAAAAAAGGAGTGATCGGTATTGAGCGTCGGATAACGTCTACTTGGAGATTATATATGGAGATATTTCTCGATGGTGGATTGGAGCACTTCGAGATCCACATCATGGGTGATGCGATTAAAAAAGACACATGCTATACAACTTGCAATAAATGTTAGAGACAAAGGTGATTTTCATATAAAAAAATTATTGTTTTTTTTTTTAAACAAACACCAACTTAGAGATAATCGTTGGGGCCACTATAAGTGGTTGTGCCAACGAAGGCAAGGGGCTATGAAAAGGACGTGCGCAAAATAAAATTTGGATGACGATTTAATATCGCAGTGCCTCTCTAAGAGGTAAAACCACTATTTAAAAAAAAAATGAGGGCGGATATTTAAAAAAAAACATTCTTCTTTTAAAAGGAGAGTGCTGAAAAAAACTCAAAAGATTATCCTCAAAAAATTAGCAATATATTCAAGATAAAACATTCAATTAGAAAAATTAGAAGATTGCAATAATTTTATTAGACAAAATTGATTAGACGTTTTTCGCAGGACTGCCCAAACGGCCGAACTCGTTTCAGCCATATCTCACTCATCCGGACTCAGATTGAGCTGAAATTTTGAGGGTAGATGCCTAAAAAACCCTAGAACGTCTCCACCAATTTTCATATCATTTGGATCAACATAGATCCTAGCACATCCCTATGTGTGAACGAGATATTTGGCAAGTGGCTATGCGAGGGTTTCATCTGGGTTGAGAGCAAGCAACTCCAGAGGTTGGTTTTTAGGGCCTTTGGGCCCTAGCGGCCAATATTTTTGTGGTTTATGCTCAATATTTTAGCAAGAAATGTTGCAGGGGATACAATATGGGTTATAAATTTGTCTTTCAATAGATCATACTATGAACTTGAGTGACAACGGCTTCCAATTTGCTGCACAAAAGAAAAGTGAAAACCATACCTTTCCACAACATCTAGGGCAAGGATTAAAGAGATCATGAAACAAGTTTCAAGCATTTGATCAAAAAATGGCTCATATATCAAGTGAATATGGTGCTAAGGTGCACCCACAAAATAATTCTACTTTGAAAACCCCTATCAAGGGTAAGAATTTCGAAGACTCGATCCCAAAAATAAATTTTAGGGATGCCCTTCGTGGTGGACAGCCTCAACCCAATGCTAATATCAATATTAGGGCTTCCCGTAAACCTCTAAGAATGCCTAAGATTGATCCTAGGAAAATGGAGTCAAGATGTCTTAAAGCAACTGATGGAACTCCTATTGTTAAGCTTGATATGGGTAACATTCAGACTAGAATTGAAGATTTGGAAAAAAGAGGACTAATTTGTCGGTTCATGGGTTTTCGTCCAATTCTATCTGCTTTCAAAGTCTAGGCTACAAAAAGCTGGAAAACTAAAGGTGAGTTACAAATATCTATTTATCCAAATGGTTATTTTCTTGTTTTATTTTCTAATAATGAAGATAGAGAGAAAACTTTTCAAGGGGGTCCTTGGTTTTTTGGAAGGGCGGGGCTTTTCATGAAGCCCTGGCATACTAAATTTAAATCCGAAGAAGAGATGCCTTCTATAGCTCCCGTGTGGGTTAGACTCTTTGGCCTCCCTATTGAATTTTGGAATCCTACTGTTTTTTCTTCAATTGGAAACTCTTTAGGAACTTTTATGATGACTGCCTGATTGTACTCAAAATTTTGAACATATTATTTATGCTCGGATTTGTGTTTTAATGGATTTTGATAAACCCCTACCTAAAAATATCACATTACAATTTTGGGAAGACACTTGGGAGCAAGTAGTGGACTATGAGAACATTCCTTTTCGTTGTAGAATTTTCCATGAATATGGTCATTTGGCCAGTGCTTGCCCAAATAAAATTCCTGATCAAAAGAAAGAAGATATAAACTTAGCAGGTTTCCAAATACCTAAGAAGAAGAACACTCAGAAAAAAACCATTTATGAAGGACCAATCAAAGTCATTTGCTAATATGTTTGAAATCCTTTCCACAAACGATGTCCCAAGTGAGGAATAGGAAATAATGGAAACTAAAATCTTAGAAACACAATTTAAATATGAAAAGAAGAACTCGGAGACAAACCAACAAATCAAAGGTTTTCAAAAGATAAAAAAAAAAGGAGAAAATTTACACAAGAAAAACAATATTTCAAATGTCAAAACTTCAAATAATGCAGGTCCCAATATAGACTCCATTGAACCATCTAGTAAAATTTTGGCTATGTATGAGCATTCTTCAAGGTTAGAAGCCATCTCAGATTCAATTGGAATAAGTCAAGAAACAAAGAAAAAAATTGAATATGGATTCTAATCAAAAAGTAGGTCGTAAGACCAATCAATATCATATGGTAAAAAAGATGTAAAGCTTGTAGAGGAAGGTAAGATTAATGCCCTTACCAACTTTTTTAGCCCTGGTATTAATTAAGATCATCACTTGGAATATTAGAGGACTCAAAGGGAGTCTTTCAAAACAAAATAAAATTAGAAGAATGATTCAGATAAATCATCCACATATTGTTTTCCTTCAAGAAACAAAGATGTCAATGGAGGATATGGACTTAATTGCCAGTAAAATTTGGCTAGTTGAAAAAGTGGTTCCCTCAGTTCCCAAGGGACTTTGGGTGGCATTGCTTGTATTTGGGACCCAAAAGAGGTAGTTATTCACCATATGGTTGGCATTTGGGATTTGTTGGCTATAACTATTCAAATTAGACATTCCAACCAGACTATGCTCTGCATTATTGTTTATCCTCTGACTTATTTGGAGGGAAAAAGAAGACAGTGGAAGGATATTACTCAAATTATCTCTCATTTTCCTAAATCTTGGATCTTGATCGAAGGATGTTTCAATACCATCCTCTCTCTGGATGAGAAAAGGGGGGGAAATAGAAATTTGGACAAAAGCACTGACCTCATGAGCGAATATATTGCAAACCTCCATCTTGTGGATATCAACCAGATAATGGCCTTATGACTTGGTCTAATAGAAAGCAAGGCTTAGCTTGTATAATGGAGAGATTGGATAGGTTTTTGCTCTCTAAAAATTTCTCAATACATGGTCACATTCCTAAAGTGAAGACTCTTAATAATGTTGGTTTGGGTCATTGGATAGTCATGGTGGAAATGTGGAAAACCAATGTGAGTTTCTCTCCTTTTTGTTTTCAATTAATGTGGCTTAGAGACATTTACTTCAGACCTCGTGTGCAACAATGGTGGAATGAAGGTAAACCTAGGCATGGGACTAAAATGTTCTATTTTTCCAAAATACTGCAATACATTAAATCCAAAATCAAGACTTGGAATTGGAAAGAGTTTGGGGATGTTCATAAAAAAAAAATGAAGTTATTTCTCATATTGAAAATTTGAATAAGAAAATCCATTTAGATGGCCTCACAGAGAAGAGAAGTGCAGATGAAATTAAACTCACAACTCAGTTAGAGGAATGGAAAAAAAAGAGAAGAAATATTATGGAAGCAAAAATTTAGAATTCAATGGCTCAAAGAAGGAGATCGAAACACAAATTTCTTCCACAAATATCTTCTAGCTCGAAGATCTCACAACTTTATTTATTCCTTAAAATCAGATTTTGGAGATGTTGTTTATACTTGGGATGGCATGAACTCTATTGTTGTTGATTACTTTTCCAATCTTTTTGCTGCTACTCCTCTTGACTCAGCTTCACAACAAAATGTTCTTCAAGCAATATCTTCTCTTATCACTTCGAGGAGAACTCTATTTTGACTGCTCTTGTTACTATCAATGAGCTTCAACAAGTAGTTTTTAAAATGCAAAAAGGGAAAACCCCTAGTCCTGATGGTTTTCCCATTGAGTTCTACCAAGAGTTTTGGGATATCCTTCATGTTAATTTATTAGAGGTGGTGGAAGAAGCCAGAAAATCCAAAGAAATTTTGAAGGTTATCAATAAAACTTATATTACTCTCGTTCCAAAATCTCAAGAGGTTGATCATATCTCAGCTTTTAGACCTATTTCTTTATGTAATGTTCTTCTCAAAATCATTACTAAAATCATGGCAGAAAGGTTGAAGCCTCTTTTGCATAAGATTATTTCCCCAGAGCAAGGGGGTTATGTGGAAGTACGTCAAATAGTAGATGAGATAGTTCTTGCTCAGGAAGCCATCCATTCCATGGATATGTAAAATTCTCCTTCCATGTTAATTTGGTTAGACTTATCCAAAGCTTATGACAGAGTGGATTGGCACTTCCTTATCAAAGTTTTGAGGCAATTTGGTTTCTCTAAGGATTGGATGGATTGGATTATGGGATGTATCTCTTCAGTGTCCTACTTGAAAGCACGAGATTCCGATCAAAAGAAACACCAAGTGTGATTGCATTCAAAATTAAGTACGCTTAAGTCCTAGAAATGTAAATTGCATGAAACGGAAAAGAGACACATTGGAAGAGACACAATCAGATAAAGAAAACACAGCCCTTTCATTAATTTCCTTTGATCTCCGTTACAATGATGCCTCCTCCCTTTTCAGGGGCTAGGAGCGCAAATAGAGTTTGATTACAATCGCTGAATGATTCCTCCTTTCGCGTGCCCACGATTGCAATGGGCGGGCCAAGATGATGTCACCGTTGATGTCGATGAGTTCTTCGCCTCTGCTGCTTCTCCTGTGAACAAAGAAATGACCAAGGCGTCAGTAGCACCTGCTGCAAATGAAAAGCATTCTCTCTCTAAAACCAACGAAATATGCATATGAATATTTGCCTAAAACAGTGAATACAGTGACACCAAATTGCTTCAAAACTTGACAGAAGGTAAGAGAAGTTACCAGAAGGCCACTGCCACTGAGGCAGCTGGCCAATCCACCTTAAACTGGAATTCGTCCCTGGGCAGGACGAATTCTGACTATAATTCATCCCTGGGTGGGACGAATTCTTCTGAGTTGGAGAAACCGACCTGCTGTTGCTCCAATGTCGGATCCCGGGACCTACAAAACGCCTGCAAACAGGGGGTTAGGTAATTGGGGCCATTTTGGGATGACCCAGATGGTCGGATTTTCCCAATTTGGCCTCCACCCTCGGGAATTTGACCTTGACACCTGCAAGTTAGCGAAACGACAAAGCAATACAAAACATCCTAAAATCCGACCAAAAGCTACAAAATTGCAATTATGGACTAATCAGACCTAGTAACATAGAATGCAATCTAAAAAATAATCTAAAATGCTCAAAAACTAAAATTAGGACTTGGGAGGTGCGGGGGTGCCCAAGTGGGGCTCCCACCGTTGGCCCTCGATTTTGGAGCCAATCCACAGGGGATGGGCCCAAAACCTTTTAGGATTGGGGGGTCGGCGAATTGGTTGGTTCAGATGTTCATGCGTCGGATTTGAGTAAGGTTCGAGCTTCCAAAGGCCACCCAATAACCTCCCTTGCAAAAGAGATTGGTGGATGTGGGAAGGTGAACAAAGGGGGATGCAAGTGAGTCTTCAATTCGGCGACACTTCGTTGCTTGAACACTCCTTCAACCTGTATGTTTTGGGTGAGAAAAGTCCCACCTTTTATAGACCCAAGGGGTCTCTTTTGGGAGGGAAGCACAAAAGCCAAGTGTTGGCCATAGGTGCCATGTGGCAGTCTTGTCTTCCCATGAGGGAGGGGAGTCCTCCATTGACTTGAACTTTGATAAATGCTTTTTGTAACAGTCCTCTAACGGCCCCTCTGTCCACTTACACATGCGTGCAAGGCAGGAGCCCTTAACTGACTGTTCTGGGCTGCCACTTGGCACCATTTGCCTTTTTGCCCGTTAAGCTTGGAATTTTTCCCACACAGGGACGGATTTAGAATTCGTCCTGGGGTGGGACGAATTCTATTTTGAATTCGTCCCGGGGTGAGACGAGTACTGGGCAAAGTGCCCAAGTGTGCCAAATTGCTTCTTGACCCTACAAAATTGCTATGAAAGTGGTTAAGACCATTGTTTAACCTCTGAGGGCTGCCCTGGGGGCTGTGTTTGCCAAAGCGATCAGTGTTTGCAGTCACATAATCGAATTGGTGCTGTTTTGGTGTCTACAGATGCCCCTTTTTGGGAAGCGCTGCGGGTGACGTAGTGCTGAGAAAAAATAGATAACCAAAGCACTAATGATTAGGGTTTCTTGGTAACCTAACCAACTTTTGATGCCCCAAGTATGGAAAGGGCATGCATTCTTGAATCCTTGCTTTTGACGAGCTAAGGAATTTGATTTCAAGTATTAACCTGTTCTGTTGAGGTGTGACTTGAACTTAGTCATTGATCAGTCATGAACAAGTGAAGGGCATTTTTATCCTCAGGGGGAACCTTGTGTTCATGATTCACGAAATGCCAAGTGTTTGATTGATTTTATTGTTGCTTTTTTACTGCACCAAGCAGGAGCGTGATTGTCTTTGTCAATGATTCTTTGAATGCATGTCATTTTCCTTAATTGGGTGTGTGATTGTTGGTTGGTGACTAAGTGTGACTACCCCCTCAAGCGACGAATCGATGAGGGAATGACCTTCGTGAGAGAAGCGACGAGTCGCTTGACCCAAGATGACTTGTGCAAGGTTGCCTTTAGAGGGTTTACGGTTAAGCGTGTGCAATTTTTCCAACATATGGACCTATTTTTGGTGGGTGTTAACCCTTTTGGTGATGTCATAATGAGGTGAAATCGTCGAAAACCTATTTCCCGTGGAGCGGTCCGGCTATGATAGCCTTATTGGGGAATTAGGAGAGCTATAATTTGGACCTCGACATCGATTTTCTTTGCCTAGAGGTTAAGTGCATGAGCACTTATTTCCGGCAATGTTTTTGTTGTGTTTTTGTTGAATTTTGTACTATTTTTGTTGTTTTTGTGACATCATTTGGTGATTGAATTGTCGGCAATCCGTCCTCTTGTGGAGCGGTCCGGCTATGGTAGCCTTCTTCGGGAGTAGGATAGTGACAATGCAAACTCCGACATCAATTTTGCTATGCCAAGAGGTTAAGTGCAAGAGCACTTGTGTCTGGTAATGTTTATTGCTTGTTTTGTGTTGCATTTTTTGTTGTTTTGTTGGTTTTTGTGACACCATTTTGGGATTACATTGTCAAAATATGTCTTCCCGTGGAGCGGTCCGGCTATGGTAGCATTCTTAGGGAGTAGGATAGTAATAATTTGTGACCCCGATGTCGATTTTGTATGCCCATGTTGTCAGTTGCATTTGCCATCCTGTCAGGCAGTTTTATTGTCTGTTTTTAGTGCATTTTTAGTCATTTTTCTTGATTTTTTTTGTGTTGGCCTGAATTCGTCCCTGGGTGGGACGAATTCCAGCTGGAGAATTCGTCCCTGGGTGGGACGAGCGCTGATCAGAGCGCTCATCCCAGTCAAGGACGAATTCCAGTGCAAAAGGCCTATTTAAGGGCCAAAACTTGATTTTGGGCTCATTTGTGTCATTTTTTCTTGCGATTTTGGAGCTCTGGGAGGAGGAGGTAATTCTGCGAAGCGAAGAACTGCTGAAATTCTCTCTGCCATCATGAGTGCACAAACTGGTTCGAGCGGCGGAGCCAAGGCGAGACCTGTAAGTGACCCTAGGTTTTATTTTGCTTTAACTTAATGCATTGTTTTTGTTTTGCGCTTTTCAAAACTTTAAGATTTTTTTGTGATGTTTTTTGTTTAACAACTAAGGTTAGAAACCCTAGAATTGAAAATTTTATCTTTTTCATTTATTTATTTTTTATTTTTTTTATTTTTTGTTTGCTTGCAGGTTGTTAGGAGCCGCTACCGTGTACCCGCTGCCTTTACTGAGGCGCGGTTGGCCTTGACTAATGACGACTGGGAATGGCTTGATGCCCTTGGGCTCAAGCAGGTGGCTCGACTGGAGCCTGTGGTTTCGGATCAGGCCTATCTGACGGCCCTGATCAAGCTTTGGGATCCGTGGACCAATAATTTCCATCTCCCGATAGGGGAGATGACTATGACTCTTGAGGACGTCTATCGGTTGCTTCGGATTTCGATAGATGGTCTGCCTATTAGGACATCTCCGTTTGATCAGCGGACTGCTATACTCACGAGATGTTTTGGGCATGGGGGGGAGCTGGGTGTAGCAGACCCAGTGGAGACAGCCGAGGCGGATTGCCAGGCTGGCGGGATTTTGGTTGGCTGGTGGAAGGAGAGGGGGGTGTTAGGAGTGAGGCACGCATTCCTAATGGGCCTCATTTCTAACATTCTTCTCCCTGATTCATCAGGCGCGAGGTTCTCGTGGAACCTACTGGATTTGGTGTGGCAGTTGGCAGAGTTCCCGATAGAGGCACCGTTGATCCTAAGATGGAGACAGAATTTGATGGCACAGCTTTACGGGGAGCTGTACGGGGTCCGCTGTCGACAGAGGAAGGGTGTCAGTTGTAGTTTTCTGTTGCAGTGCTGGGGTTGGCAGCACATAGTTGTTGAGAGGCCTACCGGGTTACCATGGACGACTCGGGTGGCGATGGAGGATGAGGAGATTGGTTATGCGGCTTTGTGGCGACGGTCTGCGGAGCAGGGGCAGAGTCGGTGATGGGCAGGTGTAGTTGAGCACTACATTGATGCCTTTTCACGGCTCACTCCAGGGGAGGTGTTTTGGCATCCCTATCGGGACTGTCCAGCTTGGCCTGAGGCTGGAGAGTGGCTCCGACGGGTACGGAGGGAGCGATGGTTGACTGGGCGGCACGGGACGGAGCATGAGTTCTTTTCGTATCGTCGGGTTACACGATATTTTGGGGTGCGCTAGGGGTTGCCTGGTGAGCCCTTTGGCTATCACCATCGGGGAGATGAGAGGGATCTGGAGCCACCGGTCCTCGTGCCATTGGGCGAGGAGTCGGATGCGGTGATTGAGGTGTTGGATGTGGATGACGTAGGTACTACCACTGAGTATGACTCGTGGTGGGTTTTGTGGCGCTGGAGAGGAGAGGGTCCACTAGGAGGCACAGAGGCGACAGTGGAGGATGCTGAGGCGGCAGGGGGTGATTGGGGAGGGCCGTTGGATGATGCAGACATGGTGGATGTGGGAGATGAGGATGTGGACTTGGGTGTTCCGGAGCAGTCGGACATGCAGGATGTGGAGGAGCATTTGGAGCTTGAGCAGGCTATTGTCTCCGCCAGTCCTATGCGTCCGACAGATACAGAGGTGGTGGGGTCGGATGTAAGCGATGAGGTTGCACGACTTACAGAGCTACTGCGGATGCGGGATCTAGAGAGGGATCTTCTGCGGGCTCAGTTGGCAGAGCGGGATAGAGTTTTGGTGCAGCGCGATGATGCATTGTCTATCTATCATCGACGGGAGGCAGAGTGGTGTCTGTACCGGATAGACTTGGAGAGGGAGGTCATCCGCCTTTGCGGGTGACTCCCTGAGCCTTCGATCAGCAGATCTACTCGACGGACGAGGGATAGTCTGACTGAGCAGTCAGCATCATCTCACCGCAGGCGGTTAGATGAAGGGGGTGGTAGTAGGCATGATGCGGGGGCTAGCAGTAGCCACCATACAGGGTCCCGTAGGACCCACACCATGGGGGGTAGTTCCCGTCGCACCGATCCTGCGTGATCATGGTGGCCGACGCCTTAGGTTGGGTTTTGGATATGATTGTGGGGTCTGAGGACCTGTTTTGTAGCCTGCGGGCATCTTTTTGACGATATATATATATATATATATATATATATATATATATATATATATATACACCGGTTTTATTTTTGGATTTGTACATGTGATGATGTGATTGATTTTTGTTATGCATGTTTATTTATTTTGATGAATGCGAATGTTATGACGAATTGAAATGTTTTAGATGTCTATGTGATATGCAAATTGAAATGGATGAATGATATTTTTATTTATCTGGTTTTTCTTTGCTATTTTTGTATTTTCTGATGGTATCATAAGGATGATAAGTAGCGCAGATGGTTTTGGGATGAATGTAAGATTATCTGAGATTCAGACAGTTTTAACTCACTATCCATGACTGTACTTTATCTTACAGGACTTTTGAACAAGGTATGAATCGGACCTATTTTTGACCGAGTTATTTAACATCCCCGTGTGTGCAATTGGGTTCATTTAGTGGTATTTGTTAGGATACCGCCGGCTGCAGTGGGCTTTCAACCGAACCTCGTACCGAGGATCACCTAATTAGCTCCATGAATTCCTTTGTTGTATGTACTAAGATTAATCGTGGTGTAATCCAGGATGCCATAAGCTAGCTCATCCACATGCAAACATTGATCTCGTATGCAAGTTAATGTGACAGATATATCGTCATGCGGGAGGTTTATACATTACCGATAGGCTATCAATCAAATTGGTACTGAAGCTTGCCTTATGACCTATAGAATGCTGAGAGTTCTAGGGATTCAAGGTCAACTCCCTTCTTTTTTTCAATTGTATTGGGATACTTGCTCTTTTGTAGTGATAAGATCACTATTTATTTTGATTGATTTTTCTTTTGAGCAAGGGATTGGGGATATGGAGTGATGAAAATCACTGTTGTTTGTGCCTTTTTATGTGTGCACTATATTTGTCAAATTTGGAGTTTTGACATTTTGCAAATTTTTGTGTTTTGCAACTGTTGAGAACTTTAGGGATTCTTAGGGAATTGGGTAGGGAGGAAGCTTGTCCTTTTGCCAACTCTCAGCATTCTATGGGTCATTCGCACAGGGGGATGAGCAAGATAACCGTTTCGCTTGTGGTGACTTAGATTATTTTGCAGGTTTCGTCTTTCGTTCACACAATTTGGGAATTATTTTATGTGTTTTAATTTGTGTTGGGATGTTACGTAACAAGGTGTATTTCAAGTATGACTCTACCTTTGTAAAATCTGTTCGACTTGGTACACTACATGGCTAAAGAGGAAAATGATGACTGAATTACTGAAACTCTTAGTACATTCCCAGACCACTGACTGTAGTGTGGTAAAATTTATGCATGGTGTTTTTGTTGATTTTGATGAATTCGAGTATGCCTAGAATTGAGATGCAAATCTTTGTTGTTTTTGATGATTTTTGTTGTTTTGTTTTTGTTGAATTTCTTGATTGTTTGACCAAGAGATTGCGATAATCCTTGGAGCTTTTTGGGTTGACCAAGAGATTGCGATAATCCTTGGAGCTTTTTGGTGACCAAGAGATTGCGATAATCCTTGGAGCTTTTTGGGTTGACCAAGAGATTGCGATAATCCTTGGAGCTTTTTGTATTGACCAAGAGATTGCGATAATCTTTGGAGCTTTTTGGGTTGACCAAGAGATTGCGATAATCCTTGGAGCTTTTTAGGTGACCAAGAGATTGCGATAATCCTTGGAGCTTTTTGTGTTGACCAAGAGATTGCGATAATCCTTGGAGCTTTTTGGGTGACCAAGAGATTGCGATAATCCTTGGAGCTTTTTGGGTTGACCAAGAGATTGCGATAATCCTTGGAGCTTTTTGGGTTCACCAAGAGATTGCGATAATCCTTGGAGCTGTTTGGGTTGACCAAGAGATTGCGATAATCCTTGGAGCTTTTTTTTTGTTTGTTTTTGTTGAATTTTTTTTTTTTTTTTTTTTTTTTTGGTACATGGCTTTCTTAGATATGAAATGGTCGCAAATGACTGATATTCAAGGGTTCTGTTTCCTTGATACCGTCAAGAGAAGCTAGCCTGTACGTTCTTGGTCCTATTTTGCTATCAATGACATAAGGACCTAGCCAGTTTGCCACGAATTTGTCCCTCATATGGGACGGCAAATTAGAGTTTTGTTGGTTTTCCTTCAGAACCAGATCACCAACCCGAAAGTCTCTTAGGTGAACTTTCATGTTGTAAGCTCTCTTAATCCGCTCTTGATAGATACGTAAGTGCTCAAGAGCATTAACACGTCTTTCGTCAAGCAACGTAAGCTGGTCTAACCGGGCCTGTCGTGCAGTGTCATCATCGATGAATTCCTGCATTGATATGCGGAGGGAAGGAATTTCCAACTCGAGAGGCATTACTGCCTCTGAGCCATACACTAGTGAAAATGGAGTTTTCCTAGTGGGCGTCCGAATGCTAGTGCGATAGGCCCAAAGGGCAAGTGGGATTTGTATGTGCCAATCCTTATGACTGTCTGCGACGGTCTTTTTAAGGATGGCGACTAGCATTTTGTTTGACGCCTCTGCTTGCCCATTTGCTTGCGGATAATAGGGTGTTGAAAAGCCGTGCTGAATTTTGTACTTTGTGGTTAAAGCACGCACGTCTTTGTTCTTGAATGATGGCCCATTATCTCGAGATTATTTTGGATGGAATACCAAAACGACATATGATGTAATGCAAAATGAACTCCGCAATGCGGGGTCCCGTCGTAGAGGTTAACGGAATTGCTTCCACCCATTTGGTAAAGTATTCTGTGGCCGTTATGATAAACGTGTGACGGCCTCGACGATGCGGGGAGATCTTTCCGATTAGATCGAGGCCCCACTACGAAAATGGCCAAGCGGCATCGCACTGTCTGTAGGGCCTGGGAAGGTGCGTGCATCAAATTGGCATGATGTTGACATTTTACACACCTCTTGACATACACGCAGCAATCTCGCTCTAAAGATGGCCAATAATAGCCCATGCGAAGAATGCACTTTGCAATGGCCATACCACTGAAGTGGCCACCACATGTACCGTCATGCGCTTGGGTGACTGCCCAAGTGGACTCTTGCTTGGTCCAAGCAACGAAGAAGAATTCCGTCGTAGCTGCGACGATACAAAATGTCTCCTATCAAGACATATTTTGTCGCTTTCTGTTTGAATGTTCGTTTTGCGGCTTGCATCAATCCAAAGGGTAGATTACCTAACTTGAGGTAGTCTCTTATGGGTAAATACCGATCCGTTGATCGGATACCTCGACAGTTTGAACAGCCAATCCCTTTTGGAGTTCTTCCCTAACAAATGCTGATTGGGATAGAACTTGTAAAAATAGCGTTGTGTTGCTATTAATGGGAGTGGAGACCCCCAGTTGGCGTGTTTCAAATAGTCTCGGATTCGAAAGAACTTATCCGAAGATGGTTCGATCTGGATCATGTGGATTCCTGGCGTCAGGTCTGAGCTTGCGTGCTCCATTGCGGGTTGCGATAAGGTTTTGACCTGAATGGTTGTTACATCACCGGAAAGGTCTTGCGGGATTAGTGACCCTAAGGAGGCCATTGTGTCCGCAAAACGATTCGATGATCGAGGGAGTGCCTCTATGTCATACCACTCAAGTTTTGCCAAGAATTTATCCACGAGGGATTTATAGGCCTTCAGAACTGGGCATTTGCATTGATATACCCCTTTGACTTGATTGACGATTAACAGCGAATCACCAAAGATGTTCAATCTTTTGATGTTCATGGCGATTGCTGTCTGAAGACCTAGGAGCAAGGCTTCATATTCGGCATTGTTGTTGGTGCACTGGAAGTTTAATTTAAATGACAGGGGCATTGAAGCACCCTACGGTGTGAAGAATACAATTCCTGTGCCACCACCTTGCTCGCATTTAGAACCATCAAAAAATAAGGTTATGTCGGCCTGAGACTCAGGCTCTTCGAATCTGGCGATTCTGAGACATGGAAGACCTCATCATCGGGTAGTTCTATGACTAGAGGCTGATCGTCTTCAAGAGGAGCCTCTGCTAGTTGATCGGCTATGACTTGTCCTTTTATAGATTTTTGCCCAATAAACTCAATGTCAAATTTCGTCAACAACATAATACATTTCGCCGTGCGGCTACTATGATAAGTATGACTCATCATTTATCGCAATGGATTCTCCTTAGACACAACATACGTCGTGTTGCTCAGCATGTAGTGGTGTAGCCTCTTTGTAGCAAACACCACTGCCAAGCAGAGTTTTTCAACGTATGCATAGTTAAGTTCGTAACTGACCAGGGTGCGGCTAAGATAGTAAGTAGCCTATTCTTTGTGAAGTTCATTCTTTTGGGCTAGCATTGCGCCCAGTGCCACCTCAGTAGCTGAGATGTATAAGTAGAACGGCACACCTGGTCTAGGCGGTGCCAATACTAGCGGCGAAGCCAAGTATTGTTTGATTTCGTCAAAGGTTGACTGGCACTCGTCATCCCAATGAAATGTGACCCCCTTGTGCAATAGTTTGTTCATTGGTCGGCATTTGTCAGATAATTGCGCTATGAAGCGTTTAATCGACGCAACCTTTCCTTACAGACTTCTGAGCTGCTTGATAGTGGTTGGGGGAGCCATTTCAAGGATTGCCTTGACTTTGTTTGGGTCCACTTCGATGCCTCTTTTGGAGACTATAAAACCCAAGAGTTTTCCAGATGTGACGCCGAACACGCACTTCTTGGGATTCAGTCTGACCTTATGCTCTATGAGGCGATCGAGAATATTGCTTAAGTCACCGAGATGATCTGAGCGCAGTATAGACTTGGCTAACAAATCATCCATGTAATATTCCAAAGTTTTGTGCATGTAATCGTGGAAGATATACGTCATAGCACGTTGGTATGTAGCGCCAGCATTTTTAAGGCCAAAAGGCATGACCTTATAACAAAATGTCCCCCAAGGCATTGTGAATGCCGTTTTGAGTTGGTCTTCAGGATTGATACGAATTTGATTGTATCCTGAGAAACCGTCCATTAGGGAGAGCATTTCGTGACCTGCTATAGCGTCTACCAATGCGTCGATGCTTGGCAAGGGGAAGTCATCCTTAGGACTCGCTTTGTTTAGGTCTCGAAAGTCGGTGCATATGCGAATCCTCCCGTCGGGCTTCTTGACGGGAACCATGTTGTACAACCATGGCGGATAATCCATGCAGATGACAAATTGTGCATCCAACAGCTTTTGCAATTCATCTTTGACCATCAAGGCCACTGTTGGGTGCATCTTTCTTAGTTTTTTCTTTACTGGCTTGATTTTTGGATCAAGCGTTAAATTGTGCATGAGTAGTCATGGGTCTAGTCCTGGCATATCTTTGTATGACCATGCAAAAACTTCCTTCTTCTCTTTGAGAAGGGCAATGTAATAGGCTTGCTCTTCGGGGGAAAGGCTTACCCCCAGCTTGAGAATCCTTGGATTCATTGGATCTGTGCCGATTTCTACGTCAGTCGTCTCTTCGACTGACATGTGAGATCCGTCCTCCAACTGATGTGGAGTTGGGATTAAATGGATATCATCAGCTGAGTTAAGATCTACGTTTGGGACCTCGGGTCCCTCTTCAGCTTGAAAAATATCTTGAGTTGTCCTTGGGGTAAAATGAAGCATTTTATCGAAAGGCCAGTACTCTGATGGTGATAATGGTGAATTGACGTGATCCCAGTCAATGGCATCCATGTTTAGATGCAATGACCGAGATGGATCGGTCGGATTGCGGATGGGTGTGGTAAAATCAATGGAGATCATGTGGATGGAATGAATTTGGTCTCCAGAACCACGGGTGTGATGACTCAATTTTTTTAGATGTTCCCTATACTCTGGATCTGGCTCTACGGGAACGAGCACGAATGGATCCTCTCTAGGTGCAAATTCATCTCTATGTGCGAAAAGGAAGGCGGGGTCTTCCCTCGGTACTATTGTCCTGATGGGATCTCGAGGTGGACGATGCTCAACTTGAATTTGGAGCCATAGGCCTAACACTTGGTCCCACCTCGTTGGGTCTACATGCCATTCATGTCCTAACCGTATACCCATTTTTCCCATTAGATCTTCATGGGTTAGAGCGCGGTGATGTCGTCGCGCATGTCTAAGATAGTCCATTTCAGTTTCGTCTTCTGAATCGCTTTCATAGATCCAAAATTGTTCATCCTCTTCAGCATCTGTTGCTTGCGACATTGAGGACTCTTCTTGTTCCAGTGAATTAATCTGGTCCCATTGCGGTTTTTCCACTCTTAGTGGAGGGACCTGATTCTTTTGAGACCGTGTTATTTCGTCCGGAACCTCTAAGGGGAACAGTTTCAAAAAAATGTCTGGAAGCCGTTGTTGTTCTTTTTGAGGACTGCTCTCCGAACTTTCACCTCTCTCTAGCAAAGGAGAGGGATTATTGCTATTTCTAGGGGTGTTTGTAGACCATGGGAGATAATCCCCCAATGTGTATTCTGTGTTTGGATTGGCATACGGGTCTTGTGGCAATCCCCCCCTGTTGCCTATTTCTAGGCCTTGCATGTTTTCAACCAAGATGTCTAATGGCGGGGGATGGTTGAACCCTACCCCCGACTTGTCATATGGCATCTCGATACCTTGGTTGGCAAAGGATCCGCATCCCTTGCTCATATCTCGCCTAGCCCATACCCATGCCAATTGCATTGTTCGAGATATTTTAGGGCAAATTCTGGGTTCGACAGATAATTGATGTTTTCGACAAAAGGTTCTTCATCTATTTCCTTTTGTTCGCATGGTTCAGAACCATGATCAAGGCCCCCATACACAAAATTCGTTTGGTTCGGTGGGTTGCCTAGAGGGACGATTGTTCCAATGGGAAGGCGAGGTCTTCCCATGTCTTGTATTGACTCCAGTGTTGGGGTTGCCACAACATTTTGCACTATGTATTCTCCCAGGCCTGTACTGGCCATCTCAACAGTGATTGTTGATGATTGGGTAGGAGGAAACGGTAGTCCTTCCTGAGTCCATTCCATGTTTGGTTTTTCAGGAATCTTGGTTTCCGTTGCGTTGGGCGCTTCCTCTGTTGATATCGCTAAGATCGTGGGCAACTCCTCTTCTAGAGGCTTAACCTCTTCCATGATTTTCTTTCCCTTGTCCTTCTGTTGGACCACGATAGGTGGCGTTGATGATGAAGGAGCCGATGATAAAGTCTCACCTGGCTGGTATTTTGCCTTATTTGCCACCAGTGGTGCTTGCGGTATCGAACCCTGTTTAGATGGATTCAATTGAAAATCCAAATGCGTTGATGGGAGGGTCGATTGAGGTATGAATTGTACCGCATTGCAATACTTGAAGGGCTCTAAGTCCATTGGGACTACATGTATTTGCCCTTCATAGGCATAATTCAAGCACTGGTGTGCGATCGAGGGCACACACTTCATGTCCCCCGATCCAAGGCCGCCCTAGTAGTATGTTATAAGCCATTTCGCCTTCCAAAGACATGGCACAAGTGTGGGTATTGACTTTTTTCCTACCCGTATAGGCGTAACAACCGTGCCGATCGTCGAGCAAATTGCATCGTTAAAAGCTCGCAGCGTGTACGTGGAAGCGATGATGTGAGAGGTCGGCGATTTAAATGCTTTAACGCTGCAGATGGTTATGATGTTATCGGACGAGCCGATATCTATCAAGCACTCTCTTGTACGGGATCCCGTTGACCCACGCGATAACGTGCAGGGGAGGATCCGGCATGTGATTTGATATCATTTTGACCTCGTTTTCTTTGAATGTGATGACAGGCTCCGTACATTGTTTCACATGTCCCACGAAGGCGTTGAAATAATTTGCTTCGTGGGGTTGTACTTCAATGGCTTTTAAGATGTCCATAAGAGCTTCTTTATGTGGATCTGATTGTTGAATAAGCTCGTAGATGGACAGCCTAGTTGACGTGGTCCGCAAACTCTGCGTGAGTTTGGTTCATATCGTGACCTCAGGTCTAGGCGAAGGTAACTGCGTTGGGCATTATTGAGGCTACGATGTCGACGGAACTTCCCTCGCAGGTACCTCGGGGGCAATTGCTGGGTATTTTCTGTTCCTTGTTACAATGCTAATCATTCCCACAAATCCTTGCGTGGGAAGATCTTGTCGCACCTCGTTAATCTGAAGCGGTTTTGTCTGCGCCTCGTGGGCAGGAAAGGGGTCCTTGAATACCCCCATTTGTTGGTTGTTAGGTGCGATGGGGTTGTCCACGACCAATGTTCGATTTTCGATCAAATCCTGGACTAGTTCTTTGAATTTCTAGCACCCATTTAGGTCATGTCCTCTGCGTCTATGAAATCTGCAATACAATTCCTCCCTATACCCCCTAGGCTTGGGAACGTTAGGGTCAAAAATTTGGATTTCTGGCAGAGTAACTAAATTTGCCGCTGACAAGCGGTCAAATAAGGAATCCCTAGACTCCACATACGAGGTGAATTATCGCCTAGGGCGACGCTGCTGATACTGTTCCTATCTCCTGTTATCTCTTTCGTAAGCAGGAGGCACTGCCTGGTAGTTAGCCTTTTGAGGCTACGTTTCTTGTACAGGCGTAGGGACATTTATCGCAACTTGGTTGACTGCAGCGTGTTGTGGTTGCGTTGTCCCAGTTTTAGTGGTTTTATTCCACTCTTTCTTCTTAGGCTTGGCAATTGCGCCTTCGCCTATCTTAATCTCTTCTATGACTTTGGCTTGCGCCAAAGCTTCTTCTAAGTTGTCGTATTGTCGCAGCAACAATAGACCAAAGATTGATTTTAAACAACTTTTCACGAACATTTGCGTGAGGTCCGACATGGGAGGACGGTAGGGTAACTTAGAAAGCAAAGCTCTCCATCGATTCCCGTACGCTGCCATTGTTTCCTCCTCAAATTGTTTAAGGCTAGCAAGATCACTAAGTGATGCCTTCTTCCTTGTGTTGAAGGCGAAACATTCAAGAAACGCATCTACTAGCTGATCTAAGCTGCTTATGCTGTGTTTGGGCAGTTGTGTGAACCAATCCGAGGCAGGGCCTCGCGAATGTGGTTATGAATGTTCTAAGCAATAATGCGTCATTATCTTGAATGCCGAAGCATTGGCTTAGAAACCGTGTAACATGTTCTCGTGCGTCCTCTTCACCTTTAAAACCGCCAATTGAGGCAACTTGAAGTGTTCGGGGTAAAGAGGTGTAGGCACCGAGGGATGCACCGGATTGTTGCGGAGTAGACGTAATGTGGGTTTTTGATGCCCAAGCAGCATTTGTCTCCACGGACTCCAAACGCTCCAATAGCGCTTGGTATGCATCGGAAGATTTTATTTCTTCCTCTCTTGTTCGCTCTTGTTGCAAGTTACGGTAAACTGGAGGCCTATGAAGGGGTGGTCGAATGGCATCCTTCCTGCCTTGATGAGGAGTTTCAATATATTCCTCTTCTAGTTCATACTCCTCGTAAAATTCTTGAGGAGTCTCAGGGCGAAACCTATGACCCTGATCAAGTTCTTGCTGAAGGTACCCATAATTATTTTGGGGAGTTGCCTCCCTCTCGAATCTATGGGGTCTTGGAGGCAGAGCTTGACGAGGTCGTGGAGACCTGTCCTGCACCAGCCGGATTACGCCTCTCATACTTGTTCAGCTCTTTGGATGCGAGGGTTTGGCCCCATCTCAGGTTTTCCATAGCGTAACTCATCCGCTTCGCGTTGCATGCGTTCTTTATCCAAGCGGTATTGATACTCTATCTCTTGCTGACTTTGTTTAAGCCGAATGATTTGGGCTTGACGGGTGGTATATCTGGCGACAGCCGGATCAATTTGATCTACCCTATTTTGTTTAGAAGGTTCAAATGTTCCTCCTATGGGTTTACCTCAATTTTGATGCTCTAAAATCTCAAGGGGTCGCTTCCCTCTATCGAGGTAGGCGTATGTGCTCGAGGTTCAGGCCTCAAGGGGTGATCATGATATCCTACTGGTGCTGAAATGCAAGGTTCCCGCATTGTTTGTTGCTCTCGAGGAATGCAATGGTTTTCCTCATACTCCCTTTCACGGGTGTAAATGGGATGGGCGGAGTTAGGTCGCCCTATGTAAGGAGCCCTGCGCTCCGGATTTGGTCTCTCTATTCTGATGATAGGTAAAGAAGGGACGCCATATCCATGTTGCCCCTCTAAATGAACAGTGTGCTTGTTTAGCGCTTCATCGCACGGTGGCCACTCATGCCTACCTTCAAGAGGTGATTCTCTATTTATGTCAAGGTCTGCATGTAAGGCATCTTCCCGAAAGGGGCTACTTTGAATAGGCATACCCCACCGAGGATTCTGAATTGGATTCTTTTGTAGGTTAGACCGATAAGGCGGTATAACCAAATCCTCAGGATCGAAGTGAAGGCAACTTGCGCCTGCTTTTTGTGTACCTTTCGGAGCTTCCGCCCTTGATTGGGCTTGACTGCGGGTGTACACCATTGCGGTGCTTCTATGCTATCTAAATAAGTTTTTATCTCATTTTATGATTTTCTCTTTTTTTTGTCTACACTAAGCAGAATTAAACACACACATTCACAAAACCGTGATTATCTCTTTTAAGGATTCTTGGTGTGCCCTAGACTGGTTTAGTGCATTTTGATGTTTTGTTTTGTTTTTGTAGGTTTTTTAGAACGTTTAAATGCATCATGTAGGCTCTTATAACTCCAAAAAGGTCGCCCCTTCAATATACCAACCAGGCCGATATACCAACCTCTCTATATACCCGCACTTACGAGAGGGAGACTATAGGTACGTGAGAGCGGAAGGTACGTGGTACGTAGGCGGTACGGAAGGGGGATTGTCCTGTTAATGGCACCTACCATAGAAAACTTATCCTCGCACGCATGGGAATCACCCCAGCTACGCTCGGTCTGTATTCGTCAGGATTTACGCCTAACAACAGTTGACAATCGGGAAATGGATGCAAATCAAGCCAAGGTGGTGATTAAATCCACCAATGGTCTTGATCAAGGGTTGGGGTCTTACGACCAGCTCCTTGGTTTAAAATTGTTTCGTGATGTGTGTGGGATTCGTTTTATCCAACAAAATGAAACTAGCATACATGACTTTCCCTAATGCAATGCAGGATTAAATGAAAACAATTAACGAAACAGAAACAGAAACAAAAAAAATATAACAGAGATCATGAAAATCCCTACCTCTTCTCTGCCTTCTCCTATTGTCTCTGAATTTTTGCTCTGAAAATCCGTAGACAGGAATTCGTCCCTCTGGGAGACGAATTGCGGAACGCAGTCGTCCCTCCCAGAGACGAATTTGAATTCGTCTCAGGATCAGATGAATTGCAGAAAAGGATTCGTCCCTGTCAGATACGAATAGCAGTCTGCAAAAAAAAAAAAAAATGTACCTTTCAAGCATAAACACAAAACTTTGATCAGTTTCTGTGATTTCAAAAACCAGGGAACAGAGTCCCACCGTGATCACCACTGAAAGCACGAGATTCCGATCAAAAGAAACACCAAGTGCGATTGCATTCAAAATTAAGTACGCTTAAGTCCTAGAAATGTAAATTGCATGAAACGAAAAAGAGACACATTGGAAGAGACACAATCAGATAAAGAAAACATAGCCCTTTCATTAATTTCCTTTGATCTCTGTTACAATGATGCCTCCTCCCTTTTTAGGGGCTAGGAGCGCAAATAGAGTTTTATTACAATCGCTGAATGATTCCTCCTTCCGCGTGCCCACGATTGCAATGGGCGGGCCAAGATGATGTCGCCGCTGATGTCGATGAGTTTTTAACCTCTACTGCTTCTCCTGCGAACAAAGAAATGACCAAGGCGTCAGTAGCACCTACTGCAAATGAAAAGCATTCTCTCTCTAAAACCAACAAAATATGCATATGAATATTTGCCTAAAACAGTGAATACAGTGACACCAAATTGCTTCAAAACTTGACAGAAGGTAAGAGAAGTTACCAAAAGGCCACTGCCACTAAGGCAGCTGGCCAATCCACCTTAAACTGGAATTCGTCCCTGGGCAGGACGAATTCTGACTGTAATTCGTCCCTGGGTGGGACGAATTCTCCTGAGTTGGAGAAACCGACCTGCTGCTGCTCCAATGTCGGATCTCGGGACCTGCAAAATGCCTGCAAACAGGGGGGTTAGGTAATTGGGGCCATTTTGGGACGACCCAGATGGTCGGATTTTCCCAATTTTGCCTCCACCCTTAGGAATTTGACCTTGACACCTGCAAGTTAGCGAAACGACAAAGCAATACAAAACATCCTAAAATCTGACCAAAAGCTACAAAATTGCAATTATGGACTAATCAGACCTAGTAACACATAATGCAATCTAAAAAATAATCTAAAATGCTCAAAAACTAAAATTAGGACTTGGGAGGTGCGGGGGTGCCCAAGTGGGCCTCCCACCGTTGGCCCTCGATTTTGGAGCCAATCCATCGAGGATGGGCCCAAAACCTTTTAGGATTGGGGGGTCGGCGAATTGGTTGGTTCAGATGTCCATGCGTCGGATTTGAGTAAGGTTCGAGCTTCCAAAGGCCACCCAACAACCTCCCTTGCAAAAGAGATTGGTGGATGTGGGAAGGTGAACAAAGGGGGATGCAAGTGAGTCTTCAATTCGGCAGAGACTTCGTTGCTTGAACACTCCTTCAACCTGTATGTTTTGGGTGAGAAAATTCCCACCTTTTATAGACCCAAGGGGTCTCTTTTGGGAGGGAAGCACAAAAGCCAAGTGTTGGCCATAGGCGCCATGTGGCGCCTTGTCTTCCCATGAGGGAGGGGAGTCCTCCATTGACTTGAACTTTGATAAATGCTTTTTGTAACGAGCTCCTCTAACGGCCCCTCTCGTCCACTTACACATGCGTGCAAGGCAGGAGCCCTTAACTGATCGTTATGGGCTGCCACTTGGCACCATTTGCCTTTTTGCCCGTTTAGCTTGGAATTCGTCCCACCCAGGGACGGATTTAGAATTCGTCCTAGGGTGGGACGGATTCTATTTTGAATTCGTCCCGGGGTGAGACGAGTACTGGGCAAAGTGCCCAAGTGTGCCAAATTGCTTCTTGACCCTACAAAATTGCTATGAAAGTGGTTAAGACCACTGTTTAACCTCTGAGGGCTGCCCTGGGGGCTGTGTTTGCCAAAGCGATCAGTGTTTGCAGTCACATAATCGGATTGGTGCTGTTTTGGTGTCTACACTACTTAGTTCTTATCAATGGCAAGCATTCTCAGTATTTCCTAGCTTCCAGAGGTATTAGGCAAGGTGCCCAACTATCCCCTTATTTATTCAACATTCTTGTTGAATGCTTGGGTAGGACTATAACCAAAAAGAGGGAAAACAAAACCCTTGAGGGAGTTACCATTGCTCATGGATCTAGACCTATCTCTCATATTCAATTTGTGGATGACTCTACTATTTTAGGTAAAGCTACAGTTAAGGAAGCTTCTAATATTAAGCAAATCATTAGTTGTTTTTCTAAGGCTACTGGGCAGATGATAAATCAAGATAAATCTAAAGTTATTTTCTTTCACTGCTCTGCTAGACAGGAATCCATGGTCTTGGATAAATTAAGATATAAGAAGGCCTCTCTTCCAATCACTTATTTAGGTATTCCTATAAATATTCAAAGGCAAAAAAATAAAGATTGGAATTGATTGTTGGACAAAGTCAAGAAGAAAATTTGAAAGTGGACCAACAAGTGGCTTTCTTCTGGGGGTAGAATCACCTTGGTAAAATCAGTCCTTCAAGCTATTCCTATTTATATTTCTTCTGTTTTGAATATCCCAAAGGTTATTCTTTGAGAATTGGATCAAATAAGTCATCGTTTCCTTTGGAGTGGTACTAAGGAGAAAAGAAAATTGCCTTGGTGAAATGGGATACTTTATGTCTTCCTAAGAGTGAAGGGGGGTTAGGATTATGGTCTTCAATTAATAACAACAAAGCTTTAGTTGCTAAATTATATTTTAGGATGTTGCATAACCCTAATGCTCTTTGGGCCAATAATATTTGTGTTAAATATGCTGAGAACAAAAGTCCTGAATACCTTGTTCGCTATCAACTTCCTACCAAAGGTTCTCCCATTTTAGTAGTTCTTAAGACTGATGAGGATTTGATAAAGAAAAAATTATTTTGGATCATTCATAATGGTCAACATGTAAATTTTTGGACAGATTCTTGGAATGGTCACAAGCCTTTGATAACTTAGTTTCCCGATTGGAGGCCTTGGATGGAGGAGCTTCACCGAGCTAATTGGATAAAGGTGGCTAATTACTGTCGGTACCATATTGGTAATTCAAAGGTTGGTAGATATTGGATCCCTATTGAGTACTGGCCTATTCAAATACTAGAAATGCAAAGACAAGATATCCAATGCATCCTTCATATGAGATCCCTCTCTTGGTCCCATGAAAAATATTGTTTTGGATGGAACAACACTACTAAGGGTGAGTATTCAGTTGTTCAAGGTTATTTGACCTTATGCCATAATAATCCCAAAAATTCTTCTGACATCTTTTCTCGATTGTGGGCTCAAAAGCTCTGGCCTAAGGTGAGGTTCTTTAATTGGCTTTTATTGCATCATAGGGTGCTTACTGATGAGCAACTTATGAAGCATGGTTTTCATGGCCCTTTTAGATGAGAAATGTGTGAAGAGAATGTAGAAAATATCAACCATATTTTTATTGAGTGTACTTTAGCCTTTGAGTTATGTAGGAGAATGGCCACTTTACTTGGCTTACAATGGTCTAATTTTTTTACTTTTGAACAACTTTGAAGGGATTGGCCTAATCAAGAGGATGTTGATCATTTTATTAGGAAATTAGTTTGGATGGGTTCTACCATTCTTCTGTGGAATATTTGGAATGAAAGGAACAACTGAATTTTTAATCAATATAGGAAGGATATTCACTATATTTGGCCAAATACCATAGCCAACTTAGTTGAATCAGTCCATAAACTCCTTAATCACCCACAAAACTCCCATCAAATATGGGATCAAGTGATGCAAATATTAAAGATTAAATATTCTAAGGGCAACCAACTTAAATGAAATGTGAGTATTAGTAAGATGGATAGGACTAGAAATTGGCAACCTCCTCCTAAGAATTTTGTGAAAAGTCAATACTGATGGAGCCTCTAGAGGGAACCCTGGAAAATCCAGTGTGGGAGGAATTGATAGACTTTCAGATGGCTCCCTGGTTTTTACTTTTGTTGAGAATTTGGGTATTCTTTCCAATAACCTTGTTGAGGGGTATGGTATCCTTAGAGGCCTTCAGGAGGCTACTAAGGTTGGATGGGAAAAGGTGTTAGTTGAGTCTGAATCTCAACTTATGATTAATCTCTTGAAGACTCCTTCTAAGAATCATAAGGTGGATTGGAGAATAAAAAGAATTATTGAGAAGATTTAGTTAATCGATATGGGAATTTTGAAAGTTGATTACAATCATGTGGTCAGAGATCAAAACAAGAGTGTTGATGCTTTAGCTAATTAGGCTTTGGACAAAGGTGATCTTACTTGTTATGGCCACCCTCCTATATGGTGGGCTTCTCAAATTAGGGAAGCTCTTCTTTCTATCATTTCTTTGGATGGATCTAGTTCTGAAGGTACCTAGTTTATTCTTGTTTTTTTTTTTGCTTCTCTTTGGTTCATTCAGTTTTTTTAGTTCCCTAGCTCATTCTATTCTTTATTTTTTTTCCTCTATTGATTCTTGCCTTAATAGTCTTATGGTCTATATAGGTCATTGTTTTGTTCAATTTTGTTTTCTTTTTTCATTTTTTATTATTTGTTTAGTTTTTTAAGGTGGGTGGGTTCTTTTGTTTTGTTTTGTTTTTGTGTTCTTTGTGTTGTTTTTTTTTGTTTTTGTGTTTTTGTTGTTTTGTTTTTTTTTAATGTTTTTTGTTATTGTTCTTGTGTTTTTTTGTTCTTGTTCTTCGATTTCTCTTTGTTTGTGTTATTTCGTGTTTTTATGTGAGTGTTTTCTATGTTTTTTGTTTTTGTTTATTGTCTGTTGTATGGTTGTTTTTTTTTTATTTTTATTTTTTTTTTTTTTTTTTAAGGTTTTGGTTGTGTTTATTTTTCATGTTTTTTTTGGGTTATGTCTTTGTAGTGTTGTGTTGTTTTTGTCTTTTTTGTGTTATGTTATGTGGTTCTTGTGTTTTTCTATGTGGTTTGTGTTGTGTTTTCTTTTATATTATTGTGTGTGTTTGGTTGTGCTTTTGTTTTTGACACACTCAAGGAGCATGTTTTTATTTTATTTTATTATTTTTGTTGTTATTTACTTATTTTTAAATTGGTTTTGTGTGTTTGTTTGCTCCTTGAGTATGTCAAATGTGGTAGGCCAGGTCCGAGTCTTGGGCATTTTTGGTGGAATGGATACCCCTGCCTCCTTAGGTCTTACCCGAAAGTGGCATCCCTTTTGGGATGTTTTCCACAAATTAAAAAAAAATAGCAATATATTAAAAAAAACAATACATATATTAGCAATAATAAGGATTTTGCTAAATAAAAAATGGATAAAATTGACTATTGCATAAATTTAAGCAAGTTAGTCAAAAAAAATATCCAAAGAAATGAACCAGATCCTAGAACCTTCAAGAGCGAATGCAAGCAAAATCTATCTTGCTCTGGTACCATGTAAGAATTTCACAATAATAGATATGCACAACATTACAAAAGATGAAGAGAAGAGTGGAACTAATTGATTTATTCCAAGGATCAACTCTGTATAAATAGCATAGTTGATCATTGAGACCCGTTGGATTACAACAACTCATCAGACCTGATGAAGACACCACTGAGAGTTCTCCTGACACATGGAGGAGTGGAAACTCAAGTGTCTATCCTAGTGGAACTTAAGAGAATATTCTCTTATTCTAACAAAAACTATGAGTTCTAATAGAGAAAAATATGGGTTTTGATAGAGAAAACTATGGGATTCTACGTGGTGTTTACAGATTCTAAGCATCTATGATTTTTGATAGAGAAAACTATGGATTTTGATGGAGGAAATTGTGATATTCTATACCACATTTGTAGATTCTGAGCATATACGAGTTTTGACAAAGAAAATTATGGATTTCAACAAAGAAAACTATGGGATTCTAAACCACATTTGTAGAGTTGAAGAAAAATACGTAGGTCTTATGGTAAGTCATGTTTAAACTCTGCTCACATTTTTCTTTCTAAAAGAGAGAAAATAAAATAAATATTTATTGTTCTATTTAAAAAGCAACATCTTGCATTATTAAACATCTTAGACATTCATAAGCATTTTTAAATCATATAGAATTGCACATAGGGATAGATCTACATTTGTGCATTCATTTTAGTTGCATTAGAACATTCATTACACTAGATTCAAGTTTTTACTATTTTTCATGGTGTTTTCAATTTCTTCCTTGTATTTTGTTTACAATAAACAAAAAATCATAGTAGTTGCACTTTAGGTTAAATTTTTCCACTTTTTACATTTCTAAGCTAGAACAAGTCATTGGTGCTCAAGCTTCCTTCCACTATTAGAAACACATTGATGATTCAGAGTGGAATATCTAGGCGAACCCTCCAATTTTGGAATTACTTGTTGATTTAGAGTGGATCTTAAGAGGTGTACCCTAGACTCTTTGGAGGGCCTTGGCATTGGTGTTCTTAGTCACCAACTTGGTGTTGTGAAAGAGGGTTTCTTTGCATTTTGAACACCATAGAAATAAAAAAATAATCCACACACTTTGCACACTTCATATTCAACATCAATGAGTTGCATTTCATCACCAACCACTAATCAAGACCAGCGATGGTGGGCTTCATCTCCATTCACTATTTCACTCTATATATACCTTAGCATCTCATGAGTGATTTTTTTGGATTTCATCACCAAAAAAATCCCCACTTGCCATCCACCTTAGTAAGCCACCCTGCATAGTAGTTTAGGTTTAGGCACATCAAAACACATAAACCATAAAAAAAAATCAAAAATCAAAAATACTATTGCAGGACATATGATACAATTATTTGTTGATTTGTGTGCTTTTCATTGTTATTTAACCTTTCCACACACATCCCACACATTCACTACCCTTTCCTTACTTACATCTTATGGTATTGATCATATATCAGGCCAGAGCCATAAGCCAAGCACAAACCTCATCCATGGAGTGCTCCACTCCTTTCTTAGCTACTTTTGTGGCTAACCCATCCACACAAAACATATAAGATATTTTTTCTTACCTGCAACACATTCTCACATAGTATTCACTTTGAATATTGATGTGATGCATAGATCTATTCACACATCCATTCCAAAAATTGAGCCATCCACACCCACTAACTCTTGTATCATATATATAGATATGGATAAAGTTGAATCTTACTTAAGACCAACCAAACCAGTCTTAGAATGATTTAACATCCCACACAAACAAGTTCCTTCTTCTTAGTAGGAATTTGTTTACTCACATCCCACCAACTTTAGCCAAGTCTACACCAACCCTCTTTTTGAGACAACTTCCTTACCTTCAAAAATAATTCCTCCACCAAAATGTATCCAAATCACGTCCATCCCATCTACCTATACCACTACCTATTCCAAACCACTCTACAAAGTACAAGTTAATGCTACTTTGCATATTCCATCCACCACCTCTCATTCAGTTGTGATTTCTTTTGCAACCTATCCTCCATTGACTTCCACTAGCATTGCCAACACTAGCATCTAATCCACATCCACTTCCACCACCACCACATAATCTACATCAAAAATTTCCATATAGAAAGCATGAAGCACCTCAATCAACAGGTCATGGGCCAACATGATGCTCATTCTTGCTCTCGACAACAATCATAGGTAGCAAATTTTAAACCCCATTCTATTCTAAGCCAACATGCCTTATTTACCATTGATCCATCCTAGGTATCACAATCTTCTTAGGTTACCATACCCACATCCCCATTCAACCACATCAATACCACTCCCACAACCCAACACATCCGCATCCCCTAAACTTCATACCCACTCTATCAACAATAGTTATTCCACCACCAAGCCCAACAACACATTCAACATCATCAAATACCCCTCAACCCATAAATCCATTAGCACCAAATCTCATATCAATGATTCACTACTCCACACATCCCACCTCCACACAATCATAAAATAATCTAGGGCTTTCATACACACATGTAAGACCCTAAGATCCAATCCATGTAAAGAAAAATTGATAGCTTTATTATGCAAACCCCTGGTATGATATACCAAAAATATACACTAAGATAGTTGATCAATCAACCTATTCATTTTTTGGTACCATCACTTCCTTATTTGACAGACTTTATAATACTAAAATATGACAAGTTCAAAGTGTCTGCAGACCCTAGATAGCACATCAACACATTCATACACGCATGCTTTCAAATTTAAGAGAATGATGCATTAATGCTCTGAATCTTTTCTTAGACATTAGGGGGATATGCCTTAGACTGGTATAATCATCTCCCACACCATAGCATTTACACATTTTAACAATTGAGAAATAATTTTTTGGAAAGGTTTTCCCTCAATGTTCGTAAGACAACCACATTGAGTGACTTATATAATCTCAGACAATTCGAAGAAGAGTTAATTTATGATTTTGGAAACCATTGGAGGGAAGTTATCACTAAGTTGTCATTCTCCCTACCAATGGAAGAATTGACCCAAATATTTGCAAGTAGTTATCTAAAACCCATCTCTTTGTTATTACAACTATAACAATACAAAATATTTGATGAAGCTCTCACCCAAGCTTACATAATTGAAGAAATAAAAATTCAAGAGGGTGAGATAAAACCAAAGAAAAACAATGGTAAAATAAGGGTCAATCTAAAGGAAATTATTCTAGCCAATCGAAACCATGACAAGTAAAACAAGTGGTTTTGAGTCAACCCCAAATGACTCAATCAGGGTTATGCATAAGGGGTCAGCCCCAAAATATATTTATAAAAATTTGGCGAATTGGTTACAAAATCCAGGTGAATAGTTTCGAAACACATGTGGAAGGTTCATTATTATTAGGGGTAATATTGAAAATTTAAACTTAAAATGGTCACATTATTATAAAATTGGGGTGAATCAACCCAAAAAAAAAATTGCACATAGAAATTTTTGGCTAATGGACCCTAGTCAAGGGTCCCAAATATTAGCCAATTCCAAATTTTAAAAATCCTAATTTTAGCCAATTTTGCGAAAATAGCCACTATGCATAACCTTGGACTCAATAAACCCACAATCAATCACAACAATCATTGCAACAACCACAACAAGTGGAAAGAGTTGGACAAGATGGCTAGAATTTTTTTATGGGAAGGAGTAAAAGGAGAGAGGAAATGGGCCTTAGTAGGTTGGTACAAAGTAACCCAGTCCAAGGTAAAAGGAGGTTTGGGTCTGAGAATATCCAAGATAAATAATAAAGCTTTGGCTGGAAAGCTTTACTGAAGGTGGATTTCCCAACCAACTTCCTTATTTAGTAGAATCCTAACTAGTAAATATGTGGGACATGTTAACCCAAATGAGGTGGGCCATTTACCTTTGGATGGTACTGATTCCTTAGTGTGGAAGGCTCTCAATTTAGGATCCCAGGTAGTAAAAGATCAATTATTTTGGAAAGTGGGGAGAGGGGAGAAGGCACGATTCTGGAAAGATTCATGGGATCAATACCCACCTATCATTGTTGAATTTCCTGAATTGCAACCAATTAAAGCAGCCATTAAAACCAAGGGATGGGTAAAAATTGAAATTTATTTCACCACTAGTCAGCTGGGGGAGTATAAGTTTAAGCAGTTTAAGAAGTTGGATGAGTGGCCAATTTCAATCCCTCCAAATTTGGCACCCATCATGACTAAAATCTTGACAAAAATATTTCTCATAGGTAGAGACGAGGGGATGAATTAGCTTGGTGCTATGGGAGCCTTGGTGTCTACACAATGAAGGACGGATATGACAAGATCCTTCCAGAGCCTCCCCCTCATACTTTTTAGGTTAAGGATTGGAGAAATATTTGGCACCCCAAAGGTTGGCTGAAAGTAAAATTTTTTGCCTGGCAGTTCATGCACAATGGAATTCTCACTTTTGATAATCTCAGATGTAAAGGAATCATCGGTCCTTCTCAATGTGTCTTATGCTACAAGAGCGAGGAAACAACTGATCACTTGATGTTTGAATGCCCTTTCATGCGCCAAATTTGGAAGAGATGGTTTTCATATTATAAAATTCAAGTTAATGGTGACTTGAATCGGATTAATATCTGGGAAATATGGAAGAGGGGTAGATTTAAATCTAAAGCTCTTCGTATTGGTTGGGATCTTGGATTAAAATTTATTTTGTGGCAAGTGTGGTTGGAGAGAAATGCTAGAATTTTTAGAGAAACCTTTTCTTCGTTAGATGGAGTTTGGCAGGTCATTTGGAGAAAAGTCACATAAACTATGGCTATCTATGCTAAAGAGGAAACTTAGGTTGTTATTGGTGCAATGGAAGAGGGAGTTGAAGTGCAAGAGGGACAGGCCAAAGCTAGTTGGAAACCACCCCCAGAAGGTTGGATTAAAATTAATACTGATGGAGCTTCAAAAGGCAACCTGGGTAGAGTCGAAATTGGAGTGGTTTTCCGAAATCATGTTGGAACAGTGCTCTATTGGGAACTGCAAGGCTTGGGAAGAGCTACAAAAAATGAAGCAAAAGCCATAGCTATCAAATCTGCTTCTATTTGGGCAGTTAAACAGGGCCACATGAGGATAATACTTGAATCAGATTCTCAAATAATGATTGGAGCTCTATATTGCATGAGGAACTTTGCCTTGAAAGCATGGAGGTTGAGGATTCTTGTCACTCAAATTAAGAAATTATGGAGAGAATTAGATGATGTGATTCCAGTTTACATGAGTAGATATTTAAACAAAGCGGTCGACTTCCTGGCTAAGATGGGTGCTGAGAAGGAGGTAGGGGTTCAGTTGCATAGTGACATGGCTATTGAGGATGAGGTGATTAGGTAGGGTCTTGAAAGGTCCCTGAGCTAATGATCAAAGAAAAACCAAAGGGTGGAAAGGTGTCACGATATCGTGCCATGTTGCTTCATCACAGTCAAGGGAGGAAAGGTGTCATGATTTTGTGACATGTTGCTTCGTCGCGGTCAAGGGAGGAAAGGTGTCGCGATTTCATGACATGTTGCACCGTCGCGGTCACTAGAGGAAAGGTGTCATGATATCATGACATTTTTCCTCGTCGCGGCCATGGGAGGAAAGGTGTTACAATATCACAACATGTTGCTTTGTCACAACCAAGGGGGGAAAGGTGTCGCGATATCGTGACATGTTGCTTCATCACGGCCAAGGGAGGAAAGGTGTCACGATATCGCGAAATGTTGCTTCATTGTGGCCAAGGGAGGAAAGATGTCGTGATTTCATGACATGTTGCTTCGTCGTGGTCAATGGAGGAAATATGTCACGATTTCATGACATGTTGTAGTGTCGCGGCCAAGGGAGGAAAGGTGTCACGATATAGCGACGTGTTGCATCGTCGTGGCCAAAGGAGAAGAAGTGTCTCGATATCACGACATGTTGCAACATCACGGCCAAAGGAGAAAAGTGTCACGATATTGTGACATGTTGTTTCATCGTGACCAAGAGAGAAAAAGTGTCACGATATCATGACATGTTTCATCATCGCGTCCAAGAGAGAAAAGTGTCACGATATCACGACATGTTTCATCGTCGCTCCCAATGGAGAAAAAGTGTCGTGATATCACGACATTTGGCTTTGTCACGGCAAAAAGAGAAAAAGTGTCACGATTTCACGACATGTTGCTTCGTCGTGGCCAAGTGAGAAAAAGTGTCGCGATATCGCGACATGTTGCTTCGTCGTTGCTGAAAGAGAAAAAGTGTCTCAATATCGTGACATGTTGCTTCATCGCGGTCGAGAAAGAAAAAGTGTCGCGATATCGCAACATGTTGCAACATTGCGGCCAAGAGAGAAAAAGTGTCGCGATATCGCGACATGTTGCTTCATCGCGACCAAAGGAGGAAAAGGTGTCACGATTTCATGACATGTTGCAACGTCGCTGTCCAAGGAGAAAAAGTGTCGTGATATCGTGACATGTTGCTTCGTCATGGCCAAAGGAGGAAAAAGTGTCACGATATCGCGACATGTTGCAATGTCACGGACAGAAGGGGAAAAAGTGTCGCGATATCACATGTTGCTTTTTCGTGGCCAAAGGAGAAAAGTGTCGCGATATCGTGACATGTTGCATTTTCGTGGCCAAAGGAGAAAAGTGTCGCGATATCACGACATGTTGCATTTTCATGGCCAAAGGAGAAAAGTGTAGCGATATCACGACATGTTGCATTTTTGCGGCCAAAGGAGAAGAGGGTAAGAGTGTCGCGATATCGCGACAAGTTGCATCAACAGACCAATCTGATCCCCCTGTGAGCTAGTTAATGGTTCAAGAGATTTGGCTCCATTGCAAATCTTATTTTACTATTGTAAGCATGTGTTCTCTCTGAGTTCGGATGGGAAAATTCTCTTCCCAAATTGTAATTGATCTTTGTTTTAATACAAGTTTTTTTTAAATTAAAAAAAAAAACCACCACAACAAGTATCTTATAAAGTGGTTCTCCCACCTCAACAACTTCATAACATAGTGCCAACTATAGATGATCATCAACATCGATAATATGTTCAACAATATTTTATCTACACACCCTTATCTAAGTCATATACAATTGTATGACACTAATTCTATTACCTTACCCGAAGTCAAACTAAACAATACAACCAAATATGGTAAGGGCTATAGTGAGCATTTGTTTTACCCTTACCATTGATAGAATGGATATAATATTAACAATTGCTTTACGTTCAAATACATGGTGTAAGACTTGATAGATCTAGGAGCCATTAAGTTTGATAGAACCGTAGCACAATGAAATCAAAACCTTGGTATTTACCAAACACCACTTCCTCATCATGAATAACAACAAAAAATAACAAGGGTATCAAAAACCATAACTCCTCCTAACAAATTTAATCATGTGCAATAGTGCCAAGGTTTTATGGGGACTATTCATGTAGACACCCAAGGTCAAAGAAGAACCAATCACCAAAATGATCAACATAAAGCAGTTCAACCTCTTATAGCACCTCAATCAAGTGTGTCTCTATAACTTGCCAATTCATCATAACCCATTCTTTTTTTTGCCAATACATTACAACCAATTCACCTCCCAAGTTATTCATCCTACCTACTCCATATCATCTAACATATCCACAAAATCAAGAACAAGTGTACACACTACACCAAAATAGGGATAATCCAACTACCACAACTAAGTATTCTGAGTTAAATCAAGAACATAAGCATGTGGATAAATCCACTAGACAAAATCATCATGAACCATTTATATCGGATCATATATCATGGACTTTCAATCCACATCTGCTTAATTATTTTCTATCACTTGTACCTAGTACACCTCCATCACCTACCAATTGTCAATAAATTTCATCACAATCCATCCAAAAACCCCCTCAACAATATCAACAACCACCACCACTATATTTACAATAAATATTGGATCGGTTAGCTAAGTTACAATCAAGTTGCCAACACACTCCAATTCTTCAACAAATTTTAACTTGACTTACAAACATTGATTTATAGTTTATTCATCATCAATCTCATCAACATCCATCTCGACAACCTCAATAGTTGCATCATCCATTTTTCCAATCCACATCTCAAGTTACACTACCTGTACCATGAACTCAAAATAAACCACAATCAAAAAAATACACCAAGCATCCTACGAATCCCCTTCATGACTACACGTTGCCTTTAGAGTCTTACTCATCCATATTCCAAAGGTTGTATGAGGAAAATGAAATTACCTTACCACCAATAAAACTTGGAGACCCAACCAAATGAGGCAAGCACTTTAAGGAGCACTTATTTTATTTCTATCATCAACAAGTGGGCCATAACATCAATAATTATTTCACATTTAAAAATGTGGTCCAAGATATTATTGGCAGGGGAACATCACCATTTCTAGTTCACCTCATTCAAAATTCTAGCTCCGTATCTATACCCCTTTGTCTGAGCCCATGTCGACCATATTTCAA
This sequence comes from Wollemia nobilis, assembly GCA_028583015.1. Taxonomy (NCBI): domain Eukaryota; kingdom Viridiplantae; phylum Streptophyta; class Pinopsida; order Araucariales; family Araucariaceae; genus Wollemia; species Wollemia nobilis. The sequence continues at coordinate 274,692 of JAQPPZ010001736.1, read as the reverse complement.
AAGTTGTAGGAGGCAAAAATTAAGAAACACACGCTTATATTGAGAGGAGGGTGAACAGTATAAGATAAAAAATTTCTCTTTTATTTCTAAAAAAATAACTGCAATAGTATAAGTAAATTAATGCACAAATCACCACACCCATAATATACAATAATTTACGTGGAAACACCCTTTCAAGAGAAAACCATAGCAAAAAATTGCTTATATTTTCTTCAACAAATTTTGTGGGCACCAACCTGTTGGCAATTTTGGGTACCTTGGGTGCATTGCCTTTGCCCAAGTGTATAAGTTGTCATTGATGTCAAGAATCTTTTAAGGAATTTGATTTGATTTAAAATAGTTTGTTTTGATGAAGGTTACGGCATGACAGGTTCGAAAGAAAGCAAGCTAGAAAAGTGTCGCGATATCGCGACATGTTGCAGTTTCGCGACTCAAAGAGGAGAGAGAATGTTCGAGTCAAAAATGTCATGATTTCATGACATATTGCAAGGAAGGTTGTTCGGACGAAAAAGTGTCACGATTTTGCGACATGTTGCAGGAGAGAGAGTCCAAAAGAAAAAGTGTCACGATTTTGCGACATAATGCAGAAGAGAGAGTTCGTAGTGTGAATTGTCGCGATTTCGCGACAAGTTTGAAGAGAGAGAAAGTAACACAAAAAGTGTCACGATTTCGCGACATGCTGCAGATGAAAATGTTCCAAGTAAGAACTATCGTGATTTCGTGACATGCAGCAAAGGAAAGTGTTCCAAGTGAGAACTGTCGCGATTTTGCGACATGCAGCAGAAGAAAGAGTTTGAAGTGAGAACTGTCACGATTTCCTGACAGGTTGAAGAAAAAGTGTACGGATGTAGGAAGTGCCGCGATTTTGTGACAGGTTGAAGAGAAAGCTCACAGTTGTAGAATGTGTCGCAATTTTGCAATAGAAACAGAAATCAGGTCTTCAACATGAGAAGAGTCACGATTTCGTGATAGAAGTAAAATGAAAGAGGATGGAAGAAGAAGCGTCACGATTTTGTGATAGCTTCAAGAAGGAAGAGATCAAAGGCAAAAGCGTCGCGATTTCGTGACATGTTCCGTTTTTGCTAGTGCAAGCAGAAAAGAATGCAAGGAAGCGAAAGTGTCACTATTTCGCGATAAGAACTAAAAGCAAGTCTGTAGAGGCAGAAGTGTCGTGATTTTATGACAAAAGTAGAAAGAAGGTCGACGAAGGGAGAAGTGTCGCGATATCACGACAAAAGCAAAGTTAATGCTAACAAAGACAAAAGTGTCACGATATCGCGACAAGAGCTTAGTTGAAGTCGTCAAAGGCTAAAATGTCGTGATATCACAACAAAAGCCAAAAGAAAGTGTACGATTGCAAATGTGTCGCGATATCGTGACATGTTGTAGTTTCACGACAGAAGCTACAAAAGAGTTGTAGAGGCAGTGAAGCCGACAAAGTTAAATTTGGGTCGATGAAGATTAGGGTTTGCAGCCAATGTAGTTTAGGGTTGTGTAGCCGACTAAGATCAAGGTTTTGATCTTAAAAGTGTTAGTATAAAAGGAGGGTTGTTTAGAGAGTTGAGTGTGATCGAATGCATTGTTGAAGTGCGAAGTTCATAGATAGTGCGCAAAGTAAGAAGTTCGATCGCCGAAAGTAGAGTGCAAAATTCGATCGTAGTGTGCAGAGTGCATTTTGTCGAATCACTCTAAGTGTGAAAAATTGCAAAGGAAGTAGAGTGTGCGAAGATGGTGCTACTGTGATTGTGCAGAGGTACAAAGGTTGATGTTCGATCGAGTGTAGATGTGATTGCGTAGAGGTGCAAAGATTGATATTCGATCGAGTGCAGCTGTGATTGCACAAAGGAAGCAGAAGGCGTAGAGAGCATAAAGGGCAAAGATGAATGTGGAGTGCTACTGCTTGAGGATAGAGGTGCATTGGTTCTTTGAGAAGAACCTAAGGACATATTTGGCAAGTCTTTGAGAAGGCTTGTGTGTAGAGGATTGATCTATTCAAGTGTTGGACAGATCTGACAAATAGAGAAAGACTTGTGCTAGACCAACTGACTGTGTTTGGTACAGGTTGCTGAGCTACTATGGACGTGATCATAGAAGGCAGAGGTCTTTTAGGCTAAGCATTGAGGATAGGAGGTCTGGAAGGATATATCTATCCTTCTGCACAATGAGAAATACAGAGAGAGATTTCCGAAATAGAATGACAAATATAATATATCGAATAAGAATTTGCAGCGGAAGAATAAAAATAATTAAATGCCACTTGAGGTGGGCACACCCTCGCCGTATAGGCCAATGCGAATAACGCAAATGAATTTCGAAAATAAGAATGATGATTTCAAATAAACTATTGTGAATCAATATATACTAAATATTAAACACTTGGAAAACATAGCCGACGCAGGCTATGTTTGGAATGTAACATGACTCCCCTCCTCGGAAAGCTTTGTCCTCAAAGCTGGAAATGTCTGGAAAATACTGTCAGGTTCCCATGTGGCATCCTCCTCTGGTAAATCTTGCCATTTGATGAGAAATTCTTGAATCTGACGTGATCGCAGTCTTCGTATTCTATGTTGTAGTATATCTTCAGGTTGGAGATGTATGCGTCCTTCCTCATCGAGCACTGGTAATTCTGATTGACTGTGCACTTTCTGACCAATTACTTTTTTGAGACATGAAACATGAAATACCGGGTGTATTCGTGATGAGTTTGGTAGCTCTAATTGATAGGCTACTTCTCCGATGCGGCGCACAATTTTGTAAGGACCATAGAATCGTGGAGCCAACTTTTGGCTGGATTTTATCCTTAACGATGATTGTTTGTAAGGTTGCAACCTTAGGAAAACCCAATCACCTATATTAAAAGTTCTTTCTGATCGGTGCAAGTCCTGTTGTTGTTTCATACGATTTTGTGCTTGGACTAAATTCTCTTTGAGGATGGTGAGTGTAGATTGCCTTTGTTGGAACCAATCATCCACCTTGGCGACTTTGGATGATCCTTGTACGTAATCTGCGACGATTGGAGGCTTGGTGCCATACAATGCTTCAAATGGAGACATCTTAATTGAGTAATGGTAAGAAGTGTTGTACCACCATTCTGCCAATGCTAACCACTGGCTCCATTGGTATTGTTTATCTTGAGCAAAACATCTTAAGTACGTACCCAAACATTTGTTAACGACTTCTGTTTGACCATCTCGTCTGTGGATGGTAGGCTCAAGACATGTTCAATTTGGTACCACTAAGTCGAAATAATTCCCGCCAAAAGTTACTAGTGAAAATGGGGTCTCTATCACTTACAATATTTTTTGGCATACCATGTAATTTGAAAATTGAATCCATAAATACCTTTGCCACCTTGCTTGCGGAAAATGGATGTTGTAAAGCCTGAAAGTGAGCGTATTTGGATAACCGGTCTACGACTACGAAAATTACTGTCCTACCTTCTGATTTTGGAAGACCTTCAATAAAATCCATGGATATATGTTCCCACTGTCGGTCAGGGATGGGTAATGGTTGTAACAACCCTGGTGATTTGATTGTTTCTCCCTTATTGCGCTGGCAAACTTCGCATTCTGCTACCCATTGTTTGACTTCTGCTTTTAATCCTTTCCAACAAAATGATTGTTTCACTCTTAAATATGTTTTCAAAAATCCTGAATGTCCCGCTGATGGAGAAGCGTGTGATTCGTCGAGGATCTTCGATTTGAGTTCTGAATTGTGTGGAATGTAAATGCGATTCTTCTTTCGGAGGATTTTATCTTCATAAGAGAACAAAGGGTGTTTAGAGGAACCGATAGACAATTCTTGAATTATCTTAGCAGTTTCGCTATTGGCTAACCAGTCATCTTGTAATTGAGTCACCCATTGGGAGCAAGGACCTGAAATAGCGTTAATGACTACTTCGTCTTCATATTTTCGGGACAGCGCATCGGCGGCTACATTTTCCTTCCCTTTCTTGTATTCGATAACAAAATCATAACCCAATAGTTTGGTTAACCACTTATTTTGTTCTGGATAAGAAAACCTCTGCTCAAGAAAATGTTTGAGACTACTATGATCTAGTTTTGATGATGAAGCGACTGCCGATTAGGTAGTGTCTCCATTTTTCTATCGCATGAAGAATAGCCAACATTTCTTTTTCGTATGTTGATCTTCCCAAATTTTTCCCGGAGAGTTGTTTACTTTCAAATGCCAACGGATGACCTTCTTGCATTAATATAGCCCCAATTCCTGTTCCTGATGCATCACACTCGATAATAAATGGTTTGTTAAAATTGGGAGTTGCTAATACTGGAGTTGTACACATGGCCTTCTTAAGAGCTTCGAAGGCTTGAGTAGCCTCTGTCGACCAGCGAAAAGCATCCTTCTTTGTGAGTGCGGTGAGAGGTGCTGCAATCTTACCATAATTTTGTACAAACTTGCGATAGTAGCCCGTGAGACCCAAAAAACCACGAAGTTTCTTGATGGTTTTAGGTAAAGGCCACTCTTGAATTGCCTTAATCTTATTGGGATCCACTTTGACGCCATCGTGTGAAACTATATGACCAAGATACTCGACTTCTTGAACACCAAATGAACATTTGGAACGTTTGACAAATAACTTTTCTTTGTGTAAAATGTGAAGGGCCTTATCCACATGATGTAAATGATCCGTCCATGTTTTGTTGTATATGAGAATATCATCAAAAAAAACTAACACAAACTTATGGAGGAGTGGACGAAACACTTGGTTCATGAGACTTTGGAATGTGGATGGTGCATTGGTGAGACCAAAAGGCATGACCAAAAATTCGTAATGACCTTCATGAGTACGAAAAGCAGTTTTAGGAATATCTTCTTCTCTGACACGGATTTGGTGAAATCCGGAGCGAAGGTCTAATTTTGTAAAAAATTTTGCACCATGCAACTCATCTAGTAGGTCATCTATGACAGGGATAGGAAATTTGTCCTTGATAGTGAGTTTATTGAGAGAACGAAAGTCAGGACACATATGCCAAGAGTTATCTTTTCGTCTAGCCATAACTACAGGTGAGGAATAAGGACTAGTGTTGTGACGAATGACTCCATGATCCAACAAATCCCGAACGATCTGTTCGATTTCTGTCTTTTGTGGTTGAGGATAGCGGTAAGGACGATTGTTAGGTGGGACACTCCCTGGAATCAAATGGATGGCATGGTCATGAGATCGTTTAGGTGGTAATCCTTTAGGTTCTTGGAAAACCTCTTCGTAATGTGTTATGATGTCTTGTAACTCGGAGCAAGAATATCCGAAGTTGCTTGAGATTGTTTTTCCAAACAATTAATTTGAGCTATAAACCCATATCCACCCTTTTTTAACATCTTCTCCATACTATGAGAGCTCACCATTTGTGATGGAGGAGTAGTAATGCCTTGTAAGCGAATGACTCGTCCGTTTTCCTTCCATTCCACAAATAATTTTTTGAAGTTGAAGCTAACCGTGTCTAATGTTTCCAACCATTCAACTCCCAAAATGACATCAGAGTTCCCCAAATTCATGACGAAAAGGGATCCAAACTAGGTATAAGTTCCCATTTTTATGGAAACTTGAGATGTGCGACCAACACATTGTGCGTTCACCCCGTTGGCCACTAGAACTCGGAATTTGTCTTTGTTGGAAGAGTTAATGAATAAATTCAAAGCTTTTGCTGTTTTGATGTCGATAAAATTGTGGGTACTACCAGAATCAATTAGCACATTCACCTTTTTCTCGCAGAGAAATCCGGGTAGCTTGATGGTATGGTGGGCGGTTAAACCCATGAGGGCATGCACAGAGATCGCCATTGTATCTTCTTCTTTTTCTTCTAGAGTACTTGGTAGTTCATCTGGCATAGGTTCTTCCGGTTGGTAAGGTTCTTCCTCTTCTCCTTCATATTGATCGCCTTCAATATGAAAGTTTTGTTTTTGGGCACATGCTTGTTCCTTGGGGTGATGAGTGCGACATTTATAGCAAAAGTATCTTGATGGTTGATCATTTCTACGAAAGGAATTGATGCGATACGAAGGACGACTATAAGTGTCACGCCGTGCAGACAACTGATTTCTCTTTTCGGCCAGCTTAGCTATTCTTATACAATCGTTCAGCAAGGTTGGATTGTGCATGTCTACCTCCACTCGAATATTTTCTTTCAATCCATTGCGAAAAGCTCCTACCACTGTGTCGGGACTGAGGTCTAAAGTGTATGGTAGTAAATCGGTAAACTCCGAAACGAATTCGCTAACCGATCCTTCTTGTTTAAGAGATAACAGTCTTATTGTGTATGATGATGTAGCTCCTTCATCAAATCTTTCTAAAAAAGAGGTAGTGAATTTTCTCCAGTTAATAGTAGCTCCTTTCTCTCGTTTAAGCCATACGAACCATTGGTAGGCCTCAGTGCCTAATTTTGATGCAACGAAAGGGACTTTATCAATTTCCTTAATTTGATATAAGTCGAGAATGCCTTCCATTTTGGCTATCCAACCACGAGGATCATGACCCTCAAAAGTGGGCATATCAATGCGTGGAAAATTATTAGGGCCTCTCGGTTGGTGATAACCCGTATCCCTTTCTTGATCTTGGTTATACCGCTGTCTATGATAGCGATCCCCGGAATTATCCGAAGTGCCTATTTGTTGTTCCCAATCGTCATTTTGATCGACATTGTCTTCATTCCTTTGGGCATGGGAGTGATATTGGGGATTAGTATTGGGATTAAGCTGGTTTTGTGCTCGCACTAGGGATTTTAGGTTGAGACTAATTTCGTTCATACCCTCTAGTAAGAGTCGAAGAGATTCATCGTTGGAAACGGCTGAGTTACTTGAGTTTCCTTGTGTGATGTTTTCGTGAGTTGGGGGAGGGTTAGTAGCCATAGGGTCTACCAGTGGATGATGTGGATTATAACTGCCAATTTTGAAAGGAGAAGGAGAATTTTTTGTACCTGGGCTTCGATTAGGTCTTCTTGCGTTGTTATTGGTCATTTTCGAGCTTGATAATCGACCGTCAGGACCTTTGATCCAACTTCTACTCATGCACTGCTCAAAATTTCTTGCTTAGTAATCCTTGAGCTTCAATTTCTGCAAAATTGGGTTATCTTTTGGCAAAAAAATTGTTGTTTTTCTGCCTTAACTGCCACTCCAACTGCGGCACGGATTTGAATGTTGTGGGCTCCTTGAGGACAACTTCAGATAAGTGCTTGACAAGACACGAATCGTAAGACACGAGACGCAACGGACACGACCCGACTAGACAAGGACAAGGCATGTCTAGGACACAACAAGACGTGATCCGACTAGACAAGGACACACGTGACAGCGACAACGTGACACGATGAGACACGACACGACCCAACGAACACGAAAACCAACCAGCGAGACTGACTCGACCTAAGGACAAGATGACATGACACGGATGCGAAGCACGACACACGAAGAGGAAGGACTGCGACAGCAAGAACGGACACGACACGAATAGGACAACAAGGACGACACGACAACACGGTACGACACGGACAACGCGAAGGAGCTCCTATTGTGTGACCGAAGTCACACCGTAGAAGGTGTGGCGAATGTGATTTAAACCTTGTTTTGCACCGTGTATACCCAATGTGGGATAAATAAAACTAAACCCAACGCAGCGGCTAAATGTAACTGACGTCAGCGAATAAAATTAAATCGACAACCTTAGCTTTCCCGGTTTAAAAAATTTAATCACGATTTATGATTGGTTGACGAAGCTTGCGAAAGGTTGTGCTGGACTGTGTGTGATTTAACGACCTGGCATTCGGATTTTGACTGCGAAGGAAGATCTGAGACCCTGGCCGCCGCTGCTTGCATTTTTGGGACAGGAATTCGAACGGAAGGTGACGAAAATGCGAACGAACGGTGACGGAAATGCGAATGAACGGTGACGGAGATGCGAACGAACGGGGACGGAAATTTAAATGAAACGCATCAGGCGACTGTAAATTAGCTTGCTCGAGTACGCAGGCGCTCCCGAAATCGTCTAGACTGATACCACTTGGAAGGATATATCTATCCTTCTGCACAATGAGAAATACAGAGAGAGATTTCTGAAACAGAATGACAAATATAATATATCGAATAAGAATTTGCAGCGGAAGAATAAAAATAATTAAATGCCACTTGAGGTGGGCACACCCTCGCCGTATAGGCCAATGCGAATAACGCAAATGAATTTCGAAAATAAGAATGATGATTTCAAATAAACTATTGTGAATCAATATATACTAAATATTAAACACTTGGAAAACATAGCCGACGCAGCCTATGTTTGGAATGTAACAAGGTCTTCGGTGGAAAGGAGTTCCACATGCTGGCAAGAGGTAGAGACAGTTGATCTTCTGAGGGATCATTTCCAGAGTAGAGGGGAAGGTATCTCCTTTGAGCAGAGGCTCATAAATTTTGTTTGGGGGAAGGTATCTCCTTTGGGCCGAGGCTCATAAACATTGTAATTGGGAAGGATTCCCAAAGAACTTTGAGATAAATTTTAGAGAAAATTTTTGTGGACGTAGCCCAGCCATTCTGGGTGAACCACGTAAAAATTGGTGTCACTTTGTGGATGATATTGTGCATTGTTTTGATATTGTTGTGGGTATATTGTTTTACTGTTTTGTAATATAAAAGAAAAAGTAAAAAGAGGTCTTATACTGTTCACCCCCCCCTCTCAGTATAAGCTTGTGTTCTTCACAACCCACAAGAGACACCAATCCCCTAGTACAAGTTCATGGGCACCAACCCACATGAGACACGAATCCCCTTGTGCAAGTTTGTGGGCACCAACCCACAAGAGACACCAATCCCCTTGTGCAAGTTTGTGGGCACCAACCCACAGGAGACACCAATCTCCTTGAGTCACTAACCTTAGATTTTAAGGCACCAACCTTTATCAATAAATGGAGGATGATATACTGGTGTTGGAAGCTTCAAATGGTCAAATTTTCCTTCACATTCATTAAGTCTATCACTTCAAAAAATATCACATTGTCTTCTTAGGTATGCACATTAATATCTCTTCATCATATTATAATCCGTGTTGTACCACTTGCCCTAAAAATCATCAGCCAAAATTACCTTTGCTTGCCCTAAAACGCATGGACAACAATACTTTAAATTGAGAGATCCTCACTATATATATGTGTATCGCTCCAATTTTTTTGCATCCTTACCTTCAGGCTATAGGATCCATGCCCGAAATGGGGATGGAAAAAGTATGTCGCGGTACCTCGAACTGAGAGGACTTTGCGAAGGTTCCGCATCTCAAGGGAGGTGTATTTTGATGATTTTTCAATGGATGGTGGGTTCACCAGGAAACATTTAATGGCAGTTTCCACGCCTAGGTTTGGAATGTGTTTTTATGTGTTCATTTTTAACTTTAAGCATTCATATCCTAGGTTTGGCCAAATGAGTCTAAATTAATCTATATGAAAATGCATATTTAATGAATACAGAGAACAAATTTAAGACATAAAAAAAAAGTAATTAAGGAAGAATAAGAAGAATACCTGACCCGGATGTCTGATGGAGATTCTGATGTTTGAAGCAGTCAGGATCATCTGGAATTTGACAGAATCGTCTAAAATCAAACAAGATCGTCTGAGATCTGACGAATTCGTCAGACAAATTCGTCAGAGACCTGCAAACAGAAGAACAGATGCAAAATACAGAGAATACTACTATTCTAGTTGAGGGAAACTATGCAAAATAATAGTGACAACACTGAACTAAAACTTAAATATTGAAACATGTATGAATGGTGCTAATTAAATCATAATTATGGATTAATTACGCCTTTGATCTAGATGGGTGAACTCCAAAATGCAATATAACATAAAATATCTAATAAACTAGCTAATTTGCAGAATAAAACAACAGATAAAAGGTGAAGAAATGCAAACTTATGGAACTGATTGCCTCAATGTGGACTGTAGTCGAGATCATCTCGCATCAGTACAAAATCGTCTCTGATTCGACAGGATCTCCTTCGATCTGAACAGGTTCGTCGGCGACGATGTATGCTTGCTCCGGCTGAAAAACAAGATGATACTTGCAAAAAAATTGATATAGGACTACTGCAAATGAAAACTTAGGATGATTTAACGTGCATGAAGCTAAGTTACAGAGAATTTCAGCCAGGGGTTGGGAAGGGAAGGTCCTAGGGACTAAATAGGCTTAGGGGAGTAGTTAGGAGGTTGGAGATCATCCTTATTTGGGAGATCTCCAACGGGGGAGGGTCTCTAACGGTGCAGACACGCTTCTGCTCGGATTAGAGGCCCGTTAGAACAGAAGCTAATTTTGCAAAATCATTTTTGCGATAAGATCGTCTGGACGTCCTAGCCCAGACGAAATCGTCAGATCTGGAGAGATATCGTCTGATCGGCAACGATATCATCAAACGGTCAAAACAACCTCTAAAAATGGTGCAAAAAAGGGGGAAATGGATTACCCGACGGTTAACAAGCGGTTTGAGAGGTTAAATTTGAATTTTAAATTATACTGGTGTTGGATTCTGCTCAAATTTGGGACAATATCATCCAATAGTAGGCGATATCATCAATTGCATAAAATTGAATTTTAACTTGCATTATTAATTACTTGAATTGTTTATTAATGATTGTTTGTTGTTTTGTTGTTTATGTTTGCAGAGAGGTTTGCTAAAGAGTAGGGAATGGAAGTATGGAGGTTTGAGGGATGACTTGGCCACTCTCACACAGGCAGAGTGAGATCACTGCACGTGTCGGCTTGACGATGTGGCGGAGATGCCACGTGTCCACAAATATGGGGCTACTAACGACCCTAGCAGAGAGATGGTATCCGGGTTCCTCATGTTTTGCTACCGACAGGGGAGATGACTCCCACTCTAGAGGATGTATGGAGGATTCTGAGAATCCCCATACAAGGACGATTGATCACTCCTACGGCCAATCAGGGCCACGCTATGGGACGACTATGTGGTGACCCAAGCTTTGCCCTAGATAAGGGCAGAGTTAATATCGAGGCACTGTGCCAGATGCCTGGGGCATCTAGACTCACACGAGTGCTAGCTGGAGTGGTTGGTGGACTTTTGCTATGCCACCAGAGCGGGTGCAGGGTGCCATGGATGCTCGCAGATGTGATCTACGACATGCGGGACCATGGCTACAGGTTCTCTTGGGGTAGCTATGTATTATGATGATTATACAAGATCCTGTATGGGGTCATGTACAAGGGCGACCGATGTCTGGTGATGACATCGCTCCTACAGGTTTGGTGCTGGGAGCACATTGTAGTGCGGAGGTCGGTAGGGCTTCCTCTGATAGGGGTAGATGGGGAGAGGCCCCGAGTCTTCTACTGGTGGCTCCGGAGAGGGTCATAGCGGTGGATCGACCTCCCTATGTCCCGGAGACTATTGGATGACTTAGTCCCGAATCAGATCACCTAGAGGCCATGGAGGGAGCATCCAGGGTGGGCCGAGGACGGACAGGAGTTGGCTCACGTCAGGCGAGTTTTTTGGCTATGGATGGAGAGGGGAGAGGTGGAGCTCCACCGCTATGACCGAGTTTTGCGTCAGTTCGGTCTACAGCAGGGGATCCCATCTCTGAGGGATTATGAGTTTTCCTGGACTGTTCAGGATAACACCATAGTTAGCGGGGCTCCAAACATGCAACGGTTCTGGAGCCAGGATGCAGACGATGCCCCCATCCAGCCAGTGGATGGGGATGATGCAGGTGTAGCCGATGGCTACGATGCTTGGTACGTAGGCATCCGCCCTCCTTGGATGACGAGGGTGCAGGGTCCAATATACGCAATTGTGCGTCAGATAGGGAGGCGGTGCCAGGCAGCGATGGAGGCGATCCAAGGTCATGGCGGGAGAGAGCCGAGGAGGCCACAAGCATAGGAGAGGCCACGGTAGAGGGAGAGGAGGGAGGTGAGACCCCCATATCCATAGAGGGAGAGGCCACCATCGCCCGATAAGGGCAAGGGTGTTGACACAGGAGAGAGTAGCGAGATGGCTACTCTCCGGGCGAAGAGAGATCGTCTCTAGGCATAGGTGTAGACTCTATAGGATGAGGCTGCACGCCATCGAGCTGAGGTGGCACAGCTGCGAGACGAGATTGCATGCCTTAGGACACAAGACGGAGGGGCGAGCTTTGGAGAGCTGACACAGGCTATCGTCGAACTTCAGACATTATATTATCAGCTGGTGCCAGAGGTGGATAGACTACCCCTGCCAGCCAACATTGCAGATCCGATCAGGATCGGGTCATCGAGGACCACGTCCCGGTCGAGGACTAGGACTACTCAGACTGCAATGGGGCCACCTCGTCCACCTCAGGGCGGGGGAGGAGATGAGGCAGAGAGCTCGAGGGGATCTCAAGGCTAGAGGGCTGCATAGCTTTGTATAGACTGACATTGTATTATTATTTTTTTGTTGATAGATAATTGAGTATGTCGAGGTACAGATTGTGGCATATCAATCCAGTTTTGATGATGTATATATATTATTGACATATATATGATATGTTTTTGATCATATGACTTGTGTTATGTGTATGCTTATGATGCTTTTATGTTTGATTGATTAATTTGATAATTGGATTGAGGATTCATAAAATTATGTCGTTTTGAAAATTTATAACTTTGATGTCATGCTATAATATTTTAAATGAAATAATATGATGTAAAAAAATAAAAAGAGACTTTTAACAATAATTTCAAAGGACATTGTCGCTATTATAGACCATTTCATGGAGTCGCTGCTCACTCGGTCGTCAAGCTAATCCCAAGATAGAAATATTGTTAAAAGTAAAAGAGTGCTTAAGAGACTGTCTTAAGACTTTGGTGCAATAGTGAAAATGATGGTGATGATGGTTTGTTTTCAGATTTTCATGAAAATAGTATGCATGAAATAATGTTAAAATGATTTTTTCTAGGCATAAATTCCTAAGTGTGATAAATTTTTTGGATAATTCTTTAGGAATTATACCATCATTGCAAAATTGAAGGTTGACATAATGACATGAAATAATGAAAATGTGTTTGCTTTTAAAAAGCATAATTTGTGTAAAATAATGATTTAAGTCATATGGTTTTCATGATTTTTTAAATAAATGGGGAATAAAAATTGTTACGATGTTTTGCGCTAGGCATAGAATATGTAGGTATAGACTTATACCATCATCGCAAAAATCCAAAAAAAGATAGTTTTATTGCATAGTTGATTTTTGATAAACAGAAAATATGAAAATGAGGACTTGCGCTAGGCATAAAATTCCAATTTTGGTTTTGGAACTATACCATCGTCACGAAAGTCAACCAGATATATATGTTTTGAGTGTATATTTTGAAAGAAATTTTTGATTTTTCTATTATATAGTTGTCTTTATGGTAAACAACTATACTTGATTTATTCCAAACAAGTTGCAAAAATAATATTTCAAAGTATTTTGAAGACAAAAGTTAGATTTATAAGGAATCCCATGTGCATATGTGAATTCATTTTCGATCTTGATTTATCATAATGATACACAAAATCTCTCAAATACAAATGTGTGTGCAATTGCTTTGTGCATTTACCAGTTTTGAGCAAGATAATATGATACAAGTGATTTTAACAAACCAAATAAGTGTTCATTAACCATGATGTAGATGCATATAACCATACTAGACTACTATGTAGGTCGGATTATCAAGAGCTAGCTAATCCATAAGAAGACATAAGTCTGGACAAAAGAAGGTCGCTAATGTGACAGACATATCACCACGCTAGGAGTTACCCAAGGCCAAGTAGGTTGGGCACAAACCACTTGTTATGGGGCTTACCTCACAATTTTTGAATAATTGAGAATTCCAGGGATTCAAGCTCATCAACCCTTCTTTTCTTTTCAAAGGGTAGGGAAAGGGATCTTATTGCTTTCTGCTTTCTTTTGAACTTTGCTTCTTTTTCTTTTTGTATTTTTGTTTGCTTGATTTTTGAGATAGTGCTTGAAATATTGTTGTAATGATATAAAAGAACATTTTTCTTTTCTCTTTTTCTTGAACTTTTCTTTTCTTTTTCTTTGCTAGGGATACTTGCTTGGATTAGCTGTAGAGCAAGGGATTTTTATTCTGGGTAGGGGTGAGCTTGTCCTTTTGCCAACTCTCAAAGATTCTAGACCATGTGCATGATAGGATAGTAGGGGAAACTTTTCTCTCAAGAAACCACGTCTACTATGTAGCAAAACATGGAAATTACAAATATAATCATTTTATTGTGAAAAGATGTGCTTGGTTTAAGTAAATAACAAGATCAATTCTCTATGCTCAAACTTTATTTAATTGAATTTTGTGAACTTTGATATAAGAGAGATTAGTAATCATGCCAGATAAAATCAAGATATTTATTTTTGTGAGTGTGCAAGTGAGGGATTTCAAATAAATGCTAATTTATCAAAAATAATTTGAAACATATAACTGCAACATTTGTAAGAAAATATATATAAACACTTTTGAGAAGTTTGGAGAATGTTGCCCCTCTCTTTCTTCTTTATATTGTTTTGGTTTCGAAAGAGTCAAGCATATTGTTGTTTTGATGTTTATTCTTTATTTTGTTTTTGGTTTTTTAAATGTAACAAGTGCCATAAATAAATGCAACAAATAGTTTTGAAGATTTTGATGATTATGAATGTTTTTGATGTTTTTGGATTTTTATAAATTTGAAAGAAATACAAGATAGTGATTTTGAATATTTCAAATATATACATGGATGAAGTGACCAAATTTATACATAGTAACGTTTAATATGCAAAATATTCATGGGTTCTTTAAGTTCTTTACCATCTAAGGTAGATAATTTGTATGCTCCTGATTCAAATTTAGTATTAATAATGTATGGTCCAAGCCAGTTGGGCTCAAATTTACCTTTAAGGTCCTTAGTGGCATTAGTATTTTTTTGATTTTTTTGAGGATTTTGATTTTTTTGTATTTTGATTTTAATTTATGAACTGAAATTGGTGGTATATACAAGATGATCTATATACACTATACAAGGTTATTTGAGTATAGCATGTCTAAGGTTGCTTCAAAATCAAAGGAAGTTTTGAAGAATAATCTAGTTGAGGTGAAGGTAAGAATAGAAGGTGATGAATAAAAGATAGTGATAATAAAATCTTTGTTATAATGTAGAATAATGTAGCAAAATATTTGATTTTTATATGTGGAAAATTGATCATGTTACAAAATAAAATGTAACAAGGATAAGAAGGTTCTTGATTCTTATCATTATATTCCAAATCTTGATAAGATGGAAGGAGCAGATGCAGATGTGAAATATATGCATGGATGTTATTTGGTAAACAAGGATGATCATATATGGATGAAGAAAAGTGAGAAATAGAAAATAATTTTGATAATAGAGAATGTATAGAACTTGATGTTTCAACCGTTAAATATTCTTTAAATGGTGTTGGGTCACCATATATGGTAACATTTTTATTTGCAAGTTCAAACTTCAAACATTGGTGAAGAGTGGAAGGGACAATCCTCATTGTATGAATCCAAGGACTTCTAAGAAGTAGGTTGTAAGGTGAAGGGCAATATGCCACATAAAATAGAGTATCCAGGATCTTGGATCCAATATTGAGGGGAAAAATTATAGTACCTTGAGCTTCTTGAATTTCATTGTTAAAATATTTTATAATAACATTTTATTTATAAATATCTTCTTCCTTTAATTTGTGTTTTTGAAATAATTGATAAGTGCATAAATTAAGAGAGGAGTCATTATCTACCATGATAGTTTTAACAAGTATTTATTTACTAGATCTTGTAATGTAAAGAGATGAGTCTTCTTGTGGAGTAGAGGAAGGAATATCCTCATCATAGAATGAAATATGATTAACCTCAAGAGGGTTTACACCATTAATTATGTTCTTAGAGAAAATATGATGAGGAACAAATTGTTGGCTAGGTATTTTGAACAAAATTTCCTTGTGATAAATTTGTAATACTTCTAAAAGGGATATCTTTGTTTGAGGATTAATCACTTGTTGTTGACTATCAAAGGGGATTTCAGATTGAGCTTTTGATTCTAAATATGAGCTTTCTATGCTTACATTCCATTTTGGATCATTCTCTAGAGTCAAAGATAGTTTTGAAGGTTGGTCAAATGAGGAATCCATATTTTGGATATCAGATTGAGTTGATTGAACTTGAGGTTGCTCATTTGTAGTTTTTGTTACAATATTAATAATATCATCATGATGGGACACATTAACATGCAATATTTGATTGGTTTCTTGTTGTTGATAATTGAGTAGGGGTTCTTGGGAGATCCCCATGTCTTGATTGATTATTGGTATTTGTTGTGTAGGAGTTTGATTGTTTAATGGAGATTTATAATTAGTTGTAGATTGTAATTCTTTTATATTAAAAAATACCCTTATCAATCAAATCTTGAATTGCACATCTTAGATCTTTACAATTTTGTGTCATATGTCCATCTACTCTATGATATTCACAATGTAGCTCAGGTTTAAACCAATCTGTTGTGGTATCAATTTGTCTTATGGAAGGCAGTTCAATCTTATTTGTATCAAGTAAATGCTTGAGAATTATATCCATTGGTTGATTGAGCTTAGTAAATTTACGTGATGAAGGTTTTTGAGAGGTTTTTGATAAATGCCTTAGGAATTTCGTCATAAAAGGACCTAATGGTTTCTCACCTCTACTTTCTTTATTATGGGTAGAATGATGACAGGAAGATTGCGAAGTAGGAGGTGATTCCATGGTAGAACTGGAAGAATAAGAATTTTCTTGTTGAAATGGATGTGTTGTATTGAAAGAAGAATATTGAAAGGGTGATGGAGGATTATATGTGGATTGATAGACATAATATGGATATATGGGAGAATAGATAATATCGTTATGAAGAGGATTGGAAAAGGGATTGTCTTGTTGGGGTAAGGATGAAAAATGAGAAAAGTGTGATAGAGGTGGTGTTGAATAGGGATGAGGTTGGTCATAATCAACAAATGTATTGGGCTGAATTCTTCCAACATTACTGATGGGCTCATAATGATTTGAGTAAAAACTCATGGTTTCTTTAGTACTTCTAAAAGTAATGTTTAGCATCTACTATTTAGAATTGAATCTAAAACATATAAACTTTGAAATGATGATTTTGTTTTTGTTTTTCTTGTATACATATATTTTTTTTTTTGTTTTTTTGTTTTTTTTTTTTGAATCAGAAAGATGCCTATGTTATTCATGTCGGGTTCACCAAAATGTATCGCTCCAAATTTTTCGCATCCTTACCTTCAGGCTATAGGATCCGTGCCCAAAAGGGGGATGGGAAAAGGATGTCGTGGTACCTCGGACTGAGAGGACTTTGTGAAGGTCTCGCCTCTCAAGGGAGGTGTATTTTGATGATTTTTCGATGGATGGTGGGTTCACCAGGAAACATTTAATGGCAGTTTCCACGCCTAGGTTTGGAATGTGTTTTTATGTGTTCATTTTTAACTTTAAGCATTCATATCCTAGGTTTGGCCAAATGAGTCTAAATTAATCTATATGAAAATGCAGATTTAATGAATACAGAGAACAAATTTAAGACAGAAAAACAAAGTAATTAAGGAAGAATAAGAAGAATACCTGACCCGGATGTCTGATGGAGATTTTGATGTTTGAAGCAGTCAGGATCGTCTGGAATTTGACAAAATCGTCTGAAATCAGACAAGATCGTCTGAGATCTGACGAATTCGTCAGACGAATCCGTCAGAGACCTGCAAATAGAAGAACAGATGCAAAATACAGAGAATACTATTGTTCTAGTTGAGGGAAACTATGCAAAATAATAGTGACAACACTGAACTGAAACTTAAATACTGAAACATATATGAATGATGCTAATTAAATCACAATTATGGATTAATTATGCCTTTGATCTAGATGGGTGAACTCCAAAATGCAATATAACATAAAATATCAAATAAACTAGCTAATTTACAGAATAAAACAATAGAGAAAATATGAAGAAATGCAAACTTATGGCACTGATTGCCTCAATGTGGACTGTAGTCGAGATCATCTCGCATCAGTACGAAATTGTCTCTGATTTGATAGGATCGCCTCCGATCTGAACAGGTTCGTCGACGACGATGTATGCTTGCTCCGGCTAAAAAACAAGATGATACCTGCAACAAAATTGATATAGGACTACTGCAAATGAAAACTTAGGATGATTTAACGTGCATGAAGCTAAGTTATAGAGAATTTCAGCCAGGGGTTGGGAAGGGAAGGTCCTAGGGACTAAATAGGCTTAGGGGAGTAGTTAGGAGGTTGGAGATCATCCCTATTTGGGAGATCTCTAATGGGGGAGGGTCTCTAACGGTGCAGACACGCTTCTGCCCGGATTAGAGGCCCGTTAGAACAGAAGCTAATTTTGCAAAATTAGTTTTGCGACAAGATCGTCTAGACGTCCTAGCCCAGACGAAATCATCAGATCGGGGGTGATATCGTCTGATCGATGACGATATCGTCAAACGGACAAAACAACCTCTAAAAATGGTGTGAAAAAGGGGGAAACGGATTACCCAGCAGTTAACGGGAGGTTTGGAAGGTTAAATTTGAATTTTAAATTATTTACTAAGGTGAATGTAATTATGACAATTTTACTGCACCAATTTTAGGGTGCTACAATATGGATGTGACTTATGTTTCATCAATACAACAATTTCAAATAAAATACTTTAATACCTTTTAAATACCTTATCACTCCTTTTAAAAACTTTACAAAACAAAACTTTATTAAAAACAAAATGACTCGTTATATCTCCCTTAATATTCTAATCAAATAGAATATATGTAAGTACCTCATGCACTATTCATATTTTTTGCCACCTTATTTGTTCATTGCTTTTCTCTATGACATAGCACTCAACTTGATGCATGCACTACAATGATGATGGCCCGATTTCTTTTATCATGAGTCCTCCAAAAATATTTGTTGCTTAGTCATAAAGAAAATTATAATAGTTTTGGTGGTAAGCTTATCTTCCTCCTACTTCATGCAAGGATTTTAAACTCGGTGGCACTGAATTCTCCAATACTTGACTTCACTGTTTGCTCTACTTCTCAAGATAGTTATCATTCGCAGTCAACGCTTCTACGATATCACTTTTATTATATTATAATTGAAAGACTCTTGTTATTTTTGGCACCTTCTTGTTGACAGAGCTTCATCAGACATCACTGGACTTCTTTGTTATAGACAACAAAATCGTATCATACTAGAACCAAAATAAATTCTATCCTTCAAAGCCTTCTCCAAACCTTGTGTAAATATGATCCACTAAGAATATTCACTTCATGTGATCCAAATAGATATAACTATACAAATGCCATATTCTCCAAGGTCATCACCATAATATT
The DNA here is from genome assembly GCA_028583015.1 of Wollemia nobilis. NCBI lineage: Eukaryota > Viridiplantae > Streptophyta > Pinopsida > Araucariales > Araucariaceae > Wollemia > Wollemia nobilis. Next base: position 255,294 of record JAQPPZ010001736.1, on the reverse strand, counting down.
CCCGATGAAATCTACTACGATGGCTTCTCTATGTGATATCACCACCTTGCTTCCACTGTGCCTTAAACGTTGGCTTCTCCATACAACATCACCAAATTGCTTCCACTATGCCTTACATCCGTTGTATTGGCTTTTCTAAACAGTGTCACCACCTTCATTTAGATCCAAACTTCATTGACCCACAAAATTTCTAGCTTCACTGCTCCATGTGAGCTATGACTTTGTTTCCCCATGCTAGCCTAGGATTTTCTACCTCGTACAAGCTCCAGATTTGCTACCCCATGCTATCTTTGGCTTTGCTACCCACACAATATCTAGCTTCTTTGATCACCTTCAACCTCTATACTCTTCAGTGATGACACACCGTCAGTCGCATACAAATCATCTCCTCCACCTCTAATTCACCGTTGAGCCAATCATCGATGGTTGTGAATAGATTTTGGCCTTATATTTATATAGTCAAACCTTACACTTTTGGTGCCCAAAATGTTGGCCCATGTTTTCAAGATAATATTTGTATTTATATTGTATATTGAAACATCACTTTATAAGGTAACACCTTATAATAAAATGCATATGATATTGATCGCCCAACCTCATAGGTAAATCTGTTAAATCTCCCTTGAAAAATATATATTTGCCTTGAATAATTTTCCCATTCACTAGTTTTCCAACAACCAAGTGGGCCTTTGACATCAATGATAATTAAATAATTCTAAAAATCCCCCCCTTTTTCATTGATGGCAACCCTGCAAAGAAACTATCCTTTACTGTAACAGGATCAAAATATGCTCCCCCTGAAAAGTTGCTCCCTCTTACCGAAATTACAATCTACTCCCCTTTACTAAAATTCTTCCCCTTTGACATCAATGGCAAAGGCTTCTCAGGGCTAAATGATATGACACTTGAGAATGACCCCTTTCTAACTACTCTAACTAGGACTTCAATGACGATATAGGAGTGAAATTAATCCCAAATTACTTCTAAGATACTCAAAGGTCTGCTTTGAAAGTGGCTTGGTAAATATGTCAACAATATGTTCCTTTGTAGCAATGTATTCCAACTTGACTTGCTGATCAATCACTTGCTCCCTCAAAAAATGATACTTGATAAAAATGTGCTTGGTCCTTGAATACATCACCTTGTTCTTCAAAATATTGATGGCACTTGTATTATCACAAAGTATGGAGATAGGATGATCATGCTTTACTTTTAAATTAGTTAAGGTTTGTTTCATCCATAAAACTATTGGAAGTTAAAAAGGGTTTTACTAGAAAATGGGGGTAAAAATGTTTTTACAACTATAAGCTTTGGATCTTACCTTTTGCCTTCATGGACGGTAGCTAACTCGACAGGATTGGATGGCATGGACGACAGGGAGTTAGACTACTAAGTTAATTTTTCCTTTCCTCTCTATTATTCCTCCTTCCCTAAAGTATCTAGATTATGGTTAATAATCTAGTATTTAAGATTTGTAACTGAGGGTTTGAATAATGAATTTTGTCGCATTTTTTTATTTTGGTTAATAATCTCTAGCTCCTAACTTTGTGCCATTTCATTTCCAATATCTGGTATCAGAGCCGACAGACACGGATCCCGAGGAGTAGGCTAGACAGGGAGACATAGAGCCTGAGGTGATCAACAGGCAGATCATGAGGAGGTACAGGAGGCCCACAAGATAGCACAGATATCAAGGAGATCAAAGGACACAGATCGAGGAGCTAACCAGACTGACATGTGGCGAGTAGACTAACTAACACGTGGCAAGCAGACTGACTGACAAAGATGCAACAAGTGGCGGACACACGTGGGAGATAGACACGACATGTGGTGGACACACATGGGAGACAGACGCTACACATGGCTGACAGACGTGGGAGACAGACACGACAAGTGGCACACAAGTGGTGGACGATGAAGGCAAAAGGCTCGATCGACGATCACCCGAAGGCAATCGAAGACCTTTGTGTCTTCAAAGGGTTTTAAACCCTTACATTGGCTACGCACAGCCAATGTGGGACTAAAGTCCCGTGTTTTTTTTTTGGAACTGCGCGGTTGCGACAGTTCAAAGGAGGGAAGCCTCCTTTGGCTTCCATCGGGCCACACAGTCCGACTAGTTCGAGGAGCCAGCCTAAGACGTAGCCGCCCGCTTGATCACGGGTTCGACTCCCGCCCGCTGCCTTTTTTTATTGATTAAATTTTTTTTTTTTTAAATTAGTTTTAGTTTTAATTTTTTTTTTAAATTCAAATTTATTTCCATATTTAATAAATCAATTATAATTGTTTTTTTTTAATTCTTCTAAAAGAACAATTATTTTTTTTATTAAATAAGTTTATAATTTTTTTTTAAAGAAAATATAATAGTAACAATTTCCTAAGAGGTAATTTTCTTGTAAAAGGCAAAGTTTTTTATTGATTTGGGGAATCATCAAATTGAGATTAAAAAGCCCGAGAGGCTTAATTTTGTAAAAAAAAAAAAATTGTAAAATTGTAACTAGGCATTGATGATAAGACCGAATGGTTGTTATCATGCCTTATGTGCAATTTTAGCAAGAGCAAATCCATAAATATTTGATGACAAAGTAAGGAGTTACGAACTCTATGTTGTATGTAATGAACTTCAAAATGCAGTAATCGCACATCAAAGGCATCCTGACTCAGGGTACGAGGCTGATTTTTAAGACAATTCATTGAGGAGTGAATTTGAACAATCCGAATCAATTGCAATTGAACATCAAGAAACTAAATATACTCATTATAGTAATTCAGTAGAATTTCTAGAACCAAATCCACCAGAGATCATTCTAATTAGCGACGATGAAGAAGAAATAATAGAAACTTTTGTTCCTCAAGAAGTAGCAACACCACAGCAAGAGGAACAAGCCATCAGTGATAGAATGAGTCAATCCAGATTTGACTTAAATTTGTAATCTCTTCTTTCTTCTTTCTTATTTCTTCTTTCTTCTTTCTTCTTTCTTCTTTCTTCCTTCTTTCAAAAAGCAGAGTACTTTTTTTGTAACCGAGAAATAAAAGTGTTTTAGAAACTATGGACTCAAGAAACAACATACCTATTCCATAATTTAATGGATATGACTACGAGTATTGGTCTATAAAAATGAAGACCTTGCTCTTATGGAAAGGTTTATGGGACATAGTAGAAGAGGGTTACACAGAACCCACAAATTGGGCAATTTTAAGTGTCGCAGATAAGAAAACACTAAAAGAAGGACAAAAGAGCAACTCTTCTGCTCTTTCTCATCTTCAATCAGCATTAGAGAAGAATATATTCCCCAGAATCGCTGCTTGTACAACTGCACAAGCTGCCTGGAAAGCTTTACAATATGGATTCCAGGGTAGTGATCAAGTGAAGCAAGTGAGGCTTCAAACACTAAAAAGAGATTTTGAAAATCTTAAAATGAAAGAAGATGAAAAAGTAGGTGATTACTGTGTCAGAGTAAAAGCAATTGTTGATAAAATGGTTACACTTGGTGAGGATATTAAGCCTGAGATAATTGTAACAAAAGTGTTGCGAACACTTCCAAAAATATGGAATCATGTTGCTATGATCATAGAAGAATCAAAAAATCTATCCACTTTTTCATTTGATGCCTTAATCGGATCACTAATGTCTCATGAAGATAGATTACAGGAATCTACTTCCACCAGCTATGGAGGCGATGATAAAGCCTTCACCTCAAATGAAAATACTGGAAGAGGACGTAAATGGGCCAAGCATTGACATCTCAAATTCTCTTTGCATACATTCTACAAATTCTTGACACATCTTGTTACTACTACATTTGAAAATGATGTCATCCACATAAACCACTATAATTAACTGGTCATTTCCTTCATTCTTGATGTGCTTGTATAAGCTATACCTTTTTTGAAACTTTATTCTTTGAGGTATTTGTCCAACCTTGAGTATTAAGCCTTGGGGACTTGCTTTAGTATATAGAGAGCCTTCTTCAATTTGCATACATAGTCTGGCTTATTTGTAAGGTTGAATCCATCTGGTTGCTTAATGTACATCTCTTCCTCCAAGTAACCATTAAGAAGTGCTGATTTTACATCCATTTGGTACACTTTGAAGTTTCTAAAACTTGAAAAATCCAATAACATTCTTATGGCCTCAATATGAGCAACATGAGCAAATGTCTCTTCAAAATAAATTCCCTCAACTTGTGCATAGCCTTTGCATATAAGTCTTGCTTTATTTCTAACAACCTGATCATCTGTGTTTAACTTGTTTTTATAGATCCATTTGATGTTGATTACATTATTGTATTTTGGACATGGAACAAGTTCCCAAGTCTCGCTTTTCTCTATTTGATATAACTCCTCTTCCATTACCTTAATACAATATTTATCTTCACTTGCCTCATTGAAATTATTTGGCTCAACTTTAATAATAAAGAGAAGTTAGCATGTTCACCTATACCTTTCATTTTCCTTATTGTTTGTCTCTCATCTAGATTCCCAATAATCAAATCTTTCGGATAGTTCTTTTGCACATATCTTGATGGTATTTTAGATGGTGTTTTGAATGGTGTTTTTGGGGGTGTTCTCTGATTCTCAAATTCTTTAGTTTTTTCATATTTACAACATTCTCCTTCTTGATACATGATCTCTTAAGATGATTCTCTCAGATATATTTCTTTATCAACTCTTACATTTGCGCTTTCCACAACTCTATGTGATATTTTATTGTAGCATCTATGGGCTTTGCTCTTTGAAGAGTATCCAAGGAAGATACCCTCATCACACCTAGAATCAAACTTGTTCAAATATTTTTCATATCATCTAATGTAGCATTTGCTTCCAAAGATTCTGAAATACTTCACAATAGCTGGTATTCCCTTCCAAAGCTCATAAGGAGTTTTGTGATGATTTACTCTTACTTGAGCTCTCTTGATGATATAAATAGTTGTATGGACCACCTCTCTCCAAAAATCATTAGAAAGCTTAGACTCATTTAGCATGGCCCTGGACATGCCTTGAATAGTTCTATTTTTCCTTTCAATTCTACTATGGAGTTCTTTCTGCTGAGTAAAATTTTTTTGATTTCATGTTGTTCACATAATTCTACAAATTCATTTGAAGTGAATTCACCTCTTCTGTCTAATCTTAGACACTTGATATTTTTGTCTATTTTATTTTCTACAAGTCCCTTGAATGCCTTGAACCTTTTAAAGGCTTCTAATTTTTCTCTTAAAAATAATACCCAAGTCATTCTATAATAATAATAAATAAACAACATGAAATAATTCTCAACTTGTAAGCTATTTTTCCTTACAGGGCCATATAGATTAGTGTGAATTAGCTCCAAAGGCTTGTATGAAAAGAATTCCTTTGATTTGATGATCTTATTTTCTTATTGTACACAGATCATGCTTAGGGGTTTGGCTATCTTGGGTAAATCTCTGACTACCTATTTGTTACTTATTTTCACCATTCTCAAAGTTCAGGTGGCCCATTCTCCTATGCCATAACCCGATCTCATCCTCTTGTGATAAAAAGCATTTTTTCCCTTAATTTTTCTCAACATGTAGATATTGTTGGTAGTTCTAAAGGCATCTGCAATAAGATTTCCTATCTTAGATTTCTTGATCTCACATACATTTGGGTGAAATGTGAGTGTATGCCCTTGATCACATACTTGACTCACACTTAGAAGGTTGTGCTTCAACCCTTCAACATATAACACATTCTTTGTCCTTGATATTCTATTATCTAGGCTCAATGTTCCATTTCCAACAATTTTGGCAGAAGCATTATCATCGAATTTCACTATGCCTCCATTTATTTCTTTGAGAGAAATTTTTTTTTGTCACTCGTTATATGGCTTGAACAACCACTATCAATGTACCATTGATTTCCTTCATTTTTCACATGAAGAGTTGTTTGTACCAACATAGACTTCTCATTTTCTTTTTTCATTTTCTTTTTCAAAATTTGAAGGACATATCCTTTTGAACAGTTTGACCATCCTTCTTCTTGCTTGATTTTGGAAGTTCAAGAAACATCGTTCTACACCATTAGTTGTATGCCCAAAATTATTAAATTTGTAACGAATGATGTTTTAATCCATGAGAGGTGCAAATAAATTAAAATTCCTCTTGGTGAAGCCAAAATAATTTTTAGCACAAACCCTGCAATGTACAACTTTATGACCAAATTGGTTACATGAAAAACAATAACCATGGAAGAAATATTGAAATATGTTTGATTGCCTTGGAGGATATGGCCGCATGGTTATCTCATTGTTTTTTTTTTATGGACCTTGGTCCATCACAATGCTTTGTTTTCTTCCTTCTTGATGCTTCCTCTTCTCAACACATCAGCATAGGTTTTAGACTCTTCTTTAATTATTTTCTTTGATACCTCTGTTCCTTTTGAGCTTGAATTCTTTTTTTCTTTTGACTTTCTTCAAAACCAAGTCCAGTCTTTATAACCAAATATCTATGTGTTTTGATAATATCATCCAATTTTTCTGAGATTTTCTCAAAACTAATATTTTTGTGTATCTTATCATTAGATTTTTTCACTTCCTTCCTTAGAGAGATAATCTCATGTTCTAGTTTTTCACACTCCAAATATTTTACCTTTAATTTCTCAGTCATAATTTCTTCAATCCATTTTGCCTCTTCCATTTTAATTTTTAAGTCGATAATTTATTGTGAAAACTTTACCTTTGTATCCTCATCCTCTTGTACTTGATTTTTCAATCATGAGTTCTTCTTTCTAAGCATCTTAACCTCTTTAAGATCAAAAACAAGTTCCTCTTCTATGTCAACTATTTCCTTCATCTTCGTTTTTTGGATCTTTCTCCTCTTACTATTTTCAACAACAAGAGCATCTTATTTCACCTCCATAGCCATGTGTATTCTTGTAATATCTTCCTTCAAGTTGTTAGGCTTTCACAAAGAAACCTACTCTGATACCAATTGAAGAAACACATGCTTATATTGAGAGGGAGGGTGAATAGTATAAGATAAAAAAATTATCTTTTCTTCCCAAAAATATAACTACAATAATATGAATAAATAAATGCAAAAATTACCACACACATAAGAGACAATTATTTATGTGGAAACACCCTTTCGAGATAAAACCACAGTAAAATATTGCTTATATTTTCTTCAACAAATTTTATGGGAACCAACCCACAGGAGACACCAATCCCCTAGTACAATTTCGTGGGCACCAACCCATAGGAGACACCAATATCCTTGTGCAATTTCATGGGTACCAACCCATAGGAGACACCAATCCCCTTGTGCAAGTTCGTGGGCACCAACCCATAGGAGACACCAATCTCCTTGAGGCACTAACCTCAGATCTAAAGGCACCAATATTGATCAACAAATAGAGGATGATATACTAGTTTTGGAAGCTTCAAATGGCCAAATTGTCCTTCACATTCATTAAGTTTATCACTTCCACAAGTCTCACATTGTCTTCTTGGATCTACACTTTAATCTCTACTCATCATATTATAATCCCTACTGTACCACTTGCCCTAAAACTCATCAACCAAAATTACCTCTGCTTGCCCTAAAACTCATGGATAGAAATACCTTGAATTGAGAGATCCCCACTGTATATATGGATGTGACTTATTCTTCATTGATATAACAATTTCAAATCAAACACTTTAATACCTTCTAAATCCCTTATAACTCCTTTTAAAAACTTTATAAAACAAAACTTTATTAAAAACAAATGACTCCTTATATCTCCCTTAATATTCTAATCAAATAGAATATATATAAGTACCTCATGTGCTATTCATATTTGTTGTCACCTTATTTATTCACTACTTTTCTCCATGAGATAGCACTCAACGTGATGCATGCACTGCAATGATGATGGCCCGATTTCTTCTATGATGGATCCTCCAAAAATATTTGCTGCTAAGTCATCAAGAAAATTATAATGATTGCTTGGGTGGTAAGCTTATCTTCCTCCTACATCATGCAATGGCTTCAAATTCTGTGGCACTAAATTCTCTAATACTTGTCTTCGTTATTCTCTCAGCTACCCAAGCAAGCTACCATTCACAATCAACGCTTTCACAATGTTGCTTTTATTAGATTATAATGGTGAGCCTCTTGTTCTTTGCAACACCTCCTTGTTGATAAAGCTTCATTGGGCATCTTTGGACTTATTTATTATAGATAGAAAAACAGCATCCTACTAGAAATTGTTGAGTGTTAATCTCACCAAATTGTGAAATTGCACTCTCCTTAGGGTTTGAATTCCAGAACCCTCTCTTGCAAAGAAGTTAAACAAAACAACTTCTCCAAGGTATCCACTATATTAGCATTTGTATATGTGTATTAGTAATCTCAAATAAAGATGTATAAATTTAATGCTTGGAACACCTTAGTGATTGCAAGTAACTGTAAACAAGGAGCATGTGTTGGTTTATTTTACCAAGCTACTTTAATGATTGTTCATGAACCTTAAATAAAAGTACATGTGAATTGGTCCTCATATGACCACGATGTAGTGCCTTAGTTTTTTTTATCTTGGGGATTTTAAGATAGATTTTATCTTCCTTATTAAGTGGATTTTAAACAAGTTTTATCTTGCATAAATTATACTTTAAGCATTTAAAGTAAATATTAAATCTATTTATGAATGTGAAATCCTCAATGATGAATAGGGTCTTCAAATGTAGCTTCTAATCATGGAGATTAAGCAAGCCTTTAATGTGATTGATAAATTATCCATATTTAGTGAAATTAATTTTCACAAAGAAATGATAATTCCTTGCCTTAAAATATAGGCTCATAAATGTACTTTTAATGTAATTTATAAACTCCCCCTCTTCCATGAAATCAAAATTTTCATGAAGAAAGGTGCATTTATTGCTCCCAAGATGCCAATTTGTGAAATGCCATAAAACATAACCCCTTCAATGAAATTAAAATTTTCATGAAGGAAATGTCATCATAGGCTCATACATGAAATCTGAAACTGAAAAAATGAAATTTGGCTTCAAAATGGAAATTTTGCAATTTTTGAAATTTAAAAATCTACATTAAAACAACTTCGGATAATTTTTAAAAATATGAAATGACTCCGAAGTAAAAACTTGTAAGTTTTTAATGGAAATATGAGTTGTAATCAATGTAGCCATGCAATTATTCTTAGATTTTGAATTTTTTTTACTTTTTATTTTAATGTCCGAAAATGTAAAAAAATAATAAAAAATTCCAAAAAATAAAATTTGAAAAACTGAAAATTGGAAACAGAAAATGAAAAATATACAACAATAATTTTTATGTCATCCTATTCCGGCAAAACCGAATATATGAGACATTCCATGCATGCAACCTAGCCTATTAGACCTGCAAAACAAGCACAATCAAAATAGACTAAGTGCTAGCTCCTAGGGTTCAAAATAAATTTCAGATTCAAGCATTCACATGAAGCAACCAAGAAACTTGCATTAACTTCATCTACAAGCCTAAAATCTGAAAGGGGAAAAATAGACAGTTGAATCTAGCATGCAAGAAAAATCTCCTCCTTTCTTGCCCATAAGATACAAATCTCTGAAATTTTCTATATTAAAAATTTGTCATTTTACAATAATAGAAATTTCTAGTTTTTCAAAACCAATCCATGGAAAAAAAACAGCCCAAACAGGTCGAGAATGGCCCTCTTGCCATCAAATCTGCAACTCTGCTGCAGCAGTTTCCAACCCCTCTCAGCATTTCGTTGCAATATTTCAAGTTTCCAATGGTCTCTCCGTTTCTTTATTCGACTATTCATTATTCATTCCCCTTCTCTGCTTTGGGTTTCAGTTTTGGTTTGTTCCATATTTCTGTCCCTTGTTCCCTTCTCACATTCCTATATTTTTGTTTCTTTTCATTTTCCGTCGTTAACCACAAGTGTCGCTGCTTTCTCGGCAAGTAACGTCTTTTATTTAAGTGATGAAAATATTTTTAAAAGAAATTCCATTCTTATTTTAACCTTGTAAAGCTCGATGGTTTCACTTTTTTGGGCATGCCCCATTTTAAACTTTATTACCATTTTAAAATTTATTAGCTTGTGTTGTCTTCCATTAATGGCCCGCACGCACCCCTCACACATGCCTTATGCCAAGGGGGCATACGTGTAATAATCAAGGAATTTCCCTTCATTTCATAACCCCTCACCTCTATTTCATCGACACCACTCGTTGATGCTATTTTTGGACTTGTCTTCATGCATGATTATCACTTTGTAACCGGCGTTCTAATTGCTCGAGCCCTGCAATCCCTGTTCATCATCCCGCATGGATTTTGCCTTCTTCTGCGTTTAAAACACCTACTCCACTAGTCTTCAACGTTTGTCGGCAGAACGTCTGACGAGCCTCTACGCACCATCCATGTCGCTGTTGTCCACTCAATGTACCGGACTGCTACATTGATTTCCCGTTCCTGTGGTCCACGTCAATACCTATAATCAGTCCCGGCATCTGCGTAAGCCCCTCCATGTCAGTTTTCGTACTCATCAAAACTGTGTGGTTTCCCTTTATGCTTAAGGTCTTTGGCATCCATGTAAAAATTTGGATCCACCCATGGATAGATCTACTTCTCACCCGGTCGAATCCCCGAATGCCACTATCGAGTTATCGTTTGATACTATCCCCACTGTTGTAGGTGGTAACACATTTTGTTTCCAAGATGCGCCAATTCGATTACATTCCTACCACACCTGTGTCTGCATACATCCTCGGCACTATTTCTAAACCTGCGATATCCCTTGCTGCATGTCACTATCATTTGAAACCTTCGATGTCGAGGTCGCTGCATTTGTAGGGTCCACGACATTATCTCTTTCATTTTTTGGAGGCGTCATCCATGTCATACTGCAACTCCACGTCGTCTAGAGTCAATTTCAAACTGTCGCCTCATGGTCATTCTATGAAATGCTATGGAAACGCCTGCACTTCGTTCTGTTAAACCATGTAAAATCAAAACCTGTCGTCTGCTGCCTACTCTTTGAAACTTGTGTTGGCATGTCAAACCTACTGTTCATCATGTGTTTTGGAGGCCCCGCTCCATGAGTTTTAGACTGCCACTTTTCCATTGCTGTATCCTTGAATGCTTGCTTTTCTCTGACGCTGACTGCTCAACGTGAGGTTTCTGCCTTACTATATTGTTGCTGAGTGAAACCGTCATTAATCCGCCTTGTATTACCCACGTTTGCATTGTCATGGCAATTGCACTGTGGTGTTTTGTCCAATGATTGGGTTTAATACGTTTGTGTTACATCCATTGTGACGACTGTTTGAATTTCATTCATCCATGCATTTTGGTAGCTCCATCCTGGCGCATTTTCGATCGTGAAGGCGTTGTTCTATTTACTTCATTTAACTTCCACCTCTCATGCTTACTGTATGCCTATAACCATATTGTGTGTCTGTGTGTTTGTGTGTGAGATCTCCTCATTGGTTGCTATTCTAGCGATCCAGGTTTTCGACTCCTCGAATGAACGCCACACCGTAGATCAAATGCTTTATCATCTTGCTGCCACCAATTACTGCTGGTAATTTTGGCCTTGGAATTCATCCTTTGAAACATACCATCTGTCATGCTGACATTTCCTACCGTTGTAGTCGATTGAGCTATGGTAGTGCCATGTTATTCCATCATGCGTGGTGTTCTTCGTCTGATCAATGGGCTCATCTACATAATCAAATGTCTCGACGGTGTTTGTCAAACCTGGTGAACGCTCATCGACTCGCGACCACACTGCGTATAACCTGTGTCTACTTTCATGTTTCTTTCTGTGCATCCACGTCCACCTCACATTCCTTCGATTATTGCATGGTCGTCATCCTCAGAAATTGAGCTCCGTACTTGGTGGTGTGTCTATCGTGGCGATCTTGGCCGCCACACCATCCTTCATGTTCTTCCTTATGCGTGTAACCTAGTTTTGTTTCGGTCATGATCTGAAACCCCTATGCTTCCCTCTGTTGAATTTATACCGTGGAACGCCGCTGGGTAATCCACGTCCTCATTAACGTGGCCCCACATTTACCTACACACCACACACAAAACCCGCATTAGCCAAAGATGTAAAGACCCAATGAAAACCAATAACATCATAAATGTAAACGTGAATCACCTTTTAATACATGGGTATAACATTTATTTTAACTTTTTTTTCTTTTTTTTATATATTATAATATATATAATAATGATATTTATTTTGTTTTTGTTATCTATTTTTTTGTTTTATTTATATATATGACCTATTAAAAATATAACATATATATAAATAATTGCATTTTTATTTTTAATTTTATTTTTATTGAAACCAACAATTATATTCAATAATAATAAAAGAGGCTTCAATAAGACTTTTATTTGTTTTATTATATATGTATATAATATATATATATATATAAAAAAATAGAATTTATTTTTATATATATAAAAAAAAATTGTTTATATTTTATCATTACCTTTTATTTTTAACTTTTATATGTGAACATAAAAGTTTAATTTTATTTGATTTTCAAAGGTAAGGGTTATTATCTCTTAAAATAAGCGAACACCTCATCAAAACCAAAACTAAAAAAGTAAAATCAAAACATGCAGATACCACATACAGAAACCATACTCATCCAAGGGTTTTTGAGACTTACAAAATCAACTTACGAGTAAGTACCTGTCACCACTACTACTCAAAGACACCCAAAATAACAAGAAATCCAAAATTATAAGGTGGGTCCCCAAGTTATTGGGGCTAATTGTGGAGCAACCACAACAAATGTCGACTCTGCTGGGAAATGCTCATAAGCGTTTCGAGTGAAGAACCCAACTTGAAAGCATACAAAACCCAAATACTAAAACTACAAGCAGCAGCAAGTATCCAGAGAATGAAAATAAACCAAAAGACATGAATCATCATTTAGCATCAGCTCAGTGTGTGCAAATTGATTCATTCCTTATAGTCTGAAACCATTCAACATTTCATCATCAATTTCACATGGATGCATATCATATGTTATGGATAATTTATGCAGGATTGGATGTATTGAAAGGATGTTATAATATGAATGGCCTACTTTGCAGATATTCAAACCTTCTTGTACCATAAACAAACACAGTAACACTATCTAACCATCTTAGGACCAAATGTGTGTGTAGTGAATTCATTTACCTGATCAAGAGTTCAATTAGGAACTGCTACAATCCAAAACTAGTGTGTGCAAGTGGACTCGAAGCTTTGGGGAATCGGATTCTCAACCTAAGTATGATGAGAATTTTACCCTATCCTTACTACTCTTATTTTGAGTTTATTACCTCATTTTAACCAAAATGGTTAAACTTGTTATTGATGAAATCACAAGGCTAGCATGTCTATTTAAGCGGTCAGAGATCTCACTTTTGAACGAGACATGTCGCCATGCATGAGCATACTCCATTTCCATTCAAGCTTCTATAGCCCCGATGGAGGTTATCCCCATAGTCCATGATTTGGCTTTTTATTTCTTGAATCTTGGGGATGACTACCCATCCTTCTGAGGGGATATATAGTACTATCCTTACAATCCAATAGTCAGTAGTGTGTGATGCAAATAGAATCAGAGCTTTGGGGAATCAGATTCTCAACCTAAGTATGATGAGAATTTTACCCTATCCTTACTACTGTAATTTTTTAGTTCCAAGTATTATGATAGTAGTAAAAACCATTGTTTTATGGAGTATGTTGCACAATAGGACTGACAAGGATGACCCTTTTCGCCTCACATTTTCTCCCAATGATGGTTTTTTTTACCATTTTACCCAAGAGTTTTTTAATATACGCAAATTGTATTTGGTTCAAGACAGTTTTGGCATCAGTTCCCAATCTCAAGATCTTCTTAGTGTATATTGTGTAATGATCCTAAGAGAATTTGACATATATTTCGGTGATTGCCTTTGAAATGTGGATGCAAGTGAGATGCAATATTTTTTCAATGTGAAATGTACCATGAAATACGGATGAATGTGATGGAGCATGTAAAATATTTCACCCTAATTTGCAAAATTGATAACTTCATGCATCACAAGTTTCAAACGATAATTCTTTAATGTGTTTGTGATAATTGTGGAGCCTTCTGCAATATAATTATAATGTTTCACATTATCCTGGTCTTAGTTAACATTCATAAGGACATGAGCTGATATTTCACTCCAAAATACTATAAATTAACAAAACTTGGATGCGAATGAATACAAAACATGCAAATCAAACTTGCAAACATTAAAACAAAATCCAAACCCAAAATCCCACATGAAAACCAAAATCTATATACAAATGTACAATATGGTATAAAATGATGCAAATCTTGGACTATCACTTCCTTGGATCCCAAACATGATTAGAAAACTTCAAAAGACATATAACGTGATGCACATGCCAAACATTGTGGGAATCCAACAGAAACCAGATTAGACCAAACAAAGAAACAAACTTCAACTTACCCCTCTCACCATACCAATTTGATTTAATTCCATTAATAACCCTATGGTGGAGTTTCAAGTTCTCAAATTGATTAGACAAAGATTGATCTTCAATTTCATCTTGTCTATTATTTAAGATATCCATTTCACACTTCGATTTATGATCTATAATTAGGCTTTTCTTCTCAGATATGATATCTTGCAAGCAAAAACCTATTTCTAAAAATTTTGAAGCCAAATCATTTTCTAAGTTTGTAGGCCAATCAAATTCATGCAACCAATTGCAAGCATCTAGGATATTTGTTAAATGAATATTATCATAAGTTTTTATCCTAGATTTTGTTACTAATTGATTATGAACTTGATTTAATACTTCAATCATATCAATTTCATTCTCATTCAATAAAGCCATATCATAATTGTTGTGAGGAGAAATTAAGTCAAAAGCTTTATCAACCACAAATGACATTTCATCATTGCTAGTATTTGAATCCAAAAAGCAACTAGGTAAACCATCACCTGAAGTTCGAATGGTAGAACACAAAGGGTGAGATTTTACCTTTTCTTCATGACTTTCATCATCATCAAACATCTGCTTATTGAAGACACCAAAATTAGGTACCGAATTAAAAACACGTTCATTATTTTTGAACCATAGGTGTTGTCTATCTAGGGATGGGTCAACTAACACATATCCATGATTAATCACTTGGGTTGTTTTAGATAACGCAACATTTTCAATTGGATCATCGTTGATATCAAACCCAAACCATTCAGGTTCTGAAATTGCCTCATTTTGAAATGGCATAGACATTGTAGAACCAGTAAGTGAATCAAGATTTTCAATTTCCTTTTCCTCAATGGGGTCTAAATCAAATGATTCTCCCTCTTTATCCATGGTTGTAGAATCCTTATCACTTTTCGACATTTTATGGGATTCGAATCTCTCTTCCAAAACTTTCTCAAATTGTACAGGATTTGTAATATCCTTATGTGAGGAAGCAATTGTATTATCCTGCATATCAATTGACACCAAAGTTTCATTAGAAGGTTTAGAGAAAACATATTCTTCCCATTTCTTCCAAGAATCATAGTAATCATATTCCAATATCAAGTTGTGACGCTCAATTACCCATACATAGAATTTATTCTCCAAAATATTCATGCTCTTCAAGACATTCTGAATAGGTATTTACTTCAATGTAAGTCACATTAAAATATCTTCTAACACCTGAAGAATCATGACATGAAATATCATTAAGATTAGCATTATGTATTTTCTTTCTATGATGATTTGGATGCATACATTGATGTGCTCGTTTTTGTGATGGAACTACAGCTCTACTTAATTCCTCATACACTTTATTTTGCTCTTTTACTTTCGATACAAGATTCTTGGGTTGAGTGGTAGATGTAGTAAGATTAGTTGGATTGATATCAACAGATAAAGCCTTAAAACTTGTTGCAATGGTTCCATGAGTGATCACATGATTATCTAATTGTGGAGTAGTTGGATGGATAGATGTACTCGTATAAGCACATGTGGGAGCATAAATGGGTATGGTAGGGTAAAATTGATTGTGGGGTAAAATGTTTGATATCAAATTATGTTGTGCCCATGCTTGATTTACCATCGATTTTTGTTTGCAAGCCCCTAGTTTTCCTACCATAGTTGATTTCTCCATCCCATAACCTTGTGGCCTCAATTATTGATCTATAATCATAGCTTCTATGTAGGCCGATGCAAGATTAGTGACCAATGGATTTTTCCTAATGAACATGGGAAACAATGGATCTAATACCCCAACGTATATTTGAAGAGCACCGCTATCCTCAATAGTATAGGGAGCAATTAATCTCACATAGAGCGTTCAAAATCTCATGTTGAACATTCTCACTGGCTCATTAGGTTTCCTTTTGCATGAAGCAAATTGTTGATACACTGTAAGAGGGTCAATGGGCAATCTAAATTGATTGATAAAAACATCTTCCAATTGAGCCCAAGATGTTATGGAACCAGTGGGTAAATTGATGTACCAATCATATGCCACCTCATCTAGGGTTCCAAAAAAAATTCTACATGCTACATCCTCATGTTCAACATTCCATCTAACTAGGATATCCACATAGGATTGAAGGTGCTCCTCGGCTAAAATTGTGCCATTGTGCTTAAACTTGGGAAAAAGTTTCTCTATGTTCTTGGGCAAGTCATGAGCGTCTCCACTAATGTTCAAAGGATTACCATGTACCCCATACCACTTTCCAGTATTTTTAGCCACTAGTGAAACTCAAAATATAACTTCAAAACCAATTTGTTAGTCATAAATAAAAAATAAGGAAATAAAACATGACAAACCAGTACTCTAAAAATATAAACTAGTTTCTGATTCACCAGATCACAGATGCGCAAGTGAAGATCATACTCCTAGTGTTGCAGGATTTCTAATTCACCAGATTGCATTACGCGACAAGTGAAGAGCATAATACCGGCAACAAATACATTTTAGAAAAAAATATTCCTTACAAAGAAGCATGAAATGACCAACAAATCTTACATATGAATCATCATGTTAGCATCAACCAAGAGATATGTATCCATTAACCATGAAATCAAATAACATTCTTAAATTTGTAAATAGATTAGAAATAGTGCATCATCAAACATAGAGAATGTTAGAATCAATGAAAGTCATCATGGAAACAAAACCTCGTTAGTCAAGACCAATGTTTTGCAAATAAATATTTCAAGTGACATGAATGATTTAGCATCTAAATGGCAATAAAATAAATCAATTCAAATCCTCCTAGCTCTACCAAATGTGAGTGTTAGAGGAAACCAAATATGCTAATCAAATGAACTTGAAATATTTAGCAATTCAAAACTTTCAAAATTAAATCAAATCACATCATTCTTGTATGAACAATTCAAAAGCATTAAAAAAATGCATAGCAATTCATGTCCTCTTTTTAACACTACAATGTTGTATGTTAAAAGAGGTCTAAAGATGAAAATCATAGGGCATGAAATATTCCAAAATTTAAATCCCTATAGCATTTAAAATTACACTAAAATAAATCAATTCAGGCCCTCCTTCTAGTGCCAAAATGTTGAGTGTTAATTTCACCCAATTGTGAAATTGCATTCTCCTTAGGGTTTGAATTCCAAAACCCTCTCTTGCAAAGAAGTTAAACAAAACAACTTCTCCAAGGTCTCCGCTATATTAGCATTTACATATGTGTATTAGTAATCTCAAATAAAGATGTATCAATTTAATGCTTGGAACACCTTAGTGATTGCAAGTAACTATAAACAAGGAGCATGTGTTGGTTTATTTTACCAATCTACTTTAATGATTGTTCATGAACCTTAAATAAAAGTACATGTGAATTGATCCTCATATGACCACGATGTAGTGCCGTAGTTCTTTTTATCTTGAGGATTTTAAGGTAGATTTTATCTTCCTTATTAAGTGGATTTTAAACAAGTTTTATCTTGTATAAATTCTACTTTAAGCATTTAAAGTAAATATTAAATCTATTTATGAATGTGAAATCCTCAATGATGAATAGATTCTTCAAATGTAGCTTCTAATCATGGAGATTAAGCAAGCCTTTAATGTGATTGAGAAATTATCCATCTTTAGTGAAATTAATTTTCACAAAGAAATGATAATTCCTTGCCTTAAAATATAGGCTCATAAATGTCCTTTTAATGTAATTTATAAAACTCCCCCTCTTCCATGAAATCAGAATTTTCATGAAGGTGCATTTATTGCTCCCAAGATGCCAATTTGTGAAATGCCATAAAACATAACCCCTTCAATGAAATTGAAATTTTCATGAAGTAAATGTCATCATAGGCTCATACATGAACTCTGCAACTAAAAATATGAAATTTGGCTTCAAAATGGAAATTTTGCAATTTTTGAAATTTAAAAATCTGCATTAAAACAACAACTTCGGATAATTTTTAAAAATATGAAATGACTTCGAAGTAAAAACTTCTAAGTTCATAATGGAAATATGAGTTGTAATCTACGTAGTCATTCAATTATTTTTATATTTTGAATTTTTTTTACCTTTTATTTTAATGTCCGAAAATGTAAAAAAAATTAAAAAATTCCGAAAAATAAAATTTGAAAAACTGAAAATTGGAAATAGAAAATACAAAATATACAACAATCAATTTGATGTCATCCTACTCTAGCAAAACCGAAGATATGAGATATTCCATGCATGCAACCTAGCCTATTAGACCTGCAAAACAAGCACAATCAAAATAGACTAAGTGTTAGCTCCTAAGGTTCAAAATAAATTTCAGATTCAAGCATTCACATGAAGCAACCAAGAAACTTGCATTAAATTCATTTACAAGCCTAAAATCTGAAAAGAGAAAAAATAGACAGTTGAATCTAGCATGTAGGAAAAATCTCCTCCTTTCTTACCCATAAAATACAAATCTCTGAAATTTTCTGTATTAAAAATTTATAGAAAACTCAAATTTCCCATTCCTATGGTCCACGTCATTGTTGTCCACTTAATGTACCCGACTACTGTATTGATTTCCCATTCCTGTGGTCCACGTCAATGCCTATAATCTGTCCTGGCATCTGCGTAAGCCCCTCCATGTCAGTTGTCGTACTCATCAAAACTGTGTGGTTTCTCTTTATGCTTAAGGTCTTTGGCATCCATGTAAAAAATTGGATCTACCCATGGATAGATCTACTCCTCACCCGGTCGAATCCCCGAATGCCACTATCGAGTTGTCGTTTGATACTATCCCCGCTGCCGTAGGTGGTAACACATTTTTTTCCAAGATGCGCTAATTCAATGATATTCCTACCACACCTATGTTTACATACATCCTCGGTGCTATTTCAAAACCTGCGATATCCCTCGCTGCATGGCACCGTCATCTGAAACCTTCGATGTCGAGGTCGTTGCATTTGTAGGGTCCACGACGTTGTCTCTTTTATTGTTTGGAGGCATCCTCCATGTCATACTGCGACTCCACGTCGTCTAGAGTCAACGTCAAACTGCCGCCTCATGGTCATTTCGTGAAATGCTATGGAAACGCCTGCGCTTCTTTCTGTTAAAACCATGTAAAATCAAAACCTGTCGTCTACTGCCTACTATCTGAAACTTGTGTTGGCATGTCAAACCTGCTATTCATCATTTGTTTTGGAGGCCCCGCTCCATGAGTTTTAGACTGCCACTTTTCCATTGCTGTACCCTTGAACGCTTGCTTTTCTCTGACACTGATAGCTCAATGTGAGGTTTTTGCCTTGCTATATTATTGCTGAGTGAAACCATCGTTAATCCGCCTTGTAATGCCCACGTTTGCACTATCGTGGCACCTACATTGTGGCGTTTTGTCCGATGATTGGGTTTAATATGTCTATGTTACATCCATTGTGACGACTGTTTGAAATTCATTCATCCATACATTTTGGTAGCTCCATCCTGACGTATTTTTGATCGTGAAGGCGTTGTTCTGTTTACTTTATTTAACTTTCGCCTCTCATGTTGACTATATGCCTGTAACCATGTTGTGTGTCTGCGTGTTTATGGGCGAGATCTCCTCATTGGTTGCTATTCCAGTGATCCAGGTTTTCGACTCCTCGAACGAACGCCACGCCATGGATCATCTGCTTTATCGTCTTGCTGCCACCAATTACTGCTGGTAATTTTGGCCTTGGAATTCATCCTTTGAAACTTACCATCTGTCATGCTGACATTTCCTACCATTGTAGTCGATTGAGCCATGGTAGTGCCATGTTATTCCATCGTGTGTGGTGTTCTTCGTCTGATCAATGGGCTCGTCTACATAACCGGATGTCTCAACGGTGTTTGTCAAACCTGGTGAACGCTCATCGACTCGTGACCACACTGCGTCTAACCTGTGTCTACTTTCATGTTTCTTCCGGTGTATCCACGTCCACCTCACATTCCTTTGATTGTTGCATGGTCGTCATCCTCAAAAATTGAGCTCCGTACTTGATGGTGTGTCTATCATGGCGATCTTGGCCGCCACACCATCCTTCATGTTCTTCCTTATGCGTGTAACCTAGTTTTGGCCCGGTCACAATCTGAAACCTCTATGCTTCCCTGCTATTGAAGTTATACCGTGGAACACCGTTGGGTAATCCACGTCCTCATTAACGTGGCCCCACATTTACTTGCACACCACACACAAAACCCACGTTAGCCAAAGATGTAAAGACCCAATGAAAACCAATAACATCATAAACGTAAACGTAAATCACCTTTTAATACATATATATATATATATATATATATATATATATATATATATATATATATATTTTTTAATTGTTTATTTTAACTTTTATTTTATTTTTATATATTATTATGAACTTTTTTTTTGTTTTATTTATATATATATGACCTATTAAAAATATACCATATATATAAATAATTGTATTTTTATTTTTATTGAAACCAATAATTATATTCAATAATAATAAAAGAGGCTCCAATAAGACTTTTATTTGTTTTATATATATAATTTTTTTTTATATTTTATCATTACCTTTTATTTTAAACTTTTATATGTGAACATAAAAGTTTAATTTTATTTTATTTTTAAAGGTAAGGGTTATTATCTCTCCAAATAAGCAAACACCTCATCAAAATCAAAACTAAAAAAGTAAAATCAAAACATGCAGACACCACATACGGAAACCATACTCAACCAAGGACTTTGAGACTTACAAAATCAGCTTATGGGTAAGTACCCATCACCACTACTACTCAAAGACACCCAAAACAACAAGAAATCCAAAATTTTAAGGTGGGTCCCCAAGCTATTGGGGCTAGTTGTGGAGCAGCCACAACAGAACCAAAATGAATTCTTCCCTTTTAAGCCTTCTCTGAACATGTTGTAAACATGCTCCACTAAGAAGCTTCACTTTATGTTCCAAACAGATATAACTATACAAATTGTGTATTATCCAAGGCCATCACCATGAGATCCCCCACGAACTCTATGGTGATGGCTTCTCTAAATGGCATCACCAACTTGCTTCCATTACACCTTACATATACTATGTTGGCTTCTCCATACAATGTCACCACCTTGCTTCCAATACACCTTATATCCACTGCATTGGCTTTTTCAAATAGCATCACCACCTTCCTTTAGAGCTGAACTTCGCTGACCCACATAAGCTTTAGCTTCACTACTCCGCGTGAGCTCCAGCTTTCCTGCCCCACGCTAGCTCTGGATTTGCTACCCTGTACGAGCTCTGGCTTTGTTGCTCCACACTAGCTTTGACTTTGCTACCCCGCACAAGCTCTGGTTTCATTGACCACCTTC
Source organism: Wollemia nobilis (assembly GCA_028583015.1). Taxonomy (NCBI): domain Eukaryota; kingdom Viridiplantae; phylum Streptophyta; class Pinopsida; order Araucariales; family Araucariaceae; genus Wollemia; species Wollemia nobilis. Next base: position 233,502 of record JAQPPZ010001736.1, on the reverse strand, counting down.
AACCTCTATACTCTTCAATGATGATATATTGTCAGTCGCATATAGATCATCTCCTTTGTATCTAATTTATTGTTAAACCAATCATCAATGGTTGTAAATAAATTTTGGCTTTATATTTATATAGTCAAATATTACACTTTTGGCACCCAAAAGGTCGGCCCATGTTTTCAAGATAATATTTGTATTTATATTGTATATTGAAACATCACTTTATAAGGTAACACCTTATAATAAAATGCATATGATTTATTAATTTGAAACATCACTTTATAAGGTAACACCTTATAATAAAATGCATATGATATTGATCGCCCAACCTCATAGGTAAATCTGTTAAATCTTCCTTGAAAAATATATATATGCATTGAATAATTTATCCAATCACACCATGGTTTTCCAACAACCAAGTCAGCCTTTGACATCAATGACAATTCAATAATTCTAACAAAAAATAATTATGTTATCTGACGTACATCCTCTTGATCCAAATAAACTTAAATCCAAGTTGTATTATGAATATCATTATTGTATCTATCATAGGCAAGCAAACCATGACATCAACAATTATTACATATTTAAGGACATTGTCCAAGATCTTATTGATAGGAAGGTATTTTTCATAGATGGTCTACTCACCTCATTTGATCAAGGCCTTGGTATCAACTCAAACAACATTGGGGATTCTCAAGGTATTGCACCTTCTCAGTTACCCACATCATAAATCATCAAATAAATCGAGGATGTTTAAGGTAACACACCTTATCCACACATAACAAAAAATAGTTTGTATTCATACTTCATTCCATACATTCATCCTTGCATCCATGTCATTTCAACACATTGTTGGAAAATTACCATTGGTAAAAGGTTAAAAAAGAGTATTTTACCTTGGGTAAGTTTACTTACCTTTTACCTTACCTAGATGGACGGAGCATCTTTGGGCGGCAAGAGAATTTTATTTTAATTTCTTCTCCCTTAATTTCTCCTATTCCCCCCTTTTCTCTAGTATGGTTATTTTATGTTTATTTAAACTTTGTAACCTGATGTTAATGGTTAATGCAATATTTACCTTTGTATCAATTGCTCACCTCCCACATTTGGTATCAGAGCCGAGAGCCGAGACCGGCCCGAATCTCGAGGCGGTGGGGCCCGTAGTTCGAGGTGACAACATGGATCTCGAGGTAGCCCGTAGGAGCTGAGGTGGCATGGATCTTGAGGCGGCCCGTAGGAGCAGATCGGCATGATTCTCGAGGCGTTGGTGGAGCTGGACGAGGTAGCCCACAGGAGCAGATCGGCATGATTCTCGAGGCACTGGTGGAGCTGGACATGATAGGCACAGGCAGACGTGGCCCAAGGCGATTCGTTGACTAGGCGGCACGTGGCTCGAGGTGGCACGTTGGAGAAGGTGGCACGCGGCCCGAGGTGGTTCGTTGGAGAGGCCACCTACGCGTGGCCCGAGGTGACCTACGTGCGGTACGTGGCAAAAGGTTCACGTCGCCTGTGGATTGCCCGCAGGCAATCAAAGCACATACTGTGCTTTGCTCTTTTTAAAGAGCATAAACATCGCCGCATCGGCGATGTGGGACTATTAAGTCCCAAATAAAAATTTTGCTTCGCACCGAAGCGCGAAGCCAAAAATTGCTTCGCGTTCGACGCGAATGCAATAAGGGAAGGGAGCCAGCTAATGCTCCCGGATCTTCCCGGTAGCACAGCGGCTACCCTTTGCCTTGACTCCCGCGAGGTCGCACGATCGAACCTCGGCGGGGTCATTTCTTTTTTGCTTCACGCTCGTTGCGCCAGCAATAAGGGCAGGGAGCCAGCTAATGCTCCCGGATCTTCCCGGTAGCACAACGGCTACCCTTTGCCTTGATGCCCGCGAGGTCGCACGATCGAACCTCGGCGGGGTCAACAGTTTTTTTTTTTTTAAAATTTTCTTTAAAAAAAACTTTAAGGTAATTTAAATTTTTTTGATGATTGACATTTCCTAAGAGGAAATAGCTGTAAAATTTTTAAAAAAAAAAAATTGAAAGGTTTTTTCATTTGAGTTGATGATTGACATTTCCTAAGAGGAAATAGTTGTAAAAAAAAAATTTACGCTTTAAGAGGTAAAAAAAAATTAGTAAAATTTCCTAAGAGGAAATCTTTGTAAAAAGAAAATTTCTAGGAAATTTTCTTAAATGATAAGATCGGAAGGATGTTACCAAGCACTTTGTAGTTTGTTACTGAGAACAAACGCTGAAAGCTTTGATGAGCACGTGAGAACACTAGGCATAAATACAGTCTTTTCACAGTTGCAAAACACGGTTATTGCACAACGAGAGAAATCCTGATCTAGGATACGAAGCGGATTCAGAAGATAACTCCTTTGGGAGCAGATTTGAACAAACCGACATGGTGGAGATTGCTCCACAAGGATCTGAATATACTCATTATAGTAATTCAGTTGAAATCCTACAACCTCCTTCTCCTGAAATTATATTGATCAGTGACGACGATGAACAAGTCGCTGACAATTTTGTAATTGTTGAATCACAACAACAAGAGTGAGTTGTTTATGATTGTAAATCAAGCAAGGCTTGATAGTTTGTAAAGTCTTTTTGAAATAAGACTATATAAGAAAGGTTTCTTGTTTTAGTAGATAGTAATGGGATCAAATAACAATCTACCAATCCCCGAATTCAGTGGGGATAATTATGAGTACTTGGTCCATCAAAATGAGGACATTACTCATAGGAAAAGGACTATGGGATAGTATTGAAGACGGTTACACTGCTCCGACATGATTGGACTACTTTGAGTGCAACCGACAAGAAGATCTTCAAAGATGCATAGAAAAATAACTCTTTTGCCTTATACCATCTTCAAGCGGCATTAGATCCAAGTATCTTTCCTAGAATTGCATCTTACTTAAGCACTACGAGATGCATGGAATGCCTTGAAAGAAGGATTCCAAGGAAGTGATAAAGTGAAGCAAGTCAGGCTTTGGACCTTAAAAAGAGATTTTGAAAATCTCGGAATGAAGGAAAATGAAAGAATCGGTGACTACGTGTACGAGTCAAAGCGGTAGTTGATATGATGCAAACTTTAGGTGATGACACAAAAGTTGAAACAATTGTGAAGAAAGTGTTGAGAACACTTCTTCCTAAGTGGAATCACATTGCCATCATAATTGAAGAATCAAAAGACCTTTCTACTCTTACATTTGATAGTTTGATTGGATCATTAACATCACATGAAGAGAGACTTCAAGGAGCACCTTCAACAAGCTATGGAGATGATGACAAAGCCTTCACTTCGAACGAAGGCTGCAAGACGAGGACAAGGAAGAGGCCGAGGCGAGAGGACAACAACAAAGAGGCAAAGGCCAAAGCAACTCCTAGAGAGGAGGAAATCAAAACAGAGGTGGAAATCAAAACAGAGGAGCCAATCGGAACCAAAGCGGCAATGCAGGCCATGGAAATCAAGGACGAGGAAGTAACAAGACTAAAACAACTTGTTTCAATTGTGGGAAACAAGGACACTTCGCTCGTGACTGCTGGTCAAAGACTTCAAAAGATCAAAGCAGTCAATATGGCTCATTCTACGAAGAAGAAGAAGGTCCATCAAATATTTTTCTCTCTTATGGACGATCAGATCAAAATCTAAAAGATACATGGATTTTGGATACTTGGTTGCTCCAACCACATGAGTGGCAAAGAAAATCTCTTTGCTACATTAGATTCAAATTACAAATCCCATGTTAAGTTAGGGGATAATAAATCTTTGCAAGTTGAAGGCATTGGAGCTATGGAAGTTCCAACAAAAGAAGGCCTTAAAAAAGTGAATGACATATACTATACTCCACGGCTACAACACAATTTGTTAAGTGTTGGCCAAATGATGGAGAAGCATTACAAATTAGTTTTTGATGAAAGAAAATGTACAATCCTTGATAAAAACAATTGTAATCGAGTCATCACAGAAGTACCTATGACAAAGAATAGGTTATTCCCTCTAAAATTTGGTGAGCCGGGGGGAGCTCAACTTGCAAACATTGCTATTACAAATCCAAGTGAATTGTGGCACTTGAGATATGGTCACCTCAATTCCGCTAGCTTGAAAATGTTAACATCACAAGCTATGGTGACAGGACTACCAAAAATTCTAGAACATAAGAAGGTATGCGAAGCATGTGCTTTGGGAAAGCACTCCCGAACGAAGTTTCCAAGAGGCCAAGCGTGGAGAGCAAGCTATCCTCTTCAGCTAGTACATTCGGACATCTGTGGTCCAATGCAAACAAAAAGCCTTGGAAACAATTCTTATTTTCTAACATTCATAGATGATTATTCTAGAATGTGTTGGATCTATTTTTGAAACACAAAGATGAAGCATTTGATTGCTTCATAGACTTCAGAAATAATGTAGAAAAGCAATGTGACTACTATGTCAAATGTCTTCGCAGCGATAGAGGAGGAGAGTACTCCTCAAATGAATTTTTACATTATTGTAAGCAAAATGGGATAAAAAGACGAGTTCACCATTGCCTATACCCCACAACGAAACGGTGTGGCCGAGAGAAAGAACCGCACCCTTGTTGAAATGGCACGAACGATGCTTCGGACAAAGCATCTAACATACGACTATTGGGCAGATGCAGTGAGAACTAGTGCATATATTCTAAATAGAAGTCCGACTTCTAGTTTAGATGGTATCACTCCTTATGAGGGATGGTACGATAAGAAACCAAATGTCAAACATTTTTGAGTATTTGGTTCTTTAGCTTATGCACACATTCCTGAGGAGAAGAGAAAGAAGCTTGATCCCAAGAGTCAAGCATGTATTTTTGTAGGGTATTGTGAATCAACCAAAGGGTATAGATTGTACAATCCCAAGACACATAAAATAATTATCTCCAGGGGATGTAATTTTTGATGAAGGGGGAGAATGGGGTCATAAAAAATTTGTTGATATAGACTCTAATTCGGAAAGTTCCACATTTGTACAACCCAAGAAAAGTAGTGGAAATAGTTCCCCTCCACAAAGTCCACATCAGGAATCTTCATCAAGTACATCAAGTGGTACACCAAGTCCAAGAAGGACTCCTTTGTTGGCACCCCCAAACTCTCCGAAATGATTTCATAGATCTGTAAGCGCTCCAAGTCCGATGGATATAGATCCGGTTTCTCAAAGGAAAGAGACAAATAAAGGAAAGCGCATACTACAGAGTCATCCATCTTCTCAAATGTTGGATAGGAATTTCCAACAAAGATACACTAGGAGTCAAGCTAGTGAGATGGACGACATTTTGTCAAGACTTGAAAATCTTCAAATGTCAGGAGATGATGAGTCTCATGAACCAAGGGGTGATGTAGTCAATTATGCTTTGTTGGTTTCTGCACAACTAGAACCATCTAGCTATGAAAAAGCATGTACTAAAAGTATATGGCAAGATGCCATGGAAGAGGAAATATCCTCAATTAAAAAGAATGATACTTGGGAGCTTGTGAAGCTTCCCAAGGGAAAAAAATGTGTTGGATGTAAATGGGTCTATAAGACCAAATTCAATGCTGATGGAAGCATTGAAAGGCACAAGGCAAGATTAGTAGCTAAGGGTTTTACTCAAAAATATGGAATAGATTATGAGGAAACCTTTGCTCCAGTTGCTCGACAAGAAACAATCAAAACTGTTCTTTCCTTGGCAGCCCATAAAGGATGGAACATTCAACACATGGATGTGAAAAGTGCATTTTTAAATGGATACCTGACGGAAGAGGTGTATGTTCAACAACCTCAAGGTTTCCAAGAACAAGGAAAAGAGAACCTTGTTTATAAATTGAAAAAAGCACTTTATGGCCTCAAGCAAGCACCACGAGCGTGGTACTCACGAATTGATGGCTATTTCAGCAAGTATGGTTTCACAAAAAGCAAGAGTGAACCAACTCTATACTACCCGAAGAATGGAGTAGATATCCTCATAGTTTGTTTATATGTGGATGATCTAATATTTATGGGTAGTAATAATAAAATGAATATGGAGTTCAAAAACTCCATGATGAATCAATTTGAGATGAAGGATCTCGGATTAATGAGATACTTCCTAGGAATGGAAGTACATCAATCAAAGAATGGGATCTTCATATGTCAACAGAAATATGCTCGTGACATGATCAAGAAATTTGCTATGCAGCAGTGCAAATCAGTTGCAACACCAACAGGACATGGAATCCGGCTAAGCAAAGATGATGGAGCACCAAAAGTTGACATGACCAATTTCAGAAGCATGGTTGGGAGTTTAATGTTTCTCACCAACACTAGGCCAGATATACGGTATGTTGTTTCTCTAGTATCAAGGTTTATGGCATGCCCATCCGAGCTGCATCTTCAAGCAACCAAACGAATTTTACGATATGTAAAAGGTACATTGGATTTTGGAATCCATTACCACAAGTCTAACTCTGTGAAGTTAGTTGGTTATAGTGACGACGATTGGGGCGATAATATAGATGACAGAAAATCTACATCGGGGAACTGTTTTAGTCTAGGTTCGGGACTAATAACTTGGAGTTCCAAGAAGCAATCTGTTGTAGCATTATCATCTACGAAGCTGAGTATATAGCCATTACCCATGCTAGTACTCAAATCCTCTGGTTGAGGAAAATCCTTGAAGAGATTGGCGAAAAACAAATTGGTCCAACCAAATTGAATTGTGATAATATTAGTGCCATACAGTTGGCATATAATCCAATCCACCACAAAAGGTCAAAACATTTTGATATGAAGTATCACTTCATAAGAGATATGGTGGAACAGTAGATAGTTGAGCTTCAATACTACAGCACTTTGGATAATCTAGCAGACATCTTCACCAAAGGCATGGCTAAAGCTCAATTTATAAAGCTGAGAGACTGTATAGTCAGTCCTCTCAACTTTAAGGGGGAGAATGTTGGAAAATTACCATTGGTAAAAGGTTAAAAAAGAGTATTTTACCTTGGGTAAGTTTACTTACCTTTTACCTTACCTGGACGGCAGTTGGACGGCAGCATCTTTGGGCGGCAAGAGAATTTTATTTTAATTTCTTCTCCCTTAATTTCTCCTATTCCCCCCTTTTCTCTAGTATGGTTATTTTATGTTTATTTAAACTTTGTAACCTGATGTTAATGGTTAATGCAATATTTACCTTTGTATCAATTGCTCACCTCCCACACACATTTCATCCATTATATTAGTGGTCATTTGTTTAGTTCAAATAATTGTTAATCCAATAAGTTTTATTGCCTTAATCAGGGTCACCTTTGATTTCACATATGTCACATTTTTCCATTTCATAAGTCATGTCATCATTGGCCATAAAATTCCATCACCCTTAAGTGTTTTCAGTCACTCAACCACTCCTAGTGTTTCAAGAAACCTCCAAAACATATCGATTTTTCTCTAGGACCAAAGCATATTATCACTAAGAAAATATATTTTTTTTGGAATTGGCTCTAACATTATTGAACCAAAAACATCTCACACTTATTAAAAACATCTTGTTTCAAAGAGAGATAACACCATGATTGGGTTGAACCTCGAAGCAAAAAAGTATTTTTCTTGTCTCGTTATGCACATTGTCGAAAATAAAAAATAATGGTCTTCACCACTAATATCACTTCCAAATAAAAGAATAAGTAGTAAGGATAGGATAAAAATCTCATCATACCTTGGTTGAGAATATGATTTCCCAAAACTCTAATTATTTTACAAATTACACACCATAGATCCTCAAGTAATAAAGATAAGACTACATTTCCATCTAGATGATTAGGTAGTCTAAATCCTCAAAGCTTTGAGATCAGATCATTATACTATGGATCTAATCTCCACTGAGGTTATAGACGCTTGAATAGCAGTGGAGTATGCTCATGCATAGAAATATATCTCTCTTGAAGAGACCTATAACCGTACATAAGAATAATCTAGCTTCTTGGTCTTCTGCATGACAAGTTTCATGGTGAAAGCAGGGGAAAGTGGATGTCTATATTATAAGAGTTTCATCTAGAAGTTAAACCTATGAGAATTGTTAGAGGAAAGGGACTAAGCAGAGCACTAGCAGAAGTTGATCCCTAGATTTTATGCAATAGTATTCTATGGGGGAAATAACAATTGATGAGTGGTACCAAGGTATTATTTATTATTTACTAAATGAAGTATGCCCTAGTCACTTGAATTCCAATCAAAGGAGAGCACTACGTCTTAGGAGTACAAATTTCATGATCAAAGTAGATATTTTATATCAAAAAAATCATGAGAAAGTCTACTTGAGCTGTTTAAACAAGCAATAAATTGTTGAAGTTCCCAAAGAGTTTCATGTCAAATATAGAACTAGGTTTGGATCTAGGAATACCACAATGCACCAAATACTGATATTTGGTTATTATTGGTCCCACATATTTAAATATGCACATACACATGTTCAATCATGTCATGTTTGTCATACTGTAGCTCATCAAGAAAGGAATTCTTCCATGTCATTGCAACTATAATTGAAGCCCATCCATTTGCACAATGGGAATTAGAATTTATTGGTGTCATTAATCCTAACTCATCAGCTAGTCATAAGTTCATCCTAATTGCCACTAATTATTGCACATGTTAGATAGAGACTCAAGCATTCAAAAACTACACAATAGAGGTCATGATCCAATTCATTGAAGATAACATCGTGACTAGGTTTGGGATACCATACGCTTTGGTATGTGATAATGGCCCTACTTTCTCTTCTTTACATTTTTATAAATGGGCTTATGATAATAAGGTAACTCTAAAATTTTCTTCCAATTATTATCCTCAAGGAAATGGAGTAGCAAAATCAACTAATAAAAACTTGTTGAAAATAATCAAGAAAATTCTAGATAAAAGTCTCAGGGATTGACATAATAAACTGAAGTATGCATTGTGGTCAGATAGAACAAGGATTAAATCTTCATTAGGCACATCTCCCTATCATCTAGTTTATGTTTAGGATCCACCAACCTCAAGATCTTTACCTTACAATTTATGAAAGACCACTTAGAAACTTATGATAAGGTAGAATCCAAGTTGTTGAATTTGATGAGTTTGGATGAAAAAATATAAGAATCACTACAACATTATAGTAAGCATCAAGAAATAGTAAAATAATGGTTTGATAAAAGATCCAAAATAAAGGCTTTTAAAATTGTTGATCTAGTGCTATTGTGGGATAAGGCCCATGAAAAGGAGACTATGGAAAATTTGACAACCTATGGTTAGGTCCCTTTCAAATATCTAAGATTCTAGGAGAGAATACTTTCAGGTTAAAAAGTCTAACTAGAGAAGATGTCTTGTTACTAGTGAATGGGAAATTTCTCAAACATTATTTTAATGTCTAAGAATATTTTTTGTCCTATTTTGTAAATAATTTTGTGTATAGTTGTGGCTTTGAGTTTTTCTTTGTTGTTAATTTTATTTTGCATTATTTTTAGTGTTGGTTTGTGTTATGCTAGTTTTGCTTTCTTGTTGTTTTGAATTTTGGTTTATTCTATGATTTTTCTTTGGTTGGGCCTAAATCATCCAAGTGCAACCTACTTGTGGTTGTTCTAAGTTATAAGGGTTTTCTTTGCAATTTGAGAGTGAAAAGTCCCATATAAAGCTCAATAAAATTTAAATTGGCTTAATCGGCTATTTGATGTTTATCCATTATTTGGGACAAAGCAAATGGATCTGAAAGTACTACAAAATGATATTACAACATCACACTAAAAACACTTTAAGAAAGATCTAAATAGAAGGAATGAAACCATTGTGGTTTGGTTCTTAGGTAAAATTCATTTAAGTGTTTACCCTCTTATTTTCCATAGTGATCCCCAAAATAAAAGAAAACACAACCTAGTACTTACGAGATTTCGTGGTATTCAAAAACATTATGTTAAAAAAAAGAGAATAGGAAAAGAGAAAAGGTTCAAGTACTTGGGTGATTCAGGCAACCTCTATCGGGGCTATGAATGCCTGACTAGTAGTAGAGCAAGGCCTAGAGTGGGATTAAATATAACTCTATCCAGGCTATAGATGCCTGGATTGCAATGGAGCAATATCTAATCATTGGTGACATGTCTACCTATGTGACAAAGCTCATCATCAGTAGACCAATGTTCGCTTAGGGGTAAACTAGCCTAATTTCCAAACTATAGTGGTAAATTTTAACTGATTCTGGAACAAAATGAATTCATATGCACACAACTTTGCTAAAATAAAATGGAGTATTGCTTTCAGATAAAATTGCCCAATCCCAACCTTGGATGGATGTCAATTTTTTGGTTTTTCTAGTTTTGAAATGTTCAATGTTTTAGACAGGGTTCTTTCTATTCCCAAAATACTTAGAAGCATTTTCCAGCAGATTCGCCATTTATTTTTGCGCTTGCACAACATATCCCAATCTAGACTTGGGACCCCCTTTTTAAATTTTGGTAAGCCTTCTTTTTTTCCTCGAGTTTATATGCATTTTTTATTCACGCCCAACTTAGGATTTTGCTAAAAATATTTGTGTCTATAAATTTTTTGTGCCTTAATGCTTGTTGTGATAACTATTGTCGTGATTGCATATGAGCTATAAATTGTTACCTTATACAAGGTTATCCAAGATGTTGTTATCGAGGTCACCCAAAAAGTTATTAAAGAGCCTTCTGCATTATTTTTAAACCTTAGCGCTTAGGTGGAATGCATTTTTGCATCTCCAAGCAATTTAAAATATTTTCTAGATAGTTAAATTTCTTTTTTAGGTATCAAGAATTTATTTCCATGTAGTGAAGATTTATTGTGGGATAATTTAAAAATCATTCTAGGCTCTAAAAATTTAATTTTTGCCAATAGGATTCTTTCCCAAGCTATTAAAAATTATTTCAATGCAATTGCAATTTATTTTCAGATGGTCAAGAATTAACCCCGGACTATTGGAATTCAATTTCGAGTTATTTATAAAATTATTTTTGAGCACTTAGAAGTGTTTTTGGCCATTTGGAATTCATTTCTAGACAAGAAAAAATTATTTTCGAACAATTAAAGATCATTTTGATCATTTAAAATATCAATTTCATTCTTTTGAAAACCAATTTTGGTGTATTGAATTTGTTTCTGAATAATAAAAAATCATTTCCAAGCAATCAAGAATCCATTTTGGGGCCATTAAGATGCAAAGTGTGAAGTCGAAGTCTATGAAGCCAATGCACGATGCCTGATCAAAAAATTATAAGTGCTGAATTTACTAGAAATATTGTACCCTACCGGAGTCCAGAGTGGTATAGAAAGTTCAACAACATTTAGAAAAAATATAAATTTTCTTAAGTATTGACATTGCCGAAATATATGCACCATGTCAGGAAGCAGAGTGGTGCAGAAAGTATGGCAGCTTGGTGAAAAATTAAAAAAATCCAAGTGTAAGCTTTCTCAAAAATATTGCACCTTGGCAGAGTCTAGAAGGGTACCAAAAGTCTAGCAATATTGAGAAAGGAAAATTGACTAAGTGTGGACATTGTCAAAACTCATGTATCACGTCGTATTTAGGTGAAGTATCAAAATTTTGTCACTCCTTAGCTTTCGAATTGATTAATTTTCACTAAATATTAATAGTGTTGGACATTGGGGGAAGATGGCATCAAAAGATAAACGTAAAAATCCTAACAAGTAAAAAATGAATCCCAGCAAATTGGAAATCATTCTAACGAATTAGAAATGAAGCCCAACATTTGAAAATGAATTTCAAAAAATGGAAATAAAATCCAACAATTAGAAAATTGGTCGCATGCAATTAAAAATCATCTTCAGGCATTAAATTTTATTCTTGGGTAGCAAGTTTTCTTTTCTGAGAGTTGAAAATTTGTTAAATGTGAAATTTTCTAGAAATATTGAACCTTACCGGAGTCCAAAGAGGTGTAGAAATTTTGACAACTTGGAGAAAAAAATAAATAAAAGTTCTAAGTGTAAGCTTTATCGGAAACCTTGGACCATGGTGGAGTCTGAAAAGGTCCCGAAACCCTGAAAACTTTCAAATATATTAAGATTTGCTAAGGATTGAAAGTGTCAAACTCTAAGGAAGGATGACAAATGAAGGAACCTAAAAAACATGGCAATTAAAGAAATGAAGCCTGATCATGGAGAAGAAATCCTAACAAATTAGAAATAATTTTGGCAATTGAAAATAAAGTCTCGCAATTAGAAAATCATTCCCGATAATCTAAAAATGAAATTTGAAAATGAATCCCAACAATTGAAAAGCTTGAAAATTAAAGAATTCAAGTACAACAATGGAAATAAAGCCTGGCTAAGAGAAATGAAGTGCAACAATGGAAAAATATGTGACAATGCGAAAGTGAAGTGCAACAATGGAAAATACCCAAAAATTAGAAAGTGAAGGTCTGGCGATGGAAAGAAACTCATGGTGGTCTCATTAATTATGGTGGACATCATAGCCAACATAAAATCTTAGTATGAGCTTGGCAAATACAATTGTGCAGGGTAGAAAGCAAGAAAAATTGATGAACGACCTATATTTTGTGGAGTAATGAAAAATTAATGAGGTGTGGTGGTTTCGGATTTTTTGAGCATCATATGATTTGAAATTAAATGAAGTGTGGCTATTTTAGAGCCCACAAACATCATGTAGATGAAGATTTTATGAGGCATTGCCAAAGTAGTGCGCATTTAATGGAAGCATGACAACAATTTGGCGAGAAATCTAATTTTCAACAGGTCTATCCTGAAAGCATATGAGAATTAATTACAAAATATAATTCTAGATAAAAGCAAAAATTGTATAAGTAATGGCTCACTAGCTGCTTACAAAGGTAGGAAACCATCTATTAGCTGCTCCCCCCACCCTTTTATTTTTTTTTCTTTCTTTTTGTAGTTGGATGGTTTTTCTGAACCAAGTTGATATTGTTTTGAGCTTTGTTCTTTGTAATCCATCAAACTGGATGAACTTGAAATAATGTATTCAACAATTATCTTTTAATATAAGGTTTTGAGATTTATTATGTTCAATCTACACATGTTTATGGTGGTTGCATTTTATCATTTTCATAGTCTATTGTTCCTATAAAGATTGCACCATCGCGAACCTCACGCTATGTGAATATTGGTCATGTCAAGATTGGTTTAAATTTGGATTTGTTACTTTATTGGATTTGAGCTAGAGTTTAGGGCAATATCAACTTGTTTTATTTTATTTTCTCTCACCCTTCAACCTTTGACTTTTATTTGAAGCTTATTTAGATTAGGAGTAGAATTACTTTCATATAGTCAAGCATTTTAATTTTTTTTAGCATTGCACCAAGAAATTTATATTTTAAAGTATTTCTAGCAAAGACTCCTTAAAAGGAATAATTATCGTTAACCTCTTAGTCTATCAGCACTAGACAAGACCTGGTATACTTGAACCTTGAAGGAAAGACATTTCCTTTTCAATAAAACAAACCCCTATTCTAAGTACATTGACATACCTTTGACTATGTGTCATTTGCATGCTCAAAAATTGATATGATATAACTCCTAATAAAAGAAAAATTATATATTTACAAATAAGTGTTGGTTACATCATAGCCACCATGCACACTAAGTGCCCAATTACATAATAATGTTAGGATATGATCCTAACACTAGAATTCCTCCAAACATAGCATTTTTAATCTTCGAATTATGGAAATTTTATTTTGCTTTTTGCTTTTTGTTTTTTACAGTAAGAACTAAATATCATACAGTATTATATTTTATGGGCCTCACTTTCAATTGGAAAAAACTAAAGCTTTATACATACAATCCAATCATTATCAACCAAAAAAACATATTTTAAATATGGAAATGGAATATTGCTAGCCATAGAAACCATATGGTATGACATGAAAATGTTCTTATTGAAGAACTAGGGAATTGTTTCTTTGTGAACTAGATGCTACTAAATTACACCATTATTTTTCCATGAAAACAAAATAATACATCCAATCCAATTATTGTTACATCAACCATTATTTTAATCACGAGGTATAAGAACTAGTTAGCTAGATGCATACAATAGAGAACTTACATAATATATAACATCTTGTAATGTTTGTAGCTAGTAGAGGTTTTGTTTAATACTTTGTGCTTGATCATATTAGATATGTGTTTCTTGTATTTTTTTCTAAATTGATTGCTTTTTATATTTGCACTTGTTAGTGAGTTGGTTATACCTTACTACTTTAAAGGTTTTAGAATAAATTTCAGCAAGAAGAATGCCCCTAAAGCTCTATCGCTAGAAAGTAACTACCTAGAAGTCATTTATAGAAAACTAAAGCAAAATTAACAAATGCTTCCATATATAGATAGATAGATAAGTATTAATGTAGAATGAAATTCCAATCGTGGAATACACCACTAGACTAGACAGATAAAACTTTCTAAGATCTAAAAGGTGTGAAGTCTTTGAGACAAAAAAATTCTAGAAATTTTATTAATTCGTATTCATATGTATGGCTTTAATGTTTTCAAAAGCTAACAAAATAGCAGTTTGAAATTGTTATCTTATTTTAACACAAAAAAAATTCTAATCATTTTTTTAAACTTGCAAGCCTATATTAGGGATACCATATCTTCAATTCATTTAGTTCTACAAACCAAAGAGGTTAGAAATAAATGATCATCCAAAAGTAAAAATGTGTACTAACTAATAGTGGAGAGCATGTCTTAATTATGTTAAAAGAAAGACACATAAAGATAGTTGTAATACCCTAGGATAAAATTCCCATACCTTCTTTGTAACTACATCTCTTACAACATTTGTTGTCCTTTTTAATGTAGTCAAAGACTTCACATTTACATTTTATTTATTGAAACTATGTATTTTGTTAGGATTGGCTCTTAAGCATTATGACTAAAGATATATATATTTCATATAATTTAATTATTAAAAATATATTTTATCACTTGGAGGGTGATTTAAACATTAAAATGGTAATTTTAAAGCTTTAACATTCACATTTAATTGTAATTATCAATAAGTATCATCATGATTAATAAAAATATAAAATGATAATTAATATTTGATTTTAATAGATTATTGAATTTTTTTACAATATTGTTCTACTTGAGCTAAGTACTATCCTATGAAGGACATGTCTAATTAACCCAAGCATCCAAAATGTTTCAGGAGATTCCACTCACACATCCAATATTGGGTTAACCATAGTCAAGTACCTCATTCAAATTAATTATTAGTTACTCTATTTTCAATATAATATTGTCCTTTTAATATGATACAAGACTATTTTCAATATAATATTGTCCTTTTAATATAGTACAAGACTATTTTCAATATAATAATGTCCTTTTAATATGATACAAGAGACAAAGACTGTCAAAATTATGTGACCTTTAGTTCTTACTATATTTTGACAATCATTAAAATTTGGTTGGTAAAATCCTTGTCTTGTTTATATTGTATGCTTAATTATATTTGTATGGTAATGAAATACATAAATATATAAATATAAACAATTTTATAATAGTGCTCATAGCTTTTGATATGTAATGCTCGCTAATAGTTCAATAAATAAATACTTTGAGACTTTATAAACTAGATTTCAATCTCATATTTTACTATTTTTAACATAGCATCAAACTAGGAAAAATAAAGAAATAGAGCTATTCTATCTCAAATTTAAAAAAGAAAAACATGAGAGGATGCATAGACCATATTGGAATGATATAAATTATTGGAAGAAAAATCTTCTTAAAGAATAAAATTCCAATAAAAATAAAAAAACTTTTACTATAATTACATGGCAATCCAAGCTGCTGCTTGAAGCTTCTTGTTTGAATTAAATCCTTTGCCCCTTGTGCCTCTCATTACTCTACTAAGACTTCTCAAACTCCTTATCTTTGCTTATGTACTTTATTGCTACCTTTTCTCTCTTTTGTCTCCTTTTTCATGTAACTTTCTATTCTTTTACTATCTCTTAGGATCCCTTTTCATTTGTACTTCCTTCTTCCAAATAAAATAAGTTGAAACAACAAAACAATATAATTTACATACTAATTATATTTTTCTATGTGAGTCCAATTATCTCCCATACAACTACCACCTATCTGCACTCACTTTTCAATGCAAAACTTAATAATGTTCCTTGAACTATTTGTGTTTATCAAAATTATGCATTCGATAAAAAATATAATAATTTCTAGGATTTTGTTACCTAAAAATTTGTGCTAACAACATGGACGTCATCATAAATATATATTTATATAACAATGCATACATAAATGTAACATAACCCGAAATTAATTTTAGATTAACTTTTAAAATTTAATTTTTTATTTATTATTATTATTAAATTAACTTTTAAAATTTAATTTTTTATTTATTATTATAATATTATAATATGTTGTAAATTATACAATAATATTAAATAAAACTTTATATTATATATATATAAATTTACGTATATAAGATTTATATCAAATTATAAGATTTCGTGTCTACAATCCTACAAGAACTTTGAGAAGGGACCTTTATTCAGAGGATGGACAGCTTTTTTGGGTCTTTGATGCGAAGGGACCACCTTTATTTAGAGGGTGGACAGCTTTTTTGGGTCTTTGATGCGATTTCGAGTAAAACTTTGTCATCTTATCTGCGTGAGTGTGGTTTACGACCATGATATAAGCCGATTTCAATCCTCAAACGTGTATAATAAATATTACTAAAAAAAACTTTGCAATCTGTTTATTTCTATTAGGGACCCAGCACGTGAAACTTTTAAAATGCTCCGGACAATTTTTTTCATCTTTCGTGTGAATACGGATTAAAACTTTTCTATTAGGGACCCGTCACGTGAAACTTTTAAAATGATCCAGGACAACTTTTTTCAACTTTCTTGTAGGGACTCATCACGTGAAACTTTTAAAACGGTCGAGGACAATTTTTCTCATCTTTCGTGTGAATACGTAGTAAAACTTTTCTAAAAGGGACCCATCACGTGAAACTTTTAAAATGCTCGACGACAATTTTTTTCATCTTTTTATGATGAAATCTAAAAGATAAATTGTATAGTAGTGGCCAAGTAAGTTATACTGATTTAATCTATCTTCAGATTCCTATTTTCCGCAGCCGTGAGCGGAGGGAAGAAACAGTATGCCAAGCTTAAATGAAGTTTCTTAGATTGTAAGGAACTTTGTTAGATTGTATGAGGCCTTAAAAAAAAAAAAATCTTAGATTGTAAGAGGCCTCAATGGCCAGGATATTCTCAGACAGTTTTTTTTAAGAAAAAAATTAAATCCTCAGTTAATGTTGCTCCAAGACAAAGGGGAGACTTTGATGGAAGACATTTTCAACTCTCTGCACATGGTTGGTAGGTTAAGCTTTTCCTATGCAGAGGAAGTAGCCCTCTTTTTAGAGGACTACAAGAAAAATCTTGGAATTAGGCAACAGAGACTTGATGGACGTCCTGATGTCAGCCAGTACTGATCCTGGAAGGATCTCTGTAACCTTGATGCCTTCTTTTTCTTTTTAGGATCTCCTCTTGTGACTGGATCTTGACTATTTGTTTCTCCTAAACCTTGATGCTTTTTTTTCTTTTTAAGGATCTTCCTCTTGCAAGTGGATCTTGACTATTTTTTTAATAGTTTTTTTAAGTCATTTGTTAGGCTTTTTTAAAAAAACCTTTCACAAAAAAAACTTTTTTTCAACCAATCAAAGATATAGTTACACTGATATAATTATACGATTGACTAAAATTTCTTAAAAGTTTATAAAAATTTAAATCTAAACAAACAAATGTAGTACTATTTCAGACTTACAGACTTAAATTAAGAATCTTAAATTAAAAATAGGCGTTTAAGTGAAACAACAGAATTTTATATTATATAGTAAGAATATGTTTTTTCTAAAATAAAATTTTATTATTAAAATAAATTATTAAATATTTAATATTTTTTTTAAAGCGAAAAATCCCTTGTGGCTGTTTTGGTTTGTTTTGGTTTGAGAGGAGACCACGAACAGGGGGTTCTACACCGTCAAAATCATCCGAAAGTCACACCCAGCCCTGCCCGCACCAACATTATCAATTGGATTTTGGGTACCCAATTCAACTTTTTGGTAGGATGGAGATTCGAACCTGGACCTCCCTTGGAGGATTGCCCTCTCCTCTCCAACTTACCTACAACAATTACGTTATTAAATATTTAATATTATTTAAAATAATATAAAATAATTATTTTGATATTAGAGCGATTAAGTTTATATTGAAGATATAACTTAAAAAATAAATTAATTTTATTGATAAATAATAAAATATATTGTGTTATCATCCACTCAATAATATGGTAACTTTTACCGATTCTTCTAATTATATTGAAAGTTATACTGGTTTAAGAACAGTTAGTAAATTAATTTTGTTTGTAGATATTATGTAATATAGCTGAGTTAGATAATTTAAGTTTTTGATTTTTTAGATTTAAAGGTTTAAGTTATTGTGTATAGATGGTAGTGGTTAAGTATTTGTCAGTTGGTTTCCTCAGTCCGATGTCTTAATAAGTTGGGTCTCATTACCTTTGTTTAACCTGAAGCTTCAGCAGTTAAATGTACTAGAAGATCAAGATCCATTGACTTTGTCTACCTATTGAATTAACCACAACACTCAAATTCTTTTATATATTTTAAAAAAACACAAAGTTGTATCTAAACAATGAAGTTTATTGTTGTATCCAGATAATGAAGGTAGGTACTGTGACATTGTGCAGATAACAGTCTGTAGTCACGTGATAAATGAATGAAACTTCTTCCCAAAAAAATAGGTCCATGAAAGGTAAGAAATCCTCTCTGTCCTCTGTTCTTTATCCTCTGTGTATGTCTACTTTGCCCACAGTTGGGCATATCGCTTAACAAAGGTAAGTGTTTTAAGTATGTCAAGTAGTTAAAAGCTGCCGTGCAATGGTAACTGTTTCGTTTTTCTTCTTCCTGGTTTAATGCTATTTTAGGGCGAGGTCTTATGTTAGATGAACTCTTTATAATTTTAAGGGATAACAGAGAATTTTGAAGTCTTACAATTTGATATTAGCTAACTGTGTGTATTTATAAGATCTTATATAGGATATTAAGCTATATCAAGAAAGAATCTTAAAGTGTTATAAGAGAATACTAGGTGCTCTAATATTCAGCCCCCTCTCAAATGTTCGTTGAAGGTTTTTGCCCTATTTTTACCATTGCTCCGAAGTTCAATAGAATTTTCTAATCTTTCTTATAGTACTGTTGATTTTTCTATTTTTTATTCTGTACATACCCTGACATGGGATCCCTGTATTATAAGTTTGCACCAGTGTCCTGCACAGGGTTTTCAAATCCTGTAGCCCCTTGCATGTGATCCTTGAAATGTAGCATGCCACCAGTGTCCTGCCCAGGTTTTCAAATCCTGTAGCCCTTTGCATGGGACCCTTGCATCCTCGCATGCAAACCCTGCCTCAGAACATGGTCCTACGCAGAGTCCTACTTAAAAAAATTAGGGAGTAGATGTAAGTCTGCTATTTCTAACGAAATATTTCTATAACTGATTTTACTCCACTTTACTATCTGTTCTTGGTCTTGCAATAGAGGGGGATAAAAATTTCTGAGCAGACGCCACAAACTTTGAGAACTTCCAGACCCCTCTTTGCAAGAGTATGGGACTAAGGTTGAGGAGTTCTGTAACAATATAGCCAATTTAAAGGGATTGACTATTAAAGTGGAGGATATTTCAGAGGCTGCTCTGTATTGGCGAGTGAAGAAGCTAAATTCCAGAAATAATATAAAATAATTTTATAGTGTGAGAGTCAATTGCCTTTCTCTTTCTGGCGTCGCCACGGATCTTGCCGTGCGGTACTTCGAGGGGAGTAGGACGAAGGTGGAGGAGTTCTGTAACAGTATAGCTAACTTAAAGGGGGTGACTGTTAAAGCGGAGGATATTGCAGAGGCTGCTCTGTATTTGGCGAGTGAAGAAGCCAGTTATGTAAGTGGTCATAATCTTGTGGTGGATGGCGGACACACTGTTGTAAACCACGACTGGAAGATGTACCGGCCATAAGTTCCCATATTGTAGTCCTCGTTTAAAGTTAGCAAAAATAATCATAGAGAGATGATCGTGTAATTCTCTCTACACTACTTCAATGTTACTTAATTATTGACCAGCTAGATTTGTGAAATTATAATAACAGCAAACTTAGAGATGCGAGTGGAGTATAACTGTCTACTGTATAGTCATAGATTATATTGGATGTTATATTATGTCTACTGTACATTCAAAGATTTTTTCTCCTAACGCATACTCTTGGGCGTCCATCAAACACGACATTGCTTGCTTCGGAGAAGCAAGCTGTTATCTAAAAATGATCGTGCAACCATTGGCTTACAAAATTTTCAAACTTTATGGTGCAACATTCACTAAATCCCTCCTCCATAGATTATGGGCTAAAATTGGTATAAAGTTAATAAACTATTTAACTCTTATAATTAAATAAAATTAAAATTATTAATTATTAATTTAAAAAATAATTTCTTCCCAGTGCCTGCCCTATAAGACCTCTGAGTTGGATTTTACTGTGCATGTCACACTAAAATTTGGCTACCCTTTAATAACGTTAAGTTTACATCAAGTTTTTGAGTACCTGTCATTTTAGATCCAGCTGTAGTAATGTTAAACGTATGCTCGAGTTTTATCCTTGAACAGGCTAAAAATAATCTTGTGACACTCTAAAGATTGTGTACATCCTTGGTAGTTGTTTATTTTATATGTTTTAAGTTGTTTAAAAAAATAAACATAAAATTGATTGATAATAATTATTTAATAAATTTAATTTTTAATTATTTAAATATGTTATGAAAACTAAAGTAATGGCAGTTGCCTAGTTATTATTATCATCCATGTGGGTTGTGAGGTCGATTCCTCTTGTGTTTGAGGCAAACGAGCATTGATATTTGTAAATATTTTAAACGATGTTCAATATGAAAAAAAAAAACTAAAGCAATGTTGAATAGAACTGTTTATTATGTGATACTTGTTTAATACAATATGTGAATCATTGACAACTATCATCTTTTACTTATTTTTATATTTATTTATAAATTAATTTTTGCATTTTGATATTATGATTTTAATTAAAGTTTATATAAAAGTATGCGTCTTCATAAATAAATAAATAAAAATCAATAACTTTGTTGTTAAGTTATTGATTTTTATTATAATTTATAGAGTTGTTTACTTGTTACTACTAGATGCTAATAAGTTCCACTTGAGCAAGAGCATTTAACTCATAATGATATAAGAAATTTAATAGTGAAGCTATATGTTTTTAAATACACTACTATCAATGAGTTAGAAACTATTGTTCAAAGTAGGTGTTTTTTTTTATTCCCTTTCTTGGTTTAATCATATAATTTTCGTTATATTATATCAAAGTTATTTAATTGTTATCTATTTAAATTTGTGAAATTATAGTAGAAGACAACATAGTGATGTGAATTCATCATGCTTTTCATGATAAGTGTAAATTTGATTAATATGTTATATTTTGAATATGATAATTTTTTTTTTTTTTTTAAAAGAGGGTAAAATTTTATTAACTCAGCAAAACATTCATGATACAAAGAAAAAGCAGAAGCTATTCAGACATATCAGCTCTCAATAAAGAAGAGAGAGATTGAGAGCAATCAGAAGAAAGTTGAGACCAATTTTGAACATCCCAACCATCTTGAAACTTAGAAGCCCATTTAGCTAACAAATCCGCTACCCTATTCCACTCCCGAGGAATATGCACAAAAGAAATGAATTCCAAGTGAGCAGAGATATTAAGAATTTTCCGAGCAACCCAACTCAACCGCCAACAACCATGAAGACTATCTCTAGAATTTAAAAAATTTATAACAATCTGAGAATCAGATTCACAAACAATCCGACGCCAACCCAAAGCATACCCTTGCTCCAAAGCATATAAAATTGCGAGTGCTTCCATGAAGTTATTAGAATGATGTCCCTTAAAGCAAGAGAAAAAAAATTGGATAGTACCACTACTATCCCGCCCCACACCACCAAGACCGACATTACCCGGATTACCCGGGAAGATCCATCCGTATTAATTTTCAGCACTCCCGGAGGAGGCGGATTCCATTTGCCAACCCTCCGCACCCGATTATTCTGACCCATCCATCTGCAAGAGACATTAGGACCAGGACAATTAACCATCAAGCCTAATCTTTCCATGATCTGACGTTCCGCATGGTCCACGGGAGAAATAATCTGACATTTTGCAGACACAGTTTCCTGAATCATTCGCAAAATCCTCTCGCGGACCCTGGGAAGTAGTTAACTCCTTACCTTGGAAAATCCGACGGTTCCGTTCAAGCCAAATCTGCCAAAAAATGCATGAAGGACCAATACTCCATCCAACTTGTAAAAAGAAAGCCGTTGCGGGGAGGCCGCCCCATACTCCTCCAAAAATCAACTATTGATGAAGCATGCGAACAAGGGTGATTCCATACTCCCCACCAATAATGCCAGACTTGTCGAGCAAAGTCACATTGGAGAAGTAAATGCCCAACGGATTCTTCAGCCTTCCCACAGTTATAGCATAAAGAGGGGCCAACAAACCCACGCTTTTGAAAATTATCCCAAGTGAGACAACGATTATGAGTAGCCTGCCACCCATAAAAACTACACTTCGGCCAAATAAACTTATTCCAAACTTGCTTCCACCACGAAACCTCCTCCTCACCAAACCGTTGTCGATCCAAAACACAATAACCAGCAGCAACCGAAAAAATCCCTCTATTATCTCTTCCCCATGCTAGCACATCATCCCTAGGTAGAGAAGAGCAGGGATGGCTAGCGAGAATACGGGCCAGCTCTGCCCTCGCATCCATAGTGCCACCAGTAGGCCATTCTCGAGGATCATTCCACTGGAGACTAACCATCTGACCAAAGGACTTAACAGTTTTGAAATCTGCCACCTTCAACCATCCAAAGATCCCAAAAGCATTGAGCAAGATCTTGAAGATGTGGAAACTTGCTAAGAAGAGGAGCAAAGCCATCCCAAGAATCCTGCCAAAAATCTTATATGTATAGTTAAATCTTATTGTATTGTTCCTATGGGCACACCCTAACATATGTTCCTTGGTGTTTCATAGTGCCTTGAGTTGGAATCACGTAGAGGAAGGCCCCTTGTTGAGTTGGAATCACGCAGAGGGAGGCCCCTTGTTGCTATGCGCTTTGAGTTCGAATCACGGGGAGGGAGGCCCCCTGTTGCTATGCCCTTGAGTGCAGCAGTTGTTCTGCTGCCCACCCTCCACCCTCACATTGAGGGTGGAGGGTGGGCAGCAGAACAACTGCTCGCACGGTGTGTGGCCTCTAGTTGTGTCACCCATTGTACTTTGCATTAGTTTAACAAAAGAAAAAAAAAATTGTATTTTATAGCTAGTTGACAGGATAACATATAGAAGTCAAACATGATTTTGTTCACAGTATTTACACCAACATGCTTGGAATTTAGATTTTAAATTTTGCTAAAGTAGTTAAGAATATTTTATTTCACTCTTTAATTTTTGGTAGGCCTATTAATATATCCATATTATAAGGATGTTGAATGTGACTTCATATATTATTAAGAACATTTACTTCTCATACACATCATAAAAGGATCCACAATATGCTAAATTATAAATAAATAATTCACACAACAATTTATACAATAGACAAGATATGGAAAATACCCTTAAGGTAGAGAAACAAAAATATTATTCCTTATGGATGGAACCACTCCACAATATCTACCAAGATGAGAGCTACTCCATCAGCAAAGACAATCAATATTTGGATTGGATGATTTATAATTATTAAGTGCATTCTTTATATAATCATTCTCTAATGATATTTTAAAAAACTCATAACCTTATACTCATCTTGCTAATTGTTATAATATAATTTTCCAAATACCTTGAGTTGTTTTTAGTCTATGCTAATCATATAATACTATTAGGTTATTTATTATCCATGCCAACTATACAATATAATAATTATAAGAAACCTACCCCTAGATACCTTAGTATTTCACTCTCCTTAATAATATTTCATATTTGAAATATGAGATCAAACCAAACAATATGATCCTCTAATCATGGAAAATAACTAGATTCATTCTTGATCACCCAAGCATTCAAGTAAAATCTTGATTGGTGGTGGTCTTCTATCATTTCATGCTTTTATTATGTCACTCTTATATCCATTATTTCTCCTTTAGTTCTATATGTTGGATATGCTACTTTAATTCTTATAATAGATATAAATATCCTTCTTTTTCATCTAAATTTGCTTGTACTTACTAGTTGCATATCATTGCATGTCATAGTTATTTTGTTACTCTATGACCTATATTCATGATTGTTGCTTATCATAGGGGTGCAGATGATTATGTGTTGCAACTTTATCCCTATATTATGCTTCCTTTGATTCTTTAACCTTTTGTTTCTCTATTTCACTAGCTTCTTTTGATGGTCCTCCTTTATTCATGATCTTCCCCCTTATGCCCTTTATGGAGCTCTTTTATTTGTGCTTGAATTTTACTTCTAATTATTTCTTACTATCTACATATAATGATTTTTTTGGCTTATCAATCTGTTTCCTTGTAATAACTATTTGAATTTATAATATTTTTAATAAATATTCCAAAATATACAATCATTCAATTTGTATGCTAAAAATAAGAAATGATAAATAAAATAACAGTACAAGTAGAAGAAACTATCCAACTTTGATTTTCTTTGTTAGAATCTATAAATTACTTGTTCTCTTCATCTAATTGCTTTTTCTTATTCCTTTCCTTTTATTTCTGTTTATTTTCCATTTCTTTATCTTTTGTTGCCCATTTATTCAAAAACACCTCCTTCCATTTCTTCTAATTTATTGAGTTTACTTAAAACTATACAATCACATCTTTCCCTCATCATCAAATATATCCTAAAGAAAATATTACCATGTCTTATATTTTTCATATTCCTTTTTAAAGTTTCTCCACCATTTTGAAGTGACATCATTTAACTTATTTTTAAATTTTGTATTGTTTGAACACAAACACATGGTATTATCATCTTTTAAAATTCAATTAATCTATATATATTTTTAATTTATTTTATCGTATGAATTATAAATAATTATTTTGATTAACTAGAATATATAAATATTATATAATACATAATCAAAATTAATGACAACATTGAATTAATAAAGCATGCAAAATGGAGAATATAAGACGTAGGTATGCTAATTTATAAATAGATATTGATACATATATTATATTTCTATTAAAATAATCCATGTATAAATGCTTTGAACTATAGCAAAATTGTTAACATCATCAACATAAAAATTACACGGATGAAGAACAATTCTCATGTCTTATTATTGAATAGGCCAAAATCAACCTTGTCAAAATATAAAGATTCTATTACATACTTGATGGTTGTTTATTTGACATATTTCAAGTGTTGATCTAAAAATACACATAGAATCCTTTTATAATAACTACTTAACAAATATTATTTTCAATTGTAGAAACATGATACAAAAACTAAAGCAACATCGATGGGGAGTACCTACTGTGTTACACTTGTTTAGTACATTGTAACAAATGTAAATCATTGAAATATTCCATATCTTATTTATTTTTATATTAATTTTACATCTTATATTCTGACTTGTGCATTTTGCTATATTTTTTAATGCATGTTCACATTAAAAGCAAATGTCTCCATAGAAAGCATGAATTTTTTTTTATTATATTTGTTATTATTTTTCTACATTTTTTGTTCAATTTATGGAGTTGTATACTTGTTAGTACTAGATTCTAATGGGATCCACACAAGAATTTCTAATTGGAGTAATACCAATCAAATCACAATGATATACTAAATTCATATAGTGAAGCTACATGTTATTAATAGTGAAGCTATACATTATTAAATGCATATACTATCATAGAGTTAGAAGTTATTGTCTAAGGAAGGGATTTTTTTTTTATTATTATTTAGTTATACAATACTCTTTTTGGATAATTATAGTAGAAGTCAACATAGAGATTTAACATGACCATACTTATCATGATAACTGCAAATTTGACTAACAAGTTATACTTTGAATATGATAATTGTTAGAACCTGAAGAGATAATATTTATTATTGAGAATGCATACATGTTTATAGGCATAAAATACCTATTACAATACTATGGTTTAAAGAATACCATGGGCCAATACCACTATAGGTGTAAGATAAAGTTGACTTACCACATACACACCTTATCTAGAAGGTGCTCAAGATAATTTTGACTTACCACATACACATATTATCTAGAAGTGTACAGGAATTTAATATATTGTTATGGAAACATTAAATTTCTATTTTGTGAACTACCCACAAAAACAACCTCAACTTCAGTGTCATAGTAGTTGTCACTCTTAACAATCTCCCACTTGGAAACTATTGCGTCCAATTGCTTATCCCATTTTAATCTTGGAATCAATTGAATTTTTTAGTACTCAGTACCTTTGTCAAGGCATCAACTATGTTTGCATTGATCTTCACCTTCTGCAGATTTACTTCACCTTGTTGAATCATTTTTTGATGAAGTGAAACTTTACCCTGATGTGGTTTGTCCTACTATGAAATCTTGGATTGATAGTAAGGTCTATAGAACTTTTATTGTCATACCATAATGGAATTGGTCCCTACTACACACCATCATCTACATATAATAATTTCATCCATACCACTTTCTTGCAAGACTCTGTTGTTGCAATATATTCAGCCTTTGTTGTTGACTATGCAACAACCTCTTGCTTCTTGCTTCTCTAGCTAATGGCTTCCCTAGATAATTCAAATACATATACACTTATGGATTTTCTTCCATCTACATAACTTGTAAAATTAACATCTATATATACCTTTGACCGACTATCTCTTGTAGCCTAATAACAAATTGTAATATTTTTTGTATGTTTTAGATGCCAAACTATCCTCTTCAATGCTATCCAATATTTTCTGGATAGATTTGATATAAATATGCTCACAATTCCCACAATGTGAGCCAAGTTAGGTCTTGTACACACCATTGCATACATTAGCTTTTTGCCTGCATTTGCATATGACTTCTTTATTATTTCATTCTTTTTTACTTCAATATTTGGGTTTTGTTCATTGGAAAATGTAGCACCTATCAGGAATGGAGTTCTTACTAGTTTGCATGCCTCTATCCCAAGCTATTTCAAGATATCCATATACTTATTTCGGTTGATCCATCGCTTCTTAATCGAGTGATTCCTCCTCACCTCGATTTCCAAAAAGTAATGAAGAGCTCCCAAATCCTTCATGTTGAATGTCTTTGACAACTTTACATTTACTTTCTAAACTACATATTGTGAATTACTTAGCAGTAGTATGTCATCAACATATAATGTAAGTATAATAGATCCACTTGAATCTTTCAAGTAATAAATGCAGTGATCTACATTGTTCCTAGCATATCCATGTTCAATCACATATTGGTCAAATCATTTATACCATTCTCTTCATGATTACTTTAGGTCATACAATGATTTATTCAATCTATAAACTAGATTTATTCTATTGGTTTCAAACCCCTTAGGCTATTGCATGTAGATTTCCTCCTTATATTCTCATGAAAAAATAGTGTCTTCACATCCATCTACTCAATCTCCCAATCATTTGTTGTTACCATTACCAACAATAATTAAATTGAAGCTATCTTAGCTATCAATGAAAATATCTTTGTGTAATCAATACCTTCAACCTAGGTATAACCCTTCACAACCAATCTTACCTTATACATATCCACTAAGCCATTTGGGTTATATTTCTTCTTGAAGATCCATTTACAACCAACCAATTATCTCTCTTTTGGCATTGGCTACAAATCCCAAGTTTGATTATCACTAAGAGACTTCATCTCTTCCTCCATCACCATTCTCCATTGCTTAACTTCAATATAATTTATATCCTCCTTTACAGTCTTGGGCTCTTCACAAAGTGTAATTAGTGTAGAATAATTAAATTCACTAGAATCATAACTATACTTTTTTGGTGCTTTCTTTTAGCATTAACTCCTTCAAAGTGATTGACTATACTCCTCAAATTCTACAATATTTTTGGTTTACACTTCATTTTCTAGTTGGATCTCCTCTCTAATTTTATCATTAGCATATGTCTCACCATTATTGTTGCCAAATTGACTATATATAACTTATGGTTGATCATTAGGGCCTATTATGGTAGGTTTATTTTGGATGGTATTTTCACCTACAAAAGGCTACTAACCAACTATAGAATATTATTGTAAATTGAAAATCTCTTACTGATTACTAAAACTAGCTACAAAAGGTTGATAATGATCTACAAGAGGCTATTGATCATTCTTTTACACCTGAATTTCATTTTCTTAACCTTCCTTCTTCCACCAACCATATTTTCCTTAAATATCACATAACAACTCATAGTGACACCTCTCTAATGGTATCCACAATCTATAGCCTTTCACATTATCAAGATAACCTATAAGATTGTATTTTATATAATTATTGTACAACTTGCTCCTTTTCTCCTTCAAAATGTGTATGTAATCTTCGCATCCAAACACCCTTATATGCTCTATTATGGGTTTCTTTCAACTCCACTTCTTCTGAGGAATAATTCCTCCCAAGATTGAATTTGAGGGAAAATTATTAACATAATTGGCACTATGAACTATCTCATCCCAAAACCTCTTGTCTAGACCTATATGTACTTGTATTATTCATATCGTCTCCATGAGAGTCCTATTCATTCTCTCTACCACATCATTCTTTTGGGGAGTGTAAGGTGTGGTTTTCTACCTTGCAATCCCATGTAATTTGTAGAAGGTATCAAACTATCCAAAGCAAAACTCTCCTCCCTTATTTGTTCTCAAAACCTTGACCTTCTTGTCAGTCTACCTCTCTACTTTGATAACAGTAATTTTGAATTTATCTAGTGTTTCACTCTTCTGCTTCAAGAATAACACCTAATATTTCCTGGAGAAATTACCAATGAAGTTGATAAAATATTTGGACCCTATCATGGACTGCTCCTCCATGGGCCCACAAATGTCTGAATGAACTGTTAGAATATTTCGTATATAGTATATTACATTAAATATGTTAATTATTTCAGTTGAGGAACTGCCCAGCAAGTTCGAACTGCCTCAACGGAGTTCTTTGTACACCTTATATATTTACCATGAATATGAAGAGCAAGGTAATGATTCAGTTCGTAACATGGTATCAGAGCAATGAATGAATTCTGGGCAATGTGCATTCTTTTCTAGATTCACTCCAGGCAATGCATTCTTCAAGAAGCCATTGACGCCAAAGACTGCAATCCAAAATCCAGCGCATGAAGACTAATGTGATCCTGCTATTTTTCAAGTTTGTTTGGAGCGTTTGCGTTTGTGGCTGGATTTTCGTTCAGTAAGCGAAAGCGGATTTTTTTTTCTCCGTTTCTGGATTTCGTTTCGTAGCTACCCATAGCAGACGTCCGCGGACCAGGGCCGAGCAGTGAACTCGATGGTCGCATAGCGGAGGCGGCGACGATCTATTTCGAACGACTCGGTGGCCGCACAGCGGAGGCGGCGGCGGTCGGTGGTCGCACAGCGGAGGCGGCGGCGGTCGGATTACAGCGGTTGGCTGGAGGAGAAATCTTCTGCACAGTCACCGGTCCAAGAATTCACTAAATTGTGCATTTAGGCCACGTGAAAGCGGCGGCACCACCTTCCTCGTCAAGAGCAGCGTGATAGTAAACAACAGTCCAAGAATCGCTGTGCATTTAGGCCACGTGAACGCGGCGGCACCACCTTCCTCGTCAAGAGCAATGTGAGAGTAAAAAAAAAAAATTTGCTCGGGCGTCACCCTCGCTCATCCACCGGTGGCCGTTTGTGGAGGTTCTCCATCCGAGGACTCTGCTTGCAGGCCGGAAAATTCTGGTCGCGTTTTCATTTAAAAAAAAAAACGGTTTGCTGCACGTTTTCATCCGAGGACTCTGCTTGCCGGACGCAAATTCTGGTCTCATTTTCCTTTAAAAAAAAAGAAACGGTTTTGCTGCACGTTTTTTTTATTTTATTATTTTGCCTTTCCCATGCTTGGCGTTTTAAACAAAAACATTTAAGTGGTTGTGCATTCACACGCGCCACAGTGGCCGTGATGGTTCTCTTCGTCATTGCTTACGTTTGTTTTATGGAGTGGTTGGGGTTTCAAACCCCTTCGAGTTGATAAAAAATTCCTGCCAAGGTGACGCCGGGTCTTGTTGACGGCATGTCAATTTTTTTTTTTCCTTTTTTCAAAAAAAAAAAAAACAATTGTTAAGAGGCATATTTGGAATTTTTCAAGATATACTCTATTTTGCCAGATAGAGGGGGAATTCCATTTTTTTCAAAATCTCAGAAAAAGGCATAGATAGCAACTCCAAGGTGCATTTTCGATTTTACTCGACACCTTTTTTTATCTGTCAAATTTGGGTGCATTTTCGGTTGAAGCCGACACCTATGTGAGAAGTTTTTTTTGTGAGCATGCTTGTTTTGATTATTGCATTTCTTTTCTGCAAATAACAATCATCTCCATCAAAGCATCCACTACTTCTCTCAGCTCATGTTGCACAGGTTCTCCACAGGGATCTTCATTGATCATCTACTTGATGTTCTATCCACAACACTAATTTTCTCCTAGTTTTGTTTTTTGACTTAATTCCCTCCAACTGATTCTCTTCTTTCGAAGATTCTCAGGCAGGTGTCATTAACATCTCTTTGAGTAAATTTTTTATCCCTATTGCTATTGTGTTTAGGCGTAAATCCTGACGAAAGTCTTGGACTCCAAAGTGTTTAGGGGAAGTTACGCCCCACGCATGCGGTTTCCTGTCTTTCTAAGGTAGGTGCCATCAACAAAGCAATCCTTTTCAGTACTGCCTATGTTCCACATACCGTTATGATCTTCATAATACCTATAGTCTCCCTCACGTCAGGGCGGGTATTATTTTGCTTCGATTCGGGTATAAGCGGCACGGCAACGGTATATCGAAAAGGGGACCATTTGGCGCTATAAGGAACCCTAAACAATGGCTACAGTGCACAAGTATCTTTCAGATGCCCAATTGCTCAAAGGCACCAATTTTGTGCCATGGAAGCATAAAATGAAAGCCATTCTTCAGGTCAAAAAACTATGGGATGTTGTCAGTGGCACTACCTCTCGTCCCACCATAGCAGGGACTGATCAAGATGCATTTGATGATCGGGACAGGGAAGGGCCTTATGTTTTTGTTACTTGCCATAACGGATGAGGTCCAACCTCATATTTGTGATGCCACGAGCAGTAAATATGCTTGGGCAGCATTGATTACTGTGTATGAAGGAAAGAATAATTCCACAATTCTTCACCTACAAACCCAGCTTCACAATCTCACAATGCATTCAGGGGAAACTGTTGAATTGTTTCTCTGCAAAGTGGCAGAATTAAAAGCTAAACTCAATACTATGGGAAAACCCATCGATGATGATCTTTTGACATCTGTTATTTTGAGGGCACTCCCATCATCTTACAAAAGTTTTATCACTTCACTCAATGTTTTTGGCAGACAATTAACTTTTGTTGAATTGGTTAACTTGCTTCAAACTGAAGAAGCCAATCAAGTACAGAAAGATGAGGAACTACCTTGCTTGCTCTTTCCACTCATCAAAAGGGGCACAAGCAAGGACAATTCTAGAAGGGAGGGTCTTCTTCCAAAGGCAAAGGCAAGCCCAATCTCCAATGAGATAAATATTGCAAGGTCTGTGATATGAACAATCATGATACCAATAGGTGTTGGTTCAAAAACAAACAACAGAATGATCCCTCACACAATAAGAAAGGCAAAGGGCAGCAAAAATATCCCCAGCATCGTAACCAACAAAAAGGTCATGTTGCTTATGCAGATTCCCATTCAGATCATTCAAATTCTTCTTTAGATAATGACTCTGAAAGAGCACACAAGGTGCTCATGACCCATACTGCCTCTTCCAAATCAGATGTTGTATGGTATATTGACTCTGGAGCAAGCAAACATATGACTGGGAACAAGTCCTGGTTTCAAACCTTTCACGCAAGAGAAGGCAAACCTGTCACTATTGCAGACAATCAGGTCTATCAAGTACAAGGTGAAGGAGATGTTACAGTCACTCTCCCTGATGGAGACTGTGCCATAGAGAAAGTTCTCTATGTTCCTGGCCTTGCCAACAATCTCTTATCAGTTCCACAGATGTTAGATCGAAATATGGATGTTATTTTTCAAGTTGAAAAAGGGAAAAAGAGATGTTTCATCAGTCACCAAGGTCAAAACATTGCCACTGGCTCCTACAAACATGGATTATTCATCTTGGATACAGTTTCTACATCCCATACTGCCCTCATTGCCACTACACAAGCAACAACTTCCTTATGGCATAAAAGATACGGGCACCTCAGTTCCGGGTATTTACTCGAATTAAGCAAATATGACATGGTAAAAGGGCTTCCTCAGCTTTCATCCGTTCTTCCAGTATGCTCCGATTGTCTAGCAGGGAAACAACATCGAGTTCCTTTTGAGACTAGTTCCTCTCGCTCTAAGAAACCCTTGGAGTTAATCCACGCAGATCTGTGCGGTCCTTTCCCAACCAGTCATGGTGGAAAGAGGTATTTTCAGCTATTTGTTGATGACTACTCTCGAAAAATATGGGTCTCCTTCCTTGCACTCAAGTCAAAAGCTCTTTCTTACTTTCGTCAGTTCAAAAGACAAGTTGAGAAGGAAACAAGTTGTTCCATCAAAACTCTCCGCTCAGATCGAGGGGGGGAATACACTTCCAAGGAATTTTTAGCATTTCTGGAAAAACATGGGATTAAGAGACAACTCACTACAGCATATACACCGCAGCAAAATGGAGTTGTAGAAAGAAAAAATTGCTCCATAGTAGAAATGAGTCGGTGTATGTTAAAAGGAGCAAACTTAGAAAAACAATACTGGCGGAAGCGATAAACACAACATCTTACCTACTAAATAGAGCACCTACAAGGGCTCTACAAGGAAAAACTCCACAAGAAGTCTGGAGTGGTAAGAAACCCTCAATTTCTCACCTAAGAGTTTTTGGATGCCAAGCTTTTATGCATATTCCTAAACAAAAAAAGAAAGAAACTAGATGAGAAAACTCAAAAATGTATATTTCTTGGTTATGATGAATATTCAAAAGGATATCGGTTGATTGATCCTATAACCAAGAAAACACGCATCAGCAGAGATGTAGTATTTGATGAAACTTTCACATCAAATAATACACTTGTATATCTTAATGAAGATGAACCTAAGAAAGAAGCAGCACCTCCTCAGAAGAAGGTTCCTAAGTGGTATACTAGTACATTGCAAGATTCAAAATTGACCTCACTTCCAGATCTAACTCTAGATCGGCCCGCTACTCGCAGTATGACTCAACACAAAAGAGCAGATGATGCAACAACAAATGTTGATGACCTTTGTCAACATTTTGATGATTTATCTGTGAATGTAGAAGATGATGAGGATATAGATATGGAAGATGAAAAAGTCTATCTGACAAAACTAGATGAAAAAGAACCCACATCAGTCTCAGATGCACTCGGTAAATATCAATGGAAAAACTGCTATGGATGCAGAACATACATCTCTAATGAAAAATCAAACTTGGAAGTTAGTGAATTTGCCTTCAGGAAAGAAACCCATTGGTTGCAAATGGGTATTCAAGATAAAATATAAGGCAAATGGTGCAATAGATAAATATAAAGCTCGACTTGTTGCAAAGGGCTATGCACAAAAAGAAGGTATAGACTATGAAGAGACATTTGCTCCTACTGCTAAAATGACCACTATTCGAGTTCTGTGTGCAATGGCAGCTCAATTTGGTTGGCAGCTACATCAGATGGATGTAAAGAGTGCTTTCTTAAATGGTGACCTACAAGAAGAGGTCTATATGTCTCAACTTGAAGGTTTTATAGTTCAAGGGCAAGAACAGAAAGTCTGTAAGCTGGTCAAATCTCTATATGGACTTAAACAAGCTCCTCGAGCTTGGTATATCAAAATTGATAATCACCTAGTGCAACATGGTTTTAAAAGAAGTCCTGCAGATCCTAATCTATATATCAAGAACAATGGTTCTAACA
The DNA here is from genome assembly GCA_028583015.1 of Wollemia nobilis. NCBI lineage: Eukaryota > Viridiplantae > Streptophyta > Pinopsida > Araucariales > Araucariaceae > Wollemia > Wollemia nobilis. Next base: position 199,272 of record JAQPPZ010001736.1, on the reverse strand, counting down.
TAGTAATTCTAGTACTATATGTGGATGATCTGATCATAACAGGCAGTTCAGAGAGTATGATCAAAACAGTTAAGAAAGATCTTAATACCTCTTTTGAAATGACAGATCTTGGACTTCTCCACTATTGTCTTGGTCTAGAGGTAACTCAATACAAGCATTGCATACAAGTTACTCAAAAGAAATATGCCATGACTCTAATTGAAAAATATCGGATGACTGACTGCAAGCCCAAAGCCACACCAATGGAAGCAGGACTTAAGTTATCCCGATTTGATGAATCTCCTAAAATAGATAGTACTCTCTATCGTCAGTTGATTGGGAGTCTCATCTATCTCACAAATACCGAGCCAGATCTTAGTTTTGTTGTGGGTTATCTTTCACGATTCATGCAAGATCCTAAAGTTAGCCACTGGAAAGCAACAAAAAGTGTCCTTCACTATGTCCGTGGTACGACATATATCGGCCTCGGAAAAAAAAAAACAACAAGTTCTATCTTCAAGGGTACATAGACTCTGATTATGTTGGATCCATAGATGACCGAAAATCAATTGTAGGTTATATTTTTCACCTTGGATCTGGTCCTGTCTCTTGGCATAGCAAGAAGCAACATGTTGTTGCTATCTCTTCTACTAAGGCAGAATATCGAGCAGCTAGTGGAGCAGTCTGCGAGATCATATGGTTACGTCGCATCCTCATAAATATGGGACTTCCAAAGAAACTTCCTTTACATTTATTCTGCGACAATCAAGGTGTCCTGAATCTCGTCAAGAATCCTATCTTTCATGATCGAACCAAGCACATTGACACTAGGTGTCATTTCATTCGAGATGAGGTTCCAAAGCATCATATTCAGCTCCACTACATTCCCACAGATGAGCAAATAGCGGACATTTTCACCAAAGCACTTGCTCGAGTCAAATTTGAATTATTCCGCAATGCTATGTGTAGTCAACATTAATGTAATAAGGGGGGATGTTAGAATATTTCGTATATAGTATATTACATTAAATAAGTTAATTATTTCAGTTGAGGAACTGCCCAGCAAGTTCAAACTGCCTCAACGGAGTTCTTTGTAAACCTTATATATTTACCATGAATATGAAGAGCAAGGTAATGATTCAGTTCGTAACATGCACTAACTCCAAAACATCATCACTCCTATACTCATTGGAACAAAAGGAAATTTTCTTTTGCTTCCCCATGATACAAGCTTTCAAAAAATCAAAGGAATTAAACTTCTTACCTTCCAAGATTCATACCATTTTTTTGCTATACATATCCTACAAACTCTTTTCATCTATGTGTGATATTCATTTGTGCCATAACATAATTTCTAATGGATTATTGCTTGATGTTGCACTTAGGTATGAACTAGTAATACTGACATGTTCTACATCTAAATTGTACACATATAACTAGCTTACTCCTCTTATCATTACCATGGATCCCTTTACCAATTTGCAACTATTTTTGTCAAAAACAATCTTCAAACCAACATCAAATAATTGGCTCACTCAGAGTAAATTTATTGTTAGTCCAGGAATATGTCTCATAGTATTAATGTTCTTTTCTTGTCCATATCTACGATTTAATCTCATTTTTCCTTTTTCTATCATATCATAATAATAACGATCCCTAAGAAATACTCTCCCACAATGACCTTAATGGTACTCCTCAAACCACACTTTGTGGGATGTCATATGAAATGATGTACCAAAATCAATTAACCATGATTCCTCCTAGGCATTATTCACCAAGCATACGATAAAACATACAACTCCTTCTATGGAAGATGCTACTATAGATTCTACCTTCTCTCCCTAATAATTAGATCTGTAGTCACTTTTGATGTACTCTTTCTTATTGCACTTTAAACACACCAAATCTTGCTTACTATTTTTGCTTAGAAATAACTTTCTTGATTTTGATCTATGCCCTTTTTTTCCTACCTTCTCATAATATTTTTTTTTTTTATTCTTACCTATAAGAGTCAAGGTCTCAACACTCTTTATGGGTTCTAAAGTCTTTCTCCTTATCTCCTCTTGTAGAAGCTATCCCACAATGGCATCCATATTTAGATCAATTACCTTTGTGCTCCCACTGATCATAATGATCAAATTATACCAAGAGTCTAGGATATTGAACAATAAGAAGATACACTACTCTTCATATTTGAATTGATATCTAGCCAACCTCAACTGATTGATAAAAATATCCCAAGAGTCTAGGAGTCTACCATGCTTTCACCATCCACCATCCATAACCCACACAATATTTTCCTCAACAAGATCAAGTTAATCAAATATTTGAGCTCTTAAAATTGTGCCAAATTGTCCCACATCTCCTTGGCTTTCATGGCTTTGATGATATTTGAAATAACTGAATCAACCAGATTTAGCCTTATTAATATAATAACTTTTTTATTTTTCTTATTCCAATCCTCCTAGGACACTGCTCCCTAGTTTGTATCGTGCATGATTGATTCCCTTAAGTATATCTCCACTAGAAGATACTCCATATTTTACCTCCAAATATTGAGTTTCTACCCATTGAACTTCTCAATGGTTGACCTCTCCATTGTTTCTTCTACAATACTCTTATGACTGTTGTAGCCACTCTCAATTATTACCTTGACTCTATAGGTCGTAACTACACTTGAGTTTCCTCATCTTCACACTCTGATACCACTTGTTAGAATCTGAAGAGATAATATTTATTATTGAGAATTCATATATGTTTATAGGTATGAAATACCTATTACAATACCATGGTATAAAGAATACCATGGGCCAATACCATCATAGGTGGTAAGATAAGATTGACTTGTCACATACACATCTTATCTAGAAGGTGCACAAGAATTTAATATATTGTTATGAAAACATTAAATTTCTATTTTTTAACAACTACCCAAAGAAAAAACCATAATTTCAGTGTCGTAGTAGTTGTCACTCTTAACAAAAATAAAGTGTATAGTTAATTTTTTTCCTATTGAGTAGTTAGTTGACAAGACAACATATAGAATCGAACATGTATTTATTCAAAGCATTTAAACCAAAAATATTGAAACTTGAATTTTAAAGATATAGTAGCTAAGTACATTTTAGTTCACTCTTTAATTTTTTGTAGGCCTACCAATTTAACAATACTATAAGGATGTATCTTCATATATTGTTATTAATAATATTTGATTCTCATAAAAATAAAAGCATCCATAATATTCTAAATAATAAATAAATAATTCACACATCAATCCATACAATAGACATGATATGAAAAATACCCTTAATGTAGGGGAATAAAAGTATTTTTTCTTATGTAAAAAACCACCAACATCTACCAAGATGAGAGTCACTCCATGAGTAAAGACAATCACAATAATGAATATTTGAATTGGATAAGTTAGAGTTAGCAAGTATCTTCTTTTTTAATCACCCTCTAGTGATATTTTAGAAAATATAATCTTATCATTATCTCACTCACTATTATAATATAATTTTTCAAAATACACCCTAGATTATTTTTAGCCTATGCTAATTATATAATACAATTAGGTTATTTATGACCCATGATAGTTATATAATATAAAAATTATAAGGATACTACCTTAGTATTTCATTCCTCAAGAATATTGCATCCTTGAAATATGAGATAAAACCAAATAATATGATCCTCTAATCATGGCAAGTAACCGGAGCCATTCCTGATCACCCAAGCATCTAAGTAAAATCTTGATTGATAAGGCTCTTCTTTGATGCCCTAATTCTATTGTACCACTATTGTATCCATTACGAATTATTTAGATCCATATGTTGGCTATGATATTTTGATTCTTATGATAGCCAATAATATCACTATTTTTCATCCAAAATTGCTTGTACTTACAATTGGTTGCATATTTATGCATATCCTACTTCTTCTATTACTCTATTCCCTCTATCAATAATTTTTTATTCTTATAGTGGTGTAGACAATTATATGTTGTAAGTTTATCCCTATATTATTTTTCCTTTGATTATTTAAACTTATGTTTCACTATTTCACTAACTTTTCAATGGTTGTCCTTGGATTCATGATCTTCCTCATGCCCTTTGTGGTAGTTTTCCAATTGTGCTTTCGTATATTTTACTTCCATTTATTCCTTACTATCTAGATATAATGCTTGGTTTATTAATTTATTTCCTTGTAATAACTATTTCAATTGGTAATTTTTTCCAAAAATATTCTAAAACATGCATTCACCACAATCATATGTTAAAAAGAAGAAATGTTGATTAAAAGATAACAATATAAAATGAAATATAGGAGTGAAGGTATATGACAAGGAGAAGACATTTATTTCCCATACACACCCCAATATATCTTATTGTATTCATATTTATGATATAAATGGATTCTTGTTTGAGAATATTTATAGTAATACCAAATCCCCAATGAGAGGTTAACCATAGATCGACATAGAATTAACCTTGAGGTTAGCCTTACAATAACATAATAATAAATAGTTCTTTTGAGAAAATTTATCCATAAAGGTGGATTAACTAAACTAGTAAGGGTGAAATATGAAAGGGACCTATAGGCTTACATAATCATATGCATATAAGCTATATTGATAGTGCTTATAAAAACTTTTGTAAACTTTTGGCCTTGGCCTAAACAAGATCAAATGACACAAATTTGAACAATAAATCTCTTTTCTTTCTCCTAGATCCTTGTTCCTTAAGTTGAGAAATATCTTGTAAAGTTAACTTCTTTTTCTTGTACTATAATTTCAAGAACTTCTTCTACACATTAAGATTTATTATTCCCAATGTATCAAGCCAAGGACAGATAAGAGCAATATCCAAACCATCCATAACAATGACACAAAAATTATAATGCAAAACATATTCATCCATAGGAAGGTTCAAATCCTAAAAAATACGAAAGTTCTCTCCTTGAAACTACCCAAATTTGATTTTATTTGTTACAGTTTATAAATTCTTACACAAGCCCATGTTGATAATGTTATTCTTGTCGCTAGAATTTGTGGAGACAATAATTATTTCCTTTAAATGCATCCACGAACTTATACAATAGAATCCATCATATTTGAGAATAGAATATTAGTGTTATTTATTTTCTTTTCTTCTGCTCATGTGGTTGATTTTTCTTATTCCTTGAATAGTGCATCTTCCTCTCTTTTTTCTTCTTCTTATTAACTTTTTTTTTCTTTATATTTATTTTCCCTTTCTTCTTCTTTTCATGGCCCATTTATTTAAAAACACCTCTTTCATTTTTTCTAATTTTTTTATTTTACTTGGAACTCTACAACCACATATTTTCCTCACCATATAATAGTTTGCAAATAAAATATTACCATATTTTATCTATTCAATATTTAATTTTTGAGTTTCTCCACCATTATCCCACATCAATATCAACATTTCTAGCAAATTTTGGCAACTCCTTAAAGTTACATTCCAAAAATATCTCTATGAAAGCTAGGATTTGGTGTACAAGGGTTTAATCAAAACAAATTTTCTTCTCACCAATTACTACCCATTTTTCTCCTAGATAGAAAAAATGACAATTGATTTTATTACAAAAATTGAGAAATATGATTTTCCCTCTTGACAATTTTTTGAATAGCCAAAAACTAATAACCTAACTTCAAACAACCATAACTCCTACAATATTATTTAGAAATTGGCTTACAACCAATTATTTTACTAGTAATAAAGTGATTTACACAATATATTTGCCACTCCTACAAAAGGATATAGCTTTCAAAATAATATAAAAAAAATCCTAATTTTTCAAGGAAAAGTAAACAAATCTTGAAAATAATCTTTGTATTGTTATATCTTGCAAAAATTCTCCACTTTGACACAACCATTAGTTTGTTACCATATGTTGAGAATATTTTCATATATATATATATAGCTTGTCTCCACTTAATTGGTACAATTACTCTTTCATTATCTCCCATAAATTTATTCTTGACATTGAATTGAAAACCTTATCAATATCCATGAAGAAAAGATAAATGAGACTATTTTTTCTTTACTTTTTACTAATAATAACTCTTAAGAGTAATGAAATGGTTATTTTTTTAGTTTTATGTTGAAAGCAATTTAAACAAGAAACCCTTAATTTTTTTTGTTTATTTATTTACTTATTTTTAATATAGTACCAAATAACTTGAAAAAAATGCTTTAAAATAATTTAATACTTTTTATATTATTTATATTGTTTTACTCATAACCATATTAATTTATATACATATTAGATATGCTTATGTTAAATGTTTTTGACTCTTTTGTTTGAGAGATATTTGTTTATAAGGTTGAATACAAAGAAATACCATGTCGACCTTGGAAAAATCACTCTTAATTTTGTGTTTCTTTGCTTGCTATTTCATATAGTTCTATGTGGTAGTGAAGTTTCGTTTGAGAATTGCTAAGACTTCTTACCCAGGGTTAAGAACTATATCAACTACATCCACCTTCAAGCTTCCTAGTAACTAAGAAATGAGTGTTGGGGGTGGTCGTCCATACACTGCTTCATATGGTGTCACCTTTATGGTTATGTAAAAAGTGGTATTACTCCACCATTTAGCTAAGGGAAGCCATTAACTCTATTTGGACTGATTATATAAAATAAAATATTGGAGAAAGCTCTCAAGACATTTATTCACCACCTCCATCTAGCCATATGTCTGTGGGTTATATGTTGTGCTTCTTTTCAACTAGATCTCTTGAATATGATGTAGCTTCTCCCAAAAGTTTCTAGTTAACACCTTATCACGATTATTGACTATGGAGCGTAGGCTCTCATGGTGTCCAAAATATGATCCATGAAAATTTGTGCCACTTTCCTAAAAGTATACGAATAACTTAAGGACAAAAAAATAGTATATTTAATCAATCGATCCATGATTACCATTATAACTAAGTTACCTCTAGATAGAGAGAGTCCTTCAATGAAATCCAGGAAAATTTCTATCCACAAAGATTCTAGAATGGTAAAGGTTGAAGTAATCCTAGTGTACTAACTATTCTCCTTTTTTTAAACTGAAAATTATCACAACTATCCACAAACTATTTGATATCCGACTTCAGCCTGGGTTAGTAGAAACTATGCTTTACATATCCATAGGTTTGCAAGAAACTCATGTCTCCTATCAAAGAAGAGTGATGTTTTGTGAGAATCTATAATTTGAGTTGTTAAGTGGGTGGAATAAAATTTTAGTGCTTATAATGCAAATCCCCTTACTTCTATGAATAGTAGGGATGGTTCTTTTTTGTTGTCTATAAGTCTTAAATGATCTTTGCAAGTGTGTATTATGCTTTCCATTTTGACTTAAGTGTATCTAACCAATCAACCTTAATGATGGGTATTGCAATTAGAATATCCTGTGTTTCAAGAAACCTAGAAAGAGCATCAATGGTCACATTGTCTTTTCCTTTGTGATAGACTATATCATAGTCATATCCTAAGGGTTTAGTAACTAATTTTTGCTACTTAGGGGAAGATATTATTTGTTCTAAGAGATACTTAAGGCTGCAATGATATGATTTTATGATGAAGTGTCACCCTAACAAGTATGATCGCCAATGGAGGATGAAAAAAACAATGGCCTTCATATACTTCTCATAAGTTGATTTAGAGATATTATACACTGATAGGGCCATGTTTGTGAATGCAAGTGAATGACCTTCTTACATAAGTACTTCCTGCAATCCAACTCTTGAGGCATCACTATCAATGAAAAACATGTTGAAAAAATCAAGTATGGATAAGATTGGTGTGTGACACATAGCATCCTTCAAAGTAAAAAAATATTGCTTGGCTATAGTATTCCATGTGAATGCATACTTCTTAAGCATATTTTTCAAAGAGGTTACTATATTTTCGTAATCCTTGACAAAATTTTGATAATATCCTATAAGGTTGAGGAATCCTCGGTAGCCCTTCAATATTTTAGGTTTGGGTCACTCTTTCATGGCCTCAATATTTTTTGGATCTACTCAAACACCATCTTTGACCATGATGTCCCCTGAATATTCTATCTTAGTTACCCTAAAGGTGCATTTATATTGCTTTACATACAACTAGTTTTATTGCATAAGCTTTCAACTTTATCAACATGTTGTAGGTGCTCTTCTCATATTTTATTGTACATCAATATATCATCGAAGAAGACCAATGCAAGCTTTCATAGGTAATGTTATAAAACCATATTCATCAATATTTGGAAATTCAATGGTGCATTAGAGAGGCCAAATAATATGACCAAGAACTCATAATGCCCTTCATGGGTCCTAAAAGATATTTTGAATATGTCTAGTAAAATATTCAAACTTAGATGGCCTAAAATGACTAGAGAGTTTCATATTGAATTGTGTCCACCCAATTTTGGGAACTTGCTTTCATAACCACTAGTACCAATATAGTGCCTCCGAATAAAAATAAAATAAAATGATAAATATCCTTTAGTCAAAGGGAGTTTCATGAAGCTCATACCATTACTCAGTCTTAATCAACCAACTTTTTGGATTTGTTCCATCAAACCTTGGAAAATATATTTTAGGAAGTCTCCAAGTCATGCCTCTATTGTTTTTTATCCTCTTATTGTTCTCCTCAACAAAGATCCTAGAATATTATAGGTGTTCAATGGTGTTTCCTCTTTAAGAATCTAGGCTATTCTCAACATACCAATAAAAATTTGGATTTTTAATCTTAAACGCCTCAATATCCTAACTTATTTGGTCTTTCTTATGCTAGCAATCCACTATCATGGTGGGAAGAGATGATATTTTACCCTTGAGTTCTATGATGGCATCTAGTTTGGAGAGTTGTTCCTCCAACTTGTTCATCCTAGTCTCCATTGCTTGATAATGCATATTAGGGGGTATTTACTAGAAATAGAAATGTTATTTTTAGTAGGGGTCCCAAACAGTTGTTTGGGTGCTATATATCAATACAATTAGCTTGATGAGATGATCATAATGGGTTATATCCTAAAATGCTAAATTTTCACACATTTGACTACTATTCTAGTAAGTGTCCCAAAAACGTACATGGGTTCTATATATCAAAATAAATAGCTCACTGATATGATGGTAATGACTATATCCCAAGATAATGTTTCCTAATAGCCCCAAATTTTTTATATATAATAGGGGTTTCCAGGTTGTGTATTTGCTTCCATACTTTTTGAATTTTACTTTTTTTGTCTTGTGAGCTCTGTTCCTAATAAGATAAATAGAAAATGGGTGGATTTTATGTTAGGGTTTATGTACTCTCCATGGCCTTCTATTATACCATAGTAGTGATTAATAATACTTAGACCAATATTTTAGGCCATTGCTCAAACAAGGTTTTGCACATACCCTTGAGTGTACTATCGACCTCTCTAATTAGTACAAGAGGGTGATCTTTGCTAGTGTTATGCTTAGTGTACTATGGATATTACATGGCGCATTGGTTTCCTATATATGAAGGTTTGGCTATGGGTTCCTAATGGGTTTCCCAATATACACAATCTATATGGGAGCTCAAATCCATGTATGGGTGTTGTCTAAGGCTTAGGTATTGGAGCCTAATCGCCCCTCACTTCACTAGATGCTTTATGGGAAATATAGGTTAGTCAATAATGAAAACTCCTTTGTAATATTTTAAAATTGCCAAAATACCATTTCTAACCTACAAACTTGATATTAACAAAACATATTTCTCAAAATAGAAGCTTACCATACCTTGGAAAGGGCTGTCATCCACTTGCAATGAACCTCTTATTTTCATGTGAATATTTTACCTCGAAATTATTAGTGTGGAGCTATACTGAGATGATAAATGCAATGTCAAATATAATTCTAACAATTATTGCACAAAGTATAGCTAAAAGTAGCACTAATATCATATATCCAATAACATAAGCATTCATAAAATAAAACATGGAAACATAAATATCATTAATTATAGGAATTTGAGACAAGAATTTTGGAGAATATTATATTATTTGGTAAATTTTAATGTACCACCTTGGTACATCTTTAGATTAGGAGTGTGTCTTAGATTAGAATGTGAGTATTTACTTTATGCAATGTAATAAATGCACAAGTATTATTAGAATGTGCAAAGTATTTTATAATGTAAATGTGCATAATAGTCCATGTCCACATAAGTCCATAGAGTAGGTAGTGAAGAGTCTCAAGAAGAGTGAAGGTCAAGAGTAATCCATATGAAGAGTCACATTCCATTATATATGTGTCTATGTGTATGTGTGTGAGAGACACAATGTAGAGTGAGAATGTGTGGAAGTATGGTCTATTGGAGATCTTTATTCTATCAAGATACTATTTTTATAAGTATTTTTTAATGGTATTTTATGGGTTGTTGAAGTTATTTATGAGTTTTATATGTTTAGAATATTCACATTGACTTATATTTCTTAAAACAACTTTATTTTAGATCTTATGGTTATTTTGCTTTAAGTGTTAAGCATCAAAAGCTAACAAATAAATACTACTATCACAAGCCACTTCAAGGCGACCTCTTTACAAAACATGCAAATTATTATCTAGCCCATGCGGGTTACATCCTTCCCATTTATAATATTTATGAAAACATTTCTTGACATTTTATAACAATATTCTATGACATATTTCTATGATAGTATTATGTGATAATATTCATGATTCACCTAATTTATGGCAATTACATTCATGATACCAAACAGTTACATTCATAATTCTATGACAACAAAGAGATTCTATGATAAAGTGGTTATATACATGATTCTATTTCACAAAATATCATAATTTAACACATGGTCCACTTCTAATGTGATATATGGACCACTTTATATATAATAACACGTGCTTCTATGAGTTACGAGTGTTGGGTATATAACACTTACATTCAAAAAATAGAGATTGAAAATATGGTGTAGGAATTACTAGCAGTAGGAGTCATTCAACCAAGTGTTAGACCTTATTCCTCATAAAAATTGTTGATTTGTAAGAAGGATGGGTCTTGGCAGTTATGAGTGGATTTTTGCAAGCTTAACAAAATTACCATAAAACAAATTTCATTTCATCCATTGATGAGTTGTTGGAAGATCTCATTGGTGCTCATTTTTTTCCAAGTTGGACTTACACTTAGGATATCATTGGATTAGATTAAGAGAAGAAAATATTCCAAAAAATACATTTGGGGCTCATGAAGGTATTTATGAATTCCTAGTCATACCTTTTGGTCTCACCAATGCACCTTCCACCTTCTAGAGTCTTATTAATGCTATATTTTGGCCCTTTTTGAACAAATTCATTTTGATCTTCTTTAAAGATATCTAAATTTACAATCACTTGTAGGAGGAACATATACAACATTTATTTCAAACCTTGCACATCTTGGCTGATAATAAATTATGTGTAAAATAGTCTAAATGATCTTTTAGAATGCAAGAAGTAGAGTACTTGGACCACATAGTTTTAAGAGAAGGGCTTAAGGTGGATCCAAGAAAAATCACTACCATACAAAATGGATAAATTCCCACACTCTCAAGGATCTTTGGTGTTTTATGGGTCTCACTAGTTATTATCAAAAATTTATTAAAGACAATGGAAATATCGCTTCAACTTTGACAACAATGTTGAGAAAGAAATCTTTTGTGTGGTCAAAATAAACAAAACAAGACTTCTTGCACATCGAACAAGTTATGTTATTGACACTAGTCATAGCAATGTCTTATTTCTCCAAACCTTTGGTGACCAAAAGTGATGCTTTGGTTAGTGTAATTTGGGTCATACTTCATAGGAGCAATATAATTTCCATTCATCTATGTGAAATAAATAATACATTGGTATGCCCAGATTAGCCCATAGATGTAGGATCTAATCAACTGCATAGACCTTGAATAGACTAACAATATTCCTAACAACCTATTAATGCTAACAATAATATAAGATGCTCATGATATGCCCGCTAACGACATACCAAAATAATGAAATAACAACTAATAGAAAAATATACACTAACATCCCCTCTTATTACATTATTTGGGTAATGTAATAAATACTAGCTATGCTAACATCCCCCCTTATTCTATTATTTGGGTAATACATATAACTGTCCCAATATAGTGAAGAAGAAGAGAAATGAAAGGTGTTGTCTCGGGCTCTAGCTCTAGCTCATGGCTCTAGCTTTGTCTCTGGCTCTAAGGTTACCACTGGATGAGTACCCTAGGTCTATCTCTGGATCTACCTATGAATCTGACTCTATATCATTGCCTATGTATCTGCCTGTAGATATGCCTTTAAAACATTATCTCTGGGTCTATCTTTAGGTCTGTCTTTGGGTCATTGTCTTTGGGACTACCACTCAATATGTCACTGGATTTGCCTCTGGGTCTACCATAGGTTTTACCTTTTTTGTAGAAGCCATACAACATTGCTTTCATTTTGGTCCATTGTGTGTGATATGTCCATCCACAATCTATATGAACCTTGTTGGCCAGTTTCATTTTGTACCAACAATTTGAAAAAGAGTGATTTTTACATCCACATTGTTTAGGGTAAGGGTACAGTTTCAGTCAACCTTCCAGATGGCAAGTTTCAAATTGAAAGAGTCCTTTATGTTCCAGGATTGGCAAACAATTTGTTGTTAGTCCCACAAATCTTGGACAAGAATATGGTTGTTGATTTTCATGTTGAGGATGGTCAGAAGCGTTGCTTTATCACCAATAAGGGTAAAAAAATTGCAACTACTTCATATAAGCATGACTTGTTCGCATTGGATGCTCTCTCAACCCCTCATGTAGCCATGATAGTCTCTACAAATGAGGCAACTTCACTTTGGCAAAGGAGATACGTGCATCTCAGTTTTGGGTATTTACTTGAACTAAGTAAATATGATATGGTAAAGGGCCTTCCCTCCCTTTCCTCTACATTGCCAGTGTGCTCTGGATGCTTGGCAGGAAAGCAGCATAGAGTACCATTTGAAAATATCTCTACACAATCAAGGAAACCTTTGGAGTTAATTCACACCAATATGTGAGGTCCTTTTATCCCAAACAATTTTGGGGACATACTTTCAGTTGTTTGTACATGACTACTCACAGAAAATGTAAGTGTTATTTCTTCATATGAAATCAGAAGCTTTCAATTACTTCCAACAATTCAAGCAATTTATTGAGGATTCAGGGACTTCAATAAGGACCCTCCACTCAGATTGAGGGGGGGAGTTCACCTCTAAAGAATGTTTTGCATATTTGACTGCACATGGGATCAAAATACAACTCACTACTGCTTATACTCCTCAAAAAATGGAGTTTCTAAGTGAAGGAACCATTCCATCATGGAAATGGTTCATTGTATGCTAACAAGAGCCCATCTAGAGCAATGTTTTTGGGCAGAAGTTGTCACCACAATAGTGCACTTGCTGAATATGGCATCCGCCAAGGCCCTAAAGGTAATAAATCCATAGGAAGCATGGAGTGGTCAGAAACCCTCCATCTCTCATCTATGTATTTTTTGATGTAAAGATTTTATGCACATACCCAAAGAGAAAAGGAAGAAGCTAGATGAGAAGACCTTGCAAATTGTTCTTCTTGGATATGATGAACATTAAAAAGGTTATCAATTGATTGATCCTTTGACCAAGAAGATTCAAACCATAAGAGATGTTTTTGATGAGGCTTTCACATCACAAAACACATCAGATATATACTTAAATTTTGCGGAATCTAAGGATGAGAAGTCTCCTTATTCATCACAAAAAGGAGGATATCCTTCTTCTCCATAGGAAAATATTCCTAAATGGTATAAAAGTACTATCAGAGATGCAAAGATATCCACTCCACTAGATATGACTCTGAATAGACCTTGTACTCGTAATATAGGTCGTCAAGAGAAAGCTACAACAAAGACTACTAAGGTTGATGAACTTTGTCAATATTTCGAGGAACTTTATATAGAACCTAAATATATGGATGTGGACGATGAAAGGGTTTTTATGTCTTCACTTTATGAGCATGAACCTGCAATAGTACAAGATGCTCTTGGTAAGCCACATTAGAAGGCTACTATGGACACAGAGTACAAGTCTCTGAAGAAAAATTAGACATGGAAGCTTATTGATATGCCACATGGAAAGAAACCCATTGGATACAAATGGTTGTACAAAGTCAAGTACAAGGTAAATGGAACAATTGATAAGCATAAGGCCCACCTTGTGGAAAAGAACTATGCGCAAAAGGAAGGTATTTACTATGAGGAAACTTTTGCACCTTCTGCTCGGATGACAACCATTCACGTTCTTTGTGTTATGGCAGCACAGTTTGGGTGGAAAGTTCATCAAATGGACATCAAGAGTGCATTCCTGAATAGTGATATTAAAGAGGAGGTCTATATGGCCCAACCTGAAAAATTTAAAGTGGAAGGCCAAAAACAAAAAGTTTGTAAATTTTTCAAATCCTTGTATGGTTTGAAACAATCTCCCAGAGCTTGGTATATAATATGGATGATCACCTTCTGCAACATGTATTTAAGAGAATTTTGGTAGATGAAAATATCTATTTCAAGAAACAAGATTCTAAAATAGTGCTACTTATATTGTATGTTGACGATCTGATTATCACAGGTAACTCAGAATATTTGATAGATGTTTTCAAAAGTGACTTGGACAAATATTTTGAGATGACAGATCTCAAACTTCTCCACTATTTTCTTGTCCTGGAAGTGAACCAGAAGAAGCACCACATCAAGGTGTCTCAAAAAATGTATGCCAAGATATTATTAAAAAAATATCGTATGACTGATTGTAAACCAATGGCAACTTCGATGGAATCAGGACTTCAATTATCATGGTACGATGATTCACCTCCAATAGATCGTACTCTCTATCGACAAATGATCGAGAGTCTCATATATCTGACAAACACTAGGCCAGATATTGTGTGTGTTGTCAACTATCTTTTGAGGTTCATGCAAGAGCCTAAGACCACTCATTGGAAATCAGAAAAACGTGTTCTTCACTATGTCCATGGTACTATTAAGTATGGCCTAGAGTAAAATAAGAATGATAAATTCTTCTTGCAAGGATACATGAACTCTGATTATGCTGGATCATATGATGATCACAAGTCAACTTTAGGATATATCTTTCATCTTGGATCTGGTCCTATCTCATGGCACAGCAACAAGAAATGGGTGGTTGCTATCTCATCTACAGAAGCTGAGTATTGTGTCACACGATAAATAGTGTGTGAGGTGATATGGTTATGTTGCATCTTAACAAGCATGGGTCATCCATCCAAATCTTCAATTCACTTATTTTACGATAACCAAGGTGTTCTGAACCTAGTCAAGAATCTAGTGCATCATAAATGAACCAAACACATTGATACACAATTTCACTTCATTTGTGATGAAGTTCCATGGTATAAAAGTCAGCTTTAATACATTCCCACCAGTGATCATGTTGTGGATATGTTCACCAAGGCCCTTTCATGCATCAAATTTGAGTTCTTTCGCAACTCACTTTGTATTGCAAAATAATGTAATAAGAGGGGGATGTTAGCATACAGTTTTAATACCTTATTTTCTTTCCAGTATTGTTGGCTAGTATTGTCGATATCTTTTTAGATATCTCAAGCGCATATTATTTTGTTTGTGATATTGAAGAACACAAGCTTATACTGAGAGGGGGGTGAACAATATAAGACCACTTTTTACTTTTCTTCTCAAATCAATATTATGCAGTGTATAGATAGCAATATCAATAACAATAATCAAAGCAATGCACAAAACACCATACACAATAGAGACACAAATTTTAACGTGGTTCACCCAGTGTGGGCTACCTCCACAGAGAAAATATTTCTTCTAAATATTTCTCAAATAATCTCTTGGGAATATTTCCCAAATTACAATGTTTATGGACTTCTGTCCAAAGGAGATGTTGATCCCCTAATCTCAAGTTCGTGGATCTCTTCCACAGGAGAACTCTTTCCCCTTCTACTCTGGCTAGTGATCTTCTAGAAGACTCTGTCTCTATGCTGCACTGATTGGTGGATCTCTTTCCACTTGAAGACTCCTCACTCAGATCTATCTTCAATTGTCCTGGTTATTGGATCTCTATCCACTGAGACTCTATCCTCTATACTCTATCACCTCCAAAGCTCTATCTCAATACTGTACCAAACATAGTTCAGTCGGTCTAGCATAATTTTACTCAATCTCTTGTACTAAACACAGTATAGTCGATCTAGTACAATTTTTCTCAATAGGTTCACACAGAACCTGCTCAAATATGCTCAATAGGTTCACATAGAACCTGCTCAAATCTGCTCAATAGGTCCACATAGAACCTGCTCAAATCTGCTCAATAGGTCCACACAGAACTTCTCAAATCTGCTCAATAGGTCCACATAAAACCTGCTCAAATCTGCTCAATAGGTCCACATAGAACTTGCTCAAATCTGCTCAATAGGTCCACATAGAACCTGTCCAAATCTGCTCAATAGGTCCACATAGAACTTGCTCAAATCTGCTCAATAAGTCCACTCTAGAACTTGCTCAAATCTGCTCAATAAGTCCTCTCTAGGACTTGCTCAAATCTGCTCAATAAGTCCTCTCTAGGACTTGCTCAAATCTGCATAGTAAGCTTTCACAAAAGCTTAACTCAAATCAGTCCACAAGCCTTCTCAAAGACTTGTCTCAAATCACATAGAATCATAAAGAGAATTGTTAGAGACTCAATATGTTCTAAGCTCAATGTTCAATCAATATCTCAATTCAATCTCATAGAAGCATAAAGAGAATTGTTAGAGACTCAATATAAAAAATTATAAAAAGAATTGTTAGAGACTCAATATGTTCTATACTCAAATCCCAATCTCAACTCAAATCTCATAGAAGCATAAAGAGAATTGTTAGAGACTCTATATGTTCTATACTCAAATCCCAATCTCAACTCAATAGAAGCATAAAGAGAATTGTTAGAGACTCAATATGTTCTATACTCAAATCCCAATCTCAACTCAACTCAATCTCATCTCAAATCAGAATATGAAATAGTTTGTTTCTAGGAACTTGAACAACCACATGCATCCACTTGACTAGGCTTAAATCAACTCAACTCAACCAATCACCTCAAGGAACAATCCTTTCTCACAAACCCTAGTCCAAGCATGTATTTAACCAACTCAAAATGTTTCCAACAATGCTCAATCACAAATCTCACATAACAATTATACTCATGTTCTTCTCTAACTCAAGTTCAAGTTCATTTCACAATCAATGGGCTTCAACAACAATGCTTCTAAAACAAGGTTTAATTACAACTCACAAACCAGAAAACCTTGAAGCATTAAACCAACAACTCTCAAAAATGGAAACCACAATCAATCCTTTTCTCTCCAAAGATATTTCAGAAATCAACCACCATAAACAATCAATAGGAGAATGTGCCCATACCTTTTTGATGCCAAGGAGTTGTCCATAAAATCTGCCACACTTAAACACAACTTTCCTTTCCAATCTCAATAAGGGTTAGTGGACTTCAAATAATCACAATATAAAGCATAACTCAATTTACACCCTTTTTACTCCAACTAAATAAACACATCCACCAAAGTCCCTTTTTAATAAAACCCTTATCAAAATAACAATCAATAAGCCTTTCAAAAATACTTTAAAACAACTCCTTATTTCTCCTAAATTCAATTCTTAATAATAATCAAATAAATCATTAAACCCCTCAAGTTTTGCAATAATCAATACAACCCAAATAACAAAGCTTAATTAAAACTTTAATTTCCACTAACCACCTTATAACTCCAACCTTAGGGCTAAATAAAATTAAATTAATGCAAAACGTAATTACCTCCTCAAGGGGATTCGAACCCCCAACTTGCCCACACCGTGAGCGTCTTAGCCATGGCTAAGATTCCACACGAGCTAGCCACTCATTGGAAAGGGAAAGGCACAACGTGCCTTATGCCCTTCTCCACCTTCCATAAAACCAAAGGCGCCGAAGCGCTTCTCTCACGCTTTCCAAAAAATGTAGTCAAGGGGATTCGATCCTTGGCATTTTTGTCTACCCCGCACCTTAGCCAAGGCCCACTTGCCAATGCGCCACGCTGCCCATGATGTTTGTTTCTCCGAATGCAGTCTGTCTTATTCGCTGCCTCACTTCTCAAGAATTTTGCACGAGCTCATAAACGATTCGATAGCCAACACTTTTATTACACGAGCAAGGATGAAATAATAATCAATTGAAGCCCCCTTTATATAGTCCTTTAATCATATCGAAGACGTCGATGGAAATATGAATTTTTATTTGCTTGATGACGTCGGTGGAAATCTTGCATATTTAGTTTTAAATTTGAATTCAAATTTTAAATAATTAAAATTTAAACCAAATATTAAAACTTAAATATCTCCATCATCAGGGCACCTTTTTCGATGAAACGAAAGCCCAACTTGGGTTTTAAGAAAAACCCAGATCAAATATGTTGTCCATGGTTTTAAATAAAACCTTTTATTTTTCCTATCTTGGTTTTCACAAAAACCCTTCATAGATCCTTTTGACATTAAATGATCTTTTGACATCAATGACAACATATTAGCTTAGGGACTCAAAATGTCCAACAATCTCCCCCTTTGTCATTGATGGCAACCCAAATCCTTTTACTAAAATCTGACCTTCTTTTCTGCTCCCCCTGGGACTTTGCTCCCCCTGGCTCAATGCTCTCTCAGATATCAAAACTCTCCTCATATCAAAAACTCTCCCCAAAATACACAAATCTCTCCCCCTTTGACATCAATGGCAAAGGGTCACCTTTGGGGCTCGAGGCTAAGAATTAAGCCTCTTAGCTTAGCCCCTCCCCCACCTCCACATGAGGTGGTTAATTCTAGGGTGGGAGTATTTCTACTCCTTGAAAGCATTGTTCTCTGCCTTTGTCTTTTCCTCTTTCTTTTTGTTGAATCCTCTCACTGTTTCTTTCCAAGTCATCATCCCTGTTCCTGTTCCTGTTCTTGTTCTCATCCATGTTCCTGTTCTTGTTTTTATCCATGTTCCTATTCTTGTACCTACTCTTGTCCTCATTCTTTTCTGAGTCTCTTTTCTTTTCTGAGTCTGTGTTCCTGTTCATCTTCTTGTTTCTGTTCATGTTCTTGTTCCTGCCCATGTTCCTGTTCCTGTTCATATTTTTGTTCTTGTTCACATTCCTGTTCCTGTTCATGCTTGATTCTAGAATATTTTCTCTACACCATCTTGCTATGTGACCATAATTATTGCACTTATAACACTTAATGTTATTATTCCTTGGATGTGCAATTGTCTTAGGATTTCTCCTAGTGAAGCCATATCCTCTTCTGTCATGAATCTTGCAATTCATTGCCTTGTGACCAAACTCATTACATGAATAGCAATATCCTTGGAAAATTTGTTCTCTTCCATATACCTATCTTTCATGTGACCTGCATTGTGAAGCCATGTGCCCAAACCTGTGACATGAGAAGCATCTCCCATTGAAGCTTCCTTGTCTAGACCTCATTGGTCTCCTATTCTGATTGTTGTTCCATCTGAATCTTCTTTGCCCATTGTCCCTGTTGGACTCACTGCAATCTGACTCATCCTTAGAAGTTTCACTTTCACTTCCACTTTCATCTGAGAATCCCTCTTCTGAAGTGTCTTCTTCTGAAGTTCCTTCTTCTTCAAGACTTGAAGTAGACTTTTCTTTTTCCTGTTTCTTTCCAAAGCCAAGACCTGTTGAACATGATGTTCTTTGTTGTCCACAAATGAACTTATCCAAGTTCTTAGAGCTATTTGTGAAACTCTTCATCTTGATCTTGGAGTCCTTTAAATCTTCCTTTAGAGTAGCCACTTCTTGTGCTAACTTCTCACATTCCAAAATATTTGCTTCTAACTTTTCTTTGAACTTACTTGCCTTAGCCTTGGACTTCTCTAAGTCCTCTATGAGCAATAATATTTCTTCATCACATTCTTGAAACTGACTTTCAAGCTTAGAGTGTTGCTTTCTTACCTTCTTTACTATGTCAAGAGCATAGATGAGTTCTCCCTTGAGATCATAACCATTCTCTATTGAATAGTCCTCTATTTGTTTGCCTTTGTCCATGTCATTTCTTTCTTTTGACTTGTCTTCTATAGGATCACTCAATTCTTCATCTTCTAATGCCATTAGAAGATTCTCATTTGTTCCACCAAGTGCATCTTCAAAATCATCATCACTAAAACTATAACCATCCCTTGTGCAATCATCTTCAAGATGTCCAAATTTACCACATCTAAAACACTTGAGAATAACTGGAGTCTTTTTCTTAACTGGATATTTTTCTTCAACCATGAACAAGACTTCATCTCTATCATTGTCTGAAATACTAGCATCACTATCAATTGAGTACTTACTTGCATTATCCGCATAGTAGCTTCTCTTTTGCCTTTGGAAGAACTTCTTCCCTTGTCTATTTTGTCCATCCCTACTTTTCTTCTGGTACCTATGTTTTTTAGATTCCTTGTACCTGTGATCTTGGTTTTCTTCATCATTGTTATTCTTTGGCTCTTTGCACTCTATTGCAAAATGTCCATACTTGCCACAATTAAAGCACTTAATAGATCTCATATCTATCGGTATTTTGGAACCTCTATCTCTTCTACCATAGTTAGCTTCTTCATCACTAGAAGATTCATTGCTTGATTCTGTCTTCTTACCCTTTTTCTTACTGTCCACTTTGAATGCAACTTCTTTTGGAGGAATAGGATCTTTTGTTCTTATCTCAAAAGTTGTAAGCATACCAAGAAAAACATTTCTTGTTAGATTATCACTATCAATTGATGTTTCTATGGCAGAAACCTTTTCACTATACCTTTTTGGAAGAGTTCTCAAGATCTTGTCGCAAGCATCAGATTCATCAACCTTCATTCCAAGACCTTTCATCTCATGTATAAGTTCATCAACCTTGTTGAGATAGTCATGAATGCTTTCATCATCCCTCATTCTTAGATTCTCAAATTCTCCCTTGAGATTTTTGATCTTAGCTTTCCTGACACTTTTATCTCCTTCATATATGGTATGCAATAGTTCCCACATATCTTTTGTTGTTGTACATTCCATAACCTTCATAGATTCTGATCTACGTAGTCCTCTTATAATTGCATTCATAGCTCTTGAATTTGCATGCATGAGAAGCTTACCTTCCTTATCTATAGGAGGATTGGCTCTTGAATCATATCCAAATTCCACTGCATCCCAAACTTCATTGCCAAGTGCCATCAGGTGAAATCTCATTAGCACACACCAATATAGGAAGTCACTTCCATCAAATACTGGTACTGCATTATTGAAGACCTCATTATTTTGATCCTTTTGATCCATTGTGTTCTTAGACCACTTTTCCTTCAAGCTATCAAACTCTTCTGAAGGAACCCGCTCTGATACCAATTGAAGAACACAAGCTTATACTGAGAGGGGGGTGAACAGTATAAGACCACTTTTACTTTTCTTCTCAAATCAATATTATGTAGTGTATAGATAGCAGTATCAATAATAGTAATCAAAGCAATGCACAAAACACCATACACAATAGAGACACAAATTTTAACGTGGTTCACCCAGTGTGGGCTACCTCCACAGAGAAAATATTTCTTCTAAATATTTCTCAAATAATATCTTGGGAATATTTCCCAAATTACAATGTTTATGGACTTCTGTCCAAAGGAGATGTTGATCCCCTAATCTCAAGTTTGTGGATCTCTTCCATAGGAGAACTCTTTCCCCTTCTGCTCTGGCTAGTGATCTTCTAGAAGACTCTGTCTCTATGTTGCATTGATTGGTGGATCTCTTTCCACTTGAAGACTCCTCACTCAGATCTATCTTCAATTGTCCTGGTTGTTGGATCTCTATCCACTGAGACTCTATCCTCTATACTCTATCACCTCCAAAGCTCTATCTCAATACTGTACCAAACATAGTTTAGTCGGTCTAGCATAGTTCTGCTCAATCTCTTGTACTAAACATAGTACAATCGGTCTAGTACAATTTTGCTCAATAGGTTCACATAGAACCTGCTCAAATCTGCTCAATAGGTTCACATAGAACCTGCTCAAATCTGCTCAATAGGTCCACATAGAACTTGCTCAAATCTGCTCAATAGGTCCACATAGAACCTGCTCAAATCTGCTCAATAGGTCCACATAGAACCTGCTCAAATCTGCTCAATAGGTCCACATAGAACCTGCTCAAATATGCTCAATAGGTCCACATAGAACTTGCTCAAATCTGCTCAATAAGTCCTCTCTAGAACTTGTTCAAATCTGCTCAATAAGTCCTCTCTAGGACTTGCTCAAATCTGCATAGTAAGATTTCACAAAATCTTAACTCAAATCAGTCCACAAGCCTTCTCAAAGACTTGTCTCAAATCACATAGAATCATAAAGAGAATTGTTAGAGACTCAATATGTTCTAAGCTCAATGTTCAATCAATATCTCAATTCAATCTCATAGAAGCATAAAGAGAATTGTTAGAGACTCAATATGTTCTATACTCAAATCCCAATCTCAACTCAAATCAATCTCATAGAAGCATAAAGAGAATTGTTAGAGACTCTATATGTTCTATACTCAAATCTAATCTTCTAATAAGCATAAAGAGAATTGTTAGAGACTCTATATGTTCTATACTCAAATCCCAATCTCAACTCAATAGAAGCATAAAGAGAATTGTTAGAGACTCAATATGTTCTATTCTCAAATCTCAATCTCAACTCAATATCAAATAGAATATGAAATAGTTTGTTTCTAGGAACTTGAACAACCACATGCATCCACTTGACTAGGCTTAAATCAACTCAACTCAACCAATCACCTCAAGGAACAATCCTTTCTCACAAACCCTAGTCCAAGCATGTATTTAACCAACTCAAAATGTTTCCAACAATGCTCAATCACAAATCTCACATAACAATTATACTCATGTTCTTCTCTAACTCAAGTTCAAGTTCATTTCACAATCAATGGGCTTCAACAACAATGCTTCTAAAACAAGGTTTAATTACAACTCACAAACCAGAAAACCTTGAAGCATTAAACCAACAACTCTCAAAAATGGAAACCACAATCAATCCTTTTCTCTCCAAAGATATTTTAGAAATCAACCACCATAAACAATCAATAGGAGAATGTGCCCATACCTTTTTGATGCCAAGGAGTTGTCCACAAAATCTGCCACACTTAAACACAACTTTCCTTTCCAATCTCAATAAGGGTTAGTGGACTTCAAATAATCACAATATAAAGCATAACTCAATTTACACCCTTTTTACTCCAACTAAATAAACACATCCACCAAAGTCCCTTTTTAATAAAACCCTTATCAAAATAACAATCAATAAGCCTTTCAAAAATACTTTAAAACAACTCCTTATTTCTCCTAAATTCAATTCTTAATAATAATCAAATAAATCATTAAACCCCTCAAGTTTTGCAATAATCAATACAACCCAAATAACAAAGCTTAATTAAAACTTTAATTTCCACTAACCACCTTATAACTCCAACCTTAGGGCTAAATAAAATTAAATTAATGCAAAACGTAATTACCTCCTCAAGGGGATTCGAACCCCCGACTTGCCCACACCATGAGCGTCTTAGCCACGGCTAAGATTCCACACGAGCTAGCCGCTCATTGGAAAGGGAAAGGCACAACGTGCCTTATGCCCTTCTCCACCTTCCACAAAACCAAAGGCGTCGAAGCGCTTCTCTCACGCTTTCCAAAAATGTAGTCAAGGGGATTCGATCCTCGACATTTTTGTCTACCCTGCACCTTAGCCAAGGCCCACTTGCCAATGCACCATGCTGCCCATGATGTTTGTTTCTCCGAATGTAGTCTGTGTTATTCATTGCCTCACTTCTCAAGAATTTCGCACGAGCTCATAAACGATTCGATAGCCAACACTTTTATTACATGAGCAAGGATGAAATAATAATCAATTGAAGCCCCCTTTATATAGTCCTTTAATCATATCGAAGACGTCGATGGAAATATGAATTTTTATTTGCTTGATGACGTCGGCGGAAATCTTGCATATTTAGTTTTAAATTTGAATTCAAATTTTAAATAATTAAAATTTAAACCAAATATTAAAACTTAAATATCTCCATCATCGGGGCACCTTTTTCGATGAAACGAAAGCCCAACTTGGGTTTTAAGAAAAACCCAGATCAAATATATTGTCCATGGTTTTAAATAAAACCTTTTATTTTTCCTATCTTGGTTTTCACAAAAACCCTTCATTGATCCTTTTGACATTAAATGATCTTTTGACATCAATGACAACATATTAGCTTAGGGACTCAAAATGTCCAACAATCTCCCCCTTTGTCATTGATGGCAACCCAAATCCTTTTACTAAAATCTGACCTTCTTTTCTGCTCCCCCTGGGACTTTGCTCCCCCTGGCTCAATGCTCTCTCAGATATCAAAACTCTCCTCATATCAAAAACTCTCCCCAAAATACACAAATCTCTCCCCCTTTGACATCAATGGCAAAGGGTCACCTTTGGGGCTCGGGGCTAAGAATTAAGCCTCTTAGCTTAGCCCCTCCCCCACCTCCACATGAGGTGGTTAATTCTGGGGTGGGAGTATTTCTACTCCCTAAAAGCACTGTTCTCTACCTTTGTCTTTTCCTCTTTCTTTTTTTTGAATCCTCTCACTGTTTCTTTCCAAGTCATCATCCCTGTTCCTGTTCCTATTCTTGTTCTCATCCATGTTCCTGTTCTTGTTTTTATCCATGTTCCTATTCTTGTACCTGCTCTTGTCCTCATTATTTTTTGAGTCTCTTTTCTTTTCTGAGTCTGTGTTCCTGTTCATCTTCTTGTTTCTGTTCATGTTCTTGTTCCTACCCATGTTCCTGTTCCTGTTCATATTTTTGTTCCTGTTCACATTCCTGTTCCTGTTCATGCTTGATTCTGGAATATTTTCTCTACACCATCTTGCTATGTGACCATCATTATTGCACTTATAACACTTAATGTTATTATTCCTTGGATGTGCAACTGTCTTAGGATTTCTCCTAGTGAAGCCATATCCTCTTCTGTCATGAATCCTGCAATTCATTGCCTTGTGACCAAACTCATTACATGAATAGCAATATCCTTGGAAAATTTGTTCTCTTCCATATACCTATCTTTCATGTGACCTGCATTGTGAAGCCATGTGCCCAAACCTGTGACATGAGAAGCATCTCCCATTGAAGCTTCCTTGTCTAGACCTCATTGGTCTCCTGTTCTGATTGTTGTTCCATCTGAATCTTCTTTGCCCATTGTCCCTGTTGGACTCACTGCAATCTGACTCATCCTTAGAAGTTTCACTTTCACTTCCACTTTCATCTGAGAATCCCTCTTCTGAAGTTCCTTCTTCTTCAAGACTTGAAGTAGACTTTTCTTTTTCCTGTTTCTTTCCAAAGCCAAGACCTATTGAACATGATGTTCTTTGTTGTCCACAAATGAACTTATCCAAGTTCTTAGAGCTATTTGTGAAACTCTTCATCTTGATCTTGGAGTCCTTTAAATATTCCTTTAGAGTAGCCACTTCTTGTGCTAACTTCTCACATTCCAAAATATTTGCTTCTAACTTTTCTTTGAACTTACTTGCCTTAGCCTTGGACTTCTCTAAGTCCTCTATGAGCAATAATATTTCTTCATCACATTCTTGAAACTGACTTTCAAGCTTAGAGTGTTGCTTTCTTACCTTCTTTACTATGTCAAGAGCATAGATGAGTTCTCCCTTGAGATCATAACCATTCTCTATTGAATAGTCCTCTATTTGTTTGCCTTTGTCCATGTCATTTCTTTCTTTTGACTTGTCTTCTATAGGATCACTCAATTCTTCATCTTCTAATGCCATTAGAAGATTCTCATTTGTTCCACCAAGTGCATCTTCAAAATCATCATCACTGAAACTATAACCATCCCTTGTGCAATCATCTTCAAGATGTCCAAATTTACCACATCTAAAACACTTGAGAATAACTGGAGTCTTTTTCTTAACTAGATCTTTTTCTTCAACCATGAACAAGACTTCATCTCTATCATTGTCTGAAAGACTAGCATCACTATCAATTGAGTACTTACTTGCATTATCCGCATAGTAGCTTCTCTTTTGCCTTTGGAAGAACTTCTTCCCTTGTCTATTTTGTCCATCCCTACTTTTCTTCTGGTACCTATGTTTTTTAGATTCCCTGTACCTGTGATCTTGGTTTTCTTCATCATTGTTATTCTTTGGCTCTTTGCACTCTATTGCAAAATGTCCATACTTGCCACAATTAAAGCACTTAATAGATCTCATATCTATCAGTATTTTGGAACCTCTATCTCTTCTACCATAGTTAGCTTCTTCATCACTAGAAGATTCATTGCTTGATTCTGTCTTCTTACCCTTTTTCTTACTGTCCACTTTGAATGCAACTTCTTTTGGAGGAATAGGATCTTTTGTTCTTATCTCAAAAGTTGTAAGCATACCAAGCAAAACATTTCTTGTTAGATTATCACTATCAATTGATGTTTCTATGGCAGAAACCTTTTCACTATACCTTTTTGGAAGAGTTCTCAAGATCTTGTCGCAAGCATCAGATTCATCAACCTTCATTCCAAGACCTTTCATCTCATGTATAAGTTCATCAACCTTGTTGAGATAGTCACGAATGCTTTCATCATCCCTCATTCTTAGATTCTCAAATTCTCCCTTGAGATTTTTGATCTTAGCTTTCCTGACACTTTTATCTCCTTCATATATGGTATGCAATAGTTCCCACATATCTTTTGTTGTTGTACATTCCATAACCTTCATAGATTCTGATCTACGTAGTCCTCTTATAATTGCATTCATAGCTCTTGAATTTGCATGCATGAGAAGCTTACCTTCCTTATCTGTAGGAGGATTGGCTCCTGAATCATATCCAAATTCCACTGCATCCCAAACTTCATTGCCAAGTGCCATCAGGTGAAATCTCATCAGCACACACCAATATAGGAAGTCACTTCCATCAAATACTGGTACTACATTATTGAAGACCTCATTCTTTTGATCCTTTTGATCCATTGTGTTCTTAGACCACTTTTCCTTCAAGCTGTCAAACTCTTCTGAAGGAACCCGCTCTGATACCAATTGAAGAACACAAGCTTATACTGAGAGGGGGTGAACAGTATAAGACCACTTTTTACTTTTCTTCTCAAATCAATATTATGTAGTGTATAGATAGCAGTATCAATAATAGTAATCAAAGCAATGCACAAAACACCATACATAATAGAGACATATATTTTAACGTGGTTCACCCAGTGTGGGCTACCTCCATAGAGAAAATATTTCTTCTAAATATTTCTCAAATAATCTCTTGGGAATATTTCCCAAATTACAATGTTTATGGACTTCTGTCCAAAGGAGATGTTGATCCCCTAATCTCAAGTTTGTGGATCTCTTCCATAAGAGAACTCTTTCCCCTTCTGCTCTGGCTAGTGATCTTCTAGAAGACTCTGTCTCTATGCTGCATTGACTGGTGGATCTCTTTCCACTTGAAGACTCCTCACTCAGATCTATCTTCAATTGTCCTGGTTGTTGGATCTCTATCCACTGAGACTCTATCCTCTATACTCTATCACCTCCAAAGATCTATCTCAATACTATACCAAACATAGTTTAGTCGGTCTAGCA
The DNA here is from genome assembly GCA_028583015.1 of Wollemia nobilis. Classification (NCBI taxonomy): domain Eukaryota; kingdom Viridiplantae; phylum Streptophyta; class Pinopsida; order Araucariales; family Araucariaceae; genus Wollemia; species Wollemia nobilis. Next base: position 171,551 of record JAQPPZ010001736.1, on the reverse strand, counting down.
TAGTTCTGCTCAATCTCTTGTACTAAACATAGTACAATCGGTCTAGTACAATTTTGCTCAATAGGTTCACATAGAACCTGCTCAAATCTGCTCAATAGGTCCACATAAAACCTGCTCAAATCTGCTCAATAGGTCCACATAGAACCTGCTCAAATTTTCTCAATAGGTCCACATAGAACCTGCTCAAATCTGCTCAATAGGTCCACATAGAACCTGCTCAAATCTGCTCAATAGGTCCACATAGAACTTGCTCAAATCTGCTCAATAAGTCCTCTCTAGGACTTGCTCAAATCTGCTCAATAAGTTCTCTCTAGAACTTGTTCAAATCTGCTCAATAAGTCCTCTCTAGGACTTGCTCAAATCTGCATAGTAAGCTTTCACAAAAGCTTAACTCAAATCAGTCCACAAGCCTTCTCAAAGACTTGTCTCAAATCACATAGAATCATAAAGAGAATTGTTAGAGACTCAATATGTTCTAAGCTCAATGTTCAATCAATATCTCAATTCAATCTCATAGAAGCATAAAGAGAATTGTTAGAGACTCAATATGTTCTATACTAAAATCAATCTCATAGAAGCATAAAGAGAATTGTTAGAGACTCTATATGTTCTATACTCAAATCCCAATCTCAACTCAAATACTCATAGAAGCATAAAGAGAATTGTTAGAGACTCTATATGTTCTATACTCAAATCCCAATCTCAACTCAATAGAAGCATAAAGAGAATTGTTAGAGACTCAATATGTTCTATACTCAAATCTCAATCTCAACTCAACTCAATCTCATCTCAAATCAGAATATGAAATAGTTTGTTTCTAGGAACTTGAACAACCACATGCATCCACTTGACTAGGCTTAAATCAACTCAACTCAACCAATCACCTCAAGGAACAATCCTTTCTCACAAACCCTAGTCCAAGCATGTATTTAACCAACTCAAAATGTTTCCAACAATGCTCAATCACAAATCTCACATAACAATTATACTCATGTTCTTTTCTAACTCAAGTTCAAGTTCATTTCACAATCAATGGGCTTCAACAACAATGCTTCTAAAACAAGGTTTAATTACAACTCACAAACCAGAAAACCTTGAAGCATTAAACCAACAACTCTCAAAAATGGAAACCACAATCAATCCTTTTCTCTCCAAAGATATTTCAGAAATCAACCACCATAAACAATCAATAGGAGAATGTGCCCATACCTTTTTGATGCCAAGGAGTTGTCCACAAAATCTGCCACACTTAAACACAACTTTCCTTTCCAATCTCAATAAGGGTTAGTGGACTTCAAATAATCACAATATAAAGCATAACTCAATTTACACCCTTTTTACTCCAACTAAATAAACACATCCACCAAAGTCCCTTTTTAATAAAACCCTTATCAAAATAACAATCAATAAGCCTTTCAAAAATACTTTAAAACAACTCCTTATTTCTCCTAAATTCAATTCTTAATAACCATCAAATAAATCATTAAACCCCTCAAGTTTTGCAATAATCAATACAACCCAAATAACAAAGCTTAATTAAAACTTTAATTTCCACTAACCACCTTATAACTCCAACCTTAGGGCTAAATAAAATTAAATTAATGCAAAACGTAATTACCTCCTCAAGGGGATTCGAACCCCCAACTTGCCCACACCACGAGCGTCTTAGCCATGGCTAAGATTCCACACGAGCTAGCCGCTCATTGGAAAGGGAAAGGCACAACGTGCCTTATGCCCTTCTCCACCTTCCACAAAACCAAAGGCGTCGAAGCGCTTCTCTCACGCTTTCCAAAAAATGTAGTCAAGGGGATTCGATCCTTGGAATTTTTGTCTGTCCCGCACCTTAGCCAAGGCCCACTTGCCAATGCACCATGCTGCCCATGATGTTTGTTTCTCCGAATGTAGTCTATGTTATTCGCTGCCTCACTTCTCAAGAATTTCGCATGAGCTCATAAACGATTCGATAGCCAACACTTTTATTACACGAGCAAGGATGAAATAATAATCAATTGAAGCCCCCTTTATATAGTCCTTTAATCATATCGAAGATATTGGTAAAAATACCTTTTTTATTTGCTTGATGACGTCGATGGAAAACTTGCATATTTAGTTTTAAATTTGAATTCAAATTTTAAATAATTAAAATTTAAACCAAATATTAAAACTTAAATATCTCCATCATCGGGGCACCTTTTTCGATGAAACGAAAGCCCAACTTGGGTTTTAAGAAAAACCTATATCAAATCTGTTGTCCATGGTTTTAAATAAAACCTTTTATTTTTCCTGTCTTGGTTTTCACAAAAACCCTTCATTGATCCTTTTGACATTAAATGATCTTTTGACATCAATGACAACATATTAGCTTAGGGACTCAAAATGTCCAACAATCTCCCCCTTTGTCATTGATGGCAACCCAAATCCTTTTACTAAAATCTGACCTTCTTTTCTGCTCCCCCTGGGACTTTGCTCCCCCTGGCTCAATGCTCTCTCAGATATCAAAACTCTCCTCATATCAAAAACTCTCCCCAAAATACACAAATCTCTCCCCCTTTGACATCAATGGCAAAGGGTCACCTTTGGGGCTCGGGGCTAAGAATTAAGCCTCTTAGCTTAGCCCCTCCCCCACCTCCACATGAGGTGGTTAATTCTAGGGTGGGAGTATTTCTACTCCCTAAAAGCACTGTTCTCTGCCTTTGTCTTTTCCTCTTTCTTTTTGTTGAATCCTCTCATTGTTTCTTTCCAAGTCATCATCCCTGTTCCTGTTCCTATTCTTGTTCTCATCCATGTTCCTATTCTTGTTTTTATCCATGTTCCTATTCTTGTACCTGCTCTTGTCCTCATTATTTTTTGAGTCTCTTTTCTTTTCTGAGTCTGTGTTCCTATTCATCTTCTTGTTTCTGTTCATGTTCTTGTTCCTGCCCATGTTCCTGTTCCTGTTCATATTTCTGTTCCTCACATTCCTGTTCTTGTTCATGCTTGATTCTGGAATATTTGCTCTACACCATCTTGCTATGTGACCATAATTATTGCACTTATAACACTTAATGTTATTATTCCTTGGATGTGCAACTGTCTTAGGATTTCTCCTAGTGAAGCCATATCCTCTTCTATCATGAATCCTGCAATTCATTGCCTTGTGACCAAACTCATTACATGAATAGCAATATCCTTGGAAAAGTTGTTCTCTTCCATATACCTATCTTTCATGTGACCTGCATTGTGAAGCCATGTGCCCAAACCTGTGACATGAGAAGCATCTCCCATTGAAGCTTCCTTGTCTAGACCTCATTGGTCTCCTGTTCTGATTGTTGTTCCATCTGAATCTTCTTTGCCCATTGTCCTTGTTGGACTCACTGCAATCTGACTCATCCTTAGAAGTTTCACTTTCACTTCCGCTTTCATCTGAGAATCCCTCTTCTGAAGTGTCTTCTTCTGAAGTTCCTTCTTCTTCAAGACTTGAAGTAGACTTTTCTTTTTCCTGTTTCTTTCCAAAGCCAAGACCTGTTGAACATGATGTTCTTTGTTGTCCACAAATGAACTTATCCAAGTTCTTAGAGCTATTTGTGAAACTCTTCATCTTGATCTTGGAGTCCTTTAAATCTTCCTTTAGAGTAGCCACTTCTTGTGCTAACTTCTCACATTCCAAAATCTTTGCTTCTAACTTTTCTTTGAACTTACTTGCCTTAGCCTTGGACTTCTCTAAGTCCTCTATGAGCAATAATATTTCTTCATCACATTCTTGAAACTGAATTTCAAGCTTAGAGTGTTGCTTTCTTACCTTCTTTACTATGTCAAGAGCATATATGAGTTCTCCCTTGAGATCATAACCATTCTCTATTGAATAGTCCTCTATTTGTTTGCCTTTGTCCATGTCATTTCTTTCTTTTGACTTGTCTTCTATAGGATCACTCAATTCTTCATCTTCTAATGCCATTAGAAGATTCTCATTTGTTCCACCAAGTGCATCTTCAAAATCATCATCACTAAAACTATAACCATCCCTTGTGCAATCATCTTCAAGATGTCCAAATTTACCACATCTAAAACACTTGAGAATAATTGGAGTCTTTTTCTTAACTGGATCTTTTTCTTCAACCATGAACAAGACTTCATCTCTATCATTGTCTGAAAGACTAGCATCACTATCAATTGAGTACTTACTTGCATTATCCGCATAGTAGCTTCTCTTTTGCCTTTGGAAGAACTTCTTCCCTTGTCTATTTTGTCCATCCCTACTTTTCTTCTGGTACCTGTGTTTTTCAGATTCCCTGTACCTGTGATCTTGGTTTTCTTCATCATTGTTATTCTTTGGCTCTTTGCACTCTATTGCAAAATATCCATACTTGCCACAATTAAAGCACTTAATAGATCTCATATCTATCGGTATTTTGGAACCTCTATCTCTTCTACCATAGTTAGCTTCTTCATCACTAGAAGATTCATTGCTTGATTCTGTCTTCTTACCCTTTTTCTTACCGTCCACTTTGAATGCAACTTCTTTTGGAGGAATAGGATCTTTTGTTCTTATCTCAAAAGTTGTAAGCATACCAAGCAAAACATTTCTTGTTAGATTATCACTATCAATTGATGTTTCTATGGCAGAAACCTTTTCACTATACCTTTTTGGAAGAGTTCTCAAGATCTTGTCGCAAGCATCAGATTCATCAACCTTCATTCCAAGACCTTTCATCTCATGTATAAGTTCATCAACCTTGTTGAGATAGTCACGAATGCTTTCATCATCCCTCATTCTTAGATTCTCAAATTCTCCCTTGAGATTTCTGATCTTAGCTTTCCTGACACTTTTATCTCCTTCATATATGGTATGCAATAGTTCCCACATATCTTTTGCTATTGTACATTCCATAACCTTCATAGATTTTGATCTACGTAGTCCTCTTATAATTGCATTCATAGCTCTTGAATTTGCATGCATGAGAAGCTTACCTTCCTTATCTGTAGGAGGATTGGCTCCTGAATCATATCCAAATTCCACTGCATCCCAAACTTCATTGCCAAGTGCCATCAGGTGAAATCTCATCAACACACACCAATATAGGAAGTCACTTCCATCAAATACTGGTACTGCATTATTGAAGACCTCATTCTTTTGATCCTTTTGATCCATTGTGTTCTTAGACCACTTTTCCTTCAAGCTATCAAACTCTTCTGAAGGAACCCACTCTGATACCAATTGAAGAACACAAGCTTATACTGAGAGGGGGTGAACAGTATAAGACCACTTTTTACTTTTCTTCTCAAATCAATATTATGTAGTGTATAGATAGTAGTATCAATAATAGTAATCAAAGCAATGCACAAAACACCATACACAATAGAGACACATATTTTAATGTGGTTCACCTAGTGTGGGCTACCTCCACAGAGAAAATATTTCTTCTAAATATTTCTCAAATAATCTCTTGGGAATATTTCCCAAATTACAATGTTTATGGACTTCTATCCAAAGGAGATGTTGATCCCCTAATCTCAAGTTTATGGATCTCTTCCATAGGAGAACTCTTTCCCCTTCTACTCTGCTAGTGATCTTCTAGAAGACTCTATCTCTATGTTGCATTGATTGGTGGATCTCTTTCCACTTGAAGACTCCTCACTCAGATCTATCTTCAATTGTCTTGGTTGTTGGATCTCTATCCATTGAGACTCTGTCCTCTATACTCTATCACCTCCAAAGCTCTATCTCAATACTATACCAAACATATTTTAGTCGGTCTAGCATAGTTCTGCTCAATCTCTTGTACTAAACATAGTACAATCGATCTAGTATAATTTTGCTCAATAGGTTCACATAGAACCTTCTCAAATCTGCTCAATAGGTTCACATAGAACCTGCTCAAATCTGCTCAATAGGTCCACATAGACCTGCTCAAATCTTCTCAACAGGTCCACATAGAACCTCTCAAATCTGCTCAATAGGTCCACACAGAACCTGCTCAAATCTGCTTAATAGGTCCATATAAAACTTGCTCAAATCTGCTCAATAGGTCCACACAAAACCTGCTCAAATCTGCTCAACAAGCTCACACAGAACTTGTCCAAATCTGCTCAATAAGTCCTCTCTAGGACTTGCTCAAATCTGCATAGTAAGCTTTCACAAAAGCTTACTCAAATCAGTCCACAAGCCTTCTCAAAGACTTGTCTCAAATCACATAGAATCATAAAGAGAATTGTTAGAGACTCAATATGTTCTAAGCTCAATGTTCAATCAATATCTCAATTCAATCTCATAGAAGCATAAAGAGAATTGTTAGAGACTCAATATGTTCTATACTCAAATCCCAATCTCAACTCAAATCAATCTCATAGAAGCATAAAGAGAATTGTTAGAGACTCTATATGTTCTATACTCAAATCCCAATCTCAACTCAATAGAAGCATAAAGAGAATTGTTAGAGACTCTATATGTTCTATACTCAAATCCCAATCTCAACTCAATAGAAGCATAAAGAGAATTGTTAGAGACTCAATATGTTCTATACTCAAATCCCAATCTCAACTCAACTCAATCTCATCTCAAATCAGAATATGAAATAGTTTGTTTCTAGGAACTTGAACAACCACATGCATCCACTTGACTAGGCTTAAATCAACTCAACTCAACCAATCACCTCAAGGAACAATCCTTTCTCACAAACCCTAGTCCAAGCATGTATTTAACCAACTCAAAATGTTTCCAACAATGCTCAATCACAAATCTCACATAACAATTATACTCATGTTCTTCTCTAACTCAAGTTCAAGTTCATTTCACAATCAATGGGCTTCAACAACAATGCTTCTAAAACAAGGTTTAATTACAACTCACAAACCAGGAAAACCTTGAAGCATTAAACCAACAACTCTCAAAAATGGAAACCACAATCAATCCTTTTCTCTCCAAAGATATTTCAGAAATCAACCACCATAAACAATCAATAGGAGAATGTGCCCATACCTTTTTGATGCCAAGGAGTTGTCCACAAAATCTGCCACACTTAAACACAACTTTCCTTTCCAATCTCAATAAGGGTTAGTGGACTTCAAATAATCACAATATAAAGCATAACTCAATTTACACCCTTTTTACTCCAACTAAATAAACACATCCACCAAAGTCCCTTTTTAATAAAACCCTTATCAAAATAACAATCAATAAGCCTTTCAAAAATACTTTAAAACAACTCCTTATTTCTCCTAAATTCAATTCTTAATAACCATCAAATAAATCATTAAACCCCTCAAGTTTTGCAATAATCAATACAACCCAAATAACAAAGCTTAATTAAAACTTTAATTTCCACTAACCACCTTATAACTCCAACCTTAGGGCTAAATAAAATTAAATTAATGCAAAACGTAATTACCTCCTCAAGGGGATTCGAACCCCCGACTTGCCCACATCGCGAGCATCTTAGCCATGGCTAAGATTCCACATGAGCTAGCCGCTCATTGGAAAGGGAAAGGCACAACGTGCCTTATGCCCTTCTCCACCTTCCGCAAAACCAAAGGCACCGAAGCGCTTCTCTCACGCTTTCCAAAAAATGCAGTCAAGGGGATTCGATCCTTGGCATTTTCGTCTACCCCGTGCCTTAGCCAAGGCCCACTTGCCAATGCACCACGCTGCCCATGATGTTTGTTTCTCCGAACGCAGTCTATGTTATTCGTTGCCTCACTTCTCAAGAATTTTGCACGAGCTCATAAACGATTCGATAGCCAACACTTTTATTACACGAGCAAGGATGAAATAATAATCAATTGAAGCCCCCTTTATATAGTCCTTTAATCATATCGAAGATGTCGATGGAAATATGACTTTTTATTTGCTTGATGACGTCAGTGGAAATCTTGCATATTGAGTTTTAAATTTGAATTCAAATTTTAAATAATTAAAATTTAAACCAAATATTAAAACTTAAATATCTCCATCACCGGGGCACCTTTTTCGATGAAACGAAAGCCCAACTTGGGTTTTAAGAAAAACCCAGATCAAATATGCTGTCCATGGTTTTAAATAAAACCTTTTATTTTTCCTGTCTTGGTTTTCACAAAAACCCTTCATTGATCCTTTTGACATTAAATGATCTTTTGACATCAATGACAACATATTAGCTTAGGGACTCAAAATGTCCAACAGATATTGCACTTCTTAGGGGGATATTATAGTTATTGTTATTTGAGGCTATCTTTAGCCTTTGGTCATTGTATATAACTCTGTGCATTATCAATAACAAAACTAATGTTTTGCTCCTTATTTTAGTACTTACACAATAAAGATAATCATTGGCTTTCACTAGCAAGACATTGTTAGAAAAATATTTGGGTAAATCAATCTATGAGAAGGAAAGGATGGTCATCTTATGTGTAGTCAATCACTACCTTATTGGGTGACACTTTTCAATCAAAATAGATCACCATACTCTAAAATATTTTTTGGAGCAATAGTTATCTACTCATGAACAACAAATATGGGTAACCAAACTTTTCAGGTATGACTATGAAATAATTTATAAAAAAAGAAAAGATAATATAGTAATTGATGCCCTCTCTAGCAAATATGAGAACCAGAATATGTCGTATACCATCTCAACCCCTCTTCCTCAATGGATTCATCAGCTTTAGTAAGATAAAACTCAAAACTCTACCTTGGAAGCTTTAATTCAGCAACTTAAAATTGATCTTAGCTCTTGGCTAGGGTATACATTGGATGGGCAACATTTGAAATACCAAGATCACCTAATTGGTCTTGTAGACTCATCATTCTATGAATCTATATTACAAGATATGCTTGCTTTTCCAAGTACAAGCCATTCTAGGTTCCTAAAAACTTATGAGAGAGTTGAATGCACATTTTTTGGATGGGTATGAAAAAGGATATTCAAACTAACATACTAGAATATGGTATTTGCTAGTGTATGAAATGGGAAACTATATGCACTCTAGGTACACTCCAACCTCTTCCTACTCCAATGACAATTTGGATAGATATTTCTATGGATTTTATTGAAGGGCTTCCAAATTTTGGAGGTAAAAGAGTCATTTTTGAGGTGGTGGATTGTCTCTTGAAGTATGCTCATTTTTTCTCTAGTCCATCTCTACAAGACCTTGATAGTTGCCCAAATATTCATGGGCTCCATTATTTGCCTACATGGCATGTCCACGTCTATTGTTTTTTATTGTGATCCCACCTTCACTAGTCATTCTTGGTAGGAACTATTTAAACTACAAGGCACCAAACTCAACATGAGTGTAGCATACCATCCACAAACAAATGAATAAATAAAAATCGTTAACAAGTGTTGGAAACATACTTATGTTGCTTCACATCCAAGCGCCATAATTAGTGGATTAAATCACTTCCAATGACATAATGGTGGTATAATACTTCTTATCACACTAATACCAAGATCACTCCATATGAAGTAGTTTATGGACTCACTTCTCCATCACTTTCAACATATATTTAGGGTAGTTCCAAGGTTCAAGCAGTAAATTCTAATCTTTGCGAGTGTGCACTACTCCAACATCTTAAGGATAATTTGGTGATGACCCAAAATCGAATGTGATGGTTGACTGATCAACATTGCTCATAGCATAGTTGTAATGTTGGGGACATGGTTTTCTTATGTTTACAACCATATAAACAATCCTCTTTGTAACTTTGTGGCTCACAAAAGCTCGTAGCCAAATTTTATGAACCTTATCAGGAGCTACAACAAATTGATTCCATGACCTACAAGCTCAAATTGTTTTCTTCCAAGACCCATCTAATTTTTCATGTTTTCTCTTTAAAGATCTTTGATAGTTATGTATAAATCTAATTAACACTTCTAAAATTTGATGAAGGGTTAATTACATTAGAGGCTAAGAGTATTTTGGATTGATGGACATGCACCCTCTACAACCAAACTCTCACTCGTGTTTTAATACAATGACGGGGCTTACAACTAGAAAATACCACATAGATGTCACTTCCATCGACTCCAATAATTATTTTACTATTTTTAATAATTGAAAACACATGTGTTCAAAGAGGACAAATCTTATTTTGAAGGAAAAAGACGAGCAAATCTTTATTTTGAAGAACCAAATCTTATTTTGAAGGAAAAAGACGTGTGGATTTACCTAACATCATTATGTAATTGTCTAACCTAGGTATATGTATCCTGGGCGCCTAAGGTGCATTTGCTATTAGGGACCCAGGACGTGGACCTTTAAAAAATGATCACCTCCATTCTGAGCATGGACAAAAAATTTTGGCTTTGGTGTGAAACACTTCGACATCGTGTCTATTGCTGTGTCTTTTTTGAGCACTGACATTTTTTTTCATCTTTCGTGTGAATTACGTGTCTATCTACGGAGTAAAACTTTGGCATCGTGCCTACTTGCTACTACTAGCCGACAAATGAAGTACTATTTCAGAGTAAGTCTTAAATTAAGAATAAGCGCTTAAGTGAAACCAAATTTTATTGTAACAATATGTTATAATAATTAGAATTAAATATTAAAATAAAACAAAAAAATATTATAAAATATTATTATTAAAAAAAATATAAAATTGTATATTTTATATCATGAATTAATTATTTTGGTACTGTGAATTATTTCGATGTATATTTTATATCATGAAGTAATTATTGCATCAGCACTTTTGAATGGTATTTTTGGAGTTGTAATAGTGTTTATTGATTCTTTCAATTATCTTACTTAGTTCATGTTATGGCATAGTAAATTAATTTAATTAGTACATATACTATTTATTTATCAAAAGATATTTAGGTTTAAATTTTGCAACAGTTTGTTTGCAAAGATAATAGTTTGATCTAAATGTGTTACCTAAACCATGGCAACCGCATGGTCAACAATAGCAAAGTGGAATAGGTTTGGTGGAAGCAACCTTTGTGATTTGAACTTTGCACTTATCAATTACTAAAAATGGTGTGGTTGTGACTAACTTTCCTATGTAATTCCAAAAAAATCTAAAATTTTACAAGTTGTAATATTTGATTTTTTTAGTTATCTTGGAAGTTATAATTATATAAGTATGTGATAAAATCAATGTTTCACGGGGACGCGTTCTCCCGTTTCCTATGTTCCCCAGCACGAGGTACGGCAAGGGGGACGTTTCCCCTGTCCCCTTTTTGGGGAACGATTGGGAAACGTCCTCGATACGGCTAAGGCCTATGGCCTCCCGTCCTCGAAATGTCCCCTTTTTTAGGGCATCCCTGGGAATGGCCAGCCGTCCCCGAGGATGGCTAGGTTCCTTTGGGGACGCTCAAGCCGTCCCTAGGGACGGATGGGCGTCCTCAATGGCGCCCAGTCATCCCCCACAGCTGGGCGTCCTTACCCAAAGGGAAAAAAAAAAAATTTAAACATTTTCAAAGGGGAGAGAGGGTTTTGGTGCAGTGATGATAACACACAGTGGGGGGATGAGCTTGAGAGGATGATAACTTGTAGGTCTGCTATACTGTTTTCTCAAGTAAGTAATGGCTTAAGCTGATTGCCAAGAATATGATGCAGGCTATTCATGGAATGATGAGAACATTAGTGGAATGTAAAGCAAAAAGTATTTTGACAGTGGATATAAGAGACAAAAGTGAGTGAAAGTCTGCAATAGGTTAAATTCTTTATATTTTGCCCAAAAAGGCCTACAAATAATGTTTATCAGTGGACATTAAAATATAAACGCCATAGGTACAGTTTTCAATGTCTACACTATGGATCAGCAAAACAACACACAACACAAAATATATGCACCCAAGCTAGTGATGGCTTTAGCACATTACGTCAAAAGCTAAGTCAGCTGATATTCATTATAGTATAACCGTTAATGGAGGAAACAGATGAATATGGACACTGCATTAAACTCCAATAGGAAGCATAAAAGATAGAATATTAAAAAGTAGGAATAAACAATAATCAGGGTAAATGTAGGTCTTGAAACAGGTTCTTGAAGGCAAAAGTGTGGAGATATCTCTCTAAGAGATGATCGATGCAACAAATTGTACATTAAAATAATTAATATGAAATTTATTTTGAATGAAACATAGAAGAGCTACAGTTATCCTAATAGCAACTAAACTAGCAACACACATGCAATGGAACAAATTTGATGTCATCTTGGTTCAAGAAACTAAGATTAATTTTGAGCGTTCATTTAAAAGTGTTGAAAATGTATGGTGGAAGATGAACTGGATGGGAAAACTCCATGGCAGGTCTGAGGGTCAAAAGTTTAAGCTTTTTCCACATACACTGCATGTTGGGGATTGTAGCCTATTTCATTTATACACATTCAATTCTACAGTATATATAATTGTTGTATACATACCTTTGGACGTTCCCCCTCAAGAATTACACTCGCAGGTTTTCACTGAATGCAGATTTTCACAGCCAAAGATCCAAGTATGGAAACCCTCCCACTCATTAAATACCCTTGTTAATACAAAACAACAAACATGCTCCCAGTATGTACCCAAAAATGAGGGGTATATTAAAAAAATGAAAATATTTGTCATCTCTTTATATTCACTCATTCCTATTTTTACTATTTTAGTATTTACTAATTTAGTTTTATGATGTACATTGTATACTCTTTTGAGTCTTTTTGTTGTAAATGAGCATTGATACTATGAGTATTTCAAATTTCTTATTGTTGTGATATTTGAACAATTATTATTTAAAAAATTAAAAAATGACAGTCTTTGTTTGAACATTGGTGGCTGAAAAAATGATGACTGTTATTACTTAAAATGATTACTGTTTGAACATTGTTTGCACTTGATATCCTTAGATGAATCTTCAAGTTATAGTTGTTGAACTTGAAACAATTAAATGGTTGCACTTAGTAACTAATATGAATATCCTAATACCACTTTTGTGTTAATAACTAATAACTAATAACTAATATGAATATGAATGGTTGCACTTACATAATTGATTACTAATATCATTTTTGTTGGGTGTAGAATTCTGAATGTGTACATTATTCTAAATTTCTAAAAAAATTTAATTTTTATAGTATTATGTCAGCCGTCCCTCTAACCGTCCGTGAGCCATCCCCTAAAATCGGCTTGCCATCCCATGCCGTCCACCGAAACCCGTCCCTTGGCTCGTGAAACCTTGGATAAAATAAATTAATTTAATTTATCTATAATAAATAGTATTATTAAATTGTTTAAGTATACTATGCAATAAAATATATTAATTTTATCAGTAAATAATAGGATATAACGTGTCATTGTACCGAGTTACTGTAAGATTTCTTTCAATAATATCCACAAGATATTATGTGGTTGTGGATTGTCTAGTTAATAGTAATTAGCCACGAGGTAAACGAATTCAACCTCTTCCCAAAAAGATGCACGATAAACGTAAGTGCTGTAAGATAAATAACATATATTATAGTTGTGGAGGTACTGTGGACATTGTCTAGTTAACAGTAATTAGCCACGGGATAAACGAATTCAACCTCTTGCCAAAAAAAAAAAGGAAGTGCGAAGGTTCAGCTAAGGATACCTTAGCTGAACCTTCAAGGTATAGTTTTCTAATGAGTTGTATTATTAAATTGTTTAAGTATAGTATGCAATAAAAAAAATTAATTTTATCAGTAGATAATAGGATATAATGTGTCATTGTCCCGAGTTGGTGTAAGATTCCTTTCAATAATATCCATTGTGGTTGTGGAGGAAGTGTGACATTGTCTAGGATAAACGAATTCAACCTCTTCCCAAAAAGATGCACGATAATCTTCCCAAAAACTATACTATAAACGTACGTGCTGTAAGATAGATGACATATATTATAGTTGTGGAGGTACGGTTGTCTAGTTAACATAATTAACCACGAGATAAACAAATTCAACCTCTTGCCAAAACAAAATCTGCGATAAACATAGGTGCTGTAAGATAAACATAGGTGCTTAGACGAATGAAAGGTAAGAACTTCTCTCCTGTGTCTCTGTGTGTGTCTTCTTTGCCCACAGTTGGGCATACTGTTTAACAAAGGTATGCATGTCAAGTAGTTAGAAGCTGATGTGCAAAGGTAACTGCTTTGCTTTTCTTCTTCCTGGTTTAATGGTATATTAAGGCGGAGTCTTATGTTATATGAACGCTTATAAATATTTGAGGGATGACAGAATTAGCTGTGTGTATTTATAGAACTTTATTTAAGATATTAAGCTATATCAAGAAATAATCTTAAGGTGTTTCAAAAGAATTCTAGGTGCTTTAATATTCAACCCCTCTCAAATGTTCGTTGAAGGATTTTGACCTGTTTTTATCATTGCTTCGATGTTCGATAGAAGTTTCTGATCTTTCTTATAGTACTATTGATTTCTTATTCTGTACATACCATTCCTGTATTATAGCTTTACACCAGTGTTCTGCTTAGGCTTTTCAAATCCTGTGCCCCCTTGCACGGGATCCCTGCATTATAGCATGCCACCAGCGTTCTGCTCAGGGTTTTCAAATCCTGTAGCCTACCAGTGTTCGGCTCAGGGTTTCCAAATCCTGTAGCCCCTTGCATCATAGCATGCAACCCCTGTCTTAGAACATGATCCTACGCAGCGTCATACTTCAAAAATTTAGGTAGTAGATGCAAATCTGTTATTGATAATGATATATTTCTATAAAAGATTTTGCTCGACTTTAATGTCTGTTCTTACAATAAAGGAGGATAAAAATATCTGAGCAGACGCCACAAACTTTGAGAACTTCCAGCCCGCTCTTTGCAAGAGTATGGGACCAAGGTGAAGGAGTTCTGTAACAACATAGCCAATTTAAAGGGGCGACACACTCAAATTTAATTATACAATTGCAAATAAACAATACAGAGCAGCCTGTGAAATATCCTCAGCTGTAAGAGTTACAGCTGAGGATATTTCACAGGCTGCTATGTATTGGCGAGTGAAGAAGCTAAATATGTTAGCGGTCACAAACTTGTGGTGGATTGAATACACCCTGTTGTGAACCACAAGTGGAATGACACATAGTTTCTCATATTAGACTGCCCGTCCTAGTTCATTGATATAGGCGTATTGGAATCGTGTAATTCCTTTCATGGTCGTTCAATGCTACTTCATTTGTCACTTTCTATGTTTATATGCACAACTTGTCTGACCCATGACCCAGTAAGCGTATTGGAATCGTGTAATTGGTAGAAACTGATTCTGCAATTATTTTAACATTAAACTGAGACATATTAATGTGTTTTTTTTGGTTTGTATCTATATTCAAATTACCCTATAAAAATCCTTTTAAAAAACCCTATGCTTTAACCAAAACTTAAAAACGAGACACCGACAGGGAGCGATAATATATAGTAATTGAAGGGTTAATGGCGATTTTCTTTCGCCGAAGAGCGTCCGCTCAGACCGCGCAGGGCAAGCTCCAGGCTACGGAGCGCAGTGCGGACTGCGCAAAGCTTCGGGCGAAGGACGTGCTTCGCCGCGCAGTGCGTCCTGCGCTGGATCTGCGGCGAAGTGCGTACTTCGCACTTCTTCCTAGCCGAAGTGCGCACTTCGGCCGAAGTGCGAACTTCGCTGGAAGAAACTGCCGAAGTGCGGACTGCGCTAGGCAGCCAGCCGAAGTGCGCACTTCGGCCGAAGTGCGAACTTCGCTGGGAGAAAATGCCGAAGTGCGGACTGCGCTAGGCAGCCAGCCGAAGTGCGCACTTCGCGCGAGTGCGAACTTCGGCTGGGAGAAAATGCCGAAGTGCGGACTGCGCTAGGCAGCCAGCCGAAGTGCGCACTTCGCGCGGAGTGCGAACTTCGCAGCTTCGAGCTGCCGAAGCGTGGCTTTCGCAGCGAGGTGCGAACTTCGCTCGGCGTCCAACTTGCAAGCTTCAGACTTGGCCAACTCTGGCCATGAACTTCTTCGTCTTTCGCGGGTGCTGCTGGGTTTGCCCGGCTTGGCAAGACCCGAAAGATAGGAGAGAAACGCCGGAACAGAGAACAACAAGGTTAACACCTAAACAACTGCAAACCCTAAATATGCCACAGACAAAAGCAAACTTTATTCATATGAACAACTAGGGTTACATAATTCCTCAACCGAGGAAGTAACAACATCCGCAGGCTACGCCGCAGGATAAATCGGACAAGGGAAATGTCGAGTCCGTCGCTCGGACATTTATCACCGAGCCTCACTGCTCACTGAAACACTCGCCCTTCTTTCTCTGCTCACTTTCACGAACTTCTCTCACACCCGCTCTGCTTCCTTCTTCTACGCACTCTCTCGCACTAGTTTGTCTGTAGAACCGAACCGTCCTTTTATAGCCGCGGGGAGAGGAGGATAAGGGTTATCCTCTGACAGCTCCGGATAAGGGTTATCCTCGGACCGACCCTCGTCTAGGGTTTCTGACAAACGCCGACTGGGCATTAACTCCTACGGAGATCGGATCTGCTAGGTGTCAAATCTGTCAGAAGATAAGTGCGACGTCATGTCACACTTTTGTCGGGATCCCGGAGCGCAGTTGGGCACAGGCGTGAAATCTGGGTTTATTTTTCTAACACCCTCCTTTAAACCTGATTTCACAAGCACTTTGACTCCAAGCTGCTCTCGCAATCCGTTGAGGTCTTCCTCCTTCAAAGGCTTCGTGAAAATATCTCGCCAATCGCTCCTTGGATCTCGCAAAACCGCAGATGAATTTCTCCGGACTTCACCAACTCTCTGATGAAGTGATAACGAATATCAATGTGCTTCGTCCGGCCATGGAACACGGGATCCTTTGACAGTGCAATGGCCGAATTGTTGTCACGTAAAATTGTTGTCGCGCCTTCCGAAGGATTAAACAGTTCGCTCGTAACTCTTCGCAGCCCATACCGCTCGGCATGCGGATGTCGTGGCGGCGACATATTCTCGCTTCGGTCGTGGACAACGCAACAATGGGTTGCTTCTTGGACGACCATGAGATCGCCTCGATCCGAGATGGAAAGCATACCCGGAGGTGCTCTTCCGATCGTCGCATCGCCACCCTGGCCACCGTCTCGTGAAGCCCACTAGCTCCAACCGGTCTCGTCCGGCGTAAAATAGGCCATGGTTCTGTGTCCTGCTGACATAGCGCAAGATCCTCTTGCCTCGCTGCTGCTGCGTGTCCTTCGGAGTCTCCATGAAACGGCCGATCGACCGACTCCGAACATCGGATCCGGCCGAGTTGCGCCAAGTACATCAGATCGCCAACTAGCCTCTTGAACAAGGTTGGATCTACAGACCTCCCCGTATCCAACTTGCTCGCCTTCAAACCCGTGGCTACTGTGTGATGGCAGGTTTGTCGTCCTCCATCTTGAAGCGCTTCAGACATCCTTCACATACTTGCCCCGAGAAATGAAGATGCCATCTCGCTGATTGGTCAACTTCAATGCCGAGAAAATATTTCATCACCCCCATGTCAGCTCATTTCAAACTCGGACTTCATGGCTGTTCTAAACTCGCGCAAATAGGTCGCCGCTATTGCCGCGAAATATCGATCGTCTACGTACAGGCAGACGATGATGAGCTCACCCGCCGCATTTGTCTTCATGTACAGGGAGTGCTCATATGGGCATTTCTGAAACCCATTCTCCTAAAAATAGCCGTCAATACGGCTGTACCATGCCCCGGGTGCTTGCTTCAACCCATACAAGGCCTTCTTCAGCTTCAGGACTTTGCCTTCTTGCCCTTGTATTTCATAACCGGGCGGCTGGTCTATGTAGACCTCTTCTTCCAACACTCCGTTGAGGAAGGCAGACTTGACATCCATCTGGTACACGCTCCATCCTTTCTGAGCCGCGAGTGCCGTAATCATTCCGACCGTGTCAAGTCAGGCTACATGTGCATACACCTCATGATAGTCAACTCCCGACTTCCGCTTGTAGCCTTTCGCCACTAATCCGGCCTTATGCCTCGTCAACTTCTCCTTGGGCATTAAACTTCGTTTTATATACCCACTTGACCCCAATGGTCTTCTTTCGTGCCGGAAGATCCGTTAGCCGCCATGTCTCATTCTTCTCAATGGCCGCTATCTCCTCATCCATCGCATTCACCCATTTGCGATTCTCGACTTGCCTCTTCAAACTCCACTGGATCACATTCAATAAATAGAGCAAAATTAGAATAATCTTCATCTAATTGATTACGGGTTACCTCATAGATGTCTTGCAAGCTCCGAGTCTTTGTATGAGTCCTCATGTTCTGAATTTTGCTTGCAAGTGGAGGTGACCGGGATGATGAGGGTGTGCTACCGCCGGCACCACCGTTGATGCTTGAAGGCACAGTGGTTGGACTCCGTCTTCCTCCAAGTATACAGATTCAACAGTTGCTGGTTCAGACTGACCAGTCTTTGACTTCCCGTTCCAGACTTCATCCTCCAAGAACTTCACGTCTCGACTGATGACAAGTTTCTTTGTCACAGGATTGTACAGCCTGTATGCCTTCGCTGGTTCGCTGTACCCTGTGAAGATGCATCTTTCAGCTTTGTCATCCAGCTTCTGCCGCTTCTCATCTGGAACATGTGCATATGCTATGCACCCGAAAACTCGCAAATGAGCCACACTTGGCTTCAACTTGCTCCATGCTTCCTCTGGAATTTTGTCCCTCACACTCTTGGTGGGACATCGGTTCAGCAGATAAACTGCACAACTTACGCCTTCCGCCTCAACTCATGTGGCAAACTTTTTGCCTTCAACGATGCTCCGTGCCATCTCCATGATTGTTCTGTTCTTCCTCTCGCCTACGCCATTCTCGCTGCGGTGTATATCCGGCAGTGAACTCGCCTCCGAATTCCATGTCGCTTGCGTAGTTGTGGAATTCGTTGGAGATGTACTCTCCACCTCCATCAGTTCTGAGAGTCTTCACATAGTAACCGCTCTGTTTCTCAACCAGAGCCTTGAACTCCCTAAACCTTGCAAACGCTTCTGACTTCAACTTGATTGGATAAATCCAAGTCTTCCGACTGAAATCATCAATGAAGGTCAGGAAATACTTATTGCCGGCATATGAGGTGGTCTGCATGGGACCACAGATGTCTGAGTGCACCAGCTCCAAAGGCCGTGATGCTCTCCAAGACTGCCCTACAGGGAATGCATCCCTGTGCTGCTTGCCGACCATGCAACCTTCACAAACTTGGTTCGGTTGCTCTATAAGGGGTAAACCCTTCACCATCTCGCTTCTTGTGCAGCAGATTCAATGCCACCGAAACTCAGTGACCGAATCCGAGATGCCACAACTAGGTAGCATCCTTCTCAACTGCACTCAGAGACAACAAAGATTCATTCTGAATCTGCAGCGGAAACATCTTGTTTTTCGTCATGGACACAGTTGCAATTTGTCCATGGACTTTGTCTCTAATGGAACAGACTCCATCTTTGAACAGTATAGTGTGCCCCTTCTCGCACAAGCTCGTCCAACACTTAGCAGATTATGCTTCAACCCAGGCACATAAAAAACATCTTGAATTGTTTTTCTATCACCGTGTCGGGTGCGGATGAGGATCTTTCCTTTCCCCATCACAGAACTTTGATGTTGTTCCCCATCTTGACTTCGGACTGGACTGTTTCATCCAGCTTGTGATAACATCTCCCTGTTCCCGACCATGTGGTTGCCGCAACCACCGTCAAGATACCGTATGTTTTTCTTGCTCTCCTCTTCAATACCGCAAGTCAGCAACACATTTCCTCCTCGTCGCATTTTTGGGTTCCTCCGAATAATGGGCTTGCCGCCGATTCTCGTTCGCCATCTTCTTTCCGCACCGAGTGGCATAATGGCCGAACTTGCCGCAGTAGTAGCATTGGACCTTTGACATGTCCTTCTTCTCGCCGAGAGCCACCTTGCTGATTTCTCGCCATGCCTCTTCCTCCTTGGCCGATGAAAGTTGCAACTTGGCTCGCCGTCCCGAGGGTTTGAGTTCCCTCCTTGCTTGTTCCTTCTCCCACGTCCGCTTCTCCCTCTTCCTCCTTGAGAACTAGAGGCGCTGTGCTGGGAGTCTTGTCTGCCGCTGTCTCGGACTGAGACTTGCGCTTTGAAGGCTTGCTCCAAAGAAGACTGAGTTGAGCGGCTCAGCCTCTGTTCATGGGTCTGCAGGGAACCCATGAGTTCGTCTGTCGAGAGGGTTGTCAAATCCCTCGACTCTTTGATTGCTATCACAACCAAGTCGAACTTCGCAGTGCACTTCCGAGAATCTTCTCCACGATTCTCCGGCTCGGACATTTTCTCCGTTCAACCGCATCCGGTTGATAATGTCCGTCGTCCGGGTGAAGAAGTCGCTCATCGACTCGGACTCGCTCATCCGCAGTGTTCTCGAACTCTCTCCCCGAGCATCCGCAGCCTTCACCAACTTCACTTTGCTCGGCACCTCGATACGAACTCGCCAGTGGTTTCCTGTGCCCGCTTGGCCTTGGTGGTCTGATGCAATCCGCGGGAAGATGGTCTCCTCAACCGCTTGCATGATGTAGAAGAGGGCCTTCCGGTCCTTCTTCTTGTGCTCTTTCAACAGATCCTCGTCTCGCTTGAGAGAGGGCGGCGCTGCCGCCGCATCCGCCGGTTCGGGTAGCCGGTCTCGACCAACTCCCATAGCTCCCGAGATCCGAACAGATCCTCATCCGGATGCTCCAGGAATCGTAGTTCTTACCGTTAAATCGCGGGATCTCGCAACCGCAACGAGTTTCTCTCGGAAGCCATGCTTCTATCTCCGTGTCACGGTACTATCGCCTCTGATACCAATTTGAAGGATTAATGGCGATTTTCTTTCGCCGAAGAGCGTCCGCTCGTACCGCGCAGGGCAAGCTCCGAGCGACGGAGCGCAGTGAGGATCGCGCAAAGCTTCGGCGAAGGACGTGCTTTGCCACGCAGTGCGTCCCGCGCCGGATCTCGCGGCGAAGTGCGTACTTCGCACTTCTTCCTAGCCGAAGTGCGCACTTCGCCGAAGTGCGAACTTCGCCGGAAGAAACCGCCGAGTGCGGATCGCGCTGGTGCCGGCCGAAGTGCGCACTTCGGCCGAAGTGCGAACTCGCCGGGAGAAATGCCGAGTGCGGACTTCGCTAGGCGCCCCAAGTGCGCACTTCGCGCGGAGTGCGAACTTCACAGCTTCGAGCTGTCGAAGCGTGGCTTTCGCAACGAGGTGCGAACTTCGCTCGGCGTCCAACTTGCAAGCTTCGACTTGGCCAACTCTGGCCATCAACTTCTTCGTCTTCCGCGGCTGCCGCTGGGTTTGCCTGGCTTGGCAAGACCCGAAAGATAGGAGAGAAACGCCGGAATAGAGAACAACAAGGTTAACACCTAAACAACTGCAAACCCTAAAGATGCCACATTCAAAAGCAAACTTTATTCATATGAACAACTAGGGTTACAAAATTCCTCAACCGAGGAAGTAACAACATCTCGCAGCTACGCCGCAGATAAATCGGACAAGGGAAATGTCGAGTCCGTCGCTCGGACATTTATCACCGAGCCTCACCGCTCACCGAAACACTCGCCCTTCTTTCTCTCGCTCACTTTCACGAACTTCTCTCACACCCGCTCCGCTTCCTTCTTCTACGCACTCTCACTAGTTTGTCTGTAGAACCGAACCGTCCTTTTATAGCCGCGGGGAGAGGAGGATAAGGGTTATCCTCTGACAGCTCCGGATAAGGGTTATCCTCTGACCGACCCTCGTCTAGGGTTTCTAACAAACGCCGATCGGGCATTAACTCCTGCGGAGATCGGATCTGTCAGGTGTCAAATCTCTCAGAAGATAAGTGCGACGTCATGTCACACTTTTGTCGGGATCCCGGATTGCGGTAGCGCAGTTGGGCACAGGGGTGAAATCTGGGTTTATTTTTCTAACAGTAATTGTACAGTCAATTCATGAATTTCTCGTGAGAGGCTTTGCTGCTTTTACCTTGTTCCAATAGCTACTACTAAGCTTTCATTGGCACTTTTGCAGGTTGTAACACTAGTCACTGATTCCTCTAGCTATTTTGAAATCTATACAGTTTTAAGTATGTCTATTATCAGAGCCTTAGATGCTGCGGTTCAGGGAAGGTAATTGATTTTGTTTTCTTCCGTCTTTTAATGTTATCCAAGCCTGGATTTTTACGAGTTTCGTTGTATGTTGCAGATTGGAAGGTAAAGTTGCAATAATCACAGGCGGAGCGGCAGGCATCGGAGCAGCCGCTGTTCGTCTCTTCGCTAAACATAGAGCCAAAGTCATCATAGCCGACATTGCAGACGAAACTGGTCAAAAACTTGCTGAAACCCTTTCACCGTCTGCGAGATTCGTCCACTGCGACGTAACGAAAGAGAAAGACGTGAGTTCAGCGGTGGATCTGGCCATGGAAAATCACGGTCAACTGGACATTATGTTCAACAACGCCGGCACCACCGATTTCCAGAAACAGAGCGTGGCAGAGTATGATATGCAAAAATTTCAAACATTAATGGACTTAAATGTTAAAGGAGTAATGCACGAGTAATGCACGGGATCAAGCACGCAGCCCGAGTTATGATTCCTAGACAACGGGGTTGTATACTTTCTACGGCAAGTATTGCAGGGATAATGGGAGGTCTTGCTACTCATGCTTACACAGCTTCAAAACATGCAGTGATAGGGTTGACAAAGAACGGAGCAGCCGAGTTGGGGAAGTATGGTGTGAGAGTGAATTGCGTTTCTCTTTCTGTCGTCGCCACGGATCTTGCGGTGCGGTACTTCGAGGGGAGTGTAGAAGACAATAGGGCGAAGTTGGAGGAGTGGGCTAAGAGTATAGCCAACTTAAAAGGGGTGTCTCTTAAAGAGGAGGATATTGCAGAGGCTGCTCTGTATTTGGCGAGTGATGAAGCCAGTTATGTAAGTGGTCATAATCTTGTGGTGGATGGCGGACACACTGTTGTAAACCACGACTGGAAGATGTACCGGCCATAAGTTCCCATATTCTAGTCCTCCTTTAAGTTACCAAAAATAAGCAAAGAGAGATTGTAATTCCCTCTACACTATTTCATTGTTAATTATTGACTAGCTAGATTTGTGAAATTATAAGAAGAGCCAGCTTAGAGATGCGAGTGGCTTGTAACTGTCTACTGAATATTCAAAGATTTTCTTCACTTAAAAATGATAAATCAATTGATTTTTTTAAATCTAAATTAACTTGCATTAATGATTCCAGGTCACTTGAATTCAATACCTCTTCACTTGTATCCAATATACCTTTCCTATTAGAATGTCACTTGAACTTAATACCTCTTCATTTGTATTTAATATACCTTTTCTATTTAGGATGGACTAACCCCAAGTAAAAAAACGGAAATACTTAACTGGGAAAAAACCACATTATCCAACAATAATTTCACTTTCTCATTTTTACCACTTGAATCCAATACCTCTCCACTTGTATCCAACACTTCTCCTACTCAATACAAAATAACCCAAGTAAAACATGGAAATACCTTGAAAACAACAACATTATCCAGCAGTGAGTGCAAAATTTCACTTTCTTCCGTTAATACATTTGAAGTATAATTTATACATGCAGTGCATCATCATCTTGTCTCCTGTGACATATGGGGATGAGTGAAACCGAGATGTGCGATTTCAATAACATCATGGGTTCGTTGCAGATAAGGGCAACTTTGCATCTGCAATATCATTGCTTATGTTGTTAGTATGTACTATAACTGCAATGGCAATGGCATGCCCAGAGACGCAAAAGTACAACCTGTTGGATTTCAAAGCAGGAGTTAATGATCCCTCCATAGATTGAGTCCGTGGCAAGGCCACAACTGCTGCTACTGGAACGGCCTTCTGTGCTTCACAAACAATACACTACACGTTAGTGAAGTTGATCTCAGCAGCCAGAGACTCAAGGGAGACGTCCATTCTCCATCATTTCAACTATGACATTTAAAACACTTGAACTTCAAAAATAATAACTTCTCTCGCACTCCCATCCCTTCGGAGGTATACAGACTGAAGAGACTCACCTGTTTGGACCTCTCAAACGCTGGGATTGATACCCTGTCTGCCTCTTCCCCTACGAGTGTCGGCGACCGAGTACTCGGCGAATAATGGCCCCGACTATTTTATAAAAAAAACTCGCAGGTCTCGTGGACCGGCGAGTTTCGCGGCTACTCGCGGTTAACCTTCGAGTTTTAAAACACTGGTTAAGACATCTACTTCTATCTATATGAAGCCTGTAATCAATTAAAATTTTATCCGTCAAATTTGAAACAGTTACCGCTTGGCACGACAAATTTCAGCAACGGTAAGAGGGGGGTTGAACCTACGCATCAATATGTTAAGGTTTGTGGAGTCAAAAACAAGGTAGCTGGCTGCTTATTAATGTTTGTCAGTTGAAATTATCTGGTCTGCCAATTGGTTGGTGCATTTGAAGATTGGTCGGAGTACCATTTGCAGGTATATGGACAGTTTTCTTTAATAATTGATTGGTGACTACACTTACCTGGGGAATCTGTTTTTTAGTGTAGCTTGTTGTTGTTGATCAAAACAGAGGGATGGGCAAGCGGCGAACAGCCTGATAGACAAGTTCCCATCAGGGTTCAGTTTCTCCGCTATCGCCTGAGCCAAGAGTTTCTGGTAGTGATAGGAATGAGAAAGTGGGTGGTACAATGGATAGTTTTGTGTCTTTGCAAGGTCTTTGTCAGTCTCTGATGTCGATGTCGGATGAGAAGAGAGAGCCTGGACAGTTGCCTGACAGCCCAAAGCTTGAAGAGGAGGAAGAGTCTTTTGCCCCTCGATATATTTATGCATTGCGTTGGGCGGATGATTATTTTTCTTTGAGGGATGCAAGGTCTGAGGACGAAGCATTAAAAAAGAGGAAGAAACAGTCGACCAGGATGGACAACGAAGAGGCCAGGCACTCCTTGGAGCATAGTGACGTTAAGCAGGGGAGTGGGTAGTAACAGAGGCTAATAAATAAGGTCAGTGGGCAGTAACAGAGGCTAATAAATCAGGACAATGAACATAGGCTGATAAATCAGGACAATGGGCAGTGAGATTTATGAGTTGTTGTGTCTCATTTGTAACTGTGAAATGTTTGACAAAAAGTCCAGCACCATAATAGAAAAGAAACCCTTTGTTTTGTGGAGTAGGCATAGCCGAACCACGTTAAATGCTTTGTGCCCTCTTGTTCTTGCATGCATGATATTTAATGTTGTTTTTGTTTTTTGTTTGAATTTTTCTTTCATCCATAAATTTGCTCAGCTGTTAATCTCAACAACTGGTATCAGAGCCAGTTATTCTTGGATACACTCTAAGAGAGATCTCTCATTGAGTGGGAGCAATGGCTGGAGAATCAAAGTTCAAAGTAGAAAAATTTGTTGGGCAAAATTTTGGTCTATGGAAACAAAGGATTGAAGATTATCTTTACCAGAAGGAAGATTTGTATCTAGCACTCAAGGGCAAAGAAAAAGGGCAGCCAGATGATATGTATGATGAAAATTGGGAATTGCTTGACAGGAGAGCCTTGGGAATTGTTAGGCTGAGTCTCGTTGATTCAGTTGCACACAATGTTTCATCTCAAAACACCACCAAAGGAGTTATGGATGCCCTGGCTAAATTATATGAGAAACCCTCTACAACAAACAAGGTATTTCTCATGAAAAAGCTCTTTAATATGAAATTGGTTGAAGGTTCATCTATCCAGGATCATTTGAATGAGTTTAATGCTTCTATTGGTCAATTGTTATCAGTAGGAATTGAATTTGAGGATGAAATTCGAGCTCTATTATTTCTTTGTTCATTGCCAGACAGTTGGAATAATGTTGTTATGGTTGTGAGTAATTTTGTACCTAGTTCAGGACACCTAGTATTTGAAGATGTTGTTAGCACTATTCTTAGTGAGGACATGAGGAGGAAATCCTCAGGAGAGTCTTCATCTTCAGGGGCTGCATTAACTACTAAAAATAGAGGTAGGAAGAAAGAAAGAGGCAAGAGTCAAACTAGAAGCAAATCAAGGGGTAGATCAAAGAGCAAAGGTAAAGGTAAAGTTGAGTGCTGGCATTGTGGGAAGACCGGGCATTACAAGAAGAACTGCTGGGAAAGAAAGAAGGAAGGCAAGACTAATAACAACAAAACTGAAACTCAGGAAGCTAACATTGCAGGTGATATTTTGCAAGATGCTTTGATACTTTCCGCTTGTAAGAGTGATGATGATTGGGTTGTTGACTCCGGTGCTTCTTATCATGCTACTTGCCATAGGGAGTATTTTTGTGATTATGTTCAAGGCAACTATGGACAGGTTTTATTGGGTGATGATCACCCATGTGACATTGTTGGCATGGGCAAGGTAATGATCAAATTGCCAAATGGAACAAAATGGGAGCTTAACAATGTTAGACATATTCCCAAACTTAAGAGAAATCTTCTTTCTATTAGTGTTCTTGACAATGAAGGTTATACCACATCTTTTAGTGACCATACATGGAAAGTGACAAAGGGATCCATGGTTATTGCAAAGGGAAAAATGGTTGGAACTTTGTACATGCTTTCCAACCAATTAAATTGCACAATGGATTATGTTGCACATGAGGATGCAAAGACTTGGCACTTGCGGTTGGGTCACATGAGTGAAAAAGGAATGCAAATTCTTCACTCAAGGAAGCTTTTGCCAAAGCTTAAGGATGTGAATTTGGGCTTTTGTGAAGGCTGCGTTTATGGAAAGCAAAAGAGAGTTAGATTCTTGAAGGTTGGAGGAGAGAAGAAAAAGGAGAAGCTTGAGCTCGTTCATTCTGATGTGTGGGGTCCCTCACAGGTAATGTCTCTTGGTGGCTCCAAGTTTTATGTTACCTTCATAGATGATGCTACAAGGAAAACTTGGGTTTATACTATGGCAAACAAATCTGATGTTTTTGACATTTTCAAAAAATGGAAAGCATTAGTGGAAAATGAAACCGACAAGAAGTTGAAATGCCTTAAATCCGACAATGGTGGTGAATATTGCAGCAATGAGTTTGATGATTATTGTGCAAGGAATGGAATAAGAAGGATAAAAGTTACTCCTAGGACACCACAGGAAAATGGAGTCTCAGAAAGGATGAACAGGACAATAATGGAGCGAGCTAGAGCTATGAGATTGCATGCAGGGCTGCCATTATTTACTTGGGCAAATGCAGTAGATACAACTGTATATTTGATCAATAGAGGACCTTCTACAACCTTGGATGGTGGCATTCCAGAGGAGGCATGGTCAGGTAAACCTATCAACTACTCTTTTCTTAAAGTGTTTGGATGTGAAGCTTATGTACACATTGATAAAGAAAACAGAAAGAAACTTGATGCAAAATCTAAGAAATGCTACTTTCTTGGTTATGGTGTTGATGGTTTGGGGTATAGACTATGGGACAATGTTGGCCGAAAAATCATAAGAAGTAGGGATGTGATTTTCAATGAAAACAGGTTGTACAAGGATAGGCATGTGCAAGAAAAAGAAAATCAGCCTGATTATGTAGAGTTGGATGATTCTCTTGAGCATGGTACTAAAGTGCAACCTAATGTACATGCTCATGATCATGGTGCACAAGATGATGATCATGGTGCACATGTTGAAGAGCATGGTGACCAAACGAATGAGCAAGTTGAGAATGAAACACCTCAAACACCCCCACCACCACTAATACCGGAAGGTTGGAGATCTACTCGGGTAAGAAGAGCACCAAATAAGTATTCTCCTTCTTTGCATTACATTCTATACACTGATGTAGGTGAGCCCGAATGTCTTCATGAGGCTTTGCAATTGGAAACTAGGAGCAAGTGGGAGCTTGCTATGAAAGAGGAGATGGACTCCTTAACTCATAACCAAACTTGGGATTTGGTTGAACTTCCCAAAGGCAAGAGAGCTTTGCATTGTAAATGGGTG
Source organism: Wollemia nobilis (assembly GCA_028583015.1). Lineage (NCBI taxonomy): Eukaryota > Viridiplantae > Streptophyta > Pinopsida > Araucariales > Araucariaceae > Wollemia > Wollemia nobilis. The sequence goes on along the minus strand of JAQPPZ010001736.1, from coordinate 143,737 downwards.
TATAGAGTCAAAGATGAGATTGATGGTCACAAGAGGTACAAGGCTAGACTTGTGGTAAAGGGGTTTGCACAATGCAAAGGTATTGATTATGAAGACATCTTCTCCCCGGTTGTGAAAATGACTTCTATATGTGCCATTCTTAGCATAGTGGCTGTAGAAAATCTTCATCTAGAGCAATTAGATGTCAAGACCACTTTCCTTCATGGGGACTTGGAGGAGGAGATCTACATGCACCAACCGGAGGGGTTTGAGGTAAAAGGTAAGAAGAGTCTTGTGTGCAAACTTAAGAAGAGCTTGTATGGTTTGAAACAAGCTCCAAGGCAATGGTATCTTAAATTTGACAGTTTTATGGCTGAGCATAATTTTAATAGATGCCATAGTGACCATTGTGTATATTACAAGCAAACTAGAAATGGCAATTTTCTTATTCTCTTGTTGTATGTGGATGATATGCTTGTAGCGGGTTCTAACATGCAGGATATCAAAGAATTAAAAAGAAAATTGTCTCACACATTTGCTATGAAGGATTTGGGACCAGCCAAGCAAATCCTAGGCATGACTATTTTTCGTGACAGGAAGTTGCGTACTCTTGAGTTGTCACAAGAAAGGTATATCGAAAAAGTGCTTAAGAGGTTTTCTATGCATGATGCAAAACCAGTTGCCCAACCTCTTGCAAAGCACTTCAAGCTCTCAAAGAAATATTACCCCAAGACACAGGTGGAACTCGATTACATGAAGAGAGTTCCATATGCTTCAGCGGTTGGGAGTTTGATGTATGCCATGATATGCACTAGACCGGATATTGCTCAAGCAGTGGGAGTTGTGAGCAGGTATATGAGTAATCCAGGTAGATCGCATTGGCATGCAGTGAAGTGGATACTTCGGTACTTGAAGGGGACCTCTAAAGCTTGTTTGCACTTTGGAGGTTCCAATGTTGATCTACAGGGCTATGTGGACTCGGATATGGCAGGTGATTTGGATGGAGGGAGGAGCACCACAGGGTATATATTCACCGTTGGGGGCACAACGGTGAGTTGGATATCCAAGTTACAACGAGTTGTTGCTCTTTCTACTACGGAGGCAGAGTACATTGCCATCACGGAGGGTGCCAAGGAGTTCATCTGGCTAGAGAGATTGATGAGTGAGTTGGGCAAGGAGCCTGGAGACGGGAAGCTTTGGAGTGATAGTCAGAGTGCCATACACCTAGCTAAGAACTCCGCCTATCACTCAAGGACAAAACATATCAGGTTGAGATACCACTTCATCCGCTCAGCATTGGAGGATGGTTCGGTGCGTTTGGGTAAGATCCACACTTCCCAAAACTTTGCTGATATGCTTACTAAGGTTGTAACATGGGAGAAGTTGAGCTTTTGCTCAACTTCTGTTGGACTCAGGGAATGAGTTCATATTGGACACCTTCCACAGGGGCTGCGGGATTGTAGCCAGGTTTGTGACTCCAAGTGGGAGGTTGTTAAGGTTTGTGGAGTCAAAACAGGTAGCTGGCTGCTCATTAATGACTGTCAGTTCAAACTGCCCGGTCTGCCAATTGGTTGCTGCATTGGAGATTGGCCGGAGTGCCATTTGCAGGTGTATGGACAGTTTTTCTTTAATGACTGATTGGTGACTACACTTACCTGGGGAAACCTTGTTTGAGCCTGTTGTTGTTGATCAAAATAGGGGGATGGGCAGGCGGCGAACAACCTGATAGACAAGTCCCCATCAGGGTTTAGCTTATTCGCTATCGCCTGAGCCAAGAGTTTTTGGCAGTGATAGGAATGAGAAAGTGGATGGTACGATGGATAGTTCTATGTTTGTGCAAGGTCTTTGTCAGTCTTCGATGTCGATGTTAGATGAGAAGAGAGAGCCTGGACAGTTGCCTGACAACCCAAAGCTCGAAGAGGAGGAAGAGTCTTTTGCCCCTCGGTATATTTTTGCATCACGTTGGGTGGATGATTATTTTTCTTTGAGAGATGCAAGGTCTGAGGACGAAGCATTAAAAAAGGAAGAAATAGTCGACTAGGATGGATAGCGAAGAGGGCAGACACTCCTCGGAGCATAGTGGCGTTAAGCAGGGGAGTGGGCAGTAACAGAGGCTGATAAATCAGGACAGTGGGCACTAACAGAGGTAGATTTATCACAGTGAATAGAGGCTGATAAATCAAGACAGTGGGCAGTAATAGAGGTAGATTTATCATAGTGAACAAGGCTGATAAATCAAGACAGTGGACAGTAAGATTTGTGAGCTGTTGTATTTCATGTGTAACTGTGAAATGTTTGACAAAAAGTCCAACACCATAATAGAAAAGGAAACCCTTTGTTTTGTGGAGTAGACATAGCCAAACCACGTTAAATGCTTTGTGCCCTTTTATTTTTGCATACATGATATTTAATGTTGTTTTTGGTTTTTGTTTGAATTTTCTTTTCATCCATAAATTTTGCTCAGCTTGTTAATCTCAACACAATCTAGAATTTTCGTTACAACTAGATTATTTCCCTCCGTTTTTTACTCTAGCATTTCAAAATTTAGACCACTTTTCTTTTATGTTGTTAAGGCATACTCTTCGGCGTCCGTCAAACACGATATTGCTTGCTTCGGGGAAGCAAGCAGCTACCTAAAAACGATCGTGCAACCATTGGCTTACAAATTTCTCAAAATTTATGGTGCAGCATCCGCTAAAAAGCCATGAAATCCCTCCTCAATGTCAGTCGCCGTCATTTAAGCTGTAACATCTGTTGGTTATAAAGTCAGTGTTGTATAGCACAAGCGTAGTTCTTGAAAGGATCTAGAATGTATAACCAGTTTGTTTTTCGAAGGATCCGAAATTCTCTGCTGGTTTGTTGGTTATTTGCCAAAAAGCTCATCTGAGGTTAGATTCGGTGAATATAGAGGTTTTTTTTTTTTTTTTTTACTGAGGTTAGATTCGGTGAATATAGAGCTTTCAAAGTGCATCATATTAAAATACTTTTAAGTCTTCTGTGAGGTTAGTGGATTGGTAAGCTGGACACTTACGGAGAAGAGACCTAAGACTTAAGGACACTTACGGAGAAAAGATCTAAGACTTAGGTTCCAATTTCTGGCGTACCAATGCATAGCCAGTAGTCCGATCTGAATCTTGAATCTTTTGTGTGTTGCACTCCATTCTCTGCATCTCCTATGGCCCCCATCTCCTACCGCGTGCCATTCTCTGCATCTCCTACGGCCCCATCTCCTACCGCGTGTTAATCTAGACTGACGATGGTAATATGACCTCTATGCATCCGGTGGTCCCTATATCATGTCGGGTTACCATTAAATCAAGATGGACAAATTTGTTAGCTACTATCCTTGATGGTTGAAACCCTACCTTCACAGCTACTATACATTATGATTAATAAAAAAAAATACCTCTAAGTCAAAAATAGAGAATATAAATAAATCAAATGTTAGTACGTATGGGGAAAACGTTATTTAACAATAAGGCTTGACAGCTACTATACATTATGATTAATAAAAAAAAAATACCTCTAAGTCAAAATAGAGAATATAAAGAAATCAAATCTTAGTACGTCTGGGGAAAACGTTATTTTATAACAATAAGGTATTAAAGTGAACACTGGAAAACTAGAAGCAACGTGAAAGAATGCTCATGTGCAAAGAATTTTGTGAAATTAAAAAATATATATTAAAATTAAGTGTAAGCTAACCACTATGAGGATTGTGTGAGGGGTGGGTGTGTGGTGGTTGTGGTTGGGAAAAAATTGTTTGAGTTGATCGTAGAAATTTCTTATACTAACCAAAATTAATTTTTTTTTTAAATTTAAAATAACAATAAATGTATTTACATCGCGGACTTAGCAATAGTATTTATTGTAATAATATTTAGTATGTAGCTTTTCTCACTTATTTTAGACTCAGACCCCTCCGATAGTTTGAACAGGGTACGCAGAGGAATCTTATTCCCCACCTCGTCTTTTCAAGATCCACATTACCATCATCATAACCATATTCACCGTAATCACACCGCCTGCCCATCTCTCCGATCGTATCTTCAGGGGAAGCTTATATCCATGATTGTTTCTTTGCAAAGTGTTGTAGTTATAAGTTGTAAGTTCATCCCTATATTTGTTTCCTTCGATTCTCTAACCTTGTGTTTCTTTATTTCACTAGCTTTTCTATGATCTTTCTTGGATACATGATCTTCCTCATGCTTTTCTTTTTCTTTTTCAATTATGCTTTCTTTGATTTTACTTTCAATTTTTTTTTACTATTTACTTCTAATTATTTTGTTGGGTTTATCAATTTGTTTTTTTTAATAATTTCAAAACATGATTTCTTAGACAATAGTAATAGAAAATAAAACAGAGAAACAAATAAAAATGATAAGAGAAGTAGAAGGCGAATTTACATGGGAACCTTAATATATTATATTTTATTCATATTTATGATACAAATGGATCTTTGTTGAGGAATATTTATAGTGATATCAAATCATTAATAAACTTATCCTAGGTTGACCTTATAATAAAATAATAATAAATTATTATCCTAGGTTAACCTCAAGGTAACATAAACTTATCCTAGGTTAACCTTATAATAAAATAATAATAAATTATCCTTTTAAGCAAGGTTATCCATAAAGGTGGATTAACCAATACAATTAAGAGTGAAATATGAAAGGGACTTGTAGGCTTACATGAATATGCCCTAGGCTTACATAAATGATGAATACCTATAGGCTTACATAATCACATGCCCACAGGCTATATTGATAATTCGGATAAGCACTTATTCACACTTTTGGCCTTGGCCTAAACAAGATTTGATTACACATATTTTGATAATATCTTCCTTTCGTTTCCCCTAGATTCGTGCTCGTTAAGTTGATAAATATCCTATAATGTTAACTTCTTCTTTTTTGCTACAATTTCATGAATTTCTTTCACATTAAGATTCATTATTCCTAAAGTACTAAGCCAAGGGTAACCAAGAGCAATATCCAAACTATCTATAGCAATGAAATTAAAATTATAATGCAAAACATATTTATCCATATAAATCTTCAAATAGTTAAAAATATAAAAATTCTCTAATTGAAACTGTCTAGCTTTGATTTGCTTTATTACAATCTATAAATTCTTAGCCAAGCCCATGTTGATGAAGTTATGCTTGCTACCAGGGTTTGTGGAGACAATAATTTTTTCCCCTTTGAATGCATCCATAAACCTACAAAATAGAATCCTTCACCTTTGAGACTAAAATATTAGTCTTAATTTATTTTCTTTTCTTCTTCCTTTTCAAGTGCATCTTCCTGTTCTTTTTCTTCTTCTTCTTATTCACTTTATATTTCTCTCTTTACTTTCCATTTCTTTTTCTTTTCTTGCCTATTTATTTAAAAAAACCTCTTTCATTTATTCTAGTTTATTGAGTTTACTTGGAGCTATACAACCACATCTTGCCCTCATCATTAAATTATTAGCAAATAACCTTTATTCTCTCAATATAATTAATCACCAAGATCAAATAATATCTCAAGAATATCAAAGGATTCAATGAATCATAAATCACTCAAATAATTCACAAATAAACTTGCAAAAATATGTGTTGAAAGTTCATTTATAAATGCATAAATGCAACACTTTTTCGATACATATAACATGGTTTTGTCTTCCATATATAGATACATTAGAATCTTCATATTGCATGACTCTTAGAATTTGCTCTCTTCAAATGCATAGGAGATATAACCTTTCATATTTCACATAAATACAAAGTCTCTCATTATTAGTAATAACTCCCTACTTCTAAACATGAATCTAACCTACATAACTCACGTTTACTAAGTTGAGACCACACACACTTAATAACTTGACACATAGTAAATACTTAAACATAAAACACACCTTAAATATTAAGCACACTCTAATCTAAATATTTGTAAGGTACTCAAGGTACCAAATAATGTAATACTTTTAAAACCTTTCAGTATTACATTATTTGGTAAGTTTTGATTTTTTTTCAAATTCAATCCATTAAGGAGGCATCTCTTTCTCAAAGTGGAATTTTGGTTTGTGTTTTCTTTTACCTCTTTGATATTTAGTTTCATCACCCTTTGTTATGCTTGAACTAAATACATTTCATGCAACCTTCATAAAAAATGGATTATGTTTAGATGGAAGAGAATTTTGATATTTTTATCATAATGTTCATGATGATTGAAATTATTTATAGTCATAGTCTCTTCAAGAGCATATTGAATAGTCATTATTGGATTTAATATTTTTTTAAAGCCATCCATAGGTCATTGTGAACAATGAGTAGTTTAGCTAATCCATGTTTCCTCTCTATTAAATGACTAGAACTGTTTTTTCTCATTCAAACTATTTTTTGTTACTACACTTGTCACTCTCTAAAACTTCTCTCGGTCCTAAATGTAAGAGTTTACCATGTTGGCTCTAGTTATTTATTTGATGTCAATGATAAGTAATTTATCATCTTATCTTTTAAGCCATAGTTTTTTGTAACTTTAAAGATAACTCCAAGGTTTATACAATCTTGATCATCAATCTTTCAATATAAATCATTTCTATCCTAGAACATGTTGGAACATGACACTATTTCATGTTAAAAAAACATAACCAGGATCATAATATTATGCATTGAAACATAACAAACATTACAATAAGAACACACATAAAGATAGACACAAGATATCACAAATGTATATCACAAAAGAGAGATCTTCATTGTATTATGCTTCCATATTCAAGGTATGATACAACCATGGAGAGTTATCTCCAATATAATATAATACATGAATTTTCATTCCTTAAATTGTTGCTCTCCCCTATATATCTGGGAAATACAACCTTTCACATTCTTGTCATTAAGACAAGCTCTCAACATACCACATGTCAATATGACTCTTCATACTCCTCTCTCTTTTGACACATTGCACTTTCACAAAGTGACACATACATTAGACCAAATAATGTAATACTCACAATAGAACATGAGTCCTATCAATTCCACTTTTATTCTCTACCCTTACTCAATGGGATTACCTTAAGCATCTAATAATTGCAACTAAAAAACATGTCTCACATATTCAATATGCAAATAATTATCTAGGTGTTGTTTATTAGAGATATGTATTGAAGATAATTATTCAAATAAAACTATTTTAGCATCTCACCTAAAATAGCTTCAAAATTAATATATAGAGTTGCTTTAAAACTAGGGTGTAATGTGTCCAAGTTATTTTAAAATTGGGATGCAATGTGTCCAAGTTTTCTTCTCCCAACAAAATTTTATCTATTTGCACACACATTTTATCTTCTTTTAGAGATAGAGATGTTGTTTTTATCATAATTTCCACTTTATTTACCATATTCTAAATCTCTATTAGAGGCTTATTAGAACAAGACATAAATTCCATCTGATTTGAATATACATCATCTGCACTACTATTTTTTTTGTTTGTTTTCTTTTTTCTTAATAAAATATTTTGTTATAAATTTACTTGGTCTTTCCTTTAATTTCTTGTATACTAATTGACATGTTCTACCATAGGCTCTGATGAACAACATAGTCATTGTAGAATATTGTATTACCACAACTATTGCACCTCTTCTCATGTTTTCTTTTCTGGTGAATATAGCATTTACATTAGAGTCTAACAAGCTACCACATCTTATTGTATAAATAGTAATATTAGCAGGTGATAGTTCATCCAACCACTTATTTTTTAATGATTCCTCCATAATAGCCAATCATTCTTTCACTTTGTAGTAATTAAAAATAACCTCCTTCCTTATTTCAATATAAGTGCTACATATTGTACACATTGAGTAGAGGTACTCACATGGCTTATAAATATTGTAAACCTATATTTTCCTCCTTTGTCTAGTAATGCCTAATTGGATATTGAAGCGATGCTATTAGAATTGATGTCCATTACAATTGAATTCTATAGCTAAGTAAAAAACATTTAATTGATTTCTCAATATCACTTCTAAAGGATCTCAATGAATTTTAGGCAATATAATCATCAAATCCGAATGAATTAAGAGCATTCACAAGGTCTTCATAAAGAGTTTATGAACTATTTTATGACCAAGTTGAGATAAGATAGAAACCAATTCATTACTTCTTGTACTCCTATATTTGAGGTTTTTTTAGCTTCTTTCTCACAATGAAGACACAAAAAACTCATGCTTGCTAGCCATGACATTATAGCCTATATTTATTGTGCAATCCTATCAATAGAAAGAATTTTGGCCTCTACATAAGCTTCTATCTTTAATAAATTTAACTAGTCCAACATTTCAATAATAATTGCATGTCACTTTCATTTCGAGCAAGCTAGAATTTATATTATCTCCAACAACATCATATGTATTTTTTCCCAATAGATAGTGAATAGCTTCCAAATATAAATCTATTTCATAAAGTTGCATAATATTGTGAAAGATACACCCAATGCCAATAATATTCTTCATAATTTGGTTCAATTGCACAATAACATTGTTTGTCTTCGTCGATGCATTTTTCATCAAGTTGTAGATGAGAAGCATGATCGTCTCACACTTTCATGTGTTAATGTTGATCCAATTATTCTTAGTAAATGATCTAAGTGGAAATTTAATAATAATATTTCCATACCCATTAATAGTGCTAGCCAACTTATTCATGCTTATTTTGAATTTATGTACTTTCTTTATCGACATGTAATAATCCACAAATTCCATAATTATTAATTTTCTAATTTCTCACTTAGTGTAATACAAATTTATAAAAATTACTCATTATTTTATGATGTTCTCACCTTTCTAACATCCACGCTTTGACCATCATAATATCTACTCCTGAATTTTTTTGGCGGGAAAACGAGCTCTGGCGATTTTCTCCTCTGAACCAGGGTTTCTGCATCCTCGAATAATCTCTGGTTTCTGCTGACTTCTGTGAAGTGCCTTTGGGGTACGGGGGATCTGAAGATCAGATCGGTGCCCCAGGAGGGTCCAATGGGGACTTCTCCGGCTCCTTGCCCAGGAAGCACCAGCTCTTACGCTGATCTGTTTAAAGACGATTCTTCTCCGAAGACCGCTGAAGCCCAAAAGATGGCATACAAAAAGCTCTTCACGGCTGCTGGGAATCGGCCGTCAGCTCATCGGGTGAATGGTTGTTTGCCGCAGGCCGAATCCAGGCCAAAAATCGTCATTGAGCCCAGCATGGTTGAAGAATCAGTTCTCTACAGAGCGAACCATGATCTAATCTGCAAGTTCATGGGTATTCGCCCTTCCCTGAACTTCTTGCATTCTTGGATCCGTCAAAACTGGGAGCCCCACGGTGAGTACTCATTGTGGTTTATTAGTAATGGTTATTTTATTGTCAGCTTCTCGGCTCTGGCCGATAGAAATAAGGCTTTCGAGTCGGAGAAGAAAAACCATGGCCCGACAGGGCTATTTGTTCAACCATGGAGGGTGGGTTTCGATCCTCGTGTTGAACCTACTGCTGTACCAGTGTGGATTCGATTATATGCCCTTCCAATGGAGTTCTGGGGTGAGCAGGTATTGGCCATGATTGGCAATACGATTGGTAGACATCTGGGTGTTGCCAGAGACACTATTGAAGGGAGCATGGCGGTGTACGCTCGAATCTGTGTTGAGATGGATCTCAGCCAGCCTTTGTCGGCTGAGTTGGATATTGAACTAGCAGGTCTCACCTGGATCCAACAGCTAGACTATGAGGCCCTACCCTTCAGATGTAGGGTTTGCCATAAGCATGGACATCTAGCCCGTTTCTGTCCTATTAATATGAATGCCAAAATGGAGGCCCCTTCAGGAATGCCAAACCTGCCTAAGGAGGATAAGGCTGCTCCTAATACAGATCCTAATAGCACCGGTCAGGGCCAGAACGCTCCGAGAGAGGGTTTTGAACAGCCCAGAAGAAGAAGACGGACAAAGAAAAAGGAGGGAAAGGAGCAATCTCATCTCAGGCCTGCCAATAGGTATGAGATTTTTAAGTCATTGGTTGATGAAGAGGATCACTCTATGGAGGGCTTGGAGGGTTTCAAGGAAACTTCTAATATTCCTGGGCAACTCCCCCTCTCATCTTCTCCCGTCATACAGCAGATAGTTGATCTCTGTGAGGTATCACAGCCAGTGTCTTCTGGTGCCTTAGTAGTCCATAACCCGGAGCAGTCAGTATCTCAGGATGTTCACATGGGGATAGCAGAGAAGAATAGGGAAAGGCCATCTTTGGGGATAACCCAGGTAGAAAAAAGACCAAAAAATAGCAATTCTCAGGGAGCAGGTAGAAGATCCAATAAGGAGTTGCTAGCAGCCCAAGGAGACAAATTGATCATGGGAGGATCGATGAGGACAATTGAATCTTATTGCTCCCAGGGTAACCCATGATTATACAATCTTGGAATGTGAGGGGTTTAAACAACAGAACCCATCAATCTGTTGTTCAAAGGCTATTAGAGAATAGCAATACTGATTTTTTGCTTTTACAAGAGACTAAGATGTCTTTGGATCTTATGTCTAAAACAGTCAACAGAATCTGGAGGGGTGCTGGTCACATGGATGTGGCTGCCCAAGGTGCCTCAAGGGGGATTGTTACTCTGTGGAACTCTCTGGAATGGTTTGCAATAGATCACCTTGCCTGGAGGGGTGTTCTCACTTCTCTTTTTAGGAATAATGTCTCGGCGAAAGTCGTTCTAATCACTAACTTTTATGGATCTCAAAACCTTGAGGGTCAGAGGCGGCAGTGGAAGGCTGTGCATGATATGCGAGCATCCAGGGAAGATCTAGACTGGATTATAGCGGGGGACTTTAACGCTAAATTATCTTCTAGAGACCAGGAAGGGGGAACACCTCTTTTGGATCCAGGGGACCGTTTCATGATTGCTCAAGTCCAGGCTTTGCACCTAGTGGACATCAAATGTCCTGGCAATAACTTCACTTGGACTAATAAAAGGCGGGAGCCACATAGTAGGAAGGTGAAGCTAGACCGCTTTCTGCTTTCAGAGGAGACGTTTGTAAAATGGAACATCAATTTTCAGATTTTAGCAGGCCCTGTTTCTGATCACTGTCCTATTCTCGTTGGAAGGTGGGACTGGGAGGGGACACCATCACAAACCTTTCGGATTTGAGAATTTTTGGCTTCAGAAAGAAGAACTTCGGGAGAAAATCCCACAGTGGTGGGAAGAAGGCCGCCCAACTTATGGAAGAGCAATGTTCAGAATCCACAAACAACTTCAATATGTCAAAACTCAGTTGAAATATTGGAGGCGTTCTAATAAATCTGACTTCCAGGCCCAAAGAGCTCCGTTGGTGGCCCGATGGGATGAGGTCCAAAAATAGTTCAGAGAAGGAGTAATTACAGACCAGCTCAAAGCTGAGGATGATGCCTTGCGTACAGCGGTGGAGGACATTGACAACCAGGAGGAGACCTATTGGAGGCAGAGAGCAAGAACTACCTGGTTATTGGAAGGGGACCGAAATACAAAATTCTTTCATCGGACTGCTTGTGCTCGAAGACAGATGAATAAGATGGAGGCCCTTCAAGATGAGAATGGTCATTCCTTTGATACTCTTCCAGCTATACACTCCCATGCTATGGACTATTTCTCAAAGCTTTTTAAGGAAAGTGTGGTTCAAGATGTTGAGGCCCAAAATGAAGTTATTTCTGTCATTCCTGCTCTCATTTCTGAGGATGAAAATCAGGCCCTCCTCAAACCCATTGATAGAGATGAACTGACAGCTGTGGTCTTTGGAATGAGTACTGGTAAAACTCCAGGTCCTGACGGTTTCCCCATTGAGTTTTTTCAGGCCTTCTGGGATTGCTTAGAGGAAGATGTTAGAGCTGTTGTTGAAGAATCCAGAGAAAATAAGAGAATGCTTAAAGCTATAAACCACACTTTCATTACCTTAATTCCAAAAGGGGAGGAGGGGGTTCATATTTCAGATTATAGGCCTATTGCCTTATGTAATGTGCTGTATAAAATAATCACCAAGGTAATGGCTGAGCGACTAAAACCCCTTCTTCACAGCATTATCTCCTCTGAGCAAGGGGGTTTTGTTGAGGGTCGACAGATTCTGGATGGGGTGGTTCTGGCCCAGGAAGCAATACATTCAATGCACACTTCTGGGAATAAAGGGATGTTCATAAAACTGGACATGTCTAAGGCTTATGACAGGGTTGAATGGAGTTTCCTGGCCAAAATGATGGCTGCCTTTGGTTTCTCTCAGGACTGGATAGAGTGGGTCATGAGCTGTGTCTCTTCCCCGACTTACTCTGTTCTAATCAAGGGCCTTCCTTCGCAACCTTTTGGAGCCTCTCGGGGTCTCCGCCAGGGGGATCCTTGTTCTCCTTATCTGTTTCTCATTATGGCTGAAGGTCTTGGCAGACTTTTCTTGAGGAGAAGACAACAAGGCAGATTATTGGGTGTTAGGGTGGGGGACGAAGTTTTATCGCATCTGCAGTTTGTGGATGACACTGGTCTGATGGGAGTTGCCAGCCTCAGGGAAGCAAGATCGATTAGGGATACTCTTAATGTATATCTCAGGGCTACTCAACAGGTCATTAATGACAAGAAATCCAAAGTGGTCTTTTTTAATCTGGAGCAAAGGCTTCAGAACAGAATTTTAGAAATCCTGGGATTTACTAGGACTGCTCTCCCTGTGGTTTACTTGGGGATCCCCTTGCACTTTAAGAAGCTGAAACTAGACACATGGAGGAACTTGCTTGAGTGTATCAAGGACAGAATTAATCACTGGTCTCACAAGTGGTTAAGCTATGGTGGCAGAGTAACTTTCTTACAGTCAGTCATTCAAGCCATGCCTATCTACAAATTCTCTATCTTGGCTGCCCCGCTTACAATCTGGAAAGAGTTGGACAGGATGGCTAGAAAGTTTTTGTGGGAAGGAACAAAGGGAGAGAGAAAGTGGGCCTTAGTGGGCTGGGATAAAGTTACCCAGCCCAAGGTAAAAGGTGGGCTGGGACTGAGAGGATCCAGGTTAAATAATAAAGCTTTGGCTGGAAAGTTGTACTGGAGGTGGATTTCCCAACCAACTTCCTTATTCAGTAGAATCCTCACTAGTAAATACTTGGGTCATGTCAACCCCAATGAGGTGGGCCGTTTCCCTTTGGAGGGTGTTGGATCCTTAGTGTGGCAGGCTCTCAAGCTAGGATCTCAGGTTATTAAAGACCAGCTATTTTGGAAAGTGGGGAGAGGGGAGAAGGCCCGTTTCTGGACAGATTCATGGGATCAGTTTCCACCCATCATGGTTGAATTCCCCGAGTTACTCCCAATAAAATCTGCCATAGAATCCAAGGGTTGGGTCCAAATTGAAAGTTATTTCAATACTACTCAGCTGGGGGGGTATAAGTTTAAGAAGTTTAAGAGGTTGGAGGAGTGGCCAATTTCAATCCCTCCGGAGTTGGCACCCATCTTGACCAAAATCTTGACAGAAAGGTTTCTCACAGGGAGAGACGAGGAGGATGAATTAGCTTGGGGCTATGGGAGCCTTGGCGTATATACTATAAAATACGGATATGATAACATCCTCCCTGAGCCTCCCCCCCTTGCTTATCCGGTTGAGGATTGGAGAAATATTTGGCACTCCAAGGGCTGGCCGAAAGTGAACTTTTTTGCCTGGCAGTTTATGCACAATGGAATTCTCACTTTCGACAATCTCAGGTGTAGAGGAATCATCGGTCCATCTCAATGTGTTTTATGCCATAAGAACGAGGAAACAGCTGATCACCTGATGTTTGAATGCCCTTTCACGTGTCAGATCTGGAAGCGTTGGTTCTCTCACTATAAAATCCAGCTTAATGGTGATTTGAATCGGATTAATATTTTGGAAAGATGGAAGAGGGGTAGATTTAAATCTAAAGCTCTTCGAATTGGTTGGGAGCTTGGCTTAAACTTCATTTGGTGGCAAGTGTGGTTGGAGAGAAATGCTAGAATTTTTTGAGAAACGTTTTCCACGCTTGATGGTGTTTGGCAGGTCATCTGGAGCAAAGTCACAGAAATAGTTGCCGTCCACGCTAATGAGGAAACTCAGGTTGATCCGGGGCCAATGGATGAGGGAGTTGAAAAGCAAGAGGGACAGGTCAGAGCTAGCTGGAAACCTCCTCCCGACGGTTGGATTAAAATCAATACTGATGGAGCTGCAAAGGGCAATCCGGGCAGTGCTGGCATTGGTGTGGTCTGCTAGAATCACGAGGGATCCGTGCTCTACTGGGAACTGCAAGGCTTGGGCAGAGCCACAAACAATGAAGCTGAAGCCATTGCTATCAAAGCTGCTTCTATTTGGGCAGTTAATCAGGGCCACAGGAGGATAATTCTTGAATCTGACTCTCAAATACTGGTTGGAGCTCTTGACTGCATGAGGAACTTTGCTTTGAAAGCATGGAGGTTGAGGATTCTGGTCTCTCAAATCAAGGAATTATGGAGGGAATTAGATGATGTGATTCCAGTTTATGTGAGTAGAAATCTTAACAAAGCGACTGATTTCCTGGCTAAGATGGGTGCTGAGAAAGAGGTTGGGGTGCAGCTGCATAGTGACATGCCTATTGAGGATGAGGTGATTCGGCAGGGTCTTGAAAGATCCTTGAACCAATGATCAATGAAAAAGCTAAGGGTGGTTTTTGTCACGATATCGCGACCTATTTTTGTCGCGATATCGCGACATGTTGGGACGTCGCGGCGCTGGAGGAAAGCTGTCGCGATATCGCGACATGCTGTGCCGTCGCGGCCGCTGGAGGAAAGCTATCGCGATATCGCGACATGCTGCGAGGTCACGGGCGCCGGAGGAAAGTTGTCGCGATATCGCGACATGCTGCACCGTCGCGGGCACCGTTGGAAAGTTGTCGCGATATCGCGACATGTTGCGTCGCCGAGGGCACTGGAAAGTCGTCGCGATATCTCCTTTTGGAGAATGGGCGCCAAGGGGAAAAGTCGTCGCGATATCGCGACACTTTTGGAGAATAGGCGCCAAGGGGAAAAGCCGTCGCGATATCGCGACACTTTTGAAGAATGGGCGCCAAGGGGAAAAATCGTCACGATATCGCGACACTTTTGGAGAATTGGCGCCATGGGGAAAAATCATCGCGATATCGCGACACTTTTGGAGAATGAGCGCCAAGGGGAAAATTCGTCGCGATATCGTGACACTTTTGGAGATGGGGCGCCAAGGGGAAAAGTCGTCGCGATATCGCGACACTTTTGGAGAATTGGCACCAAGGGGAAAAGCCGTCGCGATATCGCGACACTTTTGAAGAATGGGCGCCAAGGGGAAAACTCGTCACGATATCGTGACACTTTTGAAGAATGGGCGCCAAGGGGAAAACTCGTCGCGATATCGCGACACTTTTGGAGAATAGGCGCCATGGGGAAAATTCGTCGCGATATCGCGACACTTTTGAAGAATGGGCGCCAAGGGGAAAACTCGTCGTGATATCGCGACACTTTTGGAGAATAGGCGCCATGGGGATAAGTCGTCGCGATATCGCGACACTTTTGGAGATTGGGCGCCAAGAGGAAAAGTCGTCGCGATATCGCGACACTTTTGGAGAATAGGCGCCATGGGGACAGGCTGTCGCGATATCGCGACATGTCACGATTTCGCGACTTGTTGCTCTAGCGCGGCCAAGGATGGATTGTTGTTGCGATATCGCGACATGTCGCGATTTTGCGACATGTCGCGTTTTCGCGCCATGTTGACTTTTTGCGGTCTGCGGTGGAAAGTGTCGCGTTTTCGCGCCTTGTAATCATGTGCTTTCTTTGTTCTCGGCTGGGATGTGTCTACTCCCAATTGTAACTGATCTTTGTTTTAATACAAGTTTTTTCAATTTTTTCAAAAAAAACATCCACGCTTTGACTCTTAATGTTTGCTCTAGATAAGTTACTAGATATTGTAATATTCTCTTTTTAATATTCAACTACAATTCTATGATTTTAAATGTTACTTCTCTGGTAGCAATGAATATTTTTAATTTCCTTCTCTTTATTTTTATAGCAATGAAATATTTGCAATAATGAAATATTTTATTAACCTTTCTCTTCTACATTTTTTTTTTGTTCCTTGGTTCTTGCAAATTCATGTCCTTGGTTTAAGAAAATAAAATGTGGCTCCCTTCTACTTCAAATTCTTTGGCAATGTCAACTATGCATTTTTTTTTGGTCTCCTACTCTTCTCTCTCTTCTACTTTAAATTTTTATTTCTTCTCTGATATTCTTCTTTATTCAAAACTTTGATTAAATATTCATAATTTCTTTCACTCCTTAAATTTATTCTTCTCTCTTCTTTAAATCTTCAAATATCTTGAATAATTCTTATAACTCTGTAACAACCCAAGTCTACCCACCTAGTTGTACCACAAAATAAGTCAAACAAAATTTACTAGGTATTATGTTTTTGTTCAAATTCAATGTTGTACTCCAATGATGCTTTTAGGTTCACAATAGAATTTATTTCACCCAATGAATCAAGGTCATTTCATTTAAATTATTATAGGTATATTATACACCTAGGTGGTGTAGGTGAGTTGGATAGGAGAGGGCAATCCTCCAAGGGAGGTCCCAGGTTCAAATCTCCACCCTACCAAAAAGTTGAACTGGGTACCCAAAATCCAATTGATAATGTTGGTGCGGGAAGGGACGAGCGCGACTCTCAGGTGAATTTGATGGTGTTGAACGCCCTAGTCATGGTATCTTAGACCAAGGCGGCCCCACAAGGGATTTTTCACTTTAAAAAAAGTATAGGTATATTATACTACTTTTAGGTACAAGAGTATTGTAGACAACCACCCAAGTGGACAAGATTGACCAAATATTATGTTAGGTGCCATTATGTGGAATCAATTAGCCTCATTTAACATCCTCATATTAAGGCATGAGGGTCAATCCATGATTGGGGTTATCCTCTAGGGCCCATAACACCTAGAGGATGGACGCTTGCTTCCCCATCCCTTATAATACTAAACCTTTGACTAATTGGTCAGCTTGTTCTATTACTTGTATGAAAGCAAATAAGATACATATACCTCCATGACTAACTGATTATCCCATGCTCGGAGTCAGTTGGTGCCATATCAATACCATAACATTGGACTTCATCACACATAACAGGCTATTTTCTAAATATTTTGAAGTACTACACTTACGGTTGTTGTATTATTAAGAAGTCCTTCCATAACCATAATGACTCTTTCTAATCAGGACAAGTTGAGTTATTTATGAAGGAAATAAAGTTTAGTTTACAAAGAAACCACAATCATATTTTCAACATTTCCATTGTAAAATAAATAGTGTCATACATTTCTTCTTAGAATACCTATCAACATACTTTATATCATGGATTGCATGGATAATATAAAATTTTCTTCCTATAGCAAAGTCTTCCAGAATTGTTTATATACAAGATAATTCTTGTATACTGGAAATGTGGCCTTGAACCCTTTATATTGAATACTAAGCTACTCATCAAATTGAAAAAATAGATTCTACACAACCCTCTCATTCTCAACTTGGCTATTTATAATACAATATTTTTATAATCCTTCCTGAATGTATACAACCACTACACTTTCAACAATAATTACACTGAATTCAAAAGAGGTAAATGGTTCTCAAAATAATATTATTGACTAAACTTGTCTACCAATATGACTGCTACAAGTTCTTGATCAATTGCCACATCACTTCATTATATCCTGAGTGCGGTGTTGATTTAAAATTAATACCCACCAGATTTGTTGATTTTAGTTTTGTAATAACATAATTAGAACCATCTCTTCTTTTATGAATGTAAACTAATTGTATGCAACTATGCAATTCATGTTCCAGAAAGCACACAACAATCTCTTAAATTATAAGCACATATTTTAATAGATTATCCACATTTTCTAGATAACAAAAGTGACAATGACAGTTACAAAGGCTCATGATTTTAACAAAAAATTTGAGCAAGACATTCATCCACATACAATATCATCATGCAGGTGCAAAAAGTAATATTTTTTCGATTCATTCACATTCAGCAAAATATCACAACTTTTCTAGAACTAAAGATAGTAAATCCTATTCAACAATATTTGAAATAGTTATATATGTGTTCAACATGGAATCCATCGCTATACTACAACTCCAAATTGCTCTCCTTGAGCTACAACGAATTCCACTGTGCAGAAGATTATCTCCTCATTTTTTATTCAAATATTTCACGAATAACCCCTCTTTTCCAATAGTCCTCTCCCTTTTCATGCACAACCAAATAACATGCAAAAAACCATGAACAACCATGACACCTATCTCTGCGTTTTCTTTATTTTTGCTCAAACAGTATGGAGGAATTTTTAACTTAATTTAATATAATCTTTAATATATGTGCATTGTACCTTTGTAATATATATATATATATAGCACATAATAATGATTTCGCAGATATATTTATTTTACATACATGTATGTATTTTTTTACATACATACAGTTATATTATTTATTTTATTTTATTATTATTTTTTGAACAAAAAAAATGAACAATCTCTATTTACTGAACTCTTCATAAGGAAAGACTCCCATGCATTCAACACTTTTATTACCTTCACACAAAATATATAAAAATATCATTTTATAACAAGCATCAAGCATTCAAAAATGGCTCATGCAGTAGTGTACCTATATGATATGCAAGAAGCGAGTGTTCATGTACTCGTGAGTTGAATCATCACTTCTCGTTTTACCTTTCCCATCGAATTTTTTCCATTCATCGATAACTTAAACCTGGTCCTACATTCATAGTGGCTATCAGCAGTAATAATTTTTTCCTACTTCTTGAGAATTTTTTCAATTCTCAAGAAAATATAGGTTTATTACCAATTTTACTTATTAACCAATAATTGTGTGAGGAGAGTCATTACAAAATCCCATAAAATATTCTTCTTCCTCTAAAATATATCTTCTTCCTCTAAAATATATCTTCTTCAATTTAATATTTATTCAATTTTTTTTTTAAAATAATTTTTTCTTCTTTCTTCTTTTAGTTAATCTCTTTCTTTCAAATAATTTTTTTTCTCAATTAATCTATTTCTATCAAATAATTATTCTATATATCTTTATAATATATTTTATTAAATTCATCTTATATCTACCACAAATTTTCTTTCACCAAAATTCTTCTTATATCTCTGATCAACAACATTAATTCGTCCTTTCTTCAAATAATAATTTCTCCTCCCAACAATTATTTTCCTTCTCAACTTTAATTCAAATCTTAATAAAAACACTTCCTTCAAATAAATAAACCTTACCTTGAAATTCTTCTTCAATCTTCTATGATTTCTAGCACTTTTTCATCTAGCTATATTCAACTTGGGGTGATCTCATCCCTCTTTCTCTTCAATATTTGGGTGCAATCAACCTCGATTATTTCTTATTTATCTTCTTCTTCTTTTTCAATCTTCAATTTTTGTAGCTTCGTTGACCAATACTTTATCCAATTTTAGTTATTATATTATCACAAATAACTTTAGTGCAACCGTGAGCCTGCCTTCTACAAGGCTTGGCTTTGTTCAAATATGGTATTCTCACTATTTGTTCTTTGCAAATGTGGATTTTCATTCTACAATATTGGCTCCTTTCAAACAAGATCTTCCTACTACTATGTCTTTCAATCAATGCAATCCCTCTATAAAAAGTTCCTTTATGGTAAGATTGATGCTTGGATCGAGGTAAATTCAAATTTTCTCTACCTTAGAAGTCTAACAAATGTGGGTGTGATAACAATGTTATAAAATCACCTCTATTCTATTAGAATTATTAATCACTATGCTTAAATAATATCTCAATAATATCAAAGGATTCAATGAATCATAAATCACTCAAATAATTTTCAAATAAATTTACAAAACTATTTATGAAAAAATATTTTACAAAAGCATGCATAAATGCAATGCTTGTTCGATACATATTATATGGCTTTGTCTTCAATATATACATAAGTGAGACTCTTCATATTACATTACTCTTGGTATTTGCTCTCCTCAAACTCATAGGAGATGCAAACTTTTATATTTATCTCTTACATAATAAATCTCACATCTTAGATAAAGATAAAGTATCTCATTATTGATCATAAATTTTTACTTCTAAACATGATACCTAACCTACATAACTCACACATATAAAGTTGACAACTCACACACTTAATAGCTTGACACATACTTAATACTTAAGTATAAAACACATGCTAAATATTAAATACACTATAATCTAAATATTTACAAGGTGCTCAAGGTACCAAATAATGTAATACTTCCAACACAAATACCTCCCAAAGAAAATATTACCACATTTTATCTTTTCCATATTCATTTTTGAATTTTCTCCACCATTCTCCAATGCAATATCATTATTTGTAGCCAATTTTGGAAACTCCCTAAAGTTACACCCAAAATTTATTCAATGCAGGCTAGGGTTTAGTGGATAAGGGTTTAGTCAAAATAAAATTCCTTCTCATGAATTCATAACCAAGTTTCTTCTAAATAATAAGATCTAACAATTTTCTTCAAAATAGAACAAATGACAATTGATTTACTTACACGAATTAAGTGATATGATTTTTTCCTCTTGACAATTTTTGCATAGCTAAAAAATACCACTAACAACCTAACTTTAAAATACCATAACTCTTTCAATATTATTTAGAAATTTACTCATGACCAATTGTTTTTATATTACTTCAAGTGATCTACGTGATAAATTTAACACTCCTACAAAACGATATGGCTTTCAAAATAATATTACAAATTTATTATTTTTTTAGGAAAGTAAAAAAATCTTGAAAAAAATATTTGTAATGTTAGAAGCCTTGCAAAAATTCTCCATGTCTTGAGAACTATTTATTTATTACAATGTGCTAAGAATATTTTCATATAAATATAGTTTTGATTGTCTCCAATTATCTTTCATTATTTCCAATGAATTTATTCTTGACATTTTATTGAAAGCCTTATCAATATCCATGAAGGAAAGATAAATGATACTATTATTTCTTTACTTTTTATTTAAAATAACTCTTAGAGTAAAGAAATGGTTATTTGTTTAGTTTTAGGTTGAAAGCCATATGAAAAAGGAAACTTTAGAATTTTTTTGTTTATTTATTTATTTTAATTTCTAATATAATGCCAAAATACTTGGAAAAGAGGTTGCTCCAAAATCATTTAATATTTTTTAAATAACATATTTTTTTTGGTATTGATTAAAAAGAGGGTTGAAGAAAATTAAAGTTTACACAGGTTTTTATGAGGGATCTCAGTCCCCTCGTACTGAGTGGGGTTTGAACCTTGAACCTCTCCATAGAGAGGCCAAAGCCCTTATTACTGCAGTAAGCTTGTAGCTATATAATATTTAGGGTAAAGCACAGGTTTTTATGAGGGGCTCAGGTCCTCTCATACTGAGTGGGGTTGGAATTATATTACTTATATTGTTGTTACTTATAAAATTATTAATTTATATACATATTATATATGTTGATGTAGTCTAGAGAAGGGGGTCTAATGAAAGACTACCTCTTCTAGAAGCAAAGAAATTTCACGATAACTCACAACCAAAAAATCATGAAAAATAATATAATGACATTAAAATTTCTTATTGTTGGTTAGTTAAAAAATGCAACCATATAGCCTATTTTTAATTTTATCATTAGTGGAGATGAAGGTGAAATCTAAAGGACCAAAAGCCATGTTCCTTAATCTTTGGATCCTCCTTTTAATTTTTATCTTTTTATTTTTATTGCAAACTACCATGTGTTTGTATGGCAACCTCACTTGTATCACATGCTTAGGTGATAGTACAATAGATGATAGATTATAGATGGAAGTATGATAGATGGTATATGATAAAAGATAGTATAACCAATAGAAAACAAACAATAGTATTAGGATGATGGATGGTGTTAATAGGATAATAAATAAAAAAGGGTATACAATAAATGGTAGTAATAGGATGACACATGATAGACAATAGATAACAATAGCATGATGATAGATGATATCAGTATCAAGATGCTAGTAGAATAATGGTAGAAGCAACAACAATATGATAGTAGCAATATCACTATGATATTTGTAATTGGATCAATTACTCTGTATCTTGTTGAATCATCATCATAACCAAGAAATATTCCATGAATGGTCTTGTTCTTATTTGCTTTAGAACGTGCACATATGCCTTATATCAAAAAATTCTGAACTATTCTAATGTTGGTTTTTGTCCTAACCATACTTCTTCAGGAGTAACCATTTTTAGTATTTTTATAGGTTATCTATTTTGTATATATACAATTTTTGTAATAGCTTTTGCCAAATGTTGATGATCAAGATGAACGTCTTTTACCATTTAATGAACCATTCCATAATATATCAATTTATTCTTTCTATAATACCATTCTATTTAGGTGAGTATGTTGTAGTAAGTTACCTTTTTATTCCATCTGTTTTAAAAAAGAATCAAATTATTTTGATATAAATTCTCCACCTCTATCTAAATGAACATTTTTATTGATTTTCCTATTTCTTTTTCTACTAATTTTTTGAATTGTTTAAAACAACTAAAAACTTCAAATTTAAATTTCATGAAGAAACTAAATTTTTTTGGAGTAATCATCAACAAAAAATAAAAAATATAATTGCCCTCCAAGAGTAGAAATATTTATTGGTCCACATAAATTTGTATATATCAATTTTAATAGTTCTTGAGCTCTATTTTTACTAAGTTCAAAAGCTATTTTATGATTTTTCCTTGCAAGATAGTCTAGACATACTATGGATTCACATGAAAATTTAGATAAACCTTTGACCATTTGGTGTTTACTCATCTCATTTAAAGAAGATGCACTTAAATGTCCTTGCATTTTATGCCAAAGATCTTTTGTTTTTGAAGTGCATATTCATAGAGCCACATTTGATAATGTATCTAGAGCAAATATATTATTTTTGTATTGTCTTTTCCATGGTAGGAAATAAGGTTTTTTTTTTTAATTTGTAAATAATTTTGAACTCAACTACTAAATTTTGATCCATTAGTTGATATATTGAAAGAAGATTAGTAGGTAATCTAGGTACATATACTACATATACTACATTAATAATTATACCTTTTTCATTTGATAGATTAAGTAAAATATTGCCTACTCATATTATCCACTATAACAACTAGTTTTTCATATTTTCTTGAAACGTATTGAACCATTATTTATTCTCTATCATATGCCTACTTGCTCTTGAATCAATATACCAATAATCCATGTTGAATTTATTTTGAGGTAGAAAACCTTTTATCTTCCTAATTAAAAAATTGTAAATTTTAAATTCTTTTAATTAAAAAAAAATCTAAATCTTTCAAAAATTTCAAAATTTTTCCTTTTGGAGTGGAAAACCTTATCTCTTCAAAATTTAATACATATTAATAGTTTCAAAAATCACAATTTGAAATGAATTGTAAAACTAATTGTAAATATAAAATATCAATTTCAATATGTAGTAGAAGTCCTTATAAATCTCACCTAAATTTTAAATTAAATTTTCTAAGTTTCTATACTTTAATCAAATATTTAATTGGGACTTTAATATATTAAATGATAAAGGTAATGTTACTTACCTTACCTTCCACTTGAAAAAATAGAAAAACATATTTTTAACTTTGAAAAAATGCTCACATTAGAATATGACCTAATGAATAATGCAACCTAGATGAATTTTATGCTATTGAGTAACATTTAAACACATTATTTTCTACCCAATGTGTTACCTTTATCTAATTGTCACAACAAAAATATGTAAAGAATATGGTTCCTTGATGTTCTCCTTTACAAAATCTACATCTTGGTATTTACAATTATGCCCTTTATGCAAAATCAAATTGTTCTTTTAGGATGCTCTCGGTTATGCTTCTTAGATCAAACTAATCTTCATGGGGTGATATTTTAGGTAATATTACTTTGCTTAGACTACTCTTCATGGGGTGCTAATGAATATGTTGAAGTTAATTTCATTTACTTAGACACTTCAATCGACTTCCTTTTTGGTGAATGCTTCAGTCGAATTTCTTTTGGTGCTTTCACTTAGCTAAGTTGCTTATGCAATCTGGTCTATTATAACTTACCTAAATTACTTAGAAACTTCTTTCTTAGATGACTGCTTTATGTTTTGGCTTGATTGTGCTTGTCTATATTGTTACAACACTTTAGCTTGCTTGCTTTGCTACAACACTCTTCCCTTAGACACTTCCTTTTTGCTTTGCTAATTTTAATATAACACTCTTCCCTTAGACACTCCTCACCTAAGATTTATTTTCTTTCACTCAAGTTCTAGTATAAGTGCTTCTAACTTCTATTTTTTCCTTTTCCTCTTAGGTAAAATCCTGAGTTCTTCTTACTTATCCTTTTTATTTTATCTTCTTAGGTTCTTACTTGAGTTCTTCGATATCTTTCTTAGGTACTTACCCAAGTTCTACAATATTTTTCTCAAGTTCTTTCTTAAGTTCTTAATATTTTCTTAGGTTTCTTGATACTAACATTCTATAAGTGTTCTATATAGTCAAGATCAAATATACCTAAAATTTAAAGTACTATAAATATTTTTCAATATATGATTCTCTATATTTAGAGAGAATACAAAAATTGGGGTGATAGTTGATTTGTCCCATCAATATTTAAGTCAATTTGTAGTCTTCACTTCTTTTTAGAGTGGAAAACCTACAACATATAATAATTAGACCTTTATCTATATGTAAATTTGAAATTTTCAATAATTTGAGTTTACATTTTCTTCATATTAATCTTAATATCAAATCACATTGAAGATTCCCTTCAATGAGCAATAAGTCTACTCAAAGGAGCTCTAATACCACCATTAGATTTTAAGCTAGATTATATTTGACCTAATATTTTGGATCTTCCAGTAGACTCAAATATAAGACCAATAAAAATATAAGCTGGCCAATATAAATAATACTAACATTCAAAATAATATCAAATATGAATGCAAAATAGTCCAAATCATTCATGCAATAACATGGAGAACACTTGTAGTATAATTTCTAAAAATATGCATACATGCTTCAATATAAATGCTTGAGTATTTCATACATTATGTAGTTCCTTTAATACAATACATGGAGAGTTGTCTCTATAATATAGAAATTACAAAGATGAATCTTGGACTTTTGGCTATTGCACTCCACACATATCTAGGAGTTGTAACCTTTTCTATTTCATACATAAGATAAATACTCACATGTCCTTTGGCTTCTTATCTTACCACTTGTGTACATAATTCTTGACTCTTTATATACTATAATATATGAAACTTATGCACATTTTGTACATAGATACTTAAGAAAAATATAAACATTTATCAATAATGCAATATACTGTAACATTGATGCACTTTATTTTCAATATTTATTTTATATAGGGTCTTTATATACCTTACCCTTAATGTTCAAGGGTCTATCCACATGCAATTGAGGGACCCAAGCTAGGAACTATTAATAATAGAAATAGTTATATCATCACTAATAAGAATTGGCTACATCATAGTATCCCATCCACACTAAGTGTCCATTTAAATAATGATGTTAGGATAGGGTCCTAACATATCCTTCCCCTTCAAGAAGATTTATCCTCAAAGATAAAGATGTGAAAAGAGCTAATTGATTATAAGGAGTGAATCTCATGTAGCGTCTTTCAAAATATATGTCTATTAATCTAGAATAATTTTGATCTCTACAATGACTAACCCTTCTACATTCAACTTGGGAAGTGTTGTTTGAACCTAAACCTTCTTCAATGAGGAGAAATGAATAATATATATATCATAGATGAAGATATCAATGTAAGCTTTTATATCATGATCCCAATGTGTTGTGACACATTAAAATTATTCTTTGAGTGGTAGTTATTAGATTACTACCATATATGATTATGTGACATTTCCAAATTTTCATTGAGGTATTGAACAAGTAGTGCATGCTCTCAAAAAGTGGAATCTATTGCTAAAACATTAGAACTATCTAGAATGCATGATGACAATGATGGGGGAGGATGTCTATAAACTAGTCCTAAGGACAATTTAATAGATTCTATTTGCTCATTGGTCTAGTATTAGTTAGTAGAGCTCCTTTTGAGGTTTGTATCCTATAGTTGAATAATTCTGCTAAAAATGATTGGTGAAATAGAAAAATATTTGAATTGGGCATGGCATGTAGGTGAAAAAGGAAACTCAAGGATATTTAGGTAGCCATGGAGGCCTTTTAGGGATGATCTAGAGGATATAAATGAGTATACTTAGAGATAATACAACACCTCTAGATTTATTGTCTTACCTCCAGGGTTTTGGAGCCCTTCAATAATATGCATGGAAATATTTATCCTAATAATTTTTGGAATATGAAGTGATTGGATGGCATAATAATAATTGCACTATGGTAGTATTCCTTATGGTTCAATAAACACATACATTTTTTCTATAAGTATTTATAATTTAATTGGATGAACCATATTAGTGCTAGTATGAGCTTAGGTTGCAAATGGTTGTACCTCCACCCTTTGAGATAAATTCTTTAAAAATTTTCTATTTAATGGGAATTATAGGTTGGGTAGTACCTATGGATATACTGTGAAGAGTGTATTACTTCCCCTATTGAGTGAATTGCATCAAAATATTTAAAAACCTAGACTATTGGACCCCACCTATGAGCCATTGAGTTCCTAGTTCTATGTCACAACCCCAAAGAAAGGGGAAACACATTTACATTGACAGGCAAGGTACAAAATTATGGCAGGCAAGGTATAAAATTTTAAAATATCTCTCTACTATAATTTTGTATAGAAAAAATTACCACTATCTCCCTACTTATAACATCCCTTTATCAAATCACCTCTGTTTGATTCATGAAATCAAGAAAAGACCCCAAAAGAAGAAGGAAAAGGAAAACAAAGAAAACTAGGAGAAACTAACTTAAAGTTGAAAAATAAACTAAACAAAAGCACTGAATCACTTTTTTTTATATACATATGTACAAAGACCCATTCAATTACTCAAACGATGCAACATATGAAACACTCGAGAAGTAATGCTTCAGATATTGATCATTGATAGGCAAGTTCAAAAAATTACGTTCTAGGTCCTATAGACGAAATGCATTATTAGCTAGAATTTTTACAATTTAGTATGGGCCTATCCACAAAGGTTGCAACTTGGTGTGTTTAACTTTCTTTTCATAAAATGTTTCCCATAGAAGCACTAGGTATGCAAGTATGAAGGTCTTCACATTTACTCTTTTATCAAACCAACATTTGACTGTCTCTTGATACTAGTTGAAATGCTCTAAGGCCTGAAGCCTTTCATACTGTAAATTAATCAAGCCCATAATGCAAGTTTCTACATTTGCATGATCATTAAAATAGTCTAAAGCAAATTGATAACACGAAATTTTGATTGAAATTGGAACTATTGGTTGAGTACCATATAATAAAGTAAATGGGAATGTTTTAAGAGCTTATTTGTGTCTTATTCTATCTGCACAAAGTGCTTACTTTAGTAATTTATGCCATTGTCTGGGTTTGTCTAAGGTAAACTTCTTAAATGCGTTTATCAAATTCTTTTTCATGAATTCAACCAACCCATTTCCTTGGGGGTAATAGTTGGATGAAAATTTGAGAACTATCCCCTTTTGGCATGTACATCCTGTGAATTCCAATGATTGAAAAGTTGGTCCATTATCACAAACTAAATTTAAAGGAACCCCAAACCTGGTTATGATAATTGATTCTAAAAATTCAATTACCTCATGGGTTGTACTCCTCATTGTGGCTGTTGCTTTAGCCCAACATGTACAATAATCAGTGGTTGTTAATACATACTTGTGCCCTGTCGACAAATATAGTTTTATTACTCCCACAAAATAAAGTCCCCACTACATGAAAGGTTTATCTATTATAACAGGTTGCAAAGGTAGAGCTCGATTAGCCTTCTTGGCTGCAAAGATTTGACACTGATGAAAAGTTATCATATGATGATGTACATCTTTAAACAATGTAGGATAGTAGTAGCTTACCCTTAATATGATATGTGTAGAACCCAAAGAATGTCATGCTCCTAACTTCTCATGAAAACTAGACATTACTTCATTCACCCCATCTTGAGAAATATATCTTAAGAATATGCCAGCATAATTTTCTCTATATAATTTACCTCTTTAAGTAGAAAATGAGCAGATTTTAACTTTAGTGCACTTATTTGAGTTCTGTTCAGATGAGGTGGATAATTCCCAAAGCTCAATAAATGTATGATATCCCCATACCAATCATCTAATATGGTGTCCAGTTGGTTAATTTCTTCCTCTGTAGCTATTTCAGCAATATATTGGGATAGACCAAGACCTCTGATTAATTTAGTAGGTCAAATTTCTAAGTCAAATTCTTGCAATTTTTTGGCCCAATTACCCCTAATTTCACCCAATTTATTTTAACTTAACAAATATTTAATAGCCAGATCAAGAACTATGGCATGGATATTGATCCTCATAATGTAATGCCTAAATTGTTTAACTATTTTCACTAAGGCATAGGCTTACGTATCCAAATGAGAGTACTTCAACTCAGAACCCTTCATATTGGTACTTTTGAAAGCAATGGGATGCTTCTCTGTTTCCCTCAATTGAGTTAAAACTACAACAAATGTATGTTTAGAAGCAAAAGAGTACAAATAAAAATTTGTACTAAAGTTTAGACTTACCAAAACTAGAGCTTGTTGGATAGCAGATTTAATCTCTTGAAATGCCACCTTGGCTTCTTTTGACGAAACAATCTGAGTAATCTCTTTCAACATATCATTTAGTTCTTTGACTATTTCAGCAAATCCAGAAATGAACTTCCTAATAGCTGGGAAAAGGTATGTTTGATATGACCCCAGCTCTCTCAATGTCCATAGAAATACCGTCTTTGGTGATTAAGTGGCCAAATAATTTTCCTTCTATTACACCAAAGACACATTTATTTGGATTTAAAGAAATGTCAAATTCTCTACATTTATCAAAAATAGAATCCAAGTGTTTGACATGATCAAATCAATATTTAGAAAATATTGTCAAGTCATCCATGTATACCATAATACAATTGCCCATGATACCTTTGAAGGTGTGATCCATTACACGTTGGAAGGTGGCTCCAACATTTATCAATCTGAGCGACATTTTATTATAGGTGAAGGTACCCCATTTGGTTGTGAAGGCAGTCTTCATTTGGTCTTCTCTTTCCACCAATATCTGGTTGTACCTAGAAAATCCATCCAAGAAGGACATCATATCTGAATCATTCACAATATATAGTACATCATCCATGGAAGGCAAAGGATAATTATCCTTTTCAAAATATTTATTCAGATTTCTAAAATCTACGCACAAGCAGATTTCCCTATTCTTCTTTCTAAACAACACTAAATTAGCTACCTAGGTAGAATACCTTATAGGAAAAATAATGGCAGCACTTAACAATTTTTCTACCTCTTTCAGAATGAGAGGTTCCAACAAGGCATTAACATGCCCTTGTTTCTACTGAAAAGGTTTGCAAAACTCTTTCAGGGGTATAGTATGCATGTACACTTTCAGATAAAAATTGTTTAGGTATTTATAAGACCAGGCCGTAACATCTTTAGACCTATATAAAAACTCTATGAGATTTATTTTAATTACAGGGTCATAGGCCTTAGCAAATCGAATGTGCTTGGGATACCCTTTAGTTCCTAAATTCAATCTTTTAGTCTCATTTATAGTCATGTTCACAAAATTTCTAGAATTTATTCTTTATTTAGTTTGATCATTGTCAAATAGCCTTTCAAGTTCTACCATCCCCCTAGGAATTCTATTATTTTTCAATCTCATTATTCCTATGTCATCATCAAAATTTTCAACCATAGTATCTCTCTAACTATCATCAATTATAGTTTTTTAAAATGCATTTGTATTCTGTAAGAAATTTATAATTTGTTGGTCATCAAAAAATACTTGAAATATCTCTATATTATCTAGAATAGAAGGACAAGAAACTAACTCTATTGAAAATTTTTTCCATTTGAATTCCTCTAAGGGTTTTATATTTGTAGTTGATGAAGCTAAAATATCTGCAAGTGAATTTTCTTCCCTAGGAATGTGTGTTAGATTGAAAGCATAAAAGTCCTCCATGAGATCCCAAGCTCGATGTTTGTATATTTTTAGGTAAAAGGCCGTGCACTGAAACATGCCTTTAACCTGATTAGTTACCAACTCTGAGTCTGAAAATACTTGAATATTTTTCATGTTTTTATCTAAAGCAAATTTCAATCCTAGTATCAATACCTCATACTTAGTCAAATTATTTGTGTAGGGAAATTACAAGTGATAAGACATGGAAAATACCTTACTGTGAGCTCCTTTAAGAGCTGCCCCTATTCCAGAACCTTATTTGGATTTAGCTCCATAAATATGAAGTGTCCAAACATTATTATCATGTGTAGTTAAAGCTCTAATTGATCTCACCTCCTTTGCAGTTGTCAAATTATAAATCCCAATATCTGCATCAACAAAATTAATAGCCTTATTTTTGACATTATACTTAGTTATCATATGTTTATACCTATGCTCTCTATCAATCCTTAACCGATTTGCTACACCCTTCCAAGGTAACTACATGTGCAAAAAATCAGTATCCAAATACCCATTCAAAGATTTGGACCAATCCCTACTCAAAAGCATTCCATATTCCATAGGAATATCTACCACTTGGGTGTCAATTCTATGTTGTGCTCTTGGTTTGAATGCTAGCTGAATATGCACACCTTGAAGTTCTCCTACCACCTTGACCTCAGTTTTATCCAGTTGACTGACTCTCCTATCATATTTTTTAGGAGTTAACCCCAATTGTTGATAAATGGCTAGAGGCATGACATTAGCTGAAGCACAAGAATCCACAATGAAGTTATATAATTTTTTCTCAAATATGTGAACTATTAGCAAAAATGGTGGGACTTCAGTCTTTTATTTATATATTTCCATGTTTGCATTTTCCATTTTCTTCCCTTTTTCTAGAGGTTTAGTAGAGGGCTCAGAGTAAGTCTTAATTAGATTATCCCTTTGTTCAGTAATATGAGCCAGCTCATGGAGGGTGATGTTAGCCTTGATTTTCTTCATATCTTCCACTATATTATATGCTTTGTTACGTGGAGTGGTAAATCCATCATGTAATTTTGGATCTCCTCATTTGGGTGGATATGGATTATTATTTGGAGAAGGATTAGGAGGAATACTCCAAGAGTTATTGGGAGGCGTAGATGTGGTGTTGGGCTCTTGATTTCTATTCATGAGATTGTAATTATCTCTTCTATACTGCTGAAAAGCCTGCACTTCTTCCATATGCACTTCCACAACTTTTTTTGTCTCATCTGAGAAAGTGAATGAATTCAAAACCATAGCAGCAATATGTTTGGATGAACTAGAACTGTTAACATTTCTCTTATTCTCATGAAAACTGAATTCACCAAATAAAGCCTCAAAAACATTGTAAAATTCTAGGTAATATGATTTTCCATGTTAATATATTTCGTGAATCCTACACCAATTAGGTAAGGTTAAGTCACAAATGTTCACTTTAGGCCCCTTTCCTTTGTTATAATCCTTATTAGGTTCATACGAAGGTCTGGAAATTTTGTTTTATTGGTAAGGAAACCTGTTTGAATTTTCTCCCATAGATAAATTTTGAAACTCAAGAAGTTATTTGTCAATTTTTGGAATATCTTTGTAAATTCCTCAACCACAGTTTTATATAATTCTTTCTCTATAATATGCACATGCCCAGTGTGTGGCAAAGTCAACAAATTTTCTGTAGGTGGAGCTTGGCATGTTGGTAATACTATTTGATGTGGACTGGAATTCAAAATAGGTGTGTTATGAGTAACAAAATATATTAGAGTACTTAGAGGTTAAGATCCCAACTGTCTCTCAAGAACCATATCCTCCTTATATGCTTCTATCAAGGTTGTGTTATTGGTGTCTCTCTTGAGGAAAATAGAAGTCACTGGATCTAAGGCATTCTTATAAATTTCCAAGGCTAAATATGCGCTTGGGATGTAATGATTAGTCATCCTCTCATAAGCCTTTTGAAATATCACATTGAAAGACCTAATAGTTTCATTGGATTCTCTCTTAATGCTAGAAAATTGTTGATACAACGTGCTGGGGTCAATTAGTTGACCAAATTGGGATACAATTTTTTTTTTTAAATCATCCCAGTTGGTGATAGAGTCATTCATAAGATTAAAAAACCATTCATATACTCCCTCTTGGAGAGTGAACGAAATAATCTATAGGCTACATCTTCATGTTGCACATTTAATAATTTCAGAGTATTTTTAAAAGCTACCATTTGTTCTTCCGTTGTCTTGATTCCATCATGCATATATGTGGGAAGATACTTATTAGGATTTATGATAAATCATGTGCTACACTAGGTATATTCAAGGTGGTAGATCCCAACCAGTTGGCCATTATTGTGGGCCAAACAAGGTGAATGGTTTCCTATTTTTGTCACATGCCCGTGCATTTAATTATCAACCCAGGGAGCTTCGTAAACTTGCGAAGAGTCAGAATTAGGCTACTACAATACCACTGGAGGGTGAATCTTCTAATCCTACGTTTGGGGGTGTTCTTGAGATGGTTTTCAATCATTCCCGCACTCCTCAATAAATTACGTAAGAAGAACATAATTAAATCTACAGAAATAAAGCATGTACACATTCCTGAAAAATAAACCTACTGCAAATACTGGAACTAGCAAACTAATGAACGTTCCTATGAAAGCAATAAACTAATTAAAATAAATAAATAGAAAAGAAATGGGGAAGAAATACTGGCTTGGAGTGGGCCCAGGCTCCAGCAGCTTCTTCCCGATCGAACACGCGCTTTAGAACTTCTGGAACTGGAATATATTTATCAACGTATTACAATCTATCTTTTGCAATTCAAAGTAGATCTTTATTAATTAATTCTATATATCTTTCAGAATGATCTGCGTGTGTTTATATAACACACCCATAGAACTTCTGTTACAGAAGCGGTTACAACAGTCGATCTTTCCCAGACTAAATTAGAACAGTCTAGTGAATGCAATCGACGTCTGGCATTCTGTTCTGAAGGCGGCGTGTTCATTTTGGTTCGTGCTTTGCCTGGCATCAGTGAGACGTTCGGATACGTTGGTGCTATCTCCAAATTAGCTCTACATGACACAGAGCTAGAACTGCACCAGCCGCTACCATCCACGTCGTTCAACTCTGGTCAATGGGCAAAGAATCAGTGGCACCTTTCGGTTGTAGGGAGGCGCTTGCCTCCTATTAGCGCCTTCCGGTTGTAGGGAGGCGCTTACCTTCTATTAGCACCTTTTGGCTATGGAGAGATGCTTGCTTTTGGTTGGCGCCTTCCGATTGCAGGGAGGCGCTTGTCTTTCAGTTGGCACCTTTCGACTGCAAGGAGGTGCTTGTATTCAATTGGCGCCTTTCGACTGCAGGGAGGCGCTTGTATTTGGTTGGCGCCTTTCGACTGCAGGGAGGCGCTTGGATTCAAGTGGCACCTTTCGACTGCAGGGAGGCACTTGGATTCAAGTGGTGCCTTTTGACTGTAGGGAGGCGCTCGTATTCTGTTGGCGCCTTTCGACTGCAGGGAGGCGCTTGGATTCAAGTGGCGCCTTTCGACTGTAGGGAGGCGCTCGTATTTGGTTTGGCGCCTTTCGATTGCAGGGAGGCGCTTGTTCCCTTGGCGCCTTCTGGTTGCAGGGAGGTGCCTATGTTCTCTACATTGACCCCCGATGAAATAAAGTGCCAGGTCCATCAAAAGGACCTCGACCGTTCCAAATCTAACTAAATCAACTGCAATTCCACAAAACATACTAAAAGCACACAAATTAGATAACACGCATAATTATATCAAATATCTATATAATCATTCATAAAAGTATGCAATCCTTATTATACAACCGCATATTGATCCAAGAAATATGTACAAAATATGAGCATTTCTGGTGCTCATCATCCCCCCACGCCTAACATATGCCACGCCCTCGTGGCATCCAAACTGTAGGTAGCCCTCTGACTTTTCATCGTCGCCATCTCTTGGAGGATTCGGCTGCCCTTGTGGCCCGAGTCTGTCTTTTCGTGCCGGCATGTGAAGGTGTGGTTCGCCTTTGCCTATGGGACACTATGGCTGTCAATTGTCCCCTTCTTGTTCTGGCCGCTACAGGTGGTGGTCTGGCCAACGTGGTTCCAGCCGATTGAAATGCAGCTTCGACAGCTTGCCAGAGGTCGGCGTCTAGAGGTTTGACCTCCGGGAGGGATATCCGAGTTATCCCCTCTGGAAGGCACTACTTGGGCCTTGTATAATCCGGCCACTTCAGGGGTAAGCCCTGCATTCTCCTTTGCAATTGCAGTGGCCTCCAATTGTGGGCCATATACTCCCCACCGTTCCAAGTACCTCCTCATCATGGAAGGCCACCCTCGGGATGAACCATAGATGTCCCAAAACTGGCTGTCTTCTGCTGGATTGACGCAGATGCCAAAATCTCCTTTTACCCTCGAGGATGCCTTCCTGGCCTCCTTGGCTGCTTTCATTTCGTTGCACAGTTGCTCAAAATATTTTTGCCTTTCGGCGAACAACTGCATGTCCCATTCGTCCTCCTCTGACTCGACGAAGGTCACTTTCACCTTCTGTCGAGCCATCCTGGGCCTCTTTGCCTTGGCCTCTACAGAAAATGTGGCGGCTCGGACCGGGGTCTCTTCTTTCTCCTTTGGGGACTTCTCTTTACTCCGAAGGATCGGCTGTGCTGCTATCTTCGGGGGTGATCCTTCGTTCTCCTGTCTACCTGGTGTCGACCCCTCAGGCTCTTCTCCTTCTTCAGGCCTGGGGAGGTCCTCCGTATCCTCTGGTCTTATCTGCTGCTGGGGACCTTCGTCCCTGCTCTGTGTCACTCAGGACAATGACAGGGGGCATCGTAGGGCTTCTTTCCTTTTCACCCCTGAAAACAGAGGAATCCTCCCCTGCCTCCGGGCTGCTCTGTCGGGCGTCCGATCGAATCTCCCCCGAAGAGAATACTCGTTCGGTGGATGTGGGAGAGTTCGTCGGCACTGCTTCTGCCCAATCAGTCTGCGTGGATGCCTCCTATCTTGTTGTTCCTCTGTCCTGAAGTATTTGATTTTCCTCCTGCAACTGTCGGACCAGCTGCTCGAGCTGAGCAATTCATCTATCCCTTTCCTCCAATTCCCTTTTATGCTGGTTCTGGCAATCCTCCAGAATCTGCTGTGCCATCCAGCAATCAGTTTTCCAGTCGAGCGCCTCCTCCAAGGCCACATCGATCTGGTCATTGCTCCCAAAAGTTCCTTCATTCCGTGGGCTCTGGTTTGTTAATTCTCGGAGGGTTTGAGTGGCAACGTCTATCTCTGTGTCACTCTGTTCTTCCTCTATCGAGAGGAATCACCGCAGACGTTTCCTCCTGGGAATTGGTTTGTCCTCACCACCAGCGAGTGGCGCTCCTTCCTCCTCATACTCGGGCATTGGGGAATGCCCTCTATCCTCTATGTCTTCGGGCACCGGTGACTGCTCTGCTCCTCCTAGAAAATAGGGCAATGCCAATTGCCCGATGTTTGTTATCTCCTCTGCAGGGGATGCTTCGTCTTGCCCTAATTCGGCAACCGCATTATGTTGCTCTATTTGGCCGCCATCTCCCTCTATGTCATGGTTTTGTCCTTGTGCTTCTGTGTGGTGGACCAATGCCGATATCAGCCCATGGTGGGCTAAGGCGGACGGTGCCCCTTTCTGGTACCGAGCCACTTCATCTTTCAGAGCACTCGCTAGGTAGAAAGGTATATTCAATTTCCTCCCATGCACTAGGTGATTGAGGAAGTGCACATGATTAAGGTGCAGATGGGTATACTTCCCTGTGCATGTGAAGAATCGAGCAATCTGCTCGAACATCTTCCGCATATTCATGGGGAGACTATTTTTGAGTAACCCCTCCCTGTCTACCTGCACATTTCCTCCCGAAAGCAGTATTTTGGCGTATACTTTTAACACTCCACCCTTGTATATACATTCCCCCGTGAGAGGCAATCCAATCACCTGTGAGATGAACTCAAGGGTGACTGGAATTTCCATCCCTCGTACTTGGGCCGCATCGCCCCTCAAAGAGGTGGTGAATTCTCTAGCTACCTCCACGTCCTGGCCCTGACTGACCAGGGTGCAGTATTCGAGCCACCCCTCGGCTTCGAATTGGGTCTTTACTCGCCCTCTGATCCCATCTGTGTCACTGGGTTCATTCTTCTTGATCGCGTGGTTCTTAGACCTTCCTCCCATGGTGCCTTCTGCTGTATTTTTTTTCTGTCCTTCCTTCTTCAGGAAGGCGCCTTCTTATAGAAAAGATGCCTAACCCTAGCAGTTATGGAAGGTGCCCTCTCATTGGCACGCGTTTTCGGCTATGGGGGGTACGATCTCTATGACAGCTGTATTTTTTTGGTACTGCGTATTTATAAATAATTATATAAAAGATTTGATTTAATATGCGCATACCTGATTCGACGTTCCAGTTGTCGTGGTAGCCGCTGATTTGCTGACTTGTGACACGAGGGAGGGGTATAGTCATTTGATGTCGTTTATTCGTGCGATGCTTCATTCCGCTCGAGGCATCCGATAGGTGTAAATGTTGCATGCGGGAGGCATTCTTTGGTACCTTCCCCATGTGGATGGTGCCCTTGTAGCACCTTTCCAACGTTTTCGGTGCTCGTATTCGAATGAATGCGCCTTTCGGTGCCTTCTGATTGGTGGGAGGCACTTTTGCCTGCATGCGTCTTCCCAATGTGGGGGGCGCCTCCTTCTGGTTCGCGCCTTCCCGATGTTGGAAGGCATTCGTCTTGATGAATGCGCCTTCCTGATGTTGGAAGGCGTATTCGGCTGGATGAATGCGCCTTCCTGATGTTGGAAGGCATATTCGGTTGGCTCTTTTTTTTTTTTTTTTTTCTTGGTGCCTTCCTGCCACGGAAGGCGCCTATATATATATATATATTGAACTTCTGGATGGGCACCTTCTAACTGCAGTAAGGAGCCTTCTTCTGGATGGGCACCTTCTGACTACAGTAAGGCGCCTTCTTCTGGATGGGCGCCTTCTGGGTGCAGTAAGGCACCTTCTTCTGGATGGGCACCTTCTGACTGCAGTAAGGCGCCTTCTTCTGGATGGGCGCCTTCTGGGTGCAGTAAGGCACCTTCTTCTAGGCTTGGCACCTTCTAGGTGCAGTAAGGCGCCTTCTTCTGGACTCGATGCCTTCTGACTGCAGTAAGGCGCCTTCTTCTTGTCTTGGCACCTTCTTCTGGATGTAGTAAGGCGCCTTCTTCTTGTCTTGGCACCTTCTTCTGGATGCAGTAAGGCACCTTCTTCTAGTCTTGGCACCTTCTTACTGCAGTAAGGTTCCTTCTTGTCTTGGCACCTTCTTCTGGGTGCAGTAAGGCGCCTTCTTCTGGATGGCGATTTGACTGGAAAAAGGGTGATCAAACCTTCCCAGTTTTTTTCATGCTGCCCAGATTCTATCTACGAGCCGGTGTCGGAATGTTGAGCCGAATCAGGCCTGGTTTCCCAGATACCTATCCCTCGTGTTATCAGGTCCTCCACCTGCAAAAAGCAACCAAAAAAAAAAAAGAAAATAAAGGCAGTTAGACGCGTTCCGTGCCTGTTAGGCCCTGGATTAGGATGCCTGCAGCTTGCATGCGGGCGTCGTCCCTGCAAAAACACACATTAAAAAAAACTATATTAACTAACTAAAAATTTGGGTGAGCACTTTCGTGCCCACCATTTCACCTGTGAGAGTTCGGTCCAGATCTAGCAAGATGGGGTCTCCCCCACGCCTACTCTGGATTCCACTTGTAACATTTCGGACGTATTATAGGGGCGTAGTCGGTGGCCATTGACTGTGAACATGGTGTTGCTGCCGTCAATTGTCTTAACGCGCACCGCCCCATTCCTAATGAGCTCTGCCACCTCATACGACCCCATCCACCTCTGCATAAGTTTGCCCTTCCTTTCTTGGAACCGAGAATCATACAATAGTACCCATTCCCCTACCTAGAACTTCTTCAGCTTGATGTGGTTATCATGCCACTTCTTTCTCTACTTCTGTATAATCTTTGTCCTCTGCAAAGCATCCAGTTGGATTTCATCCAGCTGATCTAGCTGGTGAATCCTCTATTTTTGAGCTTCATCCAAGCTCAAATTTAATTCTAAAGCCGTCCTCAGAGTTTTGATTTCGAACTCGATGGGCATCATCGCATTTTTTCCATAGACCAGTTGGAAAGGTGTGCATCCTGTGGTGGATTTCCACGTGGTGTTGTATGCCCAAACTGCCTCCGACAACCGTGTGGCCCAATATTTCTTGTGTTGCTACATGGTTTTGGTCAGGATGTTTTCTATCTCCCTGTTTGTCACTTCTACTTGCCCGTTCACCTACGGATGGTAGGGCGTGGTTTTATTGTGTCGAACTCTATACTGCTCCATCAGCTCCTCAATCAATTTGGAGGTGAATTGGGGCCCTTGGTCTATTGTTATCTCCCGAGGAACCCCAAATCATGTGAAAATATGGGCAAATAAGAAATCGGTGACCATTCTTTCCTTTGAGTCCCTTAATGCCTGCACTTCCACCCATTTTGTGACGTAATCCGTGCAGACTAGAATAAACCTCCTTCCCATCGAAGGTGGATTAAATGGTCCCACGAAGTCCATGCCCCATTTATCAAAAGGTTCCAGGTGTACCTGGGGCTGCAGGGGCATTTCATCTCGATGGGTTGGTCTACCCATCCTCTAGCACTCGTCACACTTGCTGGTATACGCAGCCGCGTCCTTGAACAGAGTGGGCCAAAAATACCCAGCCTACAGGATTTTATAGGCAGTTCATTTCCCTGCAAAGTGTCCTCCGCATGGCTCATCGTGACATGCCTTGAGCACTTCTAAAAACTCCTGTTCTGCTACGCATCTTCTTATAATTTGGTCTCGTCCTATTTTAAATAGGAGACCATCCATCCAAAGGAATGATGCGCTCTTCTCTATGACCACCTACTTTTCTCTGTAGGAGAGAGCAGGTGAGGTCCTTTCGATGGCCAAGTAATTGGCTATGTCTGCATACCACGGAGTTTGTTCACTAATAGCGAACAGATGTTCATCCAAAAACTGATCTTCCACTGCTTGATGATCTGCTGGTATCAATCTAGATAGAAAATCTACCACGACGTTGTCCTTGCCCGGTTTATCGACTATAGTGATGTCGAATTCCTGCAATAGCAATAGCCATCTGATAATTCTACCACCAATGGCCGGCTTGCTCATCAGATACCTGATAGCCGCGTGGTCCGTATGGACGAAGACCTTGTATCCGGTTATATAGTGGCAGAATTTGTTTATTGCATGGACAACTGCGAGGAATTCTTTTTTTGTCACTGTATAGTTGAGCTCCGCTCCCGCCAAGTTTTTACTGACATAATAGATGGCGTAGAATTCTTCACCGTCTTTCTGCCCGAGGACTGCTTCGATCACACCGTTAGATGCATCGCAGTAAATATGGAACGGTATGGCCCAATTCGGTCCTCTCAAGACCGGTGCAGATATCAATTTTTCCTTCAGCAATTGGAACGCCTCTTCGCAATCTCCCGTCCAATTGAACTCTACGTCTTTAGAAAGTAGGGTGTGCAGTGGTTTGGCAATCTTACTAAATTCGATGATAAATCATCGGTAGTACCCGACTGATCCAAGGAAACTTCTTACCTCCTTCTACGTTCTAGGGCTAGGTAGGTCTCTGATGACCTCAATCTTCCTCTTGTCTACTTTTATTCCTTCTGCAGAGAGGTGGTGTCCCAACACGATGCCTTCCTACATCATCATAAAACATTTTTCATTACTTAGGGACAAATGATTTTCCTTGCTCCTGTCGAGCACTCTTTCCAGATTTGTCATTGCCTCCTCGAAGGTTTCTCCATAGGCGATGAAGTCGTCCATGTATACTTCCACCCCGTCTCCTATCATATCAGAGAATATGCTAAGCACCGCCCTTTGAAAGGTGGCCGGTGCATTGCATAGTCCAAAAGGCAATACCTTATAGGCAAACGTTCCCCATGGACAAGTGAACATTGTTTTATCTTGATCTTCTTCCCCTATCCGGATCTGGTTGTAACCACTGAAACCATCCAGAAAGGAGAAGTATTTTCTTCCTGAGAGTGTGTCCAAGACCTGATCGATGAACGGTAGCGGGAAGTGGTCTTTCTTAGTCGCCTTGTTCAACGCCCGGTAGTCTACGTAGATTCGCCATTTCCCATTCTTTTTGGGGACCACCACTAATGGTGATACCCATTCACCTGTCAGAAATTGGATATATGAATTCGGTAGCCAGAAGTTTGTGCAGTTCTTCTCTCGACAATGTCTTTCATTGCTCGGGTTCATCCTTCTCTCGTGGCTGTCGACTAGGAGTTGCCTGGTCATCTAAATAAATCCGATGGGTACATATTTCTGGGCTGATGTCGTGCATATCTGCGTAGTCCCATGCAAATGCTTGTTGGTGTTTTACCAAAAGCTCTTCCAATTTTTCCAACTGTGTGGGCGTCAACCTGTTGTTGACGTTTAATGTCCTCCCTGGCCCAACGTGTATTTGTTGGATGTGCTGATCTTGGGCGCCAGTCAACGACGATCCAGGTGCGGGGGTGGATGATTCTCCATGGAGAAACTCCATGATAGCACCATCCTCGTCCTCTTTCGCCACCTCCTCCAAGGTCATCACCGGCTGGATTATGGACAACTCCGTAGTTCCATGCTCGATGATCCCGGGTTCTTCTACCGAGTCCATAGACTGAGCTGGCGGTGAAATGGTCAGCCTTTTGATGTTTTGCCCATTGGAGATGGTCATTAGCCCATCTCGGTAGCTGATGTAAGCGTCAGCTATTGCCAGCCATGGCCTCCCCAAAATGAGCGGGTAACCACCCAGCCTGGTCTTGGTTTGCAAAACTAAAAAGTCGGTTGGATATTCCCATGCACTGACTGTTACGATCACATCTTCCAGCATCCCTTTCGGCGACACGGTTGATCGATCGGCTAACTACAGCACTGTCATGGTTGGC
Organism: Wollemia nobilis; assembly: GCA_028583015.1. Taxonomy (NCBI): domain Eukaryota; kingdom Viridiplantae; phylum Streptophyta; class Pinopsida; order Araucariales; family Araucariaceae; genus Wollemia; species Wollemia nobilis. The sequence continues at coordinate 102,526 of JAQPPZ010001736.1, read as the reverse complement.
TTTAGGTTCGTGAGCCATAGCCTCTGCATGGTCTCTTGAGGCATCACGTTGATGGCTACCCCGAGGTCAACCAATGTGTTGGACAGGGAATGTCCTCCAATTTTTATGGTCAGCACTGGGCTACCTGGATCTGCATACTTCGGATGACATATTCTACCCATCATCAGATCTGCTAGTTTACCCACGACGTTGATAGTCTAGGTAGCTTTTCGTCCCGGTCTCCTTAGACACATTTCTCTAATTGCCTTGGTGTAAATGGGGACATCTCGAATTGCTTGAAATAATGGGATTGTTATCGTGAGATTCTTCAAGCTCGACAAGATGTCAAATTTTGGTTGTGTTGTTTTTCTTTGTTCCTATAGCTAGCTAGGAAATGGAGCCTCCGCTCTCTCAAGTGCTTTTCCCTCTTCTACCAGAGGTGTTTCCTCTATTTCTGCCTCCTCTTCTACCAGTGGAGGTATCTCTACCATTTCTTCCTCCTCTTCTACTAGAGGCGGTGTCTCTACTCCTAGCTGCCTACCTGATCTAAGCTAAATATTGTACATATGATACATCTCACCTTCTACATTGTATGCTGACTGATTTACTCTATTGTTCGAGTTTTCTGTCGATTGTGCTGGTAGCTATGCAGGTCTCGCTGCTGGCAATGCTGGTAAGTTCTATTGGATGTGAGCAGGAGCTGCATTCTGTGGAGTCTGGTTCCATGCATTGTGGCCTCTCCACTGTTGCCCAGGATATGGATATGGCATCCATGGCTGCTGATTCGAGAATGTTGCTGGGGGTGCATTCATCCAGGGTGACGGTCCCCACCACCCCATATTAGGTGGTTGAGGGGGTCCTTGGTGCATGTATGACCCTCCCCCATATGATGGCATTTCGGTTGGTATATTCCCCATGGGGGGCTATGGCCAACTCTTCCTATTGCCTATGAAGTAGGCCTCCGTGCTCTCAGCCGCTTCCTAGTTATTGGGCAGTTGTGGGCACAATCGAGTTTTATGATTCAGCCTGCAAACTGCGCATACTCTGACCTTGTTTTCTGGGCATGCATTCTTTGCATGCCTTCCTCTGCATTTTGGGCAGAAATAGGCTAATGCTGCGTCATTTTCTTGTTTCTTCTTTTCTAACAATAGCGTATCCATCTGCAGTGCTAGAGATGAGAGCATTTCGCTCTTCAAATCCTCCAACATGTTGCCTATTTCTATTTTGGTGATTGAAGCAGTCGCCTTCATGGTCCTGGCAGTGATTTTGCCTCGCCTTCTCGAGTAGTTTCGGCATAATTTTTGGATGTCGTCCATAGCATGCTGATAGACATCACCTCCAGAGATCATGTTGAGAGCCTCCAATGACTCATTGGTAAGTCCCCTCAAGAAGATGCTTTTGAGGGACTTATCAGATAGCTTCGAGTGAGGGGACCGTTGAAGATTAAAGTTGAATCTCTCCCAATACTCCTCGAGAGACTCATCTTCTCTTTGTGTCATGCTTAGGACCTCCTCCCTGGAGTCTCTTGCTCTCCCAAAATCTTGATATTGCTCTAGAAAGAGTGTCTTCATCTGGTCCCGGTGGTGATGTGTTTGTCTCCCAGACCGATGAACCATCGCAGAGCTGCATCGTCTAATGTAGAAGGAAATAATTTCAACTTCGTGCGTTTGATTTGTAATCCACGGACCTGCACAAAACATCAAACTTGAATAAAAATAGGTCAGGGTCCTCAGTCGGGTGTCCTCTGAAGGACGGGAGGTGAGCAGGGGATATGTTTTTCATTTTGGTATCTCCTACTCCCTCCTCTATTGGGAAACTAAAGCCAGATGAGACTTCATCGTTATCCATTTTTTTAGGAAATGTGGTTTCTAATGCAGCATTTATGGCCTTCCGGTCATTTAAAACTTTCTGAGTCAATGCTCTAAGGTTGTCTGGCGAGATCGTCTGATCCTCCACAACCTTCCACAACAGGGCTTCCTCTAGAGGAGTCCTATTAAATAGGGGATTTATGATGATTCGTTCTTCCCCTTGTTGATGGGATGAGGTGGCACTTTGCACAAAGTGCGGTTCCTCACTCCAATGGACTGTTGGTAGGTCCAGCGAGTCTAACTCAAATCCAAAATGCTCGGTCGACTCAGGTCCTGATGGATTAGTTCTTATAAAGCGACCGTTAGGTCCTCTTCTTCTCGAAGAACTCATGCAAGGTCAGATGAAGGTTTCAGGGTATTGTAAGTAATCTAATTAAGACGCTTCCCCAGCAATGGCGCCAAAATGTTGTGGGCCAAACAAGGTGAATGGTTTCCTATTTTTGTCACATGCCCGTGCATTTAATTATCAACCCAGGGAGCTTCGTAAACTTGCGAAGAGTCAGAATTAGGCTACTACAATACCACTGGAGGGTGAATCTGCTAATCCTACATTTGGGGGGTGTTCTTGAGATGGTTGTCAATCATTCCCGCACTCCTCAATAAATTACGTAAGAAGAACATAATTAAATCTACAGAAATAAAGCATGTACACATTCCTGAAAAATAAACCTACTGCAAATACTAGAACTAGCAAACTAATGAACGTTCCTATGAAAGCAATAAACTAATTAAAATAAATAAACAAAAAAGAAATGGGGAAGAAATACTAGCTTGGAGTGGGCCCAGGCTCCAGCAGCTTCTTCCCGATCGAACACGCGCTTTAGAACTTCTGGAACTGGAATATATTTATCAACGTATTACAATCTATCTTCTGCAATTCAAAGTAGATCTTTATTAATTAATTCTATATATCTTTCAGAATGATCTGCATGTGTTTATATAACACACCCACAGAACTTCTGTTATAGAAGCGGTTACAATAGTCGATCTTTCCCAGACTAAATTAGAACAGTCTGGCGAATGCAATCGATGTCTGGCATTCTTTTCTAAAGGTGACGTGTTCATTTTGGTTTGTGCTTTGCCTGGCATCAGTGAGACGTTCGGATACGTTGGTGCTATCTCCAAATTAGCTCTACATGATGCAGAGCTGGAACTACACCAGTCGCTACCGTCCACGTCGTTCAACTCTGGTCAATGGGCAAAGAATCAGTGGCGCCTTCCGGTTGTAGGGAGGCGCTTGCCTCCTATTAGCACCTTTCGGTTGTAGGGAGGCGCTTACCTTCTATTAGCGCCTTTCGGCTATGGAGAGATGCTTGCTTTTGGTTGGCGCCTTTCGGTTGCAGGGAGGCGCTTGTCTTTCAGTTGGTGCCTTCCGACTGTAGGGAGGCGCTTGTATTCAATTGGCACCTTTCGACTACAGGGAGGCACTTGTCTTTGGTTGGCGCCTTTCGGTTGCAAGGAGGCACTTGGATTCAAGTGGCACCTTCTGACTGTAGGGAGGCGCTTGGATTCAAGTGGCGCCTTTCGACTGTAGGGAGGCGCTCGGATTCAAGTGGTGCCTTTCGACTGCAGGGAGGCGCTTGGATTCAAGTGGCGCCTTTCGACTGTAGGGAGGCGCTCGTCTTTGGTTTGGCGCCTTTCGATTGCAGGGAGGCGCTTGTTCCCTTGGCGCCTTTCGATTGCAGGGAGGCGCCTATGTTCTCTACATTGACCCCCGATGAAATAAAGTGCCAGGTCCATCAAAAGGACCTCGACCGTTCCAAATCTAACTAAATCAACCGCAATTCCACAAAACATACTAAAAGCACACAAATTAGATAACACGCATAATTATATCAAATATCTATATAATCATTCATAAAAGTATGCAATCCTTATTATACAACCGCATATTGATCCAAGAAATATGTACAAAATATGAGCATTTCTGGTGCTCATCAGCCATAACTATTTGATTAAAGGTAGGATTCTGAGTCATAGTTGGAGGAAGCACTAATGGAGATAAAACTATGATGAACAAAGATCTGACTTTCCTGAGATTACTTCTCCTTGGGGTTTCCAACTCAGACACAAGGAGCTCTCCAGCTCTTGGGTGGGACCTTGTTACTCTGAAGGAAGAATACAACCTAACTTATTATCTTAACAAACTACAAATGTAAGTTCAATGACCCTCCTTGTAAGTTTCAATTTATGTTGGCTTGCATCTTGCTATTTAAGAAATACTCAAAAAACAATATTTGAAAGCTAATGAGGAGGTAAAGATACCACCAGTTAAAGTTAAATTTCCATGAACCTCAAATATAAAAAACAACACTTTAAACACAACATAAAATCATAATTCTCAATTAAAATACACTAGGAACGTAAGTTCGGGCCATCCTTATAGTGCCAATTTTATGTTGGCTCAACTTTCATGCACACCCTATGAAGAGTAAACATAAAACACAAGTAACATTTAATGGGAATAAATTCCCTCTCATTTTAGGATCTTGTTGGATATCCAAGGTGTGAGTTACGGAGTTGGGTTGAATGCTATCACTCTTTTCCACTTCTAGAATAGTTTCAAGTTGACTGTATTTTATATTACAATGGGTTCAACCTTTGTTTTCTAGTGTTGGATGATAGAATGTGTTGTTCATAATTAGATTTACAATTTGTTTGATCTAGCTCTTTGAATTTTAGCAGATTAAAATAATAAAGAATTTTAAGAAATATAAAATTGAGAACCTTTCAAAATTAAAATAGAGAGCAGGGTGGGGCAGAAAAGAGAGGGTGAAATCTTGAAACTTTAATTTTTAATTATTCTTTCAACTCAGCATACTATCATGTTCTCCAATCATAACCAATAGAATAATAATCTATCGAGCTTTCTAAGATCAATTTATTATCTAGAAAGGGGTGAAACAAGTTAATAAAATAGACCAATCTATTTAAATCATAATTTTCTTTGTAACTAATAGGATACATTTACGGATAGCAAATGCTCATGCACACAAACCAGAGCTATCAGTTCCAAATCCTTAAACTATAGATTTAAATACTCTCAAGATAGTTTAATCATTCTAAATATTCAATCTTATTGGGATGATTTTTCTAGTAGCATAGCACACATAGCAAAACCAGAGCCAGTGGGAAAATAACTAAATATTAGAATGAGTAAACTTCAATGAAGCTCTTCGTATAACATCAACAATATGCCTAAATCAATCAAACTCAAAATAATTACTATCACATTCATTTCAATGAAAACAAGAATAAGGAAAGAGAGCACCATCAAAACTTAAGAAGTGAATTAAGTGCCTAGCTATGCAACTTCAGAGTAACAACACTACAAAAGATCCCCTGTCGATAACAGATGAGTTCTTCAGAAAAAACAATTTAAAAAAAGTAATTTGATTATAAATTCTTGCATATTTATTTTACATTCAATGGGAGTATTTATAGACTCAAGACATGCCCTGATATTTTCAAAAAATATCTTCTCCCAGGGAATTAAAAACAATTAAAAAAACCACTGTCGAAGCTTTACAATATAAGGCATTTTTTAAAAAGAGTTCTGATCAACCTCAATCACTCCAAAAATCTGCTTGGGAATATTTCCATAAATGGAGAAGATAAGATATGATTTTATCTTCATAAAAAGATAATTGTGTGTAAAGGTTTTCAATTTTTGACCACTTGCAGATGCATTTCATTAATTCTCTGTCAGCAAAATCTAGGTGTATCATCAATTTTACGCATCTTTTATCTCTGCACAACTACCTTTTTTTGGTTTGAAGTGATATTCTATGCCCACCATCACTTTTGCCATACATTTTACCATTAAGGGAAGCCACAAACAAATTCATTTCGACAAGTTGTAAGAGAATCTCACTAAATGAATCACTTTCCCAGGCCTTCTATCCTTGCACAACCCCTTTTTCTTGGTTCACTTTGAAATTCTCTGCCCACCATTGCTTTTGCCATTAATTTTGACATAAAATGCATCCACCAATTCCTGCAAAAAATTAAAAAAGATAAAATGTTAGAACATTAGCTTTAAAATTAAATTAAATTAATTTAATTTTTTCTAAGGTTTGAACTTTAATTTTTAAGTTTAAGTTTTTAATTATTTTTCTAAATTTTCCGACAAAATACTTTTTAGGGCTGAGATTTTAATTAAAAGAAAGGGCAAAAATCACTTTCACCCCAAAGAAAGGGTGAAAATCACTTTGAGGATGCTTTCAAAAACTTTCTTAAGTTCAAGCTTTAATTAATTTTTTATTTGTCGGGCACTTTGTAAAATTTAAAAAAATCAAACATGGATGTGCCTTTTTTTAAAGTCCAAGTCAAAGTCGCCTCAAGTGAGGAGCAAAAATCACTTTCGTACTTCTTGAGGGCGAAAATCACTTGGAGGATGCTTTCGGAAACTTTCTTAAGTTCAAGCTTTATTTAATTTTTTATTTGTCAAGCACTTTGTAAAATTAAAAAAAAATCAAACATGGATGTGCTTTTTTTTAAAGTCCAAGTCAAAGTCGCCTCAAGTGAGGAGTGAAAATAACTTTCGCTTTTCTTGAGGGCGAAAATCACTTGGAGGACGCTTTTGAAAACTTTCTTAAGTTTAAGCTTTAATTAATTTTTTATTTGTTGAGCACTTTGTAAATTTAAAAAAACTCAAACATGGATGTGCCCTTTTTTAAAGTCCAAGTCAAAGTCACCTCAAGTGAGGAGTGAAAATCACTTTTGCTCTTCTTGAGGGTGAAAATCACTTTGAGGACACTTTTCGAAACTTTCTTAAGTTCAAACTTTAATTAATTTTTTTTTTTCGGGCACTTTGAAAAATTTCCAAAAAAATAAAACATGGATGTGCTTTTTAAATTCAAATTCAATATTTCCTTAAGTGAGGGGCGAGAATTACTTTCACCCTTATTTAGGGAAAAAATAACTTGGAGGATGCTTTCGGAAACTTTCTTAAGTTCAATATTTAATTTTTTTATTTGTTGGGCACTTTGCAAAATTTCTAAAAAAATCAAACATGGATTCGAATGATCCCGTACTTTGTATTTTAGCACTTTAAATATTTTTGAAGGATCCTCCATTCTCAAAAATGATTTTCAGATTCTGGAAAATGAATTTAAATTGCCCAGAAGATGTCAATTTCACACGGTATGAAATTTAGGGTGAAAATTGAAAATGCTCAGAATTAAACGAAACTTTTTCAAAAATCTAAATGGGCCAGATGGGTATCCGAATCTATAGAAATAAATTGAAAATTTACTTTGGATCAGAATATATTGCATTAATAAGTTTGCTAGCTAGAAATAAAAACTACTATTTTTGGAAGGTGAATCATGTCTGAAACCCTGAAAATCTGGTACCATTAGAAAGATGAGTTTGAGATATTTCACCCAAAATTCGAATGTCTCAAATTTTTTTTTGTAGTAGAAGATATAACATTTCCAAGATTGAAGTAAACATTAGGGCAAAATAAAAAAATCAAAGAACCTTAGAAATTAAATTTAATACCTCAAACCTTAGGATAATTATTGAAAATTAAAAATTTTGAAACACTTAACAAGAAATAATACCATTGAAGAATAAATTCCTAGAGGAAATTAATTTAAATCAATGGTCTTATGCAAACAATTTTGGTGCTTTGATGCAGGCAACATTTAAGGACTTGATGCAAACAAAACTTGGATTAAAAACTAGAAAACTTCTAGAGGGTCCCCTAAAAAATAAAAATTAATCATTTTCACAGGCTCAAATAATTTTATTTTCAGTAGGGGTGTGTTGCTTCGCAACACTCCATAATGGTGAAGATCCATTATGCAGGTTTAGCCACCACTAGGACCGAATGCCACCCATCATTATCATCAAGAGACTTTGGAAGTAAATGTTGGACATTTTGAGTCCCTAAGTCAAAGTTGTCATTCATGTCACCATAGTACCAGAGATTTTGGAGAGAAAACAAATGCAAAAAATACTGTCAGTTGATACTCAACAAGAAGGCAGAAGTTTGGGTGAAACAGTGCAAATGACAAAAGTTGAAAAAGAATAATAATATTTATTTTATAAATTATTTAAATTCAGGATGAATTTAAATTTTATAAATTTAGGATGAATTTAAATTTTATAAATTAAATATTATAATGGTTAGAAGTGCCATAGTGAAAACCCAAATAAAATAATTGTAATTTTTATTACAATATTTTATATTGCAAAAATGGGTTTATAAAGTCTAAAAATAATAAACCCAAAAGGTTGGGTTAAAGGTTTAAAGACCAAAGTTTATGTTAATAAATCCAAAGGTTGGATTTAGGATTTTAATCAAGGTAACGTTTTTTTCCAAGGGAAGCGCTGACGTTAAACAAAGCAAAGAAAAACACCGACTTCATCAAAGACAAGGAAAGAGTCGACGTGTTTAAAATAATGGGAATGCATATTAACACCATGGACAATATATGTTTCGAATTATCCTTGCTCGTTTTTGAAAAACAATACATCAATTTTAATGTAGAGCTCATGATAGTTTTCACAATTTTCATGGGTTGACTTGAAGACAGAAAGGACAAAGGCAAGCGCTTTGGTGTGTCTAATGCCAACAAGGCACCTTGACCTAGTGGCAAGTGGGTAGCAGCTTACGTTTTGGTGTGCACGGTGGTTTGAGTTTGAATATCGTGGAAGCCTTTGGTGGACATGTTGAAGGCGCCAAGAAATAGGCACAAACATTTTATTTTGCAAGGCTTGGGAGGAGTATTGAAGCACGTGGTGCTTACTCCATTCCCAACGAGCTTGTAATCTTGTGTGGTGTTGGCACCATGGGCAAAGACTTGTGTGGACTGCGTTGAGAGTTCAAAACTCTCCAAAGACAAAGGTACATTTTGTTATTTTATTTTATTAATGCCTAAGTTGGAGGTATAAGGAATTTAGTGGTTAAAGTCTTTCCATTGTGATAAAGGGTGTTTGTTGAGAAATATTGTTAGGAGGTATAAGGAGAATTTTGGTTGTGTTTTCAAGTCTTAAATTTTGCTATTGTGAAATAATTGAAAGGTTAAGACTTTGTGGGTGTATGTTAATTTGAATAAAGGGTTTTTAATTATTGTGAGGATATTGCTTATTGTTTAAGTTGGAGTGATAAGGTGTAATTGTGATATTATTTTTGTGCTATAAAAATTATCCTCTAACCCTTATTGGGTTTGTTAAAGAAGAAATTATGAGTGTGACAGATTTGTAAGGACAACTCTCTTCAAGAAAAGGTATGGGTACAATTCTTCTTTGTTGAGTTAGATGGTTGGCTTGTTTGAAATTTAAGTTTGGAGTGAAAAGGATTTGATTAGGGTTTCCTTTTCAAAAGTGGTTGAGTTAATGCTTCAAGGTTTTTTGAATTGATAATTATGATTAAACCTTGTTTTATAAGCATTGTTGTTGAAACCATTGGTTATGCAATGAAATTGAACTTGAGTTAGAAAAGAATATGAGTATCATTGTTATGTGATATTTTTTTTTGAGCATTGTTGGATATATTTTGAGTGGGTGATACATGCTTGGACTAGGGTTTGTGAGAAAGGGTTGTTCCTTGAGGTTATTGGTTGAGTAGAGTTGATTGAGCCTAGTCAAGTGAATGTGTGAAGAGGTTGTTCAAGTTCCATGAAACAAACTATTATTTATTATGATTTGAGTTGAGATTGATTTGAGTTCAAAAATTGATTGAGCATTGAGTATAGGATATATTGAGTCTCTAACAATTCTCTTTATGATTCTATGATATTGGACAAGTTCTGTGTGATATTGTTGAGCAGATTTGGATAAGTTCTAAGTGACCATGTTGAGCAAATTTGAGTAGATTCTGAGTGGACCTGTTGAGAAAATTTTGATAGGTTTTGTGTGGAGCTGTTGAGCAGATTTGAGTAGGTTCTGAGTGGACCTATTGAGAATATTTGAGAAGGTTCTGAGTGAACCTATTGATAGAGCTTTGGGAGTGACATAGTATAGAGGACAGAGTCTCAGTGGATAGAGATCCAGCAGCCAGGACAATTGAAGATAGGTCTTCTGAGTGAGAAGTCTTCAAGTGGAGAGATATCCACTAGTTAGTACAATAGAGAGACAAAGTCTTCTAGAAGATCACCAGCTAGAGCAGAGGAGAAGGAGTTCTCATGTGGATAGAGATCCACAAACCAAATTTGAGGGATCAACATATCCTTTGGACAAAGGTCCATAAACATTGTAATTGAGAAGGATTTCCAAAAGATTATTTGAGAAACTTTTAGAAGAAATATTTTTCTGTGGAGGTAGCCCATATTGGGTGAACCACGTTAAATTGATGTCTCTTATTTGTGTGATTCTTTGTGTGATGTTTACTAGTTTATTAACGCTGATACTACTATTTGGATTAAAAGGGAATAAGTTTTATTATATACTGTTCACCCCCTAGTATAAGCACATGTTCTTCAATTGGTATCACAGTGGGCTCTCCGTGAAGAGTCTAACAACTTGGAAGATGATCCTTCGATAGAACACATGACTTTAGAAAGTGAAGAAGAGACTATGTTTGATATAAAAGAAGAATTATTTATTGCTCTCAGAAAATTGGAAAGACTTAGAGAGAAAAATTCAAGCTTGAAAGAACAAATTTAGGAAGATGAAGAAGCAAGAGTGGAAGTTATACATAACCTCATAGAACTCAAGATTAAGGTAGACTAAGGAAAGAAGATTGGGCAAGATATGACAAATCTATTGAGAGCCAATGAAATATAATGTGGAATATTGGAAGCAAAAATTGTTCTCCTAAGGAATAAACTGGAAGGGATCAAGATACTACAAGATATAGAATATGAGAAACAAAAAATGGAATCAAGCTTCCAAAAGGTAGAAAATTCAAACAAAGAAAAGAAATCAAAGGACATTAGAAATAAAGAAAGCAAATAAGAACCCTGGATAAGTGTTAATCACAAAAAGAAGATGACTTCTTCACAACATCCAAGATATCCAAATAGGTTACATAATTTCTTCCATGGTCATTATTTTTCTTGTAATAAATATGGTCATAGAGCTGTAAACTATACTCATCATGCACGATACAATAGAAATTTCAATTCCTTTGCACCTATCATGGATGATGATGTTATATGTTACAAATGTAATAATTTTGGGCACAAGGCTAGATGGTGTAAAATGATATTCGCTAAGTTTAGAAAAACAATTCCAACTAGGAAGGATGAAAGAAATAATGTTAGGGTTAATATATGTTAGAAAGAATGCAATCGATGCCTCTTCGCAATCTCTCATCCAATTGAACTCTACGTCTTTAGAAAGTAGGGTGTGTAGTGGTTTGGCAATCTTATTAAATTTGGCAATAAATCATTAGTAGTACCCGGCTGATCCAAGGAAACTTCTTACCTCCTTCTGCATTCTGGGGCTAGGTAGGTCTCTGATGACCTCAATATTCCTCTTTTATACTTTTATTCCTTCTACAGAGAGGTGGTGTCCAAACACGATGCCTTCCTGCATCATCATAAAAAATTTTCATTACTTAGGGACAAATGATTTTCCTTGCTCCTGTCGAGCACTCTTTCTAGATTTGTCATTGCCTCCTTGAATTTTTCTCCATAGGCGATGAAGTTGTCCATGTATACTTCCACCCCGTCTCCTATCATATCAGAGAATATGCTAAGCACCGCCCTTTGAAAGGTGGCCGATGCGTTGCACAGTCCAAAAGGCAATACCTTATAGGCAAACGTTCCCCATGGACAGGTGAACGTTGTTTTATCTTGATATTCTTCCCCTATCTAGATCTGGTTGTAACCACTAAAACCATCCAGAAAGGAGAAGTATTTTCTTCCTGAGAGTGTGTCCAAGACTTATCGATGAACGATAGCGAGAAGTGGTCTTTCTTAGTCGCCTTGTTCAACGCCCGGTAGTCTACGTAGATTCACCATTTCCCATTCTTTTTGGGGACCACCACTAATGGTGATACCCATTCAATGTCAAAAATCGAATATATGAATTTGGTAGCCAGAAGTTTGTGCAGTTCTTCTCTGACAATGTCTTTCATTGCTGGGTTCATCCTTCTCTGTGGCTATCGACTAGGAGTTGCCTGGTCATCTAAATAAATCTGATGGGTACATATTTCTGGGCTGATGCCGTGCATATCTGCGTAGTCCCATGCAAATGCTTGTTGGTGTTTTACCAGAAGCTCTTCCAATTTTTCCAACAGTGTGTGCGTCAACCTGTTGTTGACGTTTAATGTCCTCCCTGGCCCAATGTGTATTTGTTGGATGTGCTGATCTTGGGCGCCAGTCAACGACGATCCAGGTGCGGGGGTGGATTATTCTCCATGGAGAAACTCCACGATAGCACCATCCTCGTCCTCTTCTGCCACCTCCTCCAAGGTCATCATCGGATGGATTATGGATAACTTCATAGTTCCATGCTTGATGATCCTAGGTTCTTCTAACGATTCCATAGATTGAACTGGCAGTGAAATGGTCAGCCTTTTGACATTTTTCCCGTTGGAGATGGTCATTAGCCCATCCCAGTAGCTGATGTAAGCGTCAGTTGTTGCTATCCATGGTCTCCCCAAAATGAGCGGGTAACCGCCCAGCCTGGTCTTGGTTTGCAAAACTAAAAAGTTGGCTGGATATTCCCATGCACTGACTGTTACGATCACATCTTCCAGCATCCCTTTCGGTGACACGGTTGATTGATCGACTAACTGTAGCACTATCATGGTTGGCTTTAGGTTCGTGAGCTGTAGCCTCTACATGGTCTCTTGAGGCATCATGTTGATGGCTGCCCCGAGGTCAACCAATGTGTTGGACAGGGAATGTCCTCCAATTTTTATGGTTAGCACTGGGCTGCCTAGATCTGCATGCTTCGGATGACATATTCTACCCATCATCAGATCTGCCAGTTTACCCACGACGTTGATAGTCTGGGTAGCTTTTCATCCCGGTATCCTTAGACACATTTCTCTAATTGCCTTGGTGTAAATGGGGACATCTCGAATTGCTTGAAATAATGGGATCATTACTGTGAGATTCTTCAAGCTCGATAAGATGTGAAATTTTGGCTGTGTTGTTTTTCTTTGTTCCTACAGTCGGCTAGGAAATGGAGCCTCCGCTCTCTCAAGTGCTTTTCCCTCTTCTACCAGAGGTGTTTCCTCTATTTTTGCCTCCTCTTCTACTAGTGGAGGTGTCTCTACCATTTCTTCCTCCTCTTCTACTAGAGGCGGTGTCTCTACTCCTAGCTGCCTACCTGATCTAAGTTGAATATTGTACATATGATACATCTCACCTTCTACATTGTATGTCGACTAATTTACTTTGTTGTTCGAGTTTGCTGTCGATTGTGCTGGTAGCTACGCAGGTCTCGCTGCTAGCAATGCTGGTAAGTTCTATTGGATGTGAGAAGGAGCTACATTCTTTGGAGTCTGGTTCCATGTATTGTGGCCTCTCCACTACTACCCAGGATATGGATATGGCATCCATGGCTACTGATTCAGGAATGCTGCTGGGGGTGCGTTCGTCCAGGGTGACGGTCCCCACCACCCCATATTAGGTGGTTGAGGGGTCCTTGGTGCATGTATGACCCTACCCCATATGATGGCATTTCAGTTGGTATATTCCCCTTGGGGGGCTGTGGCCAACTCTTCCTATTGCCTATGAAGTAGGCCTCCGTGCTCTCAGCCGCTTCCTAGTTATTGGGAAGTTGTGGGAACAATCAAGTTTTATGATTAAGCCTACAAACTGTGCATACTCTGACCTTGTTTTCTGGGCATGCGTTCTTTGCATGACTTCCTCTACATTTTGGGCAAAAATAGGCTAATGTTGCATCATTTTATTGTTTCTTCTTTTCTAATAGTAGTGTATCCATCTACAGTGCTAGAGATGAGAGCATTTCGCTCTTCAAATCCTCCAACATGTTGCCTATTTATATTTTGGTGACTGAAGCAGTCGCCTTCATGGTCCTGGTGGTGATTTTGCCTCGCCTTCTCAAGTAGTTTCGGCATAATTTCTGGATGTCGTCCATAGCATGCTGATAGACATCACCTCTAGAGATCATGTTGAGAGCCTCTAGTGACTCATTGGTAAGTCCCCTCAAGAAGATGCTTTTGAGGGACTTATCAGATAGCTTCGAGTGAGGGGACAGTTGAAGATTAAAGCTGAATCTCTCCCAATACTCCTTGAGAGACTCATCTTATCTTTGTGTCATGCTCAGGACCTCCTCCCTGGAGTCTCTTGCTCTCCTGAAATCTTGATATTGCTCTAGAAAGAGCGTCTTCATCTAGTCCCAGGTGTTGATGTGTTTGTCTCCTAGACCGATGAACCATCGCAGAGTTGCATCGTCTAATATAGAAGGAAATAATTTCAACTTCTGCATGTTTGATTTGTAATCCACAGACCTACACAAAACATCAAACTTGAATAAAAATAGGTCAGGGTCCTCAGTCGGGTGTCCTCTAAAGGACGGGAGGTGAGCAGGGGATATGTTTTTCATTTTGGTATCTCCTACTCCCTCCTCTATTGGGAAACTAAAGCTAGATGAGACTTCATCGTTATCCATTTTTTTGGGAAATGTGGTTTCTAATGCAACATTTATGGCCTTTCGGTCATTTAAAACTTTCTAAGTCAATGCTCTAAGGTTGTCTGGTGAGATCGTCTGATCCTCCATAGCCTTCCACAACAAGGCTTCCTCTAGAGGAGTCCTATTAAACAGGGGATTTATGATGATTCGTTCTTCCCCTTGTTGATGGGATGAGGTGGCACTTTGCACAAAGTGCGGTTCCTCACTCCAATGGTCTACTGGTAGGTCAGGCGAGTCTAACTCAAATCCAAGATGCTTGGCCGACTCAGGTCCTGATGGATTAGTTCTTATAAAGCGAACGTCAAGTCCTCTTCTTCTCGAAGAACTCATGCAAGGTCAGATGAAGGTTTCAGGGTATTGTAAGTAATCTAATTAAGACGCTTCCCCGGCAATGGTGCCAAAATGTTGTGGGCCAAACAAGGTGAATGGTTTCCTATTTTTGTCACATGCCCGTGCATTTAATTATCAACCCAGGGAGCTTCGTAAACTTGCGAAGAGTAAGAATTAGGCTACTACAATACCACTGGAGGGTGAATCTACTAATCCTACATTTGGGGGGTGTTCTTGAGATGGTTGTCAATCATTCCCACACTCCTCAATAAATTACGTAAGAAGAACATAATTAAATCTACAAAAATAAAGCATGTACATATTCCTAAAAAATAAACCTACTGCAAATACTGGAACTATCAAACTAATGAACGTTTCTATGAAAGCAATAAACTAATTAAAATAAATAAATAGAAAAGAAACGGGGAAGAAATACTGGCTTGGAGTGGGCCTAGACTCCAACAGCTTCTTCCCAATCGAACACACGCTTTAGAACTTCTAAAAATGGAATATATTTATCAACGTATTACAATCTATCTTCTGCAATTCAAAGTAGATATTTATTAATTAATTCTATATATATTTTAGAACAATCTGTGTGTGTTTATATAGCACACCCGCAAAACTTTTGTTACAGAAGCGGTTACAACAGTCGATCTTTCGCAGACTAAATTTGAACAGTCTGGCGAATGCAATCGATGCCTGACATTCTTTTCTGAAGGCAACGTGTTCATTTCGGTTTGTGCTTTGCTTGGCATCAGTGAGACATTCAGATATGTTGGTGCTATCTCCAAATTAGCTCTGCATGATGCAGAGCTGGAACTGCACCAGCCGTTGTTGTCCACGTCGTTCAACTCTAGTCAACGGGCAAAGAATCGATGGTGCCTTTCGGTTGTAGGGAGGCGCTTGCCTCCTATTAGCGCCTTCCTATTGTAGGGAGGCGTTTACCTTCTATTAGCACCTTTTGGCTATGGAGAGATGCTTGCTTTTGGTTGGCGTCTTTCGGTTGTAGGGAGGCGCTTGTCTTTTATTTGGCGCCTTCCGACTGTAGGGAGGCGCTTGTATTCAATTGGCTCCTTCTGACTGTAGGGAGGCACTTGTCTTTGGTTGGCACCTTTCGATTGCAGGGAGGCGCTTGGATTCAAGTGGCACCTTCCGACTCCAGGGAGGCACTTGGATTCAAGTGGCGCCTTTCGACTGTAGGGAGGTGCTCGTATTCTGTTAGCACCTTTCGATTGTAGGGAGGCGCTTGGATTCAAGTGGCACCTTTCGACTGTAGGGAGGTGCTTGTCTTTGGTTTGGCACCTTACAATTATAGGGAGGCGCTTGTTCCCTTGGCGCCTTCCAGTTGCAGGGAGGCGCCTATGTTCTCTACATTGACCCTCGATGAAAAAAAGTGCCAGGTCCATCAAAAGGACCTCGACCGTTCTAAATCTAACTAAATCAACTGCAATTCCACAAAACATACTAAAAGCACACAAATTAGATAACATGCATAATTATATCAAATATCTATATAATCATTCATAAAAGTACGCAATCCTTATTATACAACCGCATATTGATCCAAGAAATATGTACAAAATATGAGCATTTTTGGTGCTCATCAGCCATAACTATTTGATTAAAGGTAGGATTCTGAGTCATAGTTGGAGGAAGCACTAATGGAGATAAAGTTATGACGAACAAAGATCTGACTTTCCTGAGATTACTTCTCCTTGGGGTTTCCAACTCAAACACAAGGAGCTCTCCAGCTCTTGGGTGGGACCTTGTTACTCTGAAGGAAGAATACAACCTAACTTATTATCTTAACAAACTACAAATGTAAGTTCAATGACCCTCCTTGTAAGTTTCAATTTATGTTGGCTTGCATCTTGCTATTTAAGCAATACTCAAAAAACAATATTTGAAAGCTAATGAGGAGGTAAAGATACCACCAGTTAAAGTTAAATTTCCACAAACCTCAAATATAAAAAACAACACTTTAAACACAACATAAAATCATAATTCTCAATTAAAATACACTAGGAACGTAAGTTCGGGCCATCCTTATAGCGCCAATTTTATGTTGGCTCAACTTTCATGCACACCCTATGAAGAGTAAACATAAAACACAAGTAACATTTAATGGGAATAAATTCCCTCTCATTTTAGGATCTTGTTGGATATCCAAGGTGTGAGTTACGGAGTTGGGTTGAATGCTATCACTCTTTTCCACTTCTAGAATAGTTTCAAGTTGGATCGTATTTTACCTTACAATGGGTTCAACCTTTGTTTGCTAGTGTTGGATGATAGAATGTGTTGTTCATAATCAGATTTACAATTTGTTTGATCTAGCTCTTTGAATTTTAGCAGATTAAAATAATAATTTTTTTTAAGAAATATAAAATTGAGAACCTTTCAGAATTAAAATAGAGAGCAGGGTAGGGCAGAAAAGAGAGGGTGAAATCTTGAAACATTAATTTTTAATTATTCTTTCAACTCAACATACTATCATGTTCTCCAATCATAACCAATAGAATAATAAACTATCCAGCTTTCTAAGATCAATTTATTATCTAGAAAGGGGTGAAACAAGTTAATAAAATAGACCAATCTATTTAAATCATAATTTTCTTTGTAACTAACAGGATACATTTGCGGATAGCAAATGCTCATGCACACAAACTTGAGCTATCAGTTCCAAATCCTTAAACTATAGATTTAAATACTCTCAATATAGTTTAATCATTCTAAATATTCAATCTTATTGGGATGATTTTTCTAGTAGCATAGCACACATAGCAAAACCAGAGCCATTGGGAAAATAACTAAATATCAGAATGAGTAAACTTCAATGAAGCTCTTCGCATAACATCAACAATATACCTAAATCAATCAAACTCAAAATAATTACTATCACATTCATTTCAATGAAAACAAGAATAAGGAAAGAGAGCACCATCAAAACTTAAGAAGTGAATTAAGTGCCTAGCTATGCCACTTCAGAGTAACAACACTACAAAAGATCCCATGTCGATAACAGATGAGTTCTTCGAGAAAAACAATTTAAAAAAAGTAATTTGATTATAAATTCTTGCATATTTATTTTACATTCAATGGGAGTATTTATAGACTCAAGACATGCCCTGATATTTTCAAAAAATATCTTCTCCCAGGGAATTAAAAACAATTAAAAAACCATCGTCGAAGCTTTACAATATAAGGCATTTTTTAAAAAGAGTTCTGATCAACCTCAATCACTCCGAAAATCTGCTTGGGAATATTTCCATAAATGGAGAAGATAAGATATGATTTTATCTTCATAGAAAGATAATTGTGTGTAAAGGTTTTCAGTTTTACACCTCTTGCAGATGCATTTCATTAATTCTATGTCAGCGAAATCTAAGTGTATCATCAATTTTACGCATCTCTTATCTCTGCACAACTACCTTTGTTTGGTTTGAAGTGATATTCTATGCCCACCATCACTTTTGCCATACATTTTACCATTAAGGGAAGCCACAAACAAATTCATTTTGACAAGTTGTAAGAGAATCTCACTAAATGAATCACTTTCCCAGGCCTTCTATCCTTGCACAACCCCTTTTGCTTGGTTCACTTTGAAATTCTCTGTCCACCATTGCTTTTGCCATTAATTTTGCCATAAAATGCATCCACCAATTCCTGCAAAAAATTAAAAAAGATAAAATGTTAGAACATTAGCTTTAAAATTAAATTAAATTAATTTAATTTTTTCTAAGGTTCGAACTTTAATTTTTAAGTTTAAGTTTTTAATTATTTTTCCAAATTTTCCGACAAAATACTTTTTAGGGCTGAGATTTTAATTAAAAGAAAGGGCAAAAATCACTTTCACCCCAAAGAAAGGGTGAAAATCACTTTGAGGATGCTTTCAAAAACTTTCTTAAGTTCAAGCTTTAATTAATTTTTTATTTGTCGGACACTTTGTAAAATAAAAAAAAAATCAAACATGGATGTACCTTTTTTTAAAGTCCAAGTCAAAGTCGCCTCAAGTGAGGAGCAAAAATCACTTTCATACTTCTTGAGGGCGAAAATCACTTGGAGGATGCTTTCGGAAACTTTCTTAAGTTCAAGCTTTATTTAATTTTTTATTTGTCAAGCACTTTGTAAAATTAAAAAAAAATCAAACATGGATGTGCTTTTTTTTAAAGTCCAAGTCAAAGTCGCCTCAAGTGAGGAGTGAAAATAACTTTTGCTTTTCTTGAGGGCGAAAATCACTTTGAGGACGCTTTTGAAAACTTTCTTAAGTTTAAGCTTTAATTAATTTTTTATTTGTTGAGCACTTTGTAAAATTAAAAAAACTCAAACATGGATGTGCCTTTTTTTAAAGTCCAAGTCAAAGTCACCTCAAGTGAGGAGTGAAAATCACTTTTGCTCTTCTTGAGGGTGAAAATCACTTTGAGGACACTTTCCGAAACTTTCTTAAGTTCAAACTTTAATTAATTTTTTTTTTTGTCGGGCACTTTGTAAAATTTCCAAAAAAATAAAACATGGATGTGCTTTTTAAATTCAAATTCAATATTGCCTTAAGTGAGGGGCGAGAATTACTTTCACCCTTATTGAGGGAAAAAATAACTTGGAGGATGCTTTCGGAAACTTTCTTAAGTTCAATATTTAATTTTTTTATTTGTTGGGCACTTTGCAAAATTTCTAAAAAAATCAAACATGGATTCGAATGATCCCGTACTTTGTATTTTAGCACTTTAAATATTTGTGAAGGATCCTCCATTCTCAAAAATTATTTTAAGATTCTGGAAAATGAATTTAAATTGCCCAGAAGATGTCAATTTCACACGGTATGAAATTTAGGGTGAAGATTGAAAATGCTCAGAATTAAACGAAACTTTTTCAAAAATCTAAATGGGCCAGATGGGTATCCGAATCTATAGAAATAAATTGAAAATTTACTTTGGATCAGAATATATTGCATTAATAAGTTTGCTAGCTAGAAATAAAAACTACTATTTTTGGAAGGTGAATCATGTCTGAAACCCTGAAAATCTGGTACCATTGGAAAAATGAGCTTGAGATATTTCACCCAAAATTCGAATGTCTCAAATTTTTTTTTGTAGTAGAAGATATAACATTTCCAAGATTGAAGTAAACATTAGGGCAAAATAAAAAAATAAAAAAACCTTAGAAATTAAATTTAATACCTCAAACCTTAGGATAATTATTGAAAATAATTTTTTTTGAAACACTTAACAAGAAATAATACCATTGAAGAATAAATTCCTAGAGGAAATTAATTTAAATCAATGGTCTTATGCAAACAATTTTGGTGCTTTGATGCAGGCAATATTTAAGGACTTGATGCAAACAAAACTTGGATTAAAAACTAGAAAACTTCTAGACGGTCCCCTAAAAAATAAAAATTAATCATTTTCACAGGCTCAAATAATTTGATTTTCAGTAGGGGTGTGTTGCTTCGCAACACTCCATAATGGTGAAGATCCATTATGCAGGTTTAGCCACCACTAGGACCGAATGCCACCCATCATTATCATCAAGAGACTTTGGAAGTAAATGTTGGACATTTTGAGTCCCTAAGTCAAAGTTGTCATTCATGTCACCATAGTACCAGAGATTTTAGAGAGAAAACAAATGCAACAAAGACTGTCAGTTGATGCTCAGCAAGAAGGCAGAAGTTTGGGTGAAACAGTGCAAATGACAAAAGTTGAAAAAGAATAATAATATTTATTTTATAAATTATTTAAATTCAGGATGAATTTAAATTTTATAAATTAAATATTATAATGGTTAGAAGTGCCATAGTGAAAACCCAAATAAAATAATTGTAATTTTTATTACAATATTTTATATTGCAAAAATGGGTTTATAAAGTCTAAAAATAATAAACCCAAAAGGTTGGGTTAAAGGTTTAAAGACCAAAGTTTATGTTAATAAATCCAAAGGTTGGATTTAGGATTTTAATCAAGGTAACGTTTTTTTCCAAGGGAAGCGCTGACGTTGAACAAAGCAAAGGAAAACACCGACGTCATCAAATACAAGGAAGGCATCGACGTGTTTAAAATAATGGGAATGCATATTAACACCATGCAAAATATATGTTTCGAATTACCGTTGCTCGATTTTGAAAAACAATACATCAATTTTAATGTAGAGCTCGTGATAGTTTTCACAATTTTCATGGGTTGACTTGACGACGGAAAGGACAAAGGCAAGCGCTTTGGTGTGTTGAATGCCAACAAGGCACCTTGACCTAGTGGCAAGTGGGTAGCAACTTACGTTTTGGTGTGCACGGTGGTTTGGGTTTGAATATCATGGAAGCCTTTGGTGGACATGTTGAAGGCGCCAAGAAATAGGCACAAACATTTTATTTTGCAAGGCTTGGGAGGAGTATTGAAGCACGTGGTGCTTACTCCATTCCCAACGAGCTTGTAATCTTGTGTGGTGTTGGCACCATGGGCAAAGACTTGTGTGGACTGCGTTGAGAGTTCAAAACTCTCCAAAGACAAAGGTACATTTTGTTATTTTATTTTATTAATGCCTAAGTTGGAGGTATAAGGAATTTAGTGGTTAAAGTCTTTCCATTGTGATAAAGGGTGTTTGTTGAGAAATATTGTTAGGAGATATAAGGAGAATTCTGGTTGTGTTTTCAAGTCTTAAATTTTGCTATTGTGAAATAATTGAAAGGTTAAGACTTTGTGGGTGTATGTTAATTCGAATAAAGGGTTTTTAATTATTGTCAGGATATTTCTTATTGTTTAAGTTGGAGTGATAAGGTGTAATTGTGATATTATTTTTGTGCCATAAAAATTATCCTCTAACCCTTATTGGGTTTGTTAAAGAAGAAATTGTGAGTGTGACAGATTTGTAAGGACAACTCTCTTCAAGAAAAGGTATGGGTAAAATTCTTCTTTGTGGAGTTAGATGGTTGGCTTGTTTGAAATTTAAGTTTGAAGTGAAAAGGATTTGATTAGGGTTTCCTTTTCAAAAGTGGTTGAGTTAATGCTTCAAGGTTTTTTGAATTGATAATTATGATTAAACCTTGTTTTATAAGCATTGTTGTTGAAACCATTGGTTATGCAATGAAATTGAACTTGAGTTAGAAAAGAATATGAGTATCATTGTTATGTGATATTTTTTCTTGAGCATTGTTGGATATATTTTGAGTGGGTGATACATGCTTGGACTAGGGATTGTGAGAAAGGGTTGTTCCTTGAGGTTATTGGTTGAGTAGAGTTGATTGAGCCTAGTCAAGTGAATGTGTGAAGAGGTTGTTCAAGTTCCATGAAACAAACTATTCTTTATTATGATTTGAGTTGAGATTGATTTGAGTTCAGAAATTGATTGAGCATTGAGTATAGGATATATTGAATCTCTAACAATTCTCTTTATGATTCTATGAGATTGGACAATTTCTATGTGATCTTGTTGAGCAAATTTGGATAAGTTCTAAGTGACCATGTTGAGCAAATTTGAGTAGATTCTGAGTGGACCTGTTGAGCAAATTTTGATAGGTTTTGTGTGGAGATGTTGAGCAGATTTGAGCAGGTTCTGAGTGGACTTATTGAGAATATTTGAGAAGGTTCTGAGTGAACCTATTGATAGAGCTTTGGGAGTGATAGAGTATAGAGGACAAAGTCTCAGTGGATAGAGATCCAGCAACCAGGACAATTGAAGATAGGGCTTCTGAGTGAGGAGTCTTCAAGTGGAGAGATATCCACCAGTTAGTACAGTAAAGAGACAAAGTCTTCTAGAAGATCACCAGCTAGAGCAAAGGAGAAGGAGTTCTCATGTGGATAGAGATCCACAAACCAAATTTGAGGGATCAACATATCCTTTGGACAAAGGTCCATAAACATTGTAATTGGGAAGGATTTCCAAAAGATTATTTGAAAAACTTTTAGAAGAAATATTTTTCTGTGGAGGTAGCCCATATTGGGTGAACCATGTTAAATTGATGTCTCTTATTTGTGTGATTCTTTGTGTGATGTTTACTAGTTTATTAATGCTGATACTACTATTTGGATTAAAAGAGAATAAGTTTTATTATATACTGTTCACCCCCTAGTATAAGCACATGTTCTTCAATTGGTATCATAGTGGGCTCTCCGTGAAGAGTCTAAAAACTTGGAAGATGATCCTTCGATAGCACACATGACTTTAGAAAGTGAAGAAGAGACTATGTTTGATATAAAAGAAGAATTATTTGCTACTCTCAGAAAATTGGAAAGACTTAGAGAGAAAAATTCAAGCTTGAAAGAACAAATTTAGGAAGATGAAGAAGCAAGAGTGGAAGTTATACATAACCTCATAGAACTCAAGATTAAGGTAGAATAAGGAAAGAAGATTGAGCAAGATATGACAAATCTATTGAGAGCCATGGAAACATAATGTGGAATATTGGAAGCAAAAATTTTTCTCCTAAGGAATAAACTGGAAGGGATCAAGATACAACAAGATATAGAATATGAGAAACAAAAAATGGAATCAAGCTTCCAAAAGGTAGAAAATTCAAACAAAGAAAAGAAATCAAAGGACATTAGAAAGAAAGAAAGCAAATAAGAACCCTGGATAAGTGTTAATCACAAAAAGAAGATGACTTCTTCACAACATCCAAGATATCAAAATAGGTTACATAATTTCTTCCATGGTCATTATTTTTCTTGTAATAAATATGGTCATAGAGCTGTAAACTATACTCATCATGCAAGATACAATAGAAATTTCAATTCCTTTGCACCTCTCATGGATGATGATGTTATATGTTACAAATGTAATAATTTTGGGCACAAGGCTAGATGGTGTAAAATGATATTCGCTAAGTTTAGAAAAAAAATTCCAACAACTAGGAAGGATGAAAGAAATAATGTTAGGGTTAATATATGTTAGAAAGAATGCAATCGACGCCTCTTCGCAATCTCTCATCCAATTGAACTCTACATCTTTAGAAAGTAGGGTGTGCAGTGGTTTGGCAATCTTACTAAATTTAGCAATAAATCATCGGTAGTACCCGGTTGATCCAAGGAAACTTCTTACCTTCTACATTTTGGGGCTAGGTAGGTCTCTGATGACCTCAATATTCCTCTTGTCTACTTTTATTCCTTCTGCAGAGAGGTGGTGTCCCAACACGATGCCTTCTTGCATCATCATAAAACATTTTCATTACTTAGGGACAAATGATTTTCCTTGCTCTTGTCGAGCACTCTTTCCAGATTTTTCATTGCCTCCTTGAAGGTTTCTCCATAGGCGGTGAAGTTGTCCATGTATACTTCCACCCCGTCTCCTATATTATCAGAGAATATGCTAAGCATCACCCTTTGAAATGTGTCCGGTGTGTTGCACAGTCCAAAAGGCAATACCTTATAGGCAAACGTTCCCCATGGACAGGTGAACGCTGTTTTATCTTGATCTTCTTCCCCTATCTCGGATCTCGGTTGTAACCACTAAAACCATCCGTAAAGGAGAAGTATTTTCTTCCTGAGAGTGTGTCCAAGACCTTATCGATGAACGATAGCGGGAAGTGGTCTTTCTTAGTCACCTTGTTCAACGCCCGGTAGTCTACGCAGATTCACCATTTCCCATTCTTTTTGGGGACCACCACTAATGGTGATACCCATTCATTGTCAAAAATTGGATATATGAATTCGGTAGCCAGAAGTTTGTGCAGTTCTTCTCTGACAATGTCTTTCATTGCTAGGTTCATCCTTCTCTGTGGTTGTCGACTAGGAGTTGCCTGGTCATCTAAATAAATCTGATGGGTACATATTTCTGGGCTGATGCCGTGCATATCTGCGTAGTCCCATGCAAATGCTTGTTGGTGTTTTACCAGAAGCTCTTCCAATTTTTCCAACTATGTGGGCATCAACCTACTATTGACGTTTAATGTCCTCCCTGGCCCAATGTGTATTTTTTGGATGTGTTGATCTTGGGCACCAGTCAATGGCGATCCAGGTGCGGGGGTGGATTATTCTCCATGAAGAAACTCCACGATAGCACCATACTCGTCCTATTATACCACCTCCTCGAAGGTCATCACCAGCTAGATTATGGATAACTTCGTAGTTCCATGCTCGATGATCCTAGGTTCTTCTGTCGAGTCCATAGATTGAGCTAGCGATGAAATGGTCAGCCTTTTGACGTTTTTCCCGTTGGAGATGGTCATTAGCCCATCCCGGTAGCTAATGTAAGCATCAGCTATTGCTAGCCATGGCCTCCCCAAAATGAGCGGGTAACCGCCCAGCCTGGTCTTGGTTTGCAAAACTAAAAAATCGACTAGATATTCCCATGCACTGACTGTTACGATCACATCTTCCAGCATCCATTTCGATGACACGGTTGATCGATCGGCTAACTGCAACATTGTCATGGTTGGCTTTAGGTTCGTGAGCCGTAGCCTCTACATGGTCTCTTGAGGCATCATGTTGATGGCTGCCCCGAGGTCAACCAATGTGTTGGACAAGGAATGTCCTCCAATTTTTATGGTCAAGACTCGGGCTGCTCGGATCTCGCATACTTCGGATGACATATTCTACCCATCATCAGATCTGCCAGTTTACCCACGACATTGATAGTCTGGGTAGCTTTTCATCCCAGTATCCTTAGACACATTTCTCTAATTGCCTTGGTGTAAATGGGGACATCTCGAATTGCTTGAAATAATGGGATCGTTACTGTGAGATTCTTCAAGCTCGATAAGATGTGAAATTTTGGCTGTGTTGTTTTTCTTTGTTCCTACAGCCAGCTAGAAAATGGAGCCTCCGCTCTCTCAAGTGCTTTTCCCTCTTCTACCAGAGGTGTTTCCTCTATTTCTGCCTCCTCTTCTACTAGTGGAGGTGTCTCTACCATTTCTTCCTCCTCTTCTACCAGAGGTGGTGTCTCTACTCCTAGCTGCCTACCTGATATAAGCTGAATATTGTACATATGATACATCTCACCTTCTACATTGTATGTCGGATGATTTACTTTGTTGTTCGGGTTTGCTTTTGGTTGTGTTGGTAGCTACGCAGGTCTCACTGCTGGCAATGCTGGTAAGTTCTGTTGGATGTGAGCAGGAGCTACATTCTATGGAGTCTGGTTCCATGTATTGTGGCCTCTCCTCTGCTACCTAGGATATGGATATGGCATCCATGGCTACTAATTCGAGAATGCTACTGGGGGTGCGTTCGTCCAGGGTGATGGTCCCCACCACCCCATATTAGGTGGCTGAGGGGGTCCTTGGTGCATGTATGACCCTCCCCCATATGATGGCATTCTGGTTGTTATATTCCCCTTGGGGGGCTATGGCCAACTCTTTCTATTGCCTATGAAGTAGGCCTCCGTGCTCTCAGTCGCTTCCTAGTTATTGGGCAGTTGTGGGAACAATCGAGTTTTATGATTTAGCTTGCAAACTGTGCATAATCTGACCTTGTTTTCTAGGCATGCGTTCTTTGCGTACCTTCCTCTGCATTTTGGGAAAAAATAGGCTAATGCTACGTCATTTTCTTGTTTCTTATTTTCTAACAGTAGCGTATCCATCTGCAGTGCTAGATATGAGAGCATTTCACTCTTCAAATCCTCCAACATGTTGCCTATTTATGTTTTGGTGACTGCAGTCGCCTTCATGGTCCTGGTGGTGATTTTGCCTCGCCTTCTCGAGTAGTTCTAGCATAATTTTTGGATGTTGTCCATAGCATGCTGATAGACATCACCTCCAAAGATCATGTTGAGAGCCTCTAGTGACTCATTGGTAAGTCCCCTCAAGAAGATGCTTTTGAGGGACTTATCAGATAGCTTCAAGTGAGGGGACAGTTGAAGATTAAATTTGAATCTCTCCCAATACTCCTCAAGAGACTCATCTTCTCTTTGTGTCATGCTCAGGACCTCCTCCATGGAGTCTCTTGCTCTCCCAAAATATTGATATTGCTCTAGAAAGAGCGTCTTCATCTGGTCCCAGGTGGTGATGTGTTTGTCTCCCAGATCAATGAACCATCGTAGAGTTGCATCGCCTAATATAGAAGGAAATAATTTCAACTTCTGCGCGTTTGATTTGTAATCCACAGACCTACACAAAACATCAAACTTGAATAAAAATAGGTCAAGGTCCTCAATCGGGTGTCCTCTAAAGGACGGGAGGTGAGCAGGGGATATGTTTTTCATTTTGGTATCTCCTACTCCCTCCTCTATTAGGAAACTAAAGCCAGATGAGACTTCATCGTTATCCATTTTTTTGGGAAATGTGGTTTCTAATGTAGCATTTATGGCCTTTCGATCATTTAAAACTTTCTAAGTCAATGCTCTAAGGTTGTCTGGCGAGATCGTCTGATCCTCCATAGCCTTCCACAATAGGGCTTCCTCTAGAGGAGTCCTATTAAACAGGGGATTTATGATGATTCGTTCTTCCCCTTGTTGATGGGATGAGGTGACACTTTGTACAAAGTGCGGTTCCTCACTCCAATGGACTGCTGGTAGGTCAGGCGAGTCTAACTCAAATCCAAGATGCTCGACCGACTCAGGTCCTGATGGATTAGTTCTTATAAAGCGACTGTCAGGTCCTATTCTTATCGAAGAACTCATGCAAGGTTAGATGAAGGTTTCAGGTTATTGTAAGTAATCTAATTAAGACGCTTCCCTGGCAATGGTACCAAAATGTTGCAGGACAAACAAGGTGAATGGTTTCCTATTTTTGTCACATGCCCATGCATTTAATTATCAACCCAGGGACCTTCGTAAACTTGCGAAGAGTAAGAATTAGGCTACTACAATACCACTGGAGGGTGAATCTGGCAATCCTACGTTTGGGGGGTGTTCTTGAGATGGTTGTCAATCATTCCCACACTCCTCAATAAATTATGTAAGAAGAATAAAATTAAATCTACAGAAATAAAGCATGTACATATTCCTGAAAAATAAACCTACTACAAATACTGGAACTAGCAAACTAATGAACGTTTCTATGAAAGCAATAAACTAATTAAAATAAATAAACAGAAAAGAAATACTGGCTTGGAGTGGGCCCAGGCTCCAGCAGCTTCTTCCCGATCGAACACGCGCTTTAGAACTTCTGGAACTGGAATATATTTATCAACGTATTACAATCTATCTTCTACAATTCAAAGTAGATATTTATTAATTAATTCTATATATCTTTCAGAACGATCTGTGTGTGTTTATATAGCACTCCCGCAGAACTTTTGTTACAGAAGCGGTTACAACAGTTGATCTTTCCCAGACTAAATTAGAACAGTCTGGCGAATGCAATCGACGTCTGACATTCTTTTCTGAAGGCGACATGTTCATTTTAGTTTGTGCTTTGCTTGGCATCAGTGAGATGTTCAGATATGTTGGTGCTATCTGCAAATTAGATCTACATGATGCAGAGCTGAAATTGCACCAGCCGTTGTCGTCTACGTCGTTCAACTTTGGTCAATGGGCAAAGAATCAGTGGCGCATTTCAGTTGTAGGGAGGCGCTTGCCTCCTATTAGCGCCTTTCGGTTGTAGGGAGGCACTTACCTTCTATTAGTGCCTTCCGGTTGTGGCACCTTTTTGTTGTAGGGAGGAGATTGTCTTTTAGTTGGCACCTTCTGACTGTAGGGAGGCGCTTGTATTCAATTGGCGCCTTCTGACTGCAGGGATGCGCTTGTCTTTGGTTGGTGCCTTCCGATTGTAGGGATGTTCTTGGATTCAAGTGGCACCTTCTGAATATAGGGAGGCACTTGGATTCAAGTGGTGCCTTTCGACTGTAGGGAGGTGCTCATATTCTGTTAGCGCCTTTCGACTGCAGGGATGCACTTGGATTCAAGTGGCACCTTTCGACTATAGGGAGGTGCTTGTCTTTGGTTTGGCACCTTTCAATTGCAGGGAGGCACTTGTTCTCTTGGTGCCTTCCGATTGCAGGGAGGCGCCTATGTTCTCTACATTGACCCCCGATGAAAAAAAGTGCCAGGTCCATCAAAAGGACCTCGACCGTTCTAAATCTAACTAAATCAACTACAATTCCACAAAACATACTAAAAGCACACAAATTAGATAACACGCATAATTATATCAAATATCTATATAATCATTCATAAAAGTACGCAATCCTTATTATACAACCACATATTGATCCAAGAAATATGTACAAAATATGAGCATTTTTGGTGCTCATCAGCCATAACTATTTGATTAAAGGTAGGATTTTGAGTCATAGTTGGAGGAAGCACTAATGGAGATAAAACTATGACGAAAAAAGATCTGACTTTCCTGAGATTACTTCTCCTTGGGGTTTCCAACTCAGACACAAGGAGCTCTCCAGATCTTGGGTGGGACCTTGTTACTCTGCCTAACTTATTATCTTAACAAACTACAAATGTAAGTTCAATGACCCTCCTTGTAAGTTTCAATTTATGTTGGCTTGCATCTTGCTATTTAAGCAATACTCAAAAAACAATATTTGAAAGCTAATGAGGAGGTAAAGATACCACCAGTTAAATTTAAATTTCCACGAACCTCAAATATAAAAAACAACACTTTAAACACAACATAAAATCATAATTCTCAATTAAAATACACTAGGAACGTAAGTTCGGGCCATCCTTATAGCGCCAATTTTATGTTGGCTCAACTTTCATGCACACCCTATGAAGAGTAAACATAAAACACAAGTAACATTTAATGGGAATAAATTCCCTCTCACTTTAGGATCTTGTTGGATATCCAAGGTGTGAGTTACAGAGTTGGGT
This sequence comes from Wollemia nobilis, assembly GCA_028583015.1. Lineage (NCBI taxonomy): Eukaryota > Viridiplantae > Streptophyta > Pinopsida > Araucariales > Araucariaceae > Wollemia > Wollemia nobilis. The sequence continues at coordinate 73,094 of JAQPPZ010001736.1, read as the reverse complement.
TGAATGCTATCACTCTTTTCCACTTCTAGAATAGTTTCAAGTTGACTGTATTTTACCTTACAATGGGTTCAACCTTTGTTTGCTAGTGTTGGATCATAGAATGTGTTGTTCATAATCAGATTTACAATTTGTTTGATCTAGATCTTTGAATTTTAGCAGATTAAAATAATAAAAAATTTTAAGAAATATAAAAATGAGAACCTTTCAGAATTAAAATAGAGAGCAGGGTAGGGCAGAAAAGAGAGGGTGAAATATTGCAACTTCAATTTTTAATTATTCTTTCAACTCAGCATACTATCATGTTCTCCAATCATAACCAATAGAATAATAATCTATCGAGCTTTCTAAGATCAATTTATTATCTAGAAAGGGGTGAAACAAGTTAATAAAATAAACCAATCTATTTAAATCATAATTTTCTTTGTAACTAATAGGATATGTTTGCGGATAGCAAATGCTCATGCACACAAACTTGAGCTATTAGTTCCAAATCCTTAAACTATAGATTTAAATACTCTCAATATAGTTTAATCATTCTAAATATTCAATCTTATTGGGATGATTTTTCTAGTAGCATAGCACACATAGCAAAACCAGAGCCATTGGGAAAATAACTAAATATCAGAATGAGTAAAATTCAATGAAGCTCTTCGTATAACATCAACAATATGTCTAAATCAATCAAACTCGAAATAATTACTATCACATTCATTTCAATGAAAACAAGAATAAGGAAAGAGAGCACCATCAAAAATTAAGAAGTGAATTAAGTGCCTAGCTATGCAACTTCAGATTAACAACACTACAAAAGATCCCCTGTTGATAATAGATGAGTTCTTCAGAAAAAACAATTTAAAAAAAGTAATTTTATTATAAATTATTGCATATTTATTTTAAATACAATGGGAGTATTTATAGACTCAAGACATGCCCTGATATTTTCAAAATATATCTTCTCCCAGGGAATTAAAAACAATTAAAAAAACCATCGTCGAAGCTTTACAATATAAGGCATTTTTTAAAAAGAGTTCTGATCAACCTCAATCACTCTGAAAATCTGCTTGGGAATATTTCCATAAATGGAGAAGATAAGATATGATTTTATCTTCATAAAAAGATAATTGTGTGTAAATGTTTTCAGTTTTACACCACTTGCAGATGCATTTCATTAATTCTATGTCAGCAAAATCTAAGTGTATCATCAATTTTACGCATCTCTTATCTCTGCACAACTACCTTTGTTTGGTTTGAAGTGATATTCTATGCCCACCATCACTTTTGCCATACATTTTACCATTAAGGGAAGCCACAAACAAATTCATTTTGACAAGTTGTAAGAGAATCTCACTAAATGAATCACTTTCCCAGGCCTTCTATCCTTGCACAACCCCTTTTTCTTGGTTCACTTTGAAATTCTCTGCCCACCATTGCTTTTGCCATTAATTTTGACATAAAATGCATCCACAAATTCCTGCAGAAAATTAAAAAATATAAAATGTTAGAACATTAGCTTTAAAATTAAATTAAATTAATTTAATTTTTTCTAAGGTTCGAACTTTAATTTTTAAGTTTAAGTTTTTAATTATTTTTCCAAATTTTCCAACAAAATACTTTTTAGGGCTGAGATTTTAATTAAAAGAAAGGGCAAAAATCACTTTCACCCCAAAGAAAGGGTGAAAATCACTTTGAGGATGCTTTCAAAAACTTTCTTAAGTTCAAGCTTTAATTAATTTTTTATTTGTCGGACACTTTGTAAAATTAAAAAAAAATCAAACATGGATGTACCTTTTTTTAAAGTCCAAGTCAAAGTCGCCTCAAGTGAGGAGCAAAAATCACTTTCATACTTCTTGAGGGCGAAAATCACTTGGAGGATGCTTTTGGAAACTTTCTTAAGTTCAAGCTTTATTTAATTTTTTATTTTTCAAGCACTTTGTAAAATAAAAAAAAATCAAACATGGATGTGCTTTTTTTTAAAGTCCAAGTCAAAGTCGCCTCAAGTGAGGAGTGAAAATCACTTTCACTTTTCTTGAGGGCGAAAATCACTTGGAGGACGCTTTTGAAAACTTTCTTAAGTTTAAGCTTTAATTAATTTTTTATTTGTTGAGCACTTTGTAAATTTAAAAAAACTCAAACATGGATGTGCCCTTTTTTAAAGTCCAAGTCAAAGTCGCCTCAAGTGAGGAGTGAAAATCACTTTTGCTCTTCTTGAGGGTGAAAATCACTTTGAGGACACTTTCCGAAACTTTCTTAAGTTCAAACTTTAATTAATTTTTTTTTTTGTCGGGCACTTTGTAAAATTTCCAAAAAAATAAAACATGGATGTGCTTTTTAAATTCAAATTCAATATTGCCTTAAGTGAGGGGCGAGAATTACTTTCACCCTTATTGAGGGAAAAAATAACTTGGAGGATGCTTTCGGAAACTTTCTTAAGTTCAATATTTAATTTTTTTATTTGTTGGGCACTTTGCAAAATTTCTAAAAAAATCAAACATGGATTCCAATGACCCCGCACTTTGTATTTTGGCACTTTAAATATTTTTGAAGGATCCTCCATTCTCAAAAATTATTTTTAGATTCTGGAAAATGAATTTAAATTGCCCGAAAGATGTCAATTTCACACGGTATGAAATTTAGGGTGAAAATTGAAAATGCTCAGAATTAAACGAAACTTTTTCAAAAATCTAAATGGGCCAGATGGGTATCCGAATCTATAGAAATAAATTGAAAATTTACTTTGGATCAGAATATATTGCATTAATAAGTTTGCTAGCTAGAAATAGAAACTACTATTTTTGGAAGGAATCATGTCTGAAACCTTGAAAATCTGGTACCATTGGAAAGATGAGCTTGAGATATTTCACCCAAAATTCGAATGTCTCAAATTTTTTTTTGTAGTAGAAGATATAACATTTCCAAGATTGAAGTAAACATTAGGGCAAAATAAAAAAATCAAAGAACCTTAGAAATTAAATTTAATACCTCAAACCTTAGGATAATTATTGAAAATCAAAAAATTTGAAACACTTAACAAGAAATAATACCATTGAAGAATAAATTCCTAGAGGAAATTAATTTAAATCAATGCTCTTATGCAAACAATTTTGGTGCTTTGATGCAGGCAAAATTTAAGGACTTGATGCAAACAAAACTTGGATTAAAAACTAGAAAACTTCAAGAGGGTCCCCTAAAAAATAAAAAATAATCATTTTCACAGGCTCAAATAATTTTATTTTCAGTAGGGGTGTGTTGCTTCGCAACACTCCATAATGATGAAGATCCATTATGCAGGTTTAGCCACCACTAGGACCGAATGCCACCCATCATTATCATCAAGAGACTTTGGAAGTAAATGTTGGACATTTTGAGTCCCTAAGTCAAAGTTGTCATTCATGTCACCATAGTACCAAAGATTTTAGAGAGAAAACAAATGCAACAAAGACTGTCAGTTGATACTCAGCAAGAAGGCAGAAGTTTGGGTGAAACAGTGCAAATGACAAAAGTTGAAAAAGAATAATAATATTTATTTTATAAATTATTTAAATTCAGGATGAATTTAAATTTTATAAATTAAATATTATAATGGTTAGAAGTGCCATAGTGAAAACCCAAATAAAATAATTGTAATTTTTATTACAATATTTTATATTGCAAAAATGGGTTTATAAAGTCTAAAAATAATAAACCCAAAAGGTTGGGTTAAAGGTTTAAAGACCAAAGTTTATGTTAATAAATCCAAAGGTTGGATTTAGGATTTTAATCAAGGTAACATTTTTTTCCAAGGGAAGCGCCGACGTTAAACAAAGCAAAGGAAAACACCGACTTCATCAAAGACAAGGAAAGCATCGACGTGTTTAAAATAATGGGAATGCATATTAACACCATGCAAAATATATGTTTCGAATTACCGTTGCTCGATTTTGAAAAACAATACATCAATTTTAATGTAGAGCTCGTGATAGTTTTCACAATTTTCATGGGTTGACTTGATGACGAAAAGGACAAAGGCAAGCGCTTTGGTGTGTTGAATGCCAACAAGGCACCTTGACCTAGTGGCAAGTGGGTAGCAGCTTACGTTTTGGTGTGCACGGTGGTTTGAGTTTGAATATCGTGGAAGCCTTTGGTGGACATGTTGAAGGTGCCAAGGAATAGGCACAAACATTTTATTTTGCAAGGCTTGGGAGGAGTATTGAAGCACGTGGTGCTTCCTCCCTTCCCAATGAGCTTGTAATCTTGTGTGGTGTTGGCACCATGGGCAAAGACTTGTGTGGACTGCGTTGAGAGTTCAAAACTCTCCAAAGACAAAGGTACATTTTGTTATTTTATTTTATTAATGCCTAAGTTGGTGGTATAAGGAATTTAGTGGTTAAAGTCTTTCCATTGTGATAAAGGGTGTTTGTTGAGAAATATTGTTAGGAGGTATAAGGAGAATTCTGGTTGTGTTTTCAAGTCTTAAATTTTGCTATTGTGAAATAATTGAAAGATTAAGATTTTGTGGGTGTATGTTAATTTGAATAAAGGGTTTTTAATTATTGTGAGGATATTTCTTATTGTTTAAGTTGGAGTGATAAGGTGTAATTGTGATATTATTTTTGTGCTATAAAAATTATCCTCTAACCCTTATTGGGTTTGTTAAAGAAAAAATTGTGAGTGTGACAGATTTGTAAGGACAACTCTCTTCAAGAAAAGGTATGGGTAAAATTCTTCTTTGTTGAGTTAGATGGTTGGCTTGTTTGAAATTTAAGTTTGGAGTGAAAAGGATTTGATTAGGGTTTACTTTTCAAAAGTGGTTGAGTTAATGCTTCAAGGTTTTTTGAATTGATAATTATGATTAAACCTTGTTTTATAAGCATTGTTGTTGAAACCATTGGTTATGCAATGAAATTGAACTTGAGTTAGAAAAGAATATGAGTATCATTGTTATGTGATATTTTTTATTGAGCATTGTTGGATATATTTTGAGTGGGTGATACATGCTTGGACTAGGGTTTGTGAGAAAGGGTTGTTCCTTGAGGTTATTGGTTGAGTAGAGTTGATTGAGCCTAGTCAAGTGAATGTGTGAAGAGGTTGTTCAAGTTCCATGAAACAAACTATTCTTTATTATGATTTGAGTTGAGATTGATTTGAGTTCAAAAATTGATTGAGAATTGAGTATAGGATATATTGAGTCTCTAAAAATTCTCTTTATGACTCTATGAGATTGGACAAGTTCTGTGTGATCTTGTTGAGCAGATTTGGATAAGTTCTAAGTGACCATGTTGAGCAAATTTGAGTAGATTCTGAGTGGACTTGTTGAGCAAATTTTGATAGGTTTTGTGTGGAGATGTTGAGCAGATTTGAGCAGGTTCTGAGTGGACCTATTGAGAATATTTGAGAAGGTTCTGAGTGAACTATTGATAGAGCTTTGGGAGTGACAGAGTATAGAGGACAGAGTCTTAGTGGATAGAGATCCAGCAGCCAGGACAATTGAAGATAGGTCTTCTGAGTGAGGAGTCTTCAAGTGGAGAGATATCCACTAGTTAGTACAGTAGAGAGACAAAGTCTTCTAGAAGATCACCAACTAGAGCAGAGGAGAAGGAGTTCTCATGTGGATAGAGATCCACAAACCAAATTTGAGGGATCAACATATCCTTTGGACAAAGGTCCATAAACATTGTAATTGGGAAGGATTTCCAAAATATTATTTGAGAAACTTTTAGAAGAAATATTTTTCTGTGGAGGTAGCCCATATTGGGTGAACCATGTTAAATTGATGTCTCTTATTTGTGTGATTATTTGTGTGATGTTTACTAGTTTATTAATGCTGATACTACTATTTGGATTAAAAGGGAATAAGTTTTATTATATACTGTTCACCCCCTAGTATAAGCACATGTTCTTCAATTGGTATCATAGTGGGCTCTCCGTGAAGAGTCTAACAACTTGGAAGATGATCCTTCGATAGCACACATGACTTTAGAAAGTGAAGAAGAGACTATGTTTGATATAAAAGAAGAATTATTTACTGCTCTCCAGAAAATTGGAAAGACTTAGAGAGAAAAATTCAAGCTTGAAAGAACAAATTTAGGAAGATGAAGAAGCAAGAGTGGAAGTTATACATAACCTCATAGAACTCAAGATTAAGGTAGAATAAGGAAAGAATATTGAGCAAGATATGAAAAATCTATTGAGAGCCAAGGAAACATAATGTGGAAGATTGGAAGCAAAAATTGTTCTCCTAAGGAATAAACTGGAAGGGATCAAGATACTACAAGATATAGAATATGAGAAACAAAAAATGGAATCAAGCTTCCAAAAGGTAGAAAATTCAAACAAAGAAAAGAAATAAAAGGACATTAGAAAGGAAGAAAGCAAATAAGAACCCTGGATAATTGTTAATCACAAAAAGAAGATGACTTCTTCACAACATCCAAGATATCCAAATAGGTTACATAATTTCTTCCATGGTTATTATTTTTCTTGTAATAAATATGGTCATAGAGTTGTAAACTATACTCTTCATGCAAGATATAATAGAAATTTCAATTCCTTTGCACCTCTCATAGATGATGATGTTATATGTTACAAATGTAATAATTTTGGGCACAAGGCTAGATGGTGTAAAATGATATTCACTAAGTTTAGAAAAGCAATTCCAACAACTAGGAAGGATGAAAGAAATAATGTTAGGGCTAATCTATGTTAGAAATAATGCAATCGATGCCTCTTCACAATATCTCATCCAATTGAACTCTACGTCTTTAGAAAGTAGGGTGTGCAGTGGTTTGGCAATCTTATAAAATTCGGCAATAAATCATCGGTAGTACCCGGTTGATCCAAGGAAACTTCTTACCTCCTTCTGCATTATGGGGCTAGGTAGGTCTCTAATGACCTCAATATTCCTCTTGTCTACTTTTATTCCTTCCGCAGAGAGGTGGTGTCCCAACACGATGCCTTCCTGCATCATCATAAAACATTTTCATTACTTAGGGACAAATGATTTTCCTTGCTCCTGTCGTGTACTCTTTCCAAATTTGTCATTGCCTCCTTGAAGGTTTCTCCATAGGCGGTGAAGTTGTCCATGTATACTTCCACCCCGTCTCCTATCATATCAGAGAATATGCTAAGCACCACCCTTTGAAAGGTGGTCGGTGCGTTGCGCAGTCCAAAAGGCAATACCTTATAGGCAAACGTTCCCCATGGGCAGGTGAACGTTGTTTTATCTTGATCTTCTTCCCCTATCTGGATCTGGTTGTAACCACTAAAACCATCTAGAAAGGAGAAGTATTTTCTTCTTGAGAGTGTGTCCAAGACCTTATCGATGAACGATAGCGGGAAGTGGTCTTTCTTAGTCACCTTGTTCAATGCCTGGTAGTCTACGCAGATTCACAATTTCTCATTCTTTTTGGGGACAACCACTAATGGTGATACCCATTCACTGTAAGAAATCAGATATATGAATTCGATAGCTAGAATTTTGTGCAGTTCTTCTCTAATAATGTCTTTCATTGCTGGGTTCATCCTTCTTTGTGGCTGTCGACTAGGAGTTGCCTGGTCATCTAAATAAATCCGATGGATACATATTTCTGGGCTGATGCCGTGCATATCTGCGTAGTCCCATGCAAATGCTTGTTGATGTTTTACCATAAGCTCTTCCAAATTTTCCAACTATGTGGGTGTCAACCTGTTGTTGACGTTTAATGTCCTCCCTGGCCCAACGTGTATTTGTTGGATGTGCTGATCTTGGGTGCCAGTCAACGGCTTTCCAGGTGCGGGGGTGGATTATTCTCCATGGAGAAACTCCATGATAGCACCATCCTCGTCCTCTTCTGCCACCTCCTCCAAGGTCATCATCGGATGGATTATGGATAACTCCGTAGTTCCATGCTCGATGATCCTGGGTTCTTCTGTCGAGTCCATAGACTGAGCTAGCGGTGAAATAGTTAGCCTTTTGATGTTTTTCCCATTGGAGATGGTCATTAGCCCATCCCGGTAGCTGATGTAACCGTCAGCTATTGCTAGCCATGGCCTCCCCCAAATGAGTGGTTAACCGCCCAGCCTAGTCTTGGTTTGCAAAACTAAAAAGTCGGCTGGATATTCCCATGCACTGACTGTTACGATCACATCTTCCAGCATCCCTTTCGATGACACGGTTGATCGATCGGCTAACTGCAACATTGTCATGGTTGGATTTAGGTTCGTGAGTCGTAGCCTCTACATGGTCTCTTGAGGCATCATGTTGATGGCTGCCCCGAGGTCAACCAATGTGTTGGACAGGGAATGTCCTCCAATTTTTATGGTCAACACTGGGCTGCCTGGATCTGCATACTTCAGATGACATATTCTACCCATCATCAGATCTACTAGTTTACCCATGACGTTGATAGTTTGGGTAGCTTTTTGTCCCGGTATCCTTAGAGACATTTCTCTAATTGCCTTGGTGTAAATGGGGACATCTCGAATTGCTTGAAATAATGGGATCGTTACTGTGAGATTCTTCAAGCTCAATAAGATGTGAAATTTTGGCTGTGTTGTTTTTCTTTGTTCCTGCAGCCAGCTAGGAAATGGAGCCTCTGCTCTCTCAAGTGCTTTTCCCTCTTCTACCAGAGGTGTTTCCTCTATTTCTGCCTCCTCTTCTACCAGTGGAGGTGTCTCTACCATTTCTTCCTCATCTTCTACCAGAGGTGGTGTCTCTACTCCTAGCTACCTACCTGATCTAAGCTAAATATTGTACATATGATGCATCTCACCTTCTACATTGTATGCCAGCTGATTTACTCTGTTGTTCGGGTTTGCTATCAGTTGTGCTGGTAGCTACGCAAGTCTCACTACTGGCAATATTGGTAAGTTCTATTGGATGTGAGCAGGAGCTGCATTCTGTGGAGTCTGGTTCCATGTATTGTGGCCTATCCACTACTACCCAGGATATGGATATGGCATCCATGGCTGCTGATTTAGGAATGCTGCTGGGGGTGCGTTCGTCCAGGGTGACGGTCCCCACCACCCCATATTAGGTGGTTGAGGGGGTCCTTGGTGCATGTATGACCCTCCACCATATGATGGCATTTCGGTTGGTATATTCCCCTCGGGGGGCTGTGGCCAACTCTTCCTATTGCCTATGAAGTAGGCCTCCGTGCTCTCAGCCGCTTCCTAGTTATTGGGAAGTTGTGGGAACAATCGAGTTTTATGATTCAGCCTGCAAACTGCGCATACTCTGACCTTGTTTTTTGGGCATGCTTTCTTTGCATGCCTTCCTCTGCATTTTGGGCAAAAATAGGCTAATGCTACATCATTTTATTATTTCTTCTTTTCTAACAGTAGTGTATCCATCTGCAGTGCTAGAGATGAGAGCATTTCGCTCTTCAAATCCTCCAACATGTTGCCTATTTATGTTTTGGCGACTGCAGTCGCCTTCATTGTCCTGGCAGTGATTTTGCCTTGCCTTCTCGAGTAGTTTCAGCATAATTTCTGAATGTCGTCCATAGCATGCTGATAGACATCACCTCCAAAGATCATGTTGAGAGCCTTCAGTGACTCATTGGTAAGTCCCCTCAAGAAGATGCTTTTGAGGGACTTATCAGATAGCTTCGAGTGAGGGGACAGTTGAAGATTAAAGCTGAATCTCTCCCAATACTCCTCGAGAGACTCATCTTCTCTTTGTGTCATGCTCAGGACCTCCTCCATGGAGTCTCTTGCTCTCCTGAAATATTGATATTTCTCTAGAAAGAGCGTCTTCATTTGGTCCCAGGTGGTGATGTGTTTGTCTCCCAGACTGATGAACCATCACAGAGTTGCATCGTCTAATATAGAAGGAAATAATTTCAACTTCACGCGTTTGATTTGTAATCCACGAGACTTGCACAAAACATCAAACTTGAATAAAAATAGGTCAGGGTCCTCAGTCGGGTGTCCTCTGAAGGACGGGAGGTGAGCAGGGGATATGTTTTTCATTTTGGTATCTCCTACTCCCTCCTCTATTGGGAAACTAAAGCTAGATGAGACTTCATCGTTATCCATTTTTTTGGGAAATGTGGTTTCTAATGCAGCATTTATGGCATTTTGGTCATTTAAAACTTTCTAATTCAATGCTCTAAGGTTGTCTGGCGAGATCGTTTGATCCTCCATAGCCTTCCACAGCAGGGCTTCCTCTATAGGAGTCCTATTAAACAGGGGATTTATGATGATTCGTTCTTCCCCTTGTTGATGGGATGAGGTGGCACTTTGCACAAAGTGTAGTTCCTCACTCCAATGTACTATTGGTAGGTTAGGCGAGTCTAACTCAAATCCAAGATGCTCGATCGACTCAGGTCCTGATGGATTAGTTCTTGTAAAGCGACCGTCAGGTCCTCTTCTTATCGAAGAACTCATGCAAGGTTAGATGAAGGTTTCAGGGTATTGTAAGTAATCTAATTAAGATGCTTCCTCGACAATGGCACCAAAATGTTATGGGCCAAACAAGGTGAATGGTTTCCTATTTTTGTCACATGCCCATGCATTTAATTATCAACCCAGGGAGCTTCGTAAACATGCGAAGAGTCAGAATTAGGCTACTACAATACCACTGGAGGGTGAATCTACTAATCCTACATTTGGGTGGTGTTCTTGAGATGGTTTTCAATCATTCCTGCACTCCTCAATAAATTACGTAAGAAGAACATAATTAAATCTACAGAAATAAAGCATGTACATATTCCTGAAAAATAAACCTACTGTAAATACTGGAACTAGCAAACTAATGAACGTTTCTACGAAAGCAATAAACTAATTAAAATAAATAAACAGAAAAGAAATGAAGAAGAAATACTGGCTTTGAGTGGGCCTAGGCTCCAGCAGCTTCTTCTCGATCGAACACACGCTTTAGAACTTCTGGAACTGGAATATATTTATCAACGTATTACAATCTATCTTTTGCAATTCAAAGTAGATCTTTATTAATTAATTCTATATATATTTCAGAACGATCTACGTGTGTTTATATAGCACACCCATAGAAATTCTATTACAGAAGTGGTTACAATAGTCGATCTTTCCCAGACTAAATTAGAACAGTCCGGCGAATGCAATCGACGTCTGGCATTCTTTTCTGAAGGTGGCGTGTTCATTTCGATTTGTGCTTTGACTGGCATCAGTGAGACGTTCGGATATGTTGGTGCTATCTACAAATTAGCTTTGCATGATGTAGAGCTAGAACTACACCAGCCGTTGTCATCCACGTCGTTCAACTCTGGTCAACAAGCAAAGAATCAGTGGCACCTTCCAGTTGTAGGGATGCGCTTGCCTCCTATTAGCGCCTTACGATTGTAGGGAGGTGCTTACCTTCTATTAGCGCCTTCTAGCTGTGGAGAGATGCTTGCTTTTGGTTGGTGCATTTCGGTTGCAAGGAGGCGCTTGTCTTTCAGTTGGCACCTTTTGACTGTAGGGATGAGCTTGTATTCAATTGGTGCCTTTCGACTGTAGGGAGGCGCTTGTCTTTGGTTGGCGCATTTCGGTTGCAGGGATGCGCTTGGATTCAAGTGGCACCTTATGACTGCAGGGAGGTTCTTGGATTCAAGTGGTGCCTTCTGACTGCAGGGAGGTGCTCGTATTCTGTTAGCGCCTTCGAACTGTAGGAAGGCGCTTGGATTCAAGTGGCACCTTTCGACTGTAGGGAGGTGCTTGTCTTTGGTTTGGCACCTTCCGATTGCAGGGAGGTGCTTGTTCCCTTGGTGCCTTCCGGTTGCAGGGAGGCACCTATGTTCTCTACATTGACCCCCGATGAAAAAAAGTGCCAGGTCCATCAAAAGGACCTCGACCATTTTCAAGTCTTAAATTTTGCTATTATGAAATAATTGAAAGGTTAAGACTTTGTGGGTGTATGTTAATTTGAATAAAGGGTTTTTAATTATTGTGAGGATATTTCTTATTTTTTAAGTTGGAGTGATAAGGTGTAATTGTGATATTATTTTTGTGCTATAAAAATTATCCTCTAACCCTTATTGGGTTTGATAAAGAAGAAATTGTGAGTGTGACATATTTGTAAGGACAACTCTCTTCAAGAAAAGGTATGGGTAAAATTCTTCTTTGTTGAGTTATATGGTTGGCTTGTTTGAAATTTAAGTTTGGAGTGAAAAGGATTTGATTAGGGTTTCCTTTTCAAAAGTGGTTGAGTTAATGCTTCAAGGTTTTTTGAATTGATAATTATGATTAAACCTTGTTTTATAAGCATTGTTGTTGAAACCATTGGTTATGCAATGAAATTGAACTTGAGTTAGAAAAGAATATGAGTATCATTGTTATGTGATATTTTTTCTTGAGCATTGTTGGATATATTTTGAGTGGGTGATACATGCTTGGACTAGGGTTTGTGAGAAAGGGTTGTTCCTTGAGGTTATTGGTTGAGTAGAGTTGATTGAGCCTAGTCAAGTGAATGTGTGAAGAGGTTGTTCAAGTTCCATGAAACAAAATATTCTTTATTATGATTTGAGTTGAGATTGATTTGAGTTCAAAAATTGATTGAGCATTGAGTATAGGATATATTGAGTCTCTAAAAATTCTCTTTATGATTCTATGAGATTGGACAAGTTCTGTGTGATCTTGTTGAGCAGATTTGGATAAGTTCTAAGTGACCATGTTGAGAAAATTTGAGTAGATTCTGAGTGGACCTGTTGAGCAAATTTTGATAGGTTTTGTGTGGAGCTGTTGAGCAGATTTGAGCAGGTTCTGAGTGGACCTATTGAGAATGTTTGAGAAGGTTCTGAGTGAACCTATTGATAGAGATTTGGGAGTGAAAAAGTATAGAGGACAGAGTCTCAGTGGATAGAGATCCAACAGCCAGGACAAATGAAGATAGGTCTTCTGAGTGAGGAGTCTTCAAGTGGAGAGATATCCACCAGTTAGTACAGTAGAGAGACAAAGTCTTCTAGAAGATCACCAGCTAGAGCAGAGGATAAGGAGTTCTCATGTGGATAGATATCCACAAACCAAATTTGAGGGATCAACATCTCCTTTGGACAAAGGTCCATAAACATTGTAATTGGGAAGAATTTCCAAAAGATTATTTGAGAAACTTTTACAAGAAATATTTTTCTGTGGAGGTAGCCCATATTGGGTGAACCACATTAAATTGATGTCTCTTATTTGTGTGATTGTTTGTGTGATGTTTACTGGTTTATTAATGCTGATACTACTATTTGGATTAAAAGGGAATAAGTTTTATTATATACTGTTCACCCCCTAGTATAAGCACATGTTCTTCAATTGGTATCACAACGGGATCTCCGTGAAGAGTCTAGCAACTTGGAAGATGATCCTTCGATAGCACACATGACTTTAGAAAGTGAAGAAGAGACTATGTTTGATATAAAATAAGAATTATTTACTGCTCTCAGAAAATTGGAAAGACTTAGAGAGAAAAATTCAAGCTTGAAAGAAAAAATTTAGGAAGATGAAGAAGCAAGAGTGGAAGTTATACATAACCTCATAGAAATCAAGATTAAGGTAGAATAAGGAAAGAAGATTGAGCAAGATATGACAAATCTATTGAGAGCCAAGGAAACATAATGTGGAATATTGGAAGCAAAAATTGTTCTCCTAAGGAATAAAATGGAAGGGATCAAGATACTACAAGATATAGAATATGAGAAACAAAAAATGGAATCAAGCTTCCAAAAGGTAGAAAATTCAAACAAAGAAAAGAAATCAAAGGACATTAGAAAGGAAGAAAGCAAATAAGAACCCTGGATAAGTGTTAATCACAAAAATAAAATGACTTTCACAACATCCAAGATATCCAAATAGGTTACATAATTTCTTCCATGGTCATTATTTTTCTTGTAATAAATATGGTCATAGAGCTGCAAACTATACTCATCATGCAAGATACAATAGAAATTTCAATTCCTTTGCACCTCTCATGGATGATGATGTTATATGTTACAAATGTAATAATTTTGGGCACAAGGCTAGATGGTGTAAAATGATATTCTCTGAGTTTAGAAAAACAATTCCAACAACTAGGAAGGATGAAAGAAATAATGTTAGGGCTAATCTATGTTAGTACAAACAACCCTAAATGATAAAGATAAATAAGAACAATGGTATCTGGATAGTGGTTTCTCTAGTCACATGACAGGAGACAAAGACAAGTTCATTGTACTAAAGGAAACAAATAGAGGATCAATAAGTTTTGGTGATAATGGATCAGCAATGATTGTTGGGAGAGGTACTCTAAGTTTAGACAATGGAAAAAAAAAAATAGAGATTTTTTTGTATGTCAAAGGGTTAAAAAACAATCTAATGAGTATAAGTTAACTTTGTGATCAAGGATACATGGTCACATTCCATCCAGATAGATGTGAGAAAAGGAAAATATAAACAAGAAGAATCATTGCAAATGCAAGAAGGACCCCAAACAACTTATACATGCTCAATAAGATCAAAGGGGAAAAGTGTTTTTTATCACAAGAATATGAGTGTTGGTTGTGGCATAGAATATTGGATCATTTTAATTTTGACAACATAGTCAGCATAAGCTATAAATAGGCAGTTAGAGATTTACCCAAAATAAGAAGACCTCAAAACACAATTTGTGCACCCTGTCAACATGGAAAACAAACTAGGACAACATATAAACCAAAATGCTATATGTCATCTGAGCCTTTGAGTCTAATATAGACTGATTTGTGTGGTCCTACTAAAATATAAATAATTCAGGGTGAGAATTACTTCATGTTGTTTGTAGATGATTATTCTAGAATGGTTTGGGTAACTTTCCTAAAAGAGAAGTCAAAGGCGTTCGAAAAATTTAAAGCATTCAATAAGTTGGTTGAAAATGAAATAGAAAAAAGGATTAAGAGTCTATGATCCTATAGAGGAGAAGAATTTACTTGAAATGAGTTTGTAGAATTTTGTGAACAACATGGAATCAACAGAGTACTCAGTAGCAAGAAATCCCCAACAAAATGGAGTAGTTGAAAGGAATAACATAACTGTTGAAAACATGGCTAGAGCTATGTTAAATGAATATAAGTTATCAGATGGTTTCTGGAAAGAAGCAATATCTATAGATATATACATAATTACTAGGGCTCAATTAAGGGTAAATCATCACAAGACTCCTTATGAGATTTGGAAAGGAAGACCTGCTACTGTAAAATATTTTAGAATCTTTGGAAGCAAATGTTACATAAGATGGGAAGATCAGAATTTGGGTAAATTTGATCCAAGATGTGATGAGGGAATTTTTCTTGATTATTCTACAAAGAGCAAGGCTTATATATGTTACAACAAAATAACACACACTATGGTGGAAAGTATGAATGTAAAAATTTATGAGAAGATATATTCCAGAGAACCAATTAAGCAAATTGTATACCAAGAAGATGAATGTTGCCAAGAAGAATTTTGTGAGGAATTAGATAATGATGAAGAAGAAAAACAAAGGCTTCTTCCTAAGACTCCTTCTAGGTATGTACAGAAACATCACCCAAAAGATCAGATCATCGAGAATCCAGATGAAAGGAAAACAAGGAGAAGAATAATAAAACCATCTCAACAAGAAAAATTTTCTTTAGTATCTAAGATTGAACCAAAAGATTTCACTTAGGTTAGTGAAGATGAATTTTGGGTTAAAGCAATGAATGAGGAATTGGATCAGATAGAGAATAGCAAAACTTGGGAACTTGTTCCACGACCAAAGGATAAAAATGTGATTGGCACAAAATGGGTTTTTAGAAATAAGCTGAATGAAGATGGACAAGTGGTCAGAAATAAAGCAAGGTTAGTATGCAAAGGTTATACACAAGTAGGAGTTGATTTTGATGAAACCTTTGCTCCAGTTGCATGAATTGAAGCTATAAGTATATTTTAGCTTTTGCAATTTTCAAAAAATTTAAGGTATATCAGATGGATGTCAAGTCAGCATTTCAAAACGGGTTTCTATAAGAAGAGGTCTAGATTGAACAACCAGAGGGATTCATACTAGCAGATACACCAGATCATGTATGCAAATTGAAAAAGACATTGTATGGTTTAAAGCAGGCTCCTAGAGCATGGTACTCAATATTGGATAAGTATCTACAGGAATGGAGATTCATGAAAGGAATAGTAGATAGTAATTTATATATCAGAAATGAAGAAAATGATCTTCTAATAGTATTTGTTTATGTTGATGAAATAATGTTTTGGGGAAACACTGACAAGATGTGCAAATAATTTTCTAAGAATATGCAAAGTGAATTTGAGATGCTTATGCTTGGTGAATTACCCTTCTTTCTTGGTCTTCAGATTTCACAATCAAGTAAGGAAGTGTTTCTTTCTCAATCCAATTACATCAAGGAGATGTTGAAGAAATTCAGGTTAGAAGATTGCAAACAAGTAAGTACTCCTATGGCCACAGGATGCAAGTTGAGTAAGGATGATGAATCCCTAGAGGTAGATCAGAGACTATACAGATCCATGATTTTTAGCTTATTATATGTCACAACTACAAGACCAGACATAGTACATTTAGTGGGATTAGTGGAAATATTTCAAGTAGCACCTAAGGAAACACATGTGGCAACAGTAAAAAGAATTTTCAGGTATCTAAAAGGGACTATGGATTTTGGGCTTTGGTATCCCAAAAGTGACAGTTTCACCCTCAGAGTATATAATATGTAGATTGGGCTGGCAGAATTTATGATAGAAAAAGCACAAGTGGAGGAGCTTTCTTTCTTGGAGAAATTCTAGTCTCCTGGTTAAGTAAGAAGTAGGTTTCAGTATCACTATCTACAACAGAGGCATAATATATTACAGTAGTAGCCAGTTGTACACAAGTGTTATGGATGAAGATAACTTTAGAAAACTTCAATATAAAGCATGATCAGCCCATTCCTATACTATGTGATAATACTAGTACCATATGTATCTCAAAAAACCTGATAATGCACTCCAAGACAAAGTACATTTTGATTAAGTATAATTTTATGAGAGAACAAGTGTCATATAAATAGGTTAGATTAGCATATGTCACTACAAAGGAACAGATGGTAGATATTTTCACAAAGCCACTCTCAAAGGAAACTTTTGAGTATATTCAAGGAAAATTGGGAGTGAGACTCCCACCCCATAATTAACTACCTCATGAGAAGGTGGGGGAGGGGCTAAGCTAAGAGACTCATTCTTAGACCTGAGCCCCAAAGGTGACCCTTTGCCATTGATGTAAAAGGGGGAGAGATTTATGTATTGGGGAGAGATTTGATATGGGGAGAGCATTGACCCAAGGGGAACAGTGTCCCAGGGAGAGCAGAAGAAAAAGAAAGGTCAGGTTTTAGAAAAAGGATATGGGGTTGCCATCAATGAAAAAGAGGGAGATTATTGGAAATTTTGAGTCCCTAAATCAAAGTTGTCATTGATGTCACCATAGTACCAGATATTTCAGTAGAAAACAAAGGCAACAAATACGATTAGTTGATACTCAACAAGAAGGCAAAAGTTCGGGTGAAATAGTGCAAAGGAAAAAAGATGAAAAGGAATGATAATATTTATTTTATAAATTATTTAAATTTAGGATGAATTTAAATTTTATAAATAAATATTATAATGGTTAGAAGTGCCATAGTGAAAACCTAAATATAATAATTGTAATTTTTATTACAATATTTTATATTGCAAAAATGGGTTTATAAAGTCTAAAAATAATAAACCCAAAAGGTTGGGTTAAAGGTTTAAAGACCAAAGTTTATGTTAATAAATCCAAAGGTTGGATTTAGGGTTTTAATCAAGGCAACGTTTATTTCCAAGGGAAGCACCGATGCAAAACAAAGAAAAGGAAGCGTCGAACCCTTATTGTGACGATATTGCTTATTGTTTAAGTAGGAGTGATAAGGTGTAATTGTGATATTATTTTTGTGATATAAAAATTATCCTCTAACCCTTATTGAGTTTGTTAAAGAAGAAATTGTGAGTCTGGCATATTTGTAAGGACAACTCTCTTCAAGAAAAGGTATGGATAAATTTCTTATTTTTTGAGTTAGATGGTTGGCTTATTTGAAATTTAAGTTTGGAGTGAAAAGGATTTGATTAGGGTTTCCTTTTCAAAAGTGGTTGATTTAATACTTCAAGGTTTCTTGAATTGAGAATTGTGATTAAACCTTGTTTTATAAGCATTGTTGTTGAAACCATTGGTTGTGCAATGAACTTAAAATTGAGTTAGAAAAGAACATGAGTATCATTGTTATGTGATATTTGTTGTTGAGCATTTGTTGGATACATTTTGAGTGGGTGATACATGCTTGGACTAGGTTTTGTGAGAAAGGGTTGTTCCTTGAGGTGATTGGTTTAGTAGAGTTGATTGAGCCTAGTCAAGTGAATGTGTGAAGAGGTTGTTCAAGTTCCATGAAACAAACTATTCTTTATTATTATTTGAGTTGAGATTTATTTGAGTTGAGAAATTGATTGAGCATTGAGTATAGGACATATTGAGTCTCTAACATTTCTCTTTATGATTCTATGAGATTTGACAAGTTCTATGTGAGCTTGTTGAACAGATTTGAACAAGTTCTAAGTGAGTTTGTTGAGCATATTTGAGCAGGTTTTGAGTGGACCTATTGAGAAGATTTGGGTAGGTTCTGTGTCGACCCGTTGATAATATTTGAGCTGGTTCTGAGTGGACCTATTGAGCATATTTGAGAAGGTTCTGAGTGAAACTATTGATAGAGATTTGGAAGTGATAGAGTATAGAGGACAAAGTATCAATGGATAGAGATCCAACAACCTAGACAATTGAAGATAAGTCTTCTGAGTGAGGAGTCTTCAAGTGGAGAGAGATACACCAATTAGTACAATAGAGAGATAGAGTCTTCTAGAAGATCACTAGCTAGAGCAGATGATAAGGAGTTATCCTATGGATAGAGATCCACAAAACAGATTTAGGGGATCATCATCTTCTTTGGACAGAGGTCCATAAACATTGTAATTTCGAAGGATTCCCAAAATATTATTTGAGAAATATTTAGAAGAAATATTGTTATGTGGAGGTAGCCCACATTAGGTGAACCACGTTAAAATGATGTCTCTCATGTGTGTGATGCTTTATGTTATGTTTATTGGTTTATTAATGCTGATGCTACTATTTGGATTAAAAGAAATAAAGTTTTATAGATACTATTCACCCCCCTCAGTATAAGCACATGTTCTTCAGCAAACCCCATCCTTGTTCAAAAGAAGAAGTGTAGGGAACATCTTCCTAACCATGATCAAGTAGATCCTTAATGGTAGTAAACACTGGAGCATCTAATTTGTCCTAAGAACCAAGCTAAGGGAGAGAGTAGTGGTCAGGTTACCAGAGTCAACTCTATAAGTAGAAGGACTTTGAGCTTGGGTAGAAGTGTGATTTGTGATTGACTAATGATATTACCTAGACCTAGATTGAATTCAAGAATATTCTTGCTCATGAGAAACCTAACTAAATATGCATGAAGAATTCTTCCAATAATCAATTAGCCATTGAATATTATAGATCTCCACATCCATATTATTGGCCTAAATCACACTCTAAAATTATGTTGAGCAAGGTGCAGTGACAATATTGTCATTGTTGTCAACACAGTCAGATAGATCGGTTGATGCAAGTGGACAGGAGTTCAGAGGTTATTCAGAGTATGTACAATGATGTTAAATGCTTATGAGGATGTTTTTGATGTTTGGGTGAAGTTGTTACAGGTTGTTTGTGCAAAGTTGAAAAAATCGTCATGTTGTGGCTGCTCCACAACGTACCCCAAAATTGGGGACCCACCTTTTTGCATATTTTCCAAGAAGACCGAAGTGGCCCATATGCTAAAGATCAAAGAAAAAGCAAAACACCGCAAGGAGAAAAAAGTGTCGCGATATCGCGACATGTTGCATTTTCACGGCCAAAAGAGAAGAGAAAGAAAAAGAAAGAAAAAGTGTCACGATATCGCGACATGTTGCATTTTCACGGCCAAAAGAGAAGAGAAAGAACAAGAAAGAAAAAGTGTCACGATATCGCGACATGTTGCATTTTCGCGGCCAAAAGAGAAGAGAAAGAACAAGAAAGAAAAAGTGTCGCGATATCGCGACATGTTGCATTTTCATGGCCAAAAGAGAAGAGAAAGAACAAGAAAGAAAAAGTGTCGCGATATCGCGACATGTTGCATTTTCGTGGTCCAAAGCAAAGAGAAAGAGCAAGGAAAAAAAGTGTCGCGATATCGCGACATGTTGCATTTTCACGGTCCAAAGCAAAGAGAAAGAGCAAGGAGAAAAAAGTGTCACGATATCGCGACATGTTGCATTTTCACGGTCCAAAGCAAAGAGAAAGAGCAAGAAGGAAAAAGTGTCACGATATCGCGACATGTTGCATTTTCGTGGTCCAAAGCAAAGAGAAAGAGCAAGGAGAAAAAAGTGTCACGATATCGCGACATGTTGCATTTTTGCGACTCAAAAAGGGCAGGCAGACAGAGAAACAAAAGTGTCATGATATCGCGACATGTTGCATTTTTGCCAAAGGAACAGAGTAGTTGATAGTGCATCTGATATTAGTGATGAACACCAGGATAGTGAAACTGAAGACTGCATAGTGACGTGGACCTATAAGGAATAAATCGAAGATTGAATAAGGTAATTTGTCACATAAGGACAAAATTCAATGAATAAGACAAAACGTTACATAAGGAATCTTTAATGATTTGAAATCATTTAAGATGGTCGTTACACATGGAAAGAAGCGGACACATGCCCATGTGGAGAAAAGGAAACGAAGGGCCACAAAATAGAAATGAAAAGCCTTTTTGGAAACCAAAACACATGCATGCACAAGGGAAGGAGAAAAAAATAGTCATGGAAGGAGAAAATGAACAGTCATGGAAGGAGAAAACGAATAGTCATGGAAGGAGAAACAAATTTTTTTAGAGGTTTTAAATACGCCATTCAAAGAGGCCATAAAATTTTGGTGCTCCTTTCTGTTGGTGCAGATAAATCAGGGGTTGGTGCTCCTTTCTGTTGGTGCAGATAAATCATGGGTTGGTGCTCCTTCCAGTGGGGTCTGGTAAATTGATTGTAAAGTTGGTGCTTTGCAAAGGTTGGATTTGGATGGGAGTCCAAACAAGTCATTTTGAGGATGTAGCCAAATCGGTGAACCTCGGTACATCTTGTGTTGTGTGATGTTCTCTTGTTATACTTACTTTATTTGGTTTCAAGTTTTCATTGTTTCGGCTTTAAGAGTTGAAGATTTAAGTTTTAAAAGAGCTACACTGATTCACCCCCTCTCAGTGTCATTGTGAGACTAACAATTGGTATCGGAGCGAGGTTCCCGAACAAGCTTAACCGGCTAGGGTGATCTTGGAAGTGACACAATGGGAGGTGGTGAAGGCTTCTCATCAAACAAAGCACCATTGTTTGATGGAACTAATTACGCATTTTGGAGACTCAGGATGCAGACATATCTTTGTGCTTTGGGATACGACATTTGGGATTCAGTAGATAGTGGATACACAATACCCACCACTTCTCCAACCGATGCTACCGGTAAGAAACTGTTTGAGAATGACTCAAAAGCAAAGAATGCTATCATGTGCGGATTAGTGGACAGTGAACTGGTAAAGATTATGAGTTGTAAAATGGCAAAAGAAATATGGGACAAACTGAGGAGCATTCATGAAGGAGACGTTAAGATCAAGGAGGCCAAGTTACAAACACATCGAGCTCAGTTCGAAGTATTAAAGATGAATGACGATGAGAACATAGAGGCATATATGCTGAGAGTTAATGAAGTCATTAATGCGATTAGAGGACTCGACGAGGAAATCAAAGATTCTATCATCGTGAAAAAGGTATTAAGATCTCTTCCCCAAAGATTTGATTCTAAAGTTTCAGCTATAGAAGAAGCTAAAGATCTAAATTCTTTTAGTATGGATGAGATGCATGGTTCTTTGACTGCATATGAGATGAGAATAGGAAAATCTAAACCCATAGATAGAGAAGCTTCTTTTAAAGCCCATAAAAATATGAAAGCAAAACAAGAATCCGAGGAAGAAGAGACATCAGATGAAATGGAAGCAAACTTTGTTCGAAAACTAAAAAGGGGAAAAGGAAAATACAGAGGAAAGTTACCGTTTAAATGTTTCAATTGTGGAGGCGTTGGGCATTTTGCAGCTAAATGTCCACTTAATGAGAAGAACAAAAGTGATGAAGGATCGCACCAAGAAAGAAGTGACTGGAAGAAAAAAAAAATTTTAGAAAAGGCAACTTCAAGAAGAAAAGTTTCATCTCCAAGAATGTCAGTTCATCAGAAGACAGCTGCGGTGAGGATTCCTAAAAGGAAATAGGTGAAGCTCTTTTCATGGCACTCAAAGAAGAAAAAACATAAAAAGAACAGGAATGTGATGAAGAAGAAATTGATGCAGAAGTAAATTTGGAAGAGGAACTAATTGCAGCTCTGGATGAATTGAAGATAGAAAGAAAAAAGAATAAGAAAATTTCAAGAAAGCTTGAGGATGCAAATGAAATCATAACCAGTTTGAAAGTACAGATAGAAGAATCCAAGAAAATATCTAAAGATCTCGAAGTGCAAATAACCATGAAAATAGATTATTGCAACAAGCTAGAAGAAGAGACTATTGGTTTAAGGATGCAGATAGAAGAGATGAATCGTAAAATTAGTTGTTATCACAAACGTGAAGAAAGTTCTATGAAGTCGGATAAGATCATAAATAACCAAAAGACTACAGGCATCAAATTTGGTTTGGGCTTTGACGAAGGAGAATCATCAAATGGATCAAAGGCCATAAATGAAGAATCCATAAAGAATGAAGATAAGAAACAGAGTTGATCAAGAAAAATTGACTCATGCAAAAGAAAGCAATAATGCAAGGCACGAAAGGAGAATTGACAATGATGGATTCACCAATGTCACACATCAAAGAAGAAGAAGATTTATGGCTCCTACGACAACATGGCAAAGACCATCACCCAGGTTCAATCATCTCTTTTCTAGTTACTATTTTAAATGCAATGGTTATGGACATAAGATTTCAGATTGCAAGTATAATGTAGGACCAAGGAATTTTACCAGTAGAAATGTTTTTTCACCTTTGATGGATTATGCAATAGAATGTTATAACATTCATAATTTTGGGCACATTGCAAGAAATTGTTGAAGTACATTTGCATCAAATCAATTTCAGAGAAGAAAATTTCAACCAAATGGAATGAGACAAAATAGAAAATTTCTCGAAAAACATGCACAAGCTACTGAAAAAGAAAAGTCAAAACAAGAGCCCAAAACTGTAATCAAACCAGAGTGGAAAGAAAAAGAGCGATCTAAGGAAGAAAAGGAATCCCTGATCGTACAAACAACATTTAAAGCACAGAATAAATCTACACCATGGATACTTGATAGTGGATGCTCCAATCATATGACAGGTGACAAACATAAATTTGAGAAGTTACAACAATATGAAGGTGGTTCAGTAAAATTTGGAAATAATGATGGAGCTAAGATAGTTGGCAAAGGTTCAATTAAGATCAGTGATGGAAAAATCAAGTCAAAAGAAGTCTTGTTTGTGGTTGGTCTGAAGCATAACTTGTTGAGCGTAAGTCAAATTTGTGATAGAGGTCATGAAGTGATTTTTAAGAAGCAGGGTTGTGAAGTCAAAAAGCAAATAGTGGAAAGTTGATAGCAACTCGGATCGAGGACATCTGGGAAACTCGTACACTCTCTCGGAGACTTCAGAAGGAGCTTGCTTGATTGGACAGGAAGAAGAAAATTGGTTGTGGCACAAGAGGCTCGGTCATATCGGCTTTGACAATCTAGTAAAAATCAGCTCAAAAAAGGTAGTGAGAGATATTCCCACCATTGGAAAACCATCAAATAGCATTTGTGCTTCATGCCAAAAGGGGAAGCAAACTAGAGTCTCATTTAAAACAAAAGAGTACTACACAAGCAAACCTTTGGAACTAATACATACCGATTTATGTGGACCCATGAGAACGCAAAGCATAAATGGTGACAAATATTTTATGTTGTGTATAGATGACTATTCCAGGATGACATGGGTACTATTTTTGAAGCATAAATCGAAGCTTTTGAGATGTTCAAGGTTTTCAAAAACCAAGTTGAGAATCAAACAGGAAAAAGGATTAAATGTTTAAGATCGGATAGAGGAGGAGAGTTCATTTCGAGAGGATTTTATAGAGTACTCGTGAAAAATATGGTATTAGGAGACAATTTTCAGCAACCAGGACACCTCAACGGAATGGTGTGGTAGAAAGAAAGAACAGACGAAGTGCAGGAAATGGCATGGATTATGTTGATTGAAAGCAAAGTAGCAAATAAATTTTGGAAAGAGGCAGTCCATACTGTAGTATACATCCAAAATAGGTGCATGTTGAGGACGCATGAAAGCAAAACTCCTTATGAGTTGTGGTTCGGTAAAAAGGCAATAAAAAGATACTTTAAAGTTTTTGGCAGCAAGTGTTACATCAAAAGAACCGAAGAAAACCTTGGTAAGTTTGAAGATAGAGCGGATGAAGGTATTTTTCTTGGCTATTCATCAAAAAGCAAAGCTTACAAATGCTACAACAAGAGGCTAAGGAAAATTGTGGATAGTGCCGATGTTAAAGTTGATGAAGGTAGGGAATGAGTAATTAGCTATGAAGAGAACTACCCAATTTATGAAGAGGTTATTGAAGGAGATGAGGAAAAGGAAATGGAAAAGAAACAAAAAATTGACTCAGATGATTCAAACAATGATTCAGAAGTGGAAGAAAATAAGAAATTCAAAACAGGCAGCTGGTAGAAAGATCATCCTAGAGAGCAAATAATTGGAGACCCCACAGTTGGTGTTCAGACAAGAAGAAGAGTAGTAAGTAACTACTCTCTATTATCCAACATTGAGCCCAAAAATGTTGTTGACGCAAGCAAAGATGAAAGTTGGATGAAGGCAATAAATGAAGAATTAGATCAGATCGAGAAAAACAAAACTTGGGAGTTAGTACCAAGACCTGCAAATAAAAATATAATCGATACTAAATGGGTCTTTCGAAACAAATTGAATGAAGATGGACAGGTAGTCAGGAATAAAGCAAGATTGGTATGTAAAGGCTATGCACAAGTTGAAGGTATTGACTTTGAGGAAACCTTTGCACCTGTGGCTAGACTAGAGGCAATTAGAATGTTTCTGGCTTTAGCAGTTTACAAGAATTTCAAAGTTTATCAAATGGATGTGAAATCAACATTTTTGAATGGGAAACTTGAAGAAGAGGTTTATATTGAGCAGCCAGATGGTTTCCAACTTGGTGATGATCCCAACTTGGTTTGCAAGTTGAAGAAAGCATTATATGGCTTAAAACAGGCACCCCGAGCATGGTATGCAAGGCTAGACAACTATCTTACTCAACAAGGGTTCAAGAAAGGTATGGTGGATAGTAATTTGTATGTCAAAATAGAAAATGGCCATCTTATTGTTCTTGTTGTATACGTAGATGATATCATATTTGGCAAGCAGAAAGATGAGTCGTGTAAAGATTTAGCAAATAAGATGCAAAAAGAATTTGAAATGTCAATGATTGGTGAACTTTCGTATTTCCTCAGGTTGCAAGTTAATCAAAATGAGAAGGGCATATTTATTTCTCAAATTAAATATGTGAAAGAGATGCTAAAAAAGTTCACAATGGAGGATTGTAAGCCAGTTAGCACTCCCATGACGATAGGTTGCAAGTTGAGCAAGGATGACAAATCTCCACATGTTGATCAAACCATGTACAGATCTATGATTGGGAGCTTATCAGTACTTGACAGACTACCAAACGAGATATTTTGTAGGCGAGTATGCATGGTAGCATGATTTTAGGCTAGTCCCAAGGAGACTCATGTGACAGCAAGTGAAGAGGATTCTTCGGTACCTCAAGGGTACTATGGAGTATGGGTTATGGTATCCGAAAGGTAAGGACTTCACCCTTATTGCGTATTCAGATGCAGATTGGGTAGGATGTGTAGATGACAGAAAGAGTACCAGTGGAGGTGCATTCTATCTTGGAGACAGGTTGGTCACGTGGCACAGTAAGAAACAAGAGTCAGTCTCCTTATCCATAGCAGAGGCAGAATATATTGCAGTGACAACGTGTTGTACATAGGTATTATGGATGAAACAAACCCTGAAAGATCTTGGTATTAACTTCAGTGAGCCAATTTCAGTTAAGTGTGATAACACCAGTGCCATTAACATCTCAAAGAATCCGGTTATGCATTCTCGCACAAAACATATTGCTATCCGATATCACTTTTTGAAGGAGAAAGTTGCGGAAGGTGAGGTTAAGTTGGATTTTGTTCCAACAATAAAGCAAGTAGCGGATATCTTCACAAAACCGTTGCCCAAGGAAGTCTTTGAGTACCTTCGCAATAAATTGGGAGTGGTCACGCTTCCCAAGAATTGACTAGCTATCGGGACCACATTCTCATGGGGAGCATTTGTGTATTTGTTTATCTTTTTGCTCATGTTTGTGATTTTTGCTAAGTGTAATAATTTTTGCCTGAGAATGTTGTGCATGGACTCGGGGGAGTTTGCAGCAGCCCTTTGGTATTGTTGTCAAAGGGGGAGAAGAGTTATAGGAAATTGCATGTGTTGCCAACAATTCCAAAGGGGGAGATTGTTGAGCAAGGTGCAACGACAATATTGTCATTGTTGTCAACACAGTCAGATAGATCGGTTGATGCAGTGGATAGGAGTTCGAGAGGTTATTCAGAGTATGTACAGTGATGTTAAATGCTTATGAGGATGTTTTTGATGTTTGGGTGAAGTTGTTATAGGTTGTTTGTGCAAAGTTGAAAAAATCGTCATGTTGTGGCTGCTCCACAACGTACCCCAAAATTGGGGACCCACCTTTTTGCATATTTTCCAAGAAGACCGAAGTGGCCCATATGCTAAAGATCAAAGAAAAAGCAAAACACCGCAAGGAAAAAAAGTGTCGCGATATCGCGACATGTTGCATTTTCATGGCCAAAAGAGAAGAGAAAGAACAAGAAAGAAAAAGTGTCGCGATATCGCGACATGTTGCATTTTCATGGCCAAAAGAGAAGAGAAAGAACAAGAAAGAAAAAGTGTCATGATATCGCGACATGTTGCATTTTCACGGCCAAAAGAGAAGAGAAAGAACAAGAAAGAAAAAGTGTCGCGATATCGCGACATGTTGCATTTTCACGGCCAAAAGAGAAGAGAAAGAACAAGAAAGAAAAAGTGTCACGATATCGCGACATGTTGCATTTTCGCGGTCCAAAGCAAAGAGAAAGAGCAAGAAAAAAAGTGTCGCGATATCGCGACATGTTGCATTTTCACGGTCCAAAGCAAAGAGAAAGAGCAAGGAGAAAAAAGTGTCGCGATATCGCGACATGTTGCATTTTTGCAGCCCAAAGCAAAGAGAAAGAGCAAGAAGGAAAAAGTGTCATGATATCACGACATGTTGCATTTTCACGGTCCAAAGCAAAGAGAAAGAGCAAGGAGAAAAAAGTGTCATGATATCGCGACATGTTGCATTTTCACGACTCAAAAAGGGCAGGCAGGAAGAGAAACAAAAGTGTCATGATATCGCGACATGTTGCATTTTTGCCAAAGGAACATAGTAGTTGACAGTGCGTCTGATATTAGTGATGAACACCAGGATAGTGAAACTGAAGACTGCATAGTGACGTGGACCTATAAGGAATAAATCAAAGATTGAATAAGGTAATTTGTCACATAAGGACAAAATTCAATGAATAAGACAAAACGTTACATAAGGAATCTTTAATGATTTGAAATCATTTAAGATGGTCGTTACACATGGAAAGAAGCGGACGCATGCCCATGTGGAGAAAAGGAAATGAAGGGCCACAAAATAGAAATGAAAAGCCTTTTTGAAAACCAAAACACATGCATGCACAAGGGAAGGAGAAAACAAATAGTCATGGAAGGAGAAAACGAACAGTCATGGAAGGAGAAACAATTTTTTTTAGAGGTTTTAAATACGCCATTCAAAGAGGCCATAATATGTTGGTGCTCCTTTCTGTTGGTGCAGATAAATTAGGGGTTGGTGCTCCTTTCTGTTGGTGCAGATAAATCAGGGGTTGGTGCTCCTTCCAGTGGGTGCTGGTAAATTGATTGTAAAGTTGGTGCTTTGCAAAGGCTGGATTTGGATGGGAGTCCAAACAATCATTTTGAGGATGTAGCCAAATCGGTGAACCTCGGTACATCTTGTGTTGTGTGATGTTCTCTTGTTATACTTGCTTTATT
This sequence comes from Wollemia nobilis, assembly GCA_028583015.1. Taxonomy (NCBI): domain Eukaryota; kingdom Viridiplantae; phylum Streptophyta; class Pinopsida; order Araucariales; family Araucariaceae; genus Wollemia; species Wollemia nobilis. Next base: position 44,877 of record JAQPPZ010001736.1, on the reverse strand, counting down.
TGGTTTCAAGTTTTCATTGTTTCGGCTTTAAGAGTTGAAGATTTAAGTTTTAAAAGAGCTACACCGATTCACCCCCCCTCTCAGTGTCATTGTGAGACTAACAAATTACATAGACAAAATCATATTAGATTTCTCAAAAACAAATATGGGAGGAGAGGAAAAACACTTAGTAAATATACAATCATTTCTAGCTTTCCATATATTGTATAGGGTCATTATACAACTTCAAATAAAATAGTCTGCAAGGATAGGGGTCACTAAAAATGATATGCTTGTACTTAAATATGGTGCAGAAATAGGGTCTAAAAAATAAAAAAATCACTCTCAAAGGGAATGAGCATGAGCACAAGCCCAAAAAATATGGAAAACATCCTCAAAATGAAGATAAAAATAACAAGAAGATTTGGGGATGCCTAAATGCTAGAGACACTCCCCAATAAAAATCCCTTGGTGAAGAAGACTCTAGGAAAAATAGGAAAGTTTGGGCTCCAAGAAAAGAGCTTAGGTAGTCTAGAACCTATACAACCAAATAGGTCAAGGGGAAGAGACATTCCATTGTTGATTGATCTTATCAATCATGGGGACTTAAGGAGAGTGTCAACCATACCACAAATAGAACTTGTAATTTCATAGAAGAGTATTTGGATACCACTTCCAATCCTTCCACCAAGGTTAATGTGAAAACATAGAAATTTTGTGAAACATGGAGTTAGGGAGAATGGCATTAATGGTCTCAAATGTTTTTTGTCAGAAATGTGACTCTAAGTTCATCCCAAGGGAGCCAATCCCTAATAGGATAAAAAAATAAATCAATGACACATCTCACACCTTTGGAAAAAACTAAGTGCATGAACCTAAGGAACATGTGCAAGTGAAGAACCCTCGTAAGTGATGACATAAAACCACCAAACATTCATTTGGTTGATGGATAGGTCATCTGAGAAGATATATCTATTCCATGTCATCCAAAGCTTAATACTCTCCCAAGCTTCCCAAATTATCCTAATGATTAAGGATCTTGTCACTTTGATAGACATAGGAGCAACAAGCAAGGAAGATAAACCCATTCCTCTCCAACTCTTACGACCAAAAGGGGATCCTTAATAGATATAATGACATATGAGAATCCTCTAGGCCTTATTTTCCATAAGGTATCTGAGGATCCACATAACACAAATATCCCAACCTTGATATTGGGTATTGAGAATGCCAATCCCACCATGGCTTATAGGGAGACAACAATACTTCCAAGAAACATAGTAGAATCACAAACCATTACTAGTAGAGGACCATAAAAAGTCCCACAAAATTTTATCAAGCTTCTTATAAAAAAATTTGGATGGTACCCAATAGGAAGAATAATAAGTATGGGTGGTAGAAAAGATTTTTTATCAAATTGGGAATTTACCAACAAGGGAGAGATTCTTTGTGTATTCGTAGGTAAGTTTTTATTCCATTCTGTTCATGACATACTTCTACAACTATGACCCTTAATTAATAAAGGTAAAAGGAATGTCTAAAAGTTGAAATATTTCCCCCTCCTAGATGACCCTCCACTGATATTGACTAAGCCAGTGGAGCATTAGGTTAGGATATTGCTTGTAACATTGAGTCTTTATCCATTGAATGGAGGATTCCAAAGCCAAATAAAAAGTGTCTAGGTAGGCAAGTGCCTATTGAACAATACTTTCATCCTCAATAAAAGTGAGGAAATAATCATCATCAAAATGATAGTTAATCAACTGAGACTCACCTTCAGGAAGATAATTCCATAAATAGGTACTTGAGTGGTATGGTGATCTAGTAAATAGGTAAACCACTCAGTGGTGAGGACATATAGGGACAATGCCAATAGGTAGCCTTATCAAATGGAATGGAATATTCTAATATCCAAGTACTTGTACATTTTAAAGGATAAAATATCGAAAGCATTTGTGAACAACATCTCCATAGAGCCAATGAATGAGGGCCTAAAACTAAAATCTTTAAGAATGGCCAAAATGAATGACCATTTGATCATATTGTAGGTTTTTTCAAAGTCAGTTTTGATGAATAGTGATAATTGGTTAGTATTGCTTCCTATATAGCAATAATATTCTCAAGGATGGACCTACCCTACATAGAGCTAGTTTTTTCCAAGCATCAATGATGGGAAGGATATGGAAGATGCAAAAATTTAGGGATTTGGAGATGATATTATAGGAAATATTAAGGAGAGTAATAGACCTCCAATTATTTATGAATTTTAGAACACCAATCTTAGGGATAAATTTAATAATCCCTTGATTAATATTAGGGCCTAGAGAAGGCCTCCTAATAAACTTTAAGAAGATCGAGCCCGAAAATGTTTGAAAGGGAATTGTAGAACTCATAGGGGAAGCCATCAAGATTAGGGGAATTATTCTTGGGCATATAAGAAACAACTTCCTCCATATCCTTCAAAGAGATGGCCTTTTCATAGATAGCTCTTTGAGACTCAAAAAGCTGCACCAGGACAACAAAGAGGCAGGAGTTAAGAGCCTAGTCACATTGAGGGGAGTGGGTCTAAGCCATGAACATAGTCGGTAATTTTATTCAAAAGTAGAGATAATATGAGGAAGCTTATAAAATTCTCTCCATTAATATCCAAAAATAGATTGTGAGGATACAGGCACTAGAAGAACTCCTTGGTTATCCTATCTCCAATTTTAAGATAGTGCAACCTCAACTTGATTTGTGCCCCTTTAGCATCATAGTGCTCCAGAATTAGAAGTTGGTGTTTGATAGCCACAAGGTTCCTCTGAAGCTTTGCATTGAAAGGATTGGAATGCAACTAAGTTAAGGCCACCTCCAACTCTTTCTTGAGAGCAACATTGGAGTGGTGACAAATGTTGTAAATATTAAACCCTAGGGAATGTAGGAATCTAGTAGTGTATTGGATAGTAGTGTTCCACCAATCAATCTAGTCGAAGGTTACATTTAGTCTGGGGACTAGGTTCCAAATTTTGATGATATAGGCTCTCAACATGGGGTGGTGCATAATATAAGTATTAAGGTAGAATTGTGACTGATAAAGAGGAGAGGGGTAAAAGAAATCAGGATGGAAAAGGAAATGGTAGAATAGTAAAATAAATAGAGCTAAGGGTGGACAAAGACGAATGGGAAAAGGATGAGGGTTGCTCAAAAGCAAAAATATCAGAATCTAAGAGCATGAATTTGTCCAATATTTTTAGAACATGAATCTTGTCTTGTTGGTTGTTAGACCATGTGAACTAGGTATTAGTAAGGAACAAAGAGGGTATAAAGTAGCTATTGGGATTAGAGAACCCCAAACTTTCTTTCATGAAGCTCCATTCTTCTATTTCTTCAATGTCCCACTGCATGAGAAGAAGATCCACCTAGTCATGTGAGAATTTAATCATATTAAAATTCCCATAGAGCAACCAAACAACAAGGGGAAGAGAGAGCACCATCTACCATGAAAGTACACAATGGTAATTAACATTATTAAGTGAATAGATATTGAGCACACATAAGAGATGTCCATTTATCTCTATCACAACCCAAACAACATGATTGGAAGGATAACATACCCAAGAGATCAACATAGAATTGTAGGTTTTTGAAAGGAAGATCACTACCCCTCCTTTGCTTCTATCATGGATAGTATGAAATGTATGGTCCTATGGCTAGAGAAAGGAGCTAGTACTTGACATAATGAATTTATTGACTTTGAATTATTGAAGGCATAAAATATTGATACTACTAAATCTAATCTTGAAGTCATCTAAACCCTGATGCACAAAGTACTTGCACATAAGATCTATCAAACACTTGACATTCTAGTACATGCACTACATGAGACATGATCAAGGAGCATATTTTATTTTATGACCTTAGAGTCATTGAAATCTATCAAATATTAAAATGAAATTGTGAGAAACCTATTATTATTTTTCTAAAAATCCATCTATTTTTGCTTCTCTAGAGGTATGTCTGAGAGTGAAGAGGGTTCCATGAAGAAACTTTTCTAGACAAACTAGGAGGAGAGACAGATCATCCAATTTAGGGGATGGAATCTAGCATAGCTTATGAATAAGCCATTAGTGAACCTTTAGGAGTTAGGGAGTCTTGTTGGGTACTACCATTACAAGTACATGTAGGAGTAGAAACATAAGTTTCTTTTGTAGTAACTCAATGAGAGCTCACTCATTGAGAGCCTAGTTGAAACTCCTTTTTACCAAATGCCATAGAAGGCTATGCTCAGTTAACTTTACCATTTTTTCTAGTGACAAATGTCCATTCCTCCCATCCATGAGCAAGAGAGGCATATTGAACTATGATTGAATGCATTGAAGCTTCTACTAAAGCTCAATTTTTGAACCAATCCTCCATAAGATGCTAGTATTTTATCTTGTGAGTTGTAGACTTACAATGATAAAAGTTCTTGTAGAGATTTATATAGACCACCCATTATTTAAAATGTGTCTCACCAACTTGAATATCAAGAGTCCTTGAGGTCCTTTGAGAGATGAATTTCAATGGAGATGTATTTGTATGGCCACAAAACTTAGAATTTCTATGAATCCATGCACACATACTTTCCAATGGGCACAACAAGCTATGGTAGCAATGGTCAAAGAGACAAGGGGAGATCTAAAAATTCCACCCAAATAGGGACATGTAGGGAAACATCGACAAATATCATAAAATTATGGTGTTAGGGCTGAAGAATTAAAAGGGTATTTCTAATATACCAAGGACCTTTGATCATAACTACAATGACATACTATGGTTTGACAAACTAAAAATGAAAGAAGCCTTTAGTAAGGTTTTGAATGGTAAAATTTTATGTCATATATCTGCCAAACATTTTGATTCCATTGATGGATTAGTGAGTCACTAGGAATCCTCCTAAAAAATATCCAACAAGGGTGTTACTCTCAAGCCAGTTGCAGGATTTATCAAAATCATGCATTGGTAGGACTGTATTTGACATAGAGGATTTACCTTGTGGAAATCCCTTAGGATAACCCTCCTGGATTTGTTGATTGGTGCCATGACTCTCCATAGCTACAACTTCACTAAAAACTTAAGCAATGGCCTGAGAGGTAGCTATAACAAGGGGAGAAGCCCCTCACTAAGATCTCTAATGGTATGGTGGTCGAAGAAAGAAAAAATAGGCAACAATAGCATGTGACAAAAAAACCCTAAGCTACAAAACCTTTAAGAACAAATTTTCACCTAATACGTTATTCATTAGTCTACCTTATAATTTTGAAAACTACCCAATAGGTGAATTTTTGCAAGGGCCCATGAAGCAAACCTTTTTGAAAACTACCCAATAGGTGAATTTTTGCAAGGGCCCATGAAGCAAACCTTTTACAAATATATCATCTCCATTCTAAGAATGGAATTTTTTTTTCTTTGGCGTGATTTTTGTCTCTGTCTGTAGAGTAAAACTTTTCCATCATGTCTATTATTGTTAGTGATCCAACATGTGAAAATTTTAGAAAGGAGGAGCATGGATATTTTTTTTGTCTTTGGTGTAAATTATATATCTCTCTATGGAGTAAAACTTTGTCATCGCATCTAATCCCTACTACTTGTTGTGACTATATCACAACCCCAATATTGGGGACTCACCTTAAAAATTCTGGTTTTGGAAATTTTGGTTGTTTTTGAGTAATAGTTTGGATGATTTACCCTTGATAATATTTGTAGAGTGTTTTGTATTTTCTTTGGCATATTTGTGGGTTAGATCTATTTATTTATTTTTTGATTGGTTTTAAGGTTTTGAATTATATCGATTCAAACCTTTAAAACTAATTTAATTAAATTTAAATAAAGACAAAATGTTCTAATCTTTGATTAAATAAAAAGTAAATAAATAATAAAAAAAATATAATAATAATAATAATAATAATAATAATAATAATAATAATAATAATAAATAAAATCTTTAGGCATTTTGACCTTATATTAGCTTATATCCCATGCCTTTATATAACCTTTTAATATCTTGCTACTTCCTATGTTATTGTCATGCAATTTGACTCATTTTGTTTCATTCATGCAGATAGGTGACACAGGTGCAGATAGGTGACACAGTGGATCTGGATGGATGTTGCAAGCAAGGACAATTCAAGCGTTGACGATGGGGTGAAAAAACATCGAAGGTGGGAGACGTGTACCAATAACGAAGCCTCTATCGGCAGATTTAGGTGTCGAATGTAGATGAACATAGCTGAACACACATGAACCGATGACAACTAGATAGGATGGTGACATGGACTGCGAGACCCACGTTAGAGATTGTATGGACAAGCATCGATGGGGTTTAATCTAGAACAAAATAGTGCAAGACCAAAGATTTATTTGTTGTGACCAAATAACATAGCGAGGATCACAGGGCCATGGCAAAGGCCGTCAACATCCATGATGCACGAAAAGCGATGAGGTGACAAAATTAGACAGTGGGGTTCATCGAAGAGAAGCAACGGAGAAGGTGTCCTCATGTAATTGAAAAGTCAAAAATTTCTTCAATTTATTTTTGGAAGATGTCAGGTGCAGTATTTTTTAGTGCTTCGAGGCTCCATGTGCTAGCAGTTTTGGTACTCAAAACACAGTGTTGATGGTCATATTATGTGAGTGTTATCAACATAAGTAGCGATAACTTGGATTATCGATTCATATGTGGCTTACAATACAAGCAACGATGTGGGAATGGTCTAGCTGGTTCAATGGGCTATGATATACATGGATATTTATGGATGGATTTGGTGTAAATCCATAGTATTCCGCTATATACAGGGAAAATACAAGCCTCAAAGAGGGAGTTTCATCAATGAGCAACTGATGGTCAGTTTGAGTTTGTTCTGTATAGATGGTAACAACCCAGTAGCTATAGTGTATGATTTACGGTGCCAATATCGAAGGTTTAAAAGAGATGAGACAAGACACATCACAGGGTCCCCCATGGCACCAATATAGCATGATTAGGATGATTCGTTGGTTGGGAATGAACCTAGAGTTTTAGACTTCACAAACATGATTTATTTTAGCCATATGTACATGGGGATTGCGGTGGTCACCAACTAAAAGTGTTACCCGAAGTAGTATTAAAATGATTGGAAATAAATGACCTAGCTTTTACATTGGAGTAAACATGAACTCACTGGATTGATTAATCGCAACATACCCACCATGGTTACTTTATTTGGGTATGGTAAATAAAGATAATTAAGGGCAGTTATAAATACTTTGAGAAAATAAAAAATGACAAAATGTTATAGAAACACTCATATAGGAAGATGCATTTCAAAACCACCAAGAGAATTTGGGTATGGTAAACAAAGATAAATAAGGGCAGTTATGAATACTTTGAGAAAATAAAAAATGACAAAACGTTATAGAAACACTCATATAGGAAGATGCATTTCAAAACCACCAAGATAAGAAGAAAAAACATAACCAAACGTAGGGAAGATGAAACGAATGGTGAGATAAAAAACTTTAAAATAGAGAACTAAATTTAGAATAGGGGTTGGACCTTTTTTTTGGAGGCCAGGGCTAGATTTTTTTTTTTTTTTGTTGAAAACCACATGTTGGATCTTGTGGGAGGAAAGCTACACTGTTGGACTATAATTCACCACATGATGTCAATTTAGGGTATGGTTTTCTGCACTTATATTTGATGTTAAAGATATTTTTCTTTAATATATTGGAAATACACCAAGTTTATGCATATTAATATTTTACTTATGTATCATTTTGATATATTGCACCATTTTCTTAGAAGCTTGCACCACATTAGATGTTTGATTGCATGAATTCGGGTCACACTAATGCTGGTTTTGTGTAGAATACTAATGCTTGTAGGGTTTGTGGGAAACTTCTAGGTTGCAGCAATTCAATTTATTTATTTTATTTCATTTTTATTTTTATTTTTATTTTTAATCCTTCTCTTTTGTAGTTTTTTAAACTTCGACAATTAAAATAAAAATAAAAAAAATTAAAACCCCAAAGAAAAATATACAGATGTGAAGAACAGGCTTTAATGCTCCATTTAGAACAATTTCAATTTCAGTTTGAAGCCATTTTGAAATTATAAAAACTATTTAAAGTTGTTTTTACAGGCATTTTGTAATTTTGAAATTTGACATAATTGCATATTTTGAAAGTAAATCAGATCTCAAGAGTTGCATGTTTATTTTACAACCAATAAATTAACTTTACTTTATGAAAATCACAATTTAATTAAAGGGGAGTGATTTATATGGCATTTCAAGGGCTATTGTTTTAAAACAATAAATTGACTTCTCTTTATGAAAATTCTAATTTCATTAAAGATGAGTAATTTATTTATTATATCAAAGGCTTTTTTTTTTTTTTTTAATTTACATGGTGGAATCGGTAGCCGCCACGAATCTGTGCAGGTTGTCCAACTTTTATGGCTGCCACAGTATTCTACGCTGTCCCCCCGAAGCTGCCACACAGATCTTCGTGCGGTCCGCCCCTATAACCACCATGCCACAATCATTTTAAACCTTTTACGTCGCTGAAAGCACCAAGAAAGGGACAAGCGTTCAGTCCGATGAGGCCCGAGATTTGAACCTTGGACCTTCGCCCCCTTATGGGGTTTGGATGAACCAATTGGTCTACACCTCGGACCTATCAAAGGCTATTTTTACTTTCATATTCAAAGCAATATTAAATGAATCCAATCATTATTAAAACTTTGCATTTCAAAAGATAGATTTTAGTATTCTCTTTTATGCTCAAAGCAAGGTTTAATAATGCAAGATAAAACTTGTCTAAAATATGCTTAATCAAAAGAAGATAAAATCTATCTAAAACACATCAATATGAAATGAACTAAGGCTCTACATCATGGTCATATTATAACCAATCACAATTTATTTTTCTTTTAAGTTTCATGAACAATCACTAGTATAATAATAAATTAATGCCAACACAGGCCCTTTGTTAATAGTTATTTAAAAATCAATAAGGTATTCCTAGCACTTATTTGATACATGTTCATGGCATACAAGCACATATTACGTAAAAAAAACCTTTGAGGAATTTCTATTTCTTTGCAAGAGAGGGTTTTCTAATCAAAATCTTGAATGTGATGGTGATTTTGTAATTGGGCAAAATTTCCACTCAACAGAATTGGCACTAGAAGGAGGGCATGAATTGGTTTACTTTATTGCTATTTAAATGCTAATTTTTTTAGGTTTATTGAAAGGATATTTGAAGTCATTGTTCTTGACTAACGAAGTTTTGTTTACATATTAATCACTTTCATTGATCCTAAAGTGCTCTAATTGATGATGTATTAAGGGTAACCTTTTTAAAAATTGGAGAATGTTCTTTGATACTTTGGTTTAATTGATGCATATATTTTGATTGACGCTAACATGATGATTTATATGTGAAACAATTTGAATTTTGTTAGTAATTTTACACATCTTTGCAAGATATCTTTATTTGACTAACAAAATTGGTTTTGAAGTTATTCTTTGAGTTTCACTAATGGAGATATTTGATCAGATAAGAACAAGAATGACATCTTTTTAAGGTGACCATTATAGTCTTTTAAACATGCATGTAATACCCCATAAAATTCTTGAAAGTGTATTGGAGTTTGCATCGCAGTTTAGGCAATATGTAGCATTAGGACACATACAAAGATTATCTATCTACAAGAGCATGTTAATTCACTTGAAAATTTTCGATGAGGATGTTGCTTGTAGGTTTTTCTCATACACATTGGGTGACATAGCATTGGGTTGGTATGTCCAATTGCCTATAGATGTTATCACTTATTGGGTCCAACTAGACAAATATTTCTTTACCATTTTGGAAATCAAGTTGACCTAGTTTACCTCTATCTATAAACAACCTAATGAATCCATGAGATAATTCAATTATAGGTTCCATGGGTTGTACACTAAAGTGATGAAACATTACAACATATCATAAGAGGAAGCCTTTAAAATTTACATGGGAGCCTTAGATCCCTCACTATCCAAATATCTAAGGAAGCTTCTTGAAGATTCATCCTTGCCTAAGGCCTACAATGATGTAATTATGGTATAATGATGGTGGAATTTGATAAATGTTAATGGGGGTAAGCTATCATTGCGTAACCCTAAGGCTAAAAATAAAAAGTCACCCCTAAGTCGAATTGAGGCACAATATTTTCCCATGAGAGATTGTTTTTCAGGAGTAATTGATGCCAACCTACACCAACCATCTAATCTAGTACCCTCTAATTCAACAATGTCTAATGTAAACAATCAATGAGGCAAAGATAAATTTATAAATGTTATATCCACCCTAGACATCATACCAGAGGAGATGCAAGTTTCAAATCCAATTTATACTGATGAGAATTATGGTGAACAAGCCCATCAAAATGTCAAGATTAATTCATTTTTCAGAATGTATGAACCTTCAAGTGATGAAAGAATCCTAGAGTTAAATAGCATGGAGATATGTGATAGGATAGGACTTTCCATAAAATTGAACGAAGTGGTTGAAATAAATAATCAAGAATTCCAATACATCCCAAAAGATGACTCTTTTGTTTGGGAAAGAAAGGGTTTATAATCATTATTCACAAAGGAGGATTGGGATGATCATAAAAAAAAATAATGCAAAAATTCATCCCATTATAGAAACCCCTAAGCCATCAAAAGTGGTTGAAAGTGAGGTCGAAATAGAATCAATAAATGAATTCGAAGACATAACATAATTTCACCACTTTTTCTCAAAAGACACTTTGGATGAGATTGTTGAAACTTATAGTCAATAAAACCCACACCTTCCAAATTGTGATAAATTTGAATCATGGGTTACAAATGTGGATTTTGATCTTTCAAGCTTGAATACAAAGAGTAGACCACTTTTGAAAATAATTTAACCATCTAAGGAAGGTGAATGTGAATTTGATGAGAAACACGTTCTTGGAATATGGTTAAGAAGTAGTTGAGCATCACAACTTTATTTTTGAAGGTGATTACTATGATTCTTGGGAGAAATGGGAATAATATGCTCACTCCAAACCTTATAATGAATTTTTTGTATCAATGTATATGTAGGATAATATAATTGCTTTCTTGCATGAGGATATTACAAGTCCTGAACAATATTAGAAAGTTTTCGAAAAGGGTTGGAATCTCATAAAGTGTTGGAAAATGATAATGATTCTACTACCATGGATAAAGAAGGAGAACCAATTTCTCTAGTCATATTTGAAGGGCAGGAAATAAAAAATCTTGATCCACCTATGGGCTCTACAATATCTAGGCCATCTCAAATTGAGGAAATTCTAGAATCTCAGTGGTTTGGGTTTGATATTATTAATGATCCTAATGAAAATGTCGATTTTGAAATAGCTCAAGCCATTCGTCATGGAAAGGTGTTATGTGATACATATCTTGAGAAGCTAGGTTCTTGTTTTGAAAAATATGGGCATATGTTTGATTGGGTGCCTAATTTTGGTATTTTTGAATAGGTGTTTGATGATGATGAAAGTCATGAAGAAAAATGAAACATTACAAATGCTCACAAAGGTTTGGAAAATAAAAATATACAAAAGGTAAAATCTAAACCTTTATATTCCATCATCCAAATCTAGTTAAAATGTTGCACCATGAAATTTGATTCAAATGTGATTAATGATCAAGTGCCATATGATGTTAGCAAAGATCTAGAATTAGTTTCTACTTACATTGCTAATAAGTTTGTCTTGTCAAATGAAACAAATGTAAATATGCTTGAATTGTTTAATAATGTCCATAGAATATTAAAAATTCAGTATAGGGTAAAAGCTTATAATGATCCTTATTTAGTAAATATCCTAGATGCTTGCAAAGTGTTGCATGAGCATGATTGGCATAAAAATTTAGAGGGTGACTTGATGTCAAATTTTTCAGACATAACCTCTTATTTGAAGGAAATCTTATATGCTTACGAAAATGATAAATGCTACCAAAGGGATGAATTGAATGTTGAAATTTATACCTCATGTAATAAACAATAAATAATTGAAAATCATGTATTTTCTTACCAATTTAATGTGCTAGAATCTCAAATTGAAATTGTTGAATATTGGAATAAAAAATATTAAATAAAGGATTTTGTATTTGTAGGCATAATTTTACTTTGGGTCGATTCTATTGTAATTCACTGTGCCTATCATGTCAAAATAATTTCTATTCATGAAAGAAATCAAATTTGGGATCCAGGAAAGTCATGGTTGAGTTTTTTGCCATTTGTACTATATTGTATATTTTGTAAAGACTTTTTGGTTTTCATGTTTAGTCTTGGTTTTCCTTTGAGTTGTTGTTTATTTATCTTGTCTCCTTCGAGTGTTTTCGGAGTTTTGTTTATGTGTGTTAGAGTCATGTTCATGCTCCCATACATTTATATTTTGAATCATTCCCCTTTATTGTGGTTTTGGTTTTATGATGGTTGCTGACAAAATGGTATGTTTTCACAATAGATAATACAAACCATGAATCAAATGGAACTAGGGAAAATAAAATAAAGGTATATAGTAATTATACTTGGTTAAGTGTACTAAGATGGTGGAATGTTAAACCATGGATTATTATGCCAACTTCACTTTAATGAACATAACATGAAGAGTCATTCCTTGGAATTATGAAGAATAAAATCTTCTTGGTGAATCGATTAAGGCGAATATCTAACATTCTCTAATTCAAGTATCCCATAAATATTGGCAAAGTTCTCTATGAAATAAGAGTACAAACAATGCAAATATTGATCAAATCAATTACTAAGTTTGGATAAACTCCACCGAGGCTATGGATACCTGACTGGTAGTGGGGATCTGTATAAACACATCTTAATATATAAAAAATGAGCATTGAAAAGCTTGATCAAATCAATCACCTAGTTCAAAAAATCTCCATTGAGGCTAAGGATTCCTGAATAACAATGGGGCTCTGTTTTAACAAATTATGCTCAAAAGAGACTTTGCAAAAATATTATTCAAAAATGAAATATTATGAGAAACATTTCATAGAGTAAATATAAACTAGATGATGGAATTTTTATGGTCCCAAGGATGCAAATTGAAGCACATTTCACACACAATGTGGAAGCAACAATCCATTTGTTCTCATATGAAGCTATTGACCTTACTTTCCTTGGGTGTTGCTAAATGGTGTATGCTTTTATAACCTTTGGTTCATTAATTATAGAATTGGGTTCTTCATCAAAAATGCTCAAGAGCATTTCCCAGCAAAGTCATCATTTGTTGTGACTATCTCACAACTAATCCCAATATTGGAGACCCAACTTAAAATTTTCGATTTTGGAAAGTTTTGGTTGTTTTTGAGTAATAGTTTCGATGATTTACCCTTGATATTTCTTGTAGAGTGTTTTGTATTTTCCTTGGCATATTTGTGGGTTAGATCTATTTATTTTTGTTTTGATTGGTTTTAAGGTTTTGAATTATATCGATTCGAACCTTTAAAATAATTTAATTAAATTTAAATCAAGACAAAATCTTCAAATATTTGATTAAATAAATAATAAAAGAAATATATTTATATGTACATACATATAATAATAAATAATAAAACCTTCGGATATGTTGATCTTATATTAACTTATATCCCATGCCTTTATATAATCTTTTAATATCTTGTTGCTTCCTATGCTATTATCATGTGATTTGACTCATTTTGTTTCATTTGTGTAGATAGGTGACACGATGAATCTGGATATATGCGGTAAGCAAGGATAATTCAGACATTGATGATGGGGTGGCCAAACATTGAAAGTGGGATACGTGAACCAATAACCAAGACTCCATCGATAGATTTATGTATCGAACATGGATGAACATAGCTAAACACACAAAGATCAACAATAGCTAGATAGGATGGTGACTTGGACCTTGGGACCCACGTTAGAGACTGTATGGACTAGCATCGATGGGTTTTCCTCCCGAATGAAATAGTGTAAGGCCAAAGCATTCTTCATTGTGACCAAAGAACATAGTGAGGATCACAAGGACATGACAAAGGCTATCAATATCCATGATGTATGAAAAGTGATGAGGTGGTAGAATTAGAGAGAAGGATTCATCGAATAGAAGTGGTGAAGAAGGTGTCCTCATGTTACCAAACATTCAAAAATTTATTTGATTTATTTTTGGAATATTTTAGGTGCAATGTTTTTCAATTCTCTGAGTCTCCATGTGCTGGGAGTTTTGGTATCCCAAACATAGTGTTGACAGTCATATTGTGCGTGTTATCAACAAAAGTAGCAATGACTTGGATTGTCAATTTGAACATGGCATACAATACAAGCAATGACGTGGGAGTGGTCCAACTAGTTCAATGGGCTATGATCTACATCGATATTTATGGATGGATTTGGCATGAATCCACGATGTGCCATTGTCTATAGGGAAAACACGAGCCCAAAGGGGGATTTTCATTGATGAGTAGTTGATGGTCAATTTGAGTTTGTTTTGGAGAAACGATAATGGCTTGGTAGCTATAGTGTATGGTTTATTGTGTAAGGACCAAAGGTTTAAAAGAGATGGGATAAAACACATAGCAGGGTCCACCATGAAACCAATATAGCATGACTAGGATGAGTCGTTGGTTGGGAATGAACCTAGAGTTTCAAACTTCACATACATGATTTATTTTGGCCATATGTACATGAGGATTGTGGTGGTCACCAACTAAAAGTGTTACCCGAAGCATCAGTAAAATGATTGGAAATAAATGACCTAGTCATTATAATGGGGTAAATGTGAATCCACTGGATTGATTAATCACAACATGCTCACCGTAGCTACTTTATTTAGGTATGGTAAATAAAGCCAAATAAGGGCAGTTACAAATTCTTTGAGAAAAGAAAAAATGATAAAACGTTATAGAAACACTCATAGAGGCAAGGAAATTTCAAAACCACCAAGAGAAGAAGAAGAAACATAACCAAACATAGGGAAGATGAAACTAAATGGGATATCGAAAAATTTAAAACAAATAACCAAAGACAGAATAGGGGCTGGACCTTTTTTGGAGGTCAAGTCTGGATTTTTTGTTGAAAGCCAAAGGCTAGATATTTTGGGAGGAAAGCCACACCGCTGGACTGGAGTTCATCACATGATGCCAATTTAAGGTATGGTTTTCTACACTTATGTTTGATGTTGAAGATATTTTTTTGTAATATATTGGAGATACATCAAGTTTATGCATGTTAATGGTTTACTTGTGTGTCATTTTTGATATATTGCATCATTTTCCTTAGAAGCTTTCATCACATTAGATTTTTGATTGCGTGAATTTGTCACACTAATGCTGGTTTTGTGTAGAATACTAATGCTTGCAAGGTCTGTGGGAAACTTTTAAATTGCAATAATTCAATTTGTTTCTTTTATTTC
Organism: Wollemia nobilis; assembly: GCA_028583015.1. NCBI lineage: Eukaryota > Viridiplantae > Streptophyta > Pinopsida > Araucariales > Araucariaceae > Wollemia > Wollemia nobilis. The sequence continues at coordinate 29,453 of JAQPPZ010001736.1, read as the reverse complement.
ATTGTTTTTTAACTTTATTTTTCTAACCCTTCTCTTTTGTATTTTTTTTTTAATTCGAAAATTAAAATAAAAATAGAAAAAAATTAAAACCCTAGATAAAAATGCACGAATGTGAAGAAAGGGCTTTAACACTCCATTTAGAAAAATTTCGATTTCATTTTGAAGCCATTTCAAAATTATAAAAGTTATTTCAAGTTGTTTTTATTGGCATTTTGTAATTTCAAAATTTGACATAATTACATATTTTGAAGGTAAATTAGATTTCAAGCTTTGCATGTTTATTTTGCAAGCAATAAATTAACTTTATTTTATGAAAATTAAAATTTCATTTAAGGGGAGTGGTTTATATGGTATTTTAAGGGCCATTGTTTTAAAGCAATAAATTGACTTCTCTTTACAAAAATTCCAATTTCATTAAAGAGGATAATTTATTTATTATATCAAAGGCTATTTTTACTTTCATATTCAAAGCAGTATTAAATGAATTCAATCATTGTTAAAACTTTGCATTTCAAAAGATAGAGTTTAGTCTTCTCTTTTATGCTAAAACTAGGATTTAATAATGCAAGATTAAACTTGTCTAAAATCTACTTAATCAAAATAAGATAATATCTATCTAAAACACATCAAGATAAAATTATCTAAGGCTCTACATCATGGTCATATGAGGGCCAATCACGTTTTCATTTTAATTTAAGTTTCATTAGCAATCACTAGAATAGCAATAAAATAATGCCAACATAGACCCCTTGTTAACAGTTATTTGCAAATCACTAAGGTATTCCTAACACTTATTTGATACATCTTCATAGCATACAAGCACACATTATGTAAAATCAATCACCTAGTTCAGAAAATATCCATTGAGGCTAAGGATGCTGAATGGCAGTGGGACTCTGTTTGAACAAATTATGCTCAAAAGAGACTTTGCAAAAATATTATTCAAAAATGAAATATTTTGAGAAACATTTCATATATTAAATATAAACTAGATGATGGAATTTTTATGGTCCCAAGGATGCAAATTGAAGCACATTGCACACACCATGTGGAAGCAACAATCCATTTGTTCTCATATGAAGCTATTGAACTTAATTTCCTTGGGTGTTGCTAAATGGTGTATAATTTTATAACCTTTGGTTCATTAATTATAGAACTGGGTTCTTCATCAGAAATGCTCAAGAGCATTTCCCAGCAGAGTCATCATTTGTTGTGACTATCTCACAACTAAACCCAATATTGGGGACCCACCTTAAAATTTTCAATTTTGGAAAGTTTTGGTTGTTTTTGAGTAATAGTTTGGATGATTTACCCTTGATATTTCTTGTAGAGTGTTTTGTATTTTCCTTGGCATATTTGTGGATTATATCTATTTATTTTTGTTTTAATTGGTTTTAAGGTTTTGAATTATATCGATTCGAACCTTTAAAACTAATTTAATTAAATTTAATTAAAGACAAAATCTTCAAATATTTGATTAAATAAAAAGTAGAATAAATAATAAAAGAAAAATATATATATATATATATATATATATATTTATATGTACATACATATAATAATAAATAATAAAACCTTCGAGCATGTTGACCTTATATTAGCTTATATCCCATGCTTTATATAACATTTAATATCTTGTTGCTTCCTATGTTATTATCATGCGATTTGACTCATTTTGTTTCATTTGTGTAGATAGGTGACATGATGGATCTGGATGGATGCGGCAAGCAAGGATAATTCAAACATTGATGATGGGGTGACCAAACATCAAAGGTGGGATACGCGAACCGATAACCAAGCATCCATCGGTAGATTTAGGTATCGAACATGGATGAATATAGCTAAACACACACGGATCGACAATAGCTAGATGAGATGGTGACTTGGACCTTGGGACCCATGTTAGAGACTATATGGACGAGCATTGATGGTTTTCCTCCCGAATGAAATAGTGTAAGGCCAAAGCATTCTTCATTGTGACCAAAGAACATAGTGAGGATCACATGGACATGGCAAAGGTTGTCAATATCCATGATGCATGAAAAGTGATGAGGTGGTAGAATTAGAGAGCATGATTCATCGAAGAGAAGCGGTGAAGGTGTCCTCATGTTACCAAAAATTCAAAAATTTCTTTGATTTTTTTTAGAATATTTTAGGTGCAGTGTTTTTCAATGCTTTGAGGCTCCATGTGATGGTAGTTTTGGTATCCCAAACATAGTGTTGATAGTCATATTGTGCCAGTGTTATCAACAAAAGTAGCAATGACTTGGATTGTCAATTTGAACGTGGCATACAATACAAGCAATGACGTGGGAGTGGTCCAACTAGTTCAATGGGCTATGATATACATGGATAATTGTGGATGGATTTGAAACGAATCCATGATGTACCATTGTCTATAGGGAAAACATGAGCCCCAAAGGGGGATTTTTATTGATGAGTAGTTGACGGTCAATTTGAGTTTTTTTTAGAGAAACGATAATGGCTTGGTAGCTGTAGTGTATGTTTTATTGTGTAATAACCAAAGGTTTAAAAGAGATGAGATAAAACACATAGCAGGGTCCACCATGAAACCAATATAGCATGACTAGGATGAGTCATTGGTTGGGAATGAACCTAGAGTTTCAACTTCACATACATGATTTATTTTGGTCATATGTACATAAGGATTGTGGTGGTCACCAACTAAAAGCATTACCTGAAGCATCAGTAAAATGATTGGAAATAAATGACCTAGTCATTATAATGGGGTAAACGTGAACCCACTGGATTGATTAATCACAACATGCCCATCGTAGCTACTTTATTTAGGTATGGTAAATAAAGCCAACTAAGGGTAGTTACGAATACTTTGAGAAAATAAAAAATGATAAAACATTATAGAAACACTCATAGAGGCAAGGACTGAAAGCACGAGGATACAAAAACAAAAAGGGAAAAGTTCCAAGTACGATGCAAAATGGAATTAAACTTAACGCTAAGTCCTATGAATTAAAATGCATGAAATAGGACAAGCATGAACAAAGTGAAACCCCAAATGAAAAGCCGATGCAGAGAACAAACCTTTCTTTTATTGATTTGTTTTGGGATTCAGTTACAATTTGCCTCCTCCCCTTTTAGGGGCGAAGAGTGTTAAATTTATTTCTTGGTTACATCCATGGATAGCCATCCCTTCTTCCACGTGCCCACATGTAAAGTGGGCGGACCAAACATCGTCGACGCTTGCATTGATGAGTCTCGAATCTTCGTTGCTACTCTAACGTCTAGATCCTGCATTCAAAGAAATAAGAAGTAGTCAGTAGCACCTGCGGATGAGATGAAACATGCAATCCCCAAGCCTACGATTAGTGCATGCAAAGAATAAACAAAACAATAACTAACATATATCCAAATGATCTGAAAATTTGACAAGGGCATCAAGACCTCATAAAGGAAACACTACAAATAGAACAGTTGAGAAATTCCTCATATATTTGAATTCACTCCGGGGTGGGACGAATAGACCTGCAACAAAATGCCAGATAGCACCGCTCAAAATGTCACATCTAGATAGCTCCAGACCTCCTACAAAAGTGGGGGTTAGCTAATTGGGGGTATTTTGGGATGACCCAGATGGTCAGATTTCCCCAATTTGGCCTCTAACGCTCAAATTTTGAAGATGCCCTTTGCAAGTTAGTAAGGACCAAAAAATGATGAAACATAATAAGATTTGCTCAAAACATTACAAAATTGAAATTGCAAACCATCTAAGCAGAATAAGACGAAATACGAAAGAAAATGATAGAAGGAAAATCCACCATGGATTCCTAATCGTTCCAAAAGGGGACGGTTAAATCTGTAGCAGTGCCGGGGGGGAGCACCCGGGGCAGGCCGCCCGCCCTTTGGGGCCTGATTTCCGCACCAATCCACTTGGGATGGGTCCAAAATCTCTTGTAAAGTGTTGTTGGCAAATTGGTGGGATATTGTGACCAAATTTTGGGTTTTGGTTCCGGACTTGCGCTTTCGATAACCACCCTATGACCTCTTTTCCAAAAGAGATCAAGGATGTGAAAGTCACAACTCAAAAGGGTGTGGGTGTGAAAGTAAAATGATAGCACTTTGTTGCTCAAAATGCTCCTTCTTTGTATCTCTTGGGGTGAGGAAACTCACCAATTTATAGACCTGGAGGTCTCTTGAATTGGGCATGCAGAGGCGCCACTTGGCAATCATGCCTTCCCAGGGGGAAGGAGATTCCTCCCTGATTAGGGACTTCATGATTGCCCTTGCAACTGCCTCTAATGCTCGAAAATGCTCACCCACACTCCCATGCGATGAAGGAAGCATTAAGTGGTGGATCTGAGCTGCCATTTGTCAATATTTGACTTTTTTGCCCGTCAAACTCGCTATTCGCCCCCACCCTAGAGTGAATCCTTCTATTCATCCCCCGGGTGGGGTGAATCCCAATTTGAAATCGTCCCTGAGTGAAACGAGTATTGAGCAAAGTGCCTGAAGGTGCCAAATTGACTCCTGAGCTTCCAAAACTACTGTGAGAGTGGTTAGGACCACTATTTAACCTCTAGGGGTTGCCCTTGGGGCTGTGTGTGTAATTGTCTTTGTCAATGATTCTTTGAATGCATGCCATTTCCATGATTGGGTTTGTATTTGTTGATTGGTGACTAAGTGTGACTACCCCCTCAAGCAACGAATCGATGAGGGAATGATCTACATGAGAAAAGCAATGAGTCACTTGACCCAAGATGACTTGTGTAAGGGTGCCTTCAGATGCTTATCGTTGAACGTGTGTGCAGTTTTATCGACATTTAGACCTATTTTTGGTGGGTGTTAACCCTTTTGGTGATGCTTTTCGGGGTTGAAATTGGCAAAAATCCATCTTCTTGTGGAGTGGTCCAGCCATGGTGGCCTTCTTAGGGAGTAGGATAGTGAAAATTTGTAACCCCAACATCTATTTTGGATACCAAGAATTTCCGATGCAAAGGCGCCTTCGTTCGGCAATGTTATTGCTATTTTGGTTGGGTGTGGACCCGTTTTGTGACGTCGCCTAGGGATGAAATTCTCGAAAATTCGTCCTCCCGTGGAGCGGTCCGGATATGGTAGCATTCTTAGGGAGTAAGATAGTGAGGATTTGTGATCCCAACATCTATTTTGCATGCCTAGAATGTCGAGTGCAAAAGCACTCTCATCGGTAAGTTTATTGTAATTTTTCTAATGTTTTTGAAATTTTACCCTGAATTCATTCCTGGTTGGGATGAATACCAGTTTAGTATTTGTCCCAGGGTGGGACGAGTGCTAACTAGAGCGCTCGTCCCAGGGAGGAACGATTAAAATCTCAAACTACCTATTTAAAGGCCAAAACTGAGTTTTGGGCTCATTTGTCTTTGTTTTTCCTAGCGAATTGGATCTCTAAGGAGGAGGTTAATTTTGCGAGGCAAAGCGCTATCGAATTTCTCCCAACATCATGAGTGCATGAACTGGATCGAGCGGCGGAGCCGAAGCGATACCAATAAGTTATCCTCGTTATTATTATTTTGCATTATAGTTTTGAAACTGCAAGTTTATTTGGTTTGTTTCTTTTGTATTTTGTTTTTGTTTTTCAAATGACAACATAAACCCTAGTTAAATGGATGTTATTATTTTTTTTTATTGTGTGGCTTCATTAAAACTTAGGTTGAAATCCTAGTGGAAACCATATTTTGTTGTTCATTATTTGTAAACTAAAAGAAAACCCTAGGCTAACAAAAATCGAAACTTAGCTGAAAACGTAGGCTAACCCTCGTTAAACAAAGATCAAACTCTAGGTTAAAAACTAAGTTAAAAACTTAGCGTAAAATGTAGTTTTAAAAAAAACTTCGTTCAACCTTAGTCATTTTTTATTGTTTTTGTTTGTGTTTTTTTTATTTATCAGTTAGGAGTTAAAACCCTAGGACTAAAAATTGTTTTGTGATTTTTTTTTTTGTTTGTTTTGAATTTATCAATTAAGAGTTTTTAAAAACCCTAGGTCGATAAATTAATTTTGTGGAATTTTGATTTTTTTTTTTTTTTTTAATTTATCAATTTAAAGTTAAAAACCCTAGATTGACAAACTAATTTTGTATTTTTTTTGTTTTTGAGCTATACATTGTTTGATGTATTGTTGTATATTACTGTTTATGCAGTTTTTCATGATTTTAATGTTTTTTTGTGTTGTTTTCTTTTGCAGGTTGTGAAGAGACGGTATCATGTACCTACTATTTTCGTTGAAGCGCGAGAGGCGCTAGCTGTGGCTGATTGGGAGGTGAGATGAGGAGCTAGGGGAGGCTCTATAGGAGAGGGATCTGTTGCGAGCTCAACTAGAAGAGCGGAAGAACGCATGGGCTGCATACCGTCGACAGGAGGGGGATACCGATGTTGCATGGGAGAGGGATCTCCTATGGACGTAGCTGGCATAACGCGACGATGTAGTAGCAATGTACTGTCAGCGGGAGGCAGAGTGGTGTTGGAATTGGATGGATTTGTAGGGAGAGATCATCCACCTTAGGGGGCGGGTATGTTAGCGTATATGTATTTGTTATTACATTATTAGCTATACGTTAGTATTGTTGTAACAATATTTACATTGTTACAACAACTACCTATTTAGCGACTTGTTGGCTCCATCTGTTATGAGCTATTCTAAGTCAATCTTGTAGTATTTATATGTTCTACATCTAATGCAATCATACTGATTCCACTTTCATGGTATCAAAGATATTGAAGCTCTGGGCTCATTTGTAGCCTGGAGACGGTGATAATTTGCTAGGAGATTCGAACGATCGTGAATTTACAGACTGTGCATTTTTGGAACAAACTAAGCCTCACGTATATGGTGAACGATGACGGCTTAATATTTGTGATTATTACCTGTGTTTGTGTCACCCAAAAATGTGGTGTGAATCCAGTAGCCAGGGTTGCCAATCGAAGCATAGTCTACCCAGTGGAAGCTACAGTCCTGGAAAAGTGTTGCCTTCGAAAACAGCCCTGCTTGAATTTCCTCTAAACTTGGAGTACTTGGAGGTAGAGTTTTTTTTTTGTGGGGCGGATCGGACGAAAATGCGACTATAATTTCGATTACCACCCAAATTTCAGTGAAACCCACTACAATTTTTAGTCGCTGAAGTGTACTGCTTTCTTAACGTGGTTGTGGATCGTCGACAGATCGCAGCGGCAGCGCAGTCGGAGGAAACAAATACCGCAGACGTTGCAGACTGTTATAGACGTCGTAGATTTGATTTGAATGCTCGCACACGTAGGATTTTTCAGTGATGGTAGATAATTTTTCGATGATGTGACGACGATCGAAGGTTGTCTTGATCATAGAAGAGGTTCATTTTCGGTGATTGCAATTTTGGATGTTGCTAGACGATCCCCTTGGCTGCATTCTTGAAATAGCAGCATAGGCCCAAAATTATAGGGTTCTGGCAGTGCCATATTGCAGGGTTTTGGAACCTATGATTGGCGCACGTCACTAGGCCCACCGAAGCGAAGCACGCCACCAGCCATCGAAGCACCACCGTCACGATGGAAAATAGTCACACACCCCTGGGTCTAGTGAGGCCAAGTGCTTAAGATAGGGGTCTTTCCCCCTTACTACCATCGGCAACAACATCCATACTGGTTCTAATCCCATCGCTAACGCACAGGAGGTTAGGAGGTTGCGGGTTCCATCCCTGCCCGCACCAAAGAAAATTCTTTTTTAGGTAATTTTTTTTTCATGAAAGCTTTTTATTTAAAAAAAAAGGTTTTTTCAACTTTTATTTAATAATTTAATATTATCTTTGTTTTTAAACAAAATCAATATTATTGATTTTCTTTCAACAAAGTTATTTTATTATTACATAAATTTGTTGATTATTCTTTTTGCAAATTAAAAGCAAAGAAACAGGGGTTCAAAATATTGTATAGCCTTCAAGGCTAAATAGTCGCATTTTTTTATGCACTAAGGGGGGACAACTCCACATTTGCCTTCAAAGCACCATTGATACCTTTTAGGCTTCATAAATAGCAAAATAATTTTTTTTTTGTTTTGTTTGAAGTCATTGTAATAAAAGGGGGGGGAGGCAAGTTTTGTAAGATCCCTTTGAGGCTTAATAGTTGCATATTTTTTGCACTGAAATGGGGGGATAAACTTTTTTCTCTCCACCATCTCCTATATTGCAAACAGGAGGGGTATAATTTTGCAAAACCAAGGGGGGAAGACTTATAAGGGTGCATTTTTGGCAGTGACTGACACCTTAGTCAGATTATTTTTTACAAAATTCATTGTAAAAGGTGCATTTTCAGCAGAGACCGACACCTTAAGAATGGGTAGATCAAAGAAAAAGATAGCCCTAAAAATTGATGTTGCCAAATCGCTTAAAGACCCATACTTTCCACCGGAGATGGATGGGTTGGATTTTTATGAGGAGGGCACATTCCTCACACTAAACGATGGTTTAGTAGCTCTCCTCAATGATTCCGAGTCTTGCATAGACCTTCAGACAAATGGTGCTCAAGTTCCTATTGGCGTTCTAAGGGGCATATACCTGGTCTTTGTTGCACTTGACCGTGCCCAACGTAAATTGGAAATAAATGAGGAAAATGAGGTCCTAAAGGCGAACACTTGTTGTGACACAAGTGACCTTTAGCCCATTGTGGCACATGCTTGTTGTGATACAAGCGACCTCATACCTTCTATGGTAGATATCAGTTGTAGCACAGGTGATCTCATTTCAGTAGCAGATTTTGCTTGTGACACTAGTGACTTAAAAACCGAACCTTCTCAAAAAGAGCTCCATAATCTCATCAATAATGACAAATGTAATATTGTTAAAAGCATTGATGAAGATGTTGAAATTGGGTGTTTTGTAAAACACACCAAAGGATTTGGTTTCAAAATGATGAAGAAAATGGGATTCAATGGTGAGAGATTAGGTAAACAGGAACAAGGCATTAAAACTCCTATAATGCCAAATGTCAGGGCAAAGAATGAAGGCCTTGGCTATACTGGACAAGCAAGTACCAGTAATTCCATGTTTGTAAAACCTAAATCTCCTACATCTCCTAAAAATCATTGTTGCAGTCACTATGGAAAGACAGGACATGTTGTAGCTAAGTGTTGGAGATTACATCCTTGTGATTCATGTGGATGTACGAATCATTCTTTAAAATGTTGGTACAAAGTGAAAATGGCCAACAAGGTTCATATTGATTGTGGATGGACAGATCTCACACAATGGACCATGATGAAAGAAATGTTGTATGGCTTCTACCGAAAAGGTAAAACCTATGGTAGACCCCGAGGCAAATCCAATGATAGACCAAGTGGCAGTCCCAGAGATAATGACCCAGAGACAGACCTAAAGATAGACCCAAAGACAAAGTTCCAGAGGTAGATCTATAGGCATATCCAGAGGCAGTTTCACAGGCAGATCCCGAGATAGACCCAGTGGTATAGATCCAGAGGTATGCTTAGAACCAAAGCCAGAGCCATGAGCCAGAGCCAGAGCCGAAGACAAAGCACGAGCCACCATTCTTTCATTTCTTCTCTTATTCTTTTCACTGTTTTGGGGCAGTTATATACTTTACCCAAATATTGTTGTATAGGGGATATGTATGTATTACCCAAATAATGTAATAAGGGGGGATGTTAGCATATATGTATTTGTTATTACATTATTAGCTATACGTTAGTATTGTTGTAACAATATTTACATTGTTACAACTACCTATTTAGCGACTTGTTGGCTCCATCTGTTATGAGCTATTCTAAGTCAATCTTGTAGTATTTATATGTTGATTCTGTTTTCAGGGTACCTGAGCCCTCTGGAGGTGGCTCTTCGTATCGGATGAGGGGTAGTGATATTGAGTAGTCAGCATCATCTCATCGCAGGCGATTGGATGAGGGAGGGGGTAGTAGGCATGATGCGGGGGCTAGCAAAAACTGCCTTGAAGGGTCCCATAGGACCCACACCATGGGGGATAGTTCTCGTCACATCAATCCTGTGTGATCATGGTGGTCGATGCCTTAGGCTTTGGGGATATTTGAGCTTTTGGATTTTGTTGTGGGGTCATAAGACCGGTTCATTGTAGCCTACGAGAAATTTTGATGATATATACAAATGACTTTCTTTTATTTGTGCACATGTCATGTTTTGATGTTATGCATGATGATTTGTGAATATGGATGTATGCATGTTAATTTACGTTGATGGATGCATATGTTTTGATGAAATGCAAATGTTTTTGATTTATATGATATACAAATGGAATGGATGAATTGAATTTGTGATTTTTGGTGGTGGCACCATAGATTGTTTAGAAATTTATGGCTTTTTGTCCTAGGCGATTGCTGTGGTAAATGAATTTTCATGTATACATGTTTTTTTTATTTTCTGATGGTAATGCAAGGATGAAAGATAGCACAGTTGGTTTAGAATGTAGGTAAGGTTTTCTGAGACTCAGATGTTTTAACTAACTAGCCATGACTGTACTTTTATCTTATGAGACTTTGTAACAAGGTATGAATCGGACGTGTTTTTGACCAAATTATTTCACATCCTCGTGTGTGCAATTGAGTTCATTTATGTGGTGTTTGTCGGGATACCACCAATGCCAAATAGGTTATCAACCAAACCCGTATCGAGGATCACCCGATTAGCTCCACTAATTCCTTTGTTGTATGTAGTCGTATTAATCTACAGATGCTATCTAGGACACCATAAGCTAGCTCATCCACATGCAAACATTGATCTCGCACACAAGTTAATATGACAAATATATCGTCATGCGGGAGGTTTACCACCAAAGGACCGATAGGCTATCCACCAAACCAAGCATCGAGGTTTGCCTCATGAACTCGTTGGAATGTTGAGAGTTCCGAGGATTCAAGTTCGACTCCCTTATTTTCTTCAATTGTATTGGGATACTTGCTCTTTTGTAGTGATAAAAATCACTATAAATTTTTTGTTTTTTTTTTAGCAAGGAATTTGAATATGGAGTGATGAGAATCACTATCACTATTGTATGTGCCTTTTGATGTATGCACGTTGGTGGTGATGTCAAATTTTTGGAGTTTTGACTTTTGCAAAATTTTATGATGTTGTAACTTTTTGAGAACTTGGGATTCTTGGGGAATTGGGTAGGGAAGATGCTTGTCCTTTTGCCAACTCTCAAGCATTCTTGGGGTCATTCGCACGGGGGATGAGAAAGATAACCGTTTCGCTTATGGTGACCTGGATTGCTTTGCAGGTTTCATCTTTCGTTCACACAACTTGGGAATTCTTATGTGTTTTAATTTGTGTTGGGATGCTACGTATTAGGGTGTGATCCAAGTAGAACTCTACCTTTATAAAATCTTTCTAACTTGGTATAGTACGTGGCTAGAAAGCTAATGACAACTGAAGGACGAAAAACTCTTGATACATTAGAAGACAACCGACTATGATGTGGTGAAAACAATGTGCATGGCGTTTATTTCTGATGAATTATTGATAAAGTGGAAAAAATGTGGAAAATTATGGTTTTGCCAAGTAATTACAGTCTATGGTGCTTTGACCTTTATGACCACAAATATGTAATCTATGGATGTGATGCTCAATGCAGCTATATATTTTTGTGTTTTGTTTTTATGGATTTATTTTTGTGAATATGAGGATGAGGTGCAAAAAGATCTCTTTATTGTTGTGAGGATTGTGAGTATGCATGGAAATGAGATGCAATTTTTTGTTATTTTTGATGATTTTATTGTTTTTGAATTTTCTTATTTTTGACCAAGTTATTATGGGAATCCTTGGGGATTTTTGGGTTGACCAAGCAATTATAGGAATCCTTGGAGCTTTTTGGGTTCACCAAGATATTATGGGAATCCTTGGAGCTTTTGGGTTGACCAAGCGATTATGGGAATCCTTGGAGATTTTTGGGTTGGGCTATGGCTCTTTTAGATATGGAATGGCCACAAATGATTAATGTTCAAGGGTTCTAGTTTCTTGATTCCATCAAGAGAGGCTAGCCGGTATGTTCCAGGTCCTATTTTATCGTCGATTACATAGGGACATAACCAGTTTTCCGTGAACTTGTCCCTTATATGGGATGATAAATTAGAGTTCTGTTGGTTCTCTTTTAAGACCAAGTCACCAACCTGAAAGTGCCTCAGGTGAACTTTCATGTTGTATGCTTTCTTGAGTTGCTCTTGATAGATACGTAAATGCTCGAGAGTATTAACATGTCGTTCGTTGAGTAACGTAAGATGGTCTAACCGGGCCTCATCGTGCAGTTGTCATCATCGATGAACTCTTGCATTGATATGCATAGGGAAGGAATTTCCAACTCGAGAGGCATGACTACCTCAGAGCCATACACAAGCGAAAATAGAGTTGCCCCGATGGGCGTCCAAATGCTAGTGCGATAAGCCCAAAGTGGCAAAAGTGGGATTTGAATGTACCAATCCTTATGACTCGTATGCAACCGTCTTTTTGAGGATGGTGACTAGTGTTTTGTTTGACGCCTCCGCTTGCCCATTTTCCTGCAGCCTAATAGGGTGTCAAAAATTGTGTTGAATTTTATACTTTGTGGTCAAAGCATGCATGTCTTTGTTCTTGAATGACGTCCCATTATCCAAGATTATTTTGGATGGAATACCAATATGACATATGATGTTGTGTAAACGAAACTCCATAATGCGGGGTCTCGTCGTAGAGGTTAGCGAAACCGCTTCCACCCACTTGGTGAAATACTATGTGGCCATTATGATAAATGTGTGATGACCTCGACGACGTAGGGGAGATCTTTTCGATTAGATCTAAGCCCCATTGTAAAAATGGCCAAGCCAATTGGATCGGCTACAAGGCCTAGGAAGGTATGTGTGTCAAATTAGCATGGTGTTGACATTTCATGCACTTCATTACATATGCACAATAATCTCACTCTAAATATGGCCAATAATAGCCCATGCGAAGAATGTGCTTTGCGATGGCCATACCACTTGCGCTAGTGGACTCCTGCTGGTCCAAGCAACAAAGGAGGATTCCTTCATAGCTACGATGGTACAAAATGTCTCCTAACAAGACATGCTTTGTCGCTTTCTGCTTGAATGCTCATTTCACGACATGCATAAATCCAAGTGGGAGGTTACCTAACTTGAGGTAGTCCCTTATGGGTGAATACCAATCCTACTGATCAGAAGCCTCGACGGTATGAATAGCCAATCCCTCTTGAAGCTCATCCCTAGCAAAAGTTGAGTGGGAAAGAACTTGTAAGAATAGCATTATGTTGCTATTAAGGGGAGTAGGGGAGAATAAAGACCCCGATTTGGGGTGATTCAGACGATCATGGATTCAAGAGAACTTATCCGGGGATGGTTCAATCTGGATCAAGTGGATTCCCTGGCATTAAGTCGAGCTTGCACGCTCCATAATCGATTGCGATAGTGTCTTGACTTGAATTGTTGTCATATCACCAGAAATGTCTCTGCAGGATTAATGACCCCAAGGAGGCCATAGTGTCCGCAAAATGATTCGATGATCGGGGAGTTCCTTGATGTCGTACCATTCAAGCTTTGCCAGAATTTTTCCACTAGGGCTTTGTAGGCCTGTAGAACTGGGAATTTACATTGGAATACCCCTTTGACTTGGTTGACAATTAACAACAAATCACCAAAGATGTTCAATCGTTTAATGTTCATGGTGATTGCTGTCTGAAGACCTATGAGCAAGGCTTCGTACTTTGCATTGTTGTTGGTGCATGGGAAATTTAATTTAAATGATAGAGGCATTGGAGCGCATTTTGGTGTGAAGAATACTATTCTCGTGCCACCACCTTGATCACACTTAGAACCATAAAAAAATAGAGTTATGTCGACTCGTGACTTAGGCTCATCAAAATTTGGAAATTTTGAGACATGGAAGACCCCATCATCGGGTAGTTCTATGACCAAAAGCTGATCGTATTTGAGAGGAGCCTCTGCTAGTTGATCGGCTATGACTTGAACTTTGATGGATTTTTGTCCAATAAATTCTATGTCAAATTCTGTCAACAACATGATCCATTTTGTCGTGCGGCTATTATGATAAGTATGACTCATCATGTACCGCAATGGATTCTCCTTAGACATAACATACATAGTATTTCTTAGCATGTAGTGGCATAGATTTTTGGTAGCAAACACCACTGCCAAGAAGAGTTTCTTAACGTATGCATAGTTAAGTTCATAGTCGACCGTGGTACGGCTAATATAGTAAGTAGCCTCGTTCTTTGTGAAGTTCATTCTTCCGGGCTAACATGGCGTCTAGTGCCACTTCAATAGCCGATATGTATAAGTAGAATAACACTCCTAGTCTAGGTGGTGCCAATGTCGGCGATGAATCCAAGTATTGTTTAATGTCGTCAAAGGTCGACTCGGCACTCGTCATCATAGTGAAATGCTACCCCTTTATGCAATAATTTATTCATGGGTCGACACTTGTCGGATAGTTGCACTATGAAGCGCTTAATTGACGTGACCTTTCCCTGCAGGCTTCTGAACTGCTTGATGGTAGTTGGGGGAAGCATTTCAAGGATTTACTTGACTTTGTTTGGGTCCACCTCGATGCCTCGCTTTGAGACTATGAAACCCAAGATTTTTCTAGATGTGATGCCAAATACTCACTTCTTGGGATTCAGTATGACTTTATGTTCCATGAGGCGATCGAGGACCTTGCTTAAGTCATCGATATGATCTGGGCACAAAAAAGATTTGGCCAACAAATCATCCATGTAATCTTCCAAATTTTTGTGCATGTAATCATGGAAGATGTATGTCATGGCACGTTGGTAGGTGGTGCCAACATTTTTAAGGCCAAAAGGCATGACCTTATAACAAAATGTCCCCCAAGGCATTGTGAACACAATTTTTAGTTGGTCCTCGGGATTGATACAAATCTAATTGTATCCCGAGAAACCATCCTTGAGGGAAATAATTTCATGGCCCGTTGTAGCATCTACCAATGCATCGATGCTTGACAAGGGGAAATCATCCTTAGGACTCGCTTTGTTTAAATCTCAAAAAATCGCGTGCAAATGTGAATCCTCCTATCAAGATTCTTGACGGGCACCATGTTGGATAGCCATGGTGGATAATCCATGCAAATGACAAACCGTGCATCCAACAACTTTTGTAATTCATCTTTGAAAATTAAGGCCATTTTTGGGTGCATCTTTGACTATCGGATCAAGCGTTAGATTATGCGTGACTAGCCATGGATCTAGTCTCGACATGTCTCTATATGACCATGCAAAAACCTCATTATCTTTGAGAAGGACAATGTAGTCGGCTTGCTATTTGGGGGATAAGCTTACCCCGCATTGATAATCTATGGATTCATTGGATCTGTGTCGATGTCTACGTCAGTCGTCTCCTCAACCAACATGTGGGATCCATCCTCCAACCGGTGTGGAGTTGGGATCAAATGGATATCATTTGTCGAGTTTAGATATGCATTGGGAACCTCAGGTTCCTCTTCAAAGATGGAAAATATCCTCGCTTGGCCCTGGGGTGAGATGAAGCATCTCATCGAAAGGCCAATACTTTGATGGGGATGGAGGTGAATTGACATGATCCCAGTCTATGGCATCTATGTCTAGATACAATGACTATGCTGGATCGACCAAGTTGTGGATGGGGGTGGTTAAATCAATGGAGATCATGTTGATGAAATGATTTTTGTCTCCATTACCGTGGGTGTGATGACTCAAAATTTATAGATGTTTTTTGTGCCCCAGATCTGGCTCTAGAGGTACAGGAACGAATGGATCGGCCCTATGTGCGAATAGGAGAACAGGGTCTGCCATCGGCACTGATATCATTCTAGGGTCTCTGGGTGGAAGGTACTCTCCATATATCTAAAGTTGTGGATTCAACACTTGTTCCCACCGTGCTAGGTCTATGTACCACTCATGCCCTGGCACTATGTTTAGCTATTCAAATATGTCATTAATATCTAAGGGGTATTGCTACTGTCGCATATGATTGAGATAGGCCATCTCAATTTCATCTTCATAATCGCTATCGGAGATCCAAAAGCCTTCATTGGCTCCAACAATTGTTTACGAAATTAGAGGCTCATCTTTCTCGAGCAAATTGATCTGGCCCCATTGGGGTTGTTTCACTCTCTACGGTGGCGCCTAATTTTCTTGGAGTGGCGCTTGCTCGATTGGAGCATCTAAAGGGAACATTGTCAAGAGGTTTTCTTGATAATCATCCATGGGGATCACCTGTGAGTGATCACTATTTGATTTGAAGGGGTCATACTCTGACTCGCCCTCTAAGGACCCTTCTTGACATTGTCTAGACCCTCCTTGAAAATAAGCCCTCAAGCTTTCTCCTCTCTCGAGTGAAGGGAAAGGATTGCGAGGGTCAACAAGGTTGATTGCCATTAATGGGAGATAGTCCCTCAATGTATATGTCATGCTAGGGTTTGCATATGGATCTGATGCCAATCCCCCCTTGTTGCCTATCCCTAGGCCTTGCATGTTCTCCACCAATATGTCTAAGGCAAGGGGGTGGTTGAAACCTACTCCTAACTTGTCATATGGCATTTGGTATCTTTGTTGGAAAAGAACATGCACCCCTTGCTCATATATGCCTAACCCATATCCATGCCAATCGCATTGGCCAAGGTATCTTAGAGCAAAGTTCAGAGTTAGACAAATAGTTGACATTTTTAGCAAAAGGCTCTTCATATTCATCCTCTTGCGTGCATGGTGCAATGCCATGATCAAGGCCCCCATACACAAAGTTTGTTTGGTTCTTCGGTAGCCTAGGGGAACAATAGTACCGATGGGGAGGCGAGGTCTCCCCATGTCCTACATGGACTCCGAGTATGGGTGTCGCTACAATATTCCGCACCAGATACTCCCTTAGGACCGTATTGTCCATCTCAACAGTGATTGTTTACGGTTGAGGGGGAGGGAATGGAAGTTCTCCCTGAGTCCACTCCATGTCGAGTGAACTAGGAGTCTCAACTTCCATTCGGCTAGGCATCTCCTCAGTAGAGATAGTTGATATTGATGGCAGTGTCTCTTCCAGAGGTTGTGCCTCTTCTAGAGGTTTCTTCCCTTTGTCCTTATGTTTGGCCCCCATGGGTGGAATCATTGGCGAAGGACCAAATGATGAAGATGGACCCGATTGGGGTTTTGAAGAACTCTGCTAATGGGGATGCCTCGCAGAATCGGACCTTGCTTAGATGGATTCAATTGGAAATCCAAATGCATTGATGGAAGGGTCGATTGTGGCATCAATCGCACCACATTACAATACTTGAAGGGTTCTAGGTCTGCTTGGACCACATGCACCTCCCCTTCAAATGTATACTTTAAACACTAGTGAGCTATCTAAGGGACACACTTCATGTCCCTGATCCAAGACTAACCCAGCAAGATGTTGTAGGCCATATCACCTTCCAAGATGTGGCACAATGTAGGTATAGTCTTTTGTCCCACTTGGATGGGTAGGACTATTGTGTCAACCTGTCGAGCATATTGCATCATTGAATGCTCGTAGAGTGTAGGTGGAAGCTATGATGTGAGATGCAGGCAACTTTAGATGTTTTAGGGGCACGATTGTGATGATATTACTAGACGAGCCATTGTCTATCAACACCCTCTTATATGGGATCCCGTTGACCCATGTGATAACATGCAGGGTGGATCTCGCCATGTCATCAGCCACTGATTTCTCTTCGTCTTCTCGAAATGTGATGATTGGCTCAATGCATCAATTGACACGTCCCACGAAGTTGTTGAAAGAATTTGTTTCATGGGGCTGCAACTCGATGGCTCTCAATATCTCCATTAGAGCCTCCCGATGGGGCATTGATTGTTGTATTCGCTCATATATGGAGAGCCTAGCTGAGGTGGTCCTCAAACTTTGAGTGAGTTTGGTCTGAAGTGTGGCCACCGGTCTAGGTGGAGGAGGTTGTGCAAGGTGTTGTTGCGGTTGTGATGTTGTTGGCATCTCACCTGTAGTTTCTATAGGGGCAACTATGCTCGGATACCTCCCGTTCGAGTCACTATACCGATCATCCCTACATACCCCTACATGGGGCGCTTACGTGTGACCTCATTAACTTGTAGGGTCTTTGCCTATGGAGCATGAGTAGGCAAGGGGTATTTAAAGACCTCCATTTATTGATTTCTTGGTGCCACAAGATTATCTACCGCTAGTGTCTTGTTATCAATTAGGTCTTGCACTAAGCCCTTAAAATTCTAGTAGGCATTTAGGTCATGTCCCTGCCGTTTATGGAACCTACAGTACAAGTCCTCCCTGTACCCGTTATGCTTGGGAGCATTGGGGTCTATGGTTTGAATCTCTGGTAGGTCGATCAAATTTTCCGCTAACAAGTGATCAAATAGGGAGTCCCTGGACTCTATGTGAGGTGTAAATTATTGCCTAGGGTGACGCGGCTAATTTTGTTCTTGCCTCTAATTTTATTGGTCATAGTTGTTAGGAGGCACCACTCGATAGTTAGCCTTTTGGGGCTATGTTTCTTGTGTAGGCTTAGGGACATTGATAGCAACTTGATTGACCGTAGCGAGTTTCGTTGCGTGGTCCCCGCTTTAGTATTCTTAGTCCACTCTTTCTTCTTAGGTTTTGTGATCTTGCCATCCTATATCTTGATCTCCTCAATGATCTTGGATTATGCCGCAGCTTATTATAAGGTGGCATATTGCTGTAGCTACAATAGCACAGAGATCAATCTCAAACAGCCTCTTTGAGAGCATTTGAGTGAGGTCGGACATAGGGGGGAGGTATGGCAACTTTGAAAGCAAATTCCTCCATCGATTCCCATAGGCCACCATGGTTTCTTCCTCATACTTCTTGAGGTTGGCTAAGTCACTTAGTGATGCCTTCTTCTTGGTGTTGAAGGTGAAGCGTTCAAGGAACACATCCACTAACTGATCTAAGTTGTTAATGCTATGCTTTGGTAATTGAGTAAACCAATCCAAGGCAGGGCCTACGAATGTGGTTATAAATGTTCTTAATAACAAAGCATCATTGTCCTAAATGCCAAAGCATTGGCTCAGGAATCTCGTCACATGCTCTTGGGCATCCTCATCACCTCTAAAGGTTGCCAATTGAGGCAGCTTAAAGTGTTCAGGGTAAGGGGGTGCTAGCACTGATGGATGCACAGGATGACTACGGAGTTGGCGTAAAGTGAGATTTTGGGTCCCAAAAGTCTTGGTCTCCACAGACTCTAAGCGCTCTAACAACACTTTATATGCATCTGGAGATTTAATCTCTTCCTCTTTAGTTTGCTCCCGTTGTGGGTTGTGGGAGACTTGAGGCCTATGGAAGGGTGGCCGGATAGCAACCCTCCGCCTTGGTAGGGCATTTCGGCCCGCTCTTCTTCTTGCTCATACTCCTCGTAAGCTTCCTTAGGAGTCTCTAGACGAGACCTATGACCCTGGGTGGGTCCTCGTGGAGGGTACCCATCGTTGTTACAGGGAGTGGCCTCTCGCTCAGGTCTAGGAGGTCTTAGAGGTAGCACTTGGTAAGGTCATAGAGACCTATCTCGCACCAAGGGATTGCACCTCTCATATGGTTCTACTATTTGGGTGCGAGGGGTTGGAACCCTCTCAGGCACCAGGTTATGGAGTAGCTCATCTATTTGGCATCGAATGCGCTCTTTGCTAAGGCGATATAGATGCTCTAGCTGTTGTTGGTCTTGCTCAAGTCATGTGATCTACGCTTGGTGGGCAACATGTCTGGTGACTGCCAGGTTAATTTGTTTCACCATATTAAGCCTAGGAGGCCTGGATGCCTCTCCTATGCACTTACCTTGATCACGATGATCCGAGATCTCAATAGGTTGCTTCCCTCTATCGAGGTTGGCGACATTTACCCGAGGCTCTAGCCTCATTAGGTGATCATGGTATATGGCGGGTGCGGAAGCGCATGGCTCCCACACTGTGTATTGCTCTCAAGGAATGTGATGGTCTTCCTCATTCTCCCTTTTGTATGCATGAAAGGGGAGGGTAGAGTTTGCTCGCCTCGTTTGGAGAGCCTTGCACTCGGGTTTTGTCTATTGGTTCTAACAAGTGATGGGGGGTAAAGGAGGGATTCCATAATCATGTGGCCTCTCCTCATGGACCCTATGCTACTCTAGCTCTTCATCATGTAGTGGCCACTCATATCAAGCTTCTAAGGGAGCCTTCTTGTCTATGTTGAGTGCCACGTGTAAGGAGTCCTAAAAATGGCTATGACGAATGGGCGTGTCCCTCAAAGGGGTGCCTCTATAGTCCCATTATGAAATGGAATGATGTGGACTCTCTTGTGAGTCTGGCTACCAAGGTGGAATGACCAAGTACTTGGGGCTATAACATATGTGACTTGTGCCCCCTTGTCCACTCTCCATAGCTTCCACCCTTGATTGGGCTTGGCTATGGGTGTACACCATGGTGGTGTAAGCTATGTAGGTTTTATCTCTTTTTATGATTTTTATGCTACACTAAAAAGAAAAGAGCACACACACACAAAGCAATGATTATCTCGTTTAAAGATTAAAAGTGTGTCCTAAACCTGGTTTAGTGTGTTTTGTTTTTTTTTTTTTTTAAAGATTTTTGTAAATAACGTTTAAATGCAATATGATGGATTTTATGACTCCCAAAAATGGTTGCCCCTTTGATATATCATTGCCAGGATGATATACCAACCTCTCTATATACCCTCCCTTACATGAGGGAAACTATAGGTATGTGAGAGCAGATGGTACGTGGAACGTAGGCGGTACGGAAGGGGAATCACCCTGTTTATGACACCTACCATAGAAGACTTATAATAATGTGCTGGGAATCACCCCAACTACACTCGGTCAGCTTTTGTTAGGATTTACATCTAGCAACAGTGAGCGATTGGGGTAATGGATGCAAAATTCAAGCCCAGTGGTGATGAAATCCACTGCTGGTCTTGATCAAGGGCCGAGGTTTTACGACCATCTCCTTGGTATTTAATTCACCACGTGATGTGTGGGGTTCTTTTTATTTTTCAAAAAGGAAACAAGAAAGCAGTAAAAGAAGATTTTCCCTAAGCAAGCAAGTAACTCAAAAATAGAAAAACTAAAAACAAAAAATGACAGAAAAAGTTTAGACTCCCTACCTCTTCTTTGCCCAAATCTGCTGGCTGAGATTCTGCCTTGAAACTGTGTAGAGAGCTATTCATCCCTAGGTGAGACAAATAATAGAATTGAATTCATCATAGGGTGGGGTGCATTCCCATTCATCCCTGGGTAAGACGAATTCCAACTCTGTATTCACCATAGACTGGAACGAACAGTAGTCCCGTGTTCAAAAAAATGATACCTACAAGAAAAAGCAAGTTTTGATCAGATTTCTGATCTAAAGAAAAATAGAGGACAGGGTCCCACCATGATCGCCACTGAAATCATGAGGATACGGAAACAAAAAATGGAAAAGTTCCAAGTACGATGCAAAATGGAATTAAACTTAACGCTAAGTCCTACGAATTAAAATGCATGAAATAGGATAAGCATGAACGAATTGAAACCCCAAATGAAAAGCCGATGTGGAGAACAACCCTTTCTTTTATTGATATGTTTTGGGATTTGGTTACAATTCGCCTCCTCCCATTTTAGGGGCGAGGAGCGTTAAATTTGTTTCTTGGTTACATCCATGGATAACTGTCCCTTCTTTCGTGTGCCCACATGTAAAGTGGGTGGACCAAACATCATCGCCGCTTTCATTGATGAGTATCGACTCTTCGTTACTCCTCTAACATCTAGATCCTATGTTCAAAGAAACAAGAAGTAGTCAGTAGCACCTACAGATGAGATGAAACATGCAATCCCCAAGCCTACGATTAGTGCATGCAAAGAATAAACAAAATGATAACTAACATATATCCAAATGATATGAAAATTTGATAGGGGCATCAAGACCTCACAAAGGAAATACTACAAATAGAACAATCAGGAAATTTCCTCACAGATTTGAATTCACTTCGGGACGAGACGAATAGACCTGCAATAAAATGCCAGATAGCACCGCTCAAAATGTCACATTTGGACAGCTCCAGACCTCTTGCAAAAGTGGGGGTTAGCTAATTGGGGGTATTTTGGGATGACCCAGATGGTCAGATTTCCTCAATTTGGCCTCTAACACCTAGATTTTGAAGATGCCCTCAGCAAGTTAGTAAGGACCAAAAAATGATGAAACATAATAAGATTTGCTCAAAACGTTACGAAATTGAAATTACAAACTATCTAAGAAGCATAAGATGAAATGTGAAAGAAAATGATAGAAGGAAAATCTACCATGGATTCCTAATCGTTCCAAAAGGGGACGATTAAATCTACAGTAGTGTGGGGGGGAGCACCCGGGGCAGGTCGCCTGCCTTTGGGGCCCGATTTCGATACCAATCCACTTGGGATGGGTCCAAAATCTCTTGTAAAGTGTTTTTGGCAAATTGGGTGGGGTATTGTGAACAAATTTTGGATTTTGGTTCTGAAATTGCTCTTTCGATAACCACCCTATGACCTCTTTTCCAAAAGATATCAAGGATGTGAAAGGCACAACTCGAAAGGGTGTGGGTGTGAAAGTAAAACAACACTTTGTTGCTCAAAATGCTCCTTCTCTATATCTCTTGGGGTGAGGAAACTCACCAATTTATAGATTTGGAGGTCTCTTGAATTGGGCATGCAAAGGTGCCACTTGGAAATCATGCCTTCCCATGGGGAAGGAGATTCTTCCCTGATTAGGTACTTCATGACTACCCTTGCAACTGCCTCTAATGCTCGAAAACACTCACCCACACTCCCATGCGATGAAGGAAGCATTAAGTGGTAGATCTGAGTTGCCATTTGTCAAGATTTGACTTTTTTCCCGTCAAACCTGCTATTCACCCCACCCTGGAGCGAATCCTTCTATTCATCCCTAGGTGGGGCAAATCCTATTTTGAAATCATATCTAGGTGAAATGAGTATTGAGAAAAGTGCCTAAAGGTGCCAAATTGACTCATGACCTTCCAAAACTACTATGAGAGTGGTTAGGACCACTGTTTAACCTCTGGGGGCTGCCCTTGGGGCTATGTGTGTCAATGCGATCAGTGTGTGCATCACATAATCGGATTGGTGCTGTTTTGGTGTCTACAAGGACATTTCAAAACAATCAAGATAAGAAGAAGAAACATAACCAAACATAGGTAATATGAAACTAAAGGGGAGATCGAAAACTTTAAAACAGATAACCGAAGATAGAATAGGGGCTGGACCTTTTTTGGAGGTCAAGTTTGGATTTTTTGTTGAAAGCCAAAGGCTAGATATTTTGGGAGGAAAGCCACACTGCTGAACTAGAGTTCATCACATGATGTCAATTTAGGGTATGGTTTTCTACACTTATGTTTTATGTTGAAGAAATTGTTTTGCAATATATTAGAGATACATCAAGTTTATGCATATTAATGGTTTACTTGTGTTTCATTTTTGATATATTTCTTCATTTCCTTAGAAGCTTTCATCACATTAGATGTTTTATTGCATGAATTTGTCACACTAATACTGGTTTTGTGTAGAATACTAATGCTTGCAAGGTTTCTGGGAAACTTTTGCATTGCAATAATTCAATTTGTTTCTTTTATTTCATTGTTTTTAATTTTATTTTTCTAACCCTTCTCTTTTGTATTTTTTTTTTAAAATTTGGCAATTAAAATAAAAATAGAAAAAAATTAAAACCCCAAATACAAATGCACGGATGTGAAGAAAGGGATTTAACATTCCATTTAGAAAAAAATTGATTTTATTTTGAAGCCATTTCAAAATTATAAAAGTTATTTAAAGTTGTTTTTACAGGCATTTTGAAATTTCAAAATTTGACATAATTACATATTTTGAAGGTAAATTAGATTTCAAGTTTTGCATGTTTATTTTGCAAGCAATAAATTAACTTTATTTTATGAAAATCACAATTTCATTAAAGGAGAGTGATTTATATGGTATTTCAAGGGCCATTATTTTAAAGCAATAAATTGACTTCTCTTTACAAAAATTCCAATTTCATTGAAGATAAGTAATTTATTTATTATATCAAAGGCTATTTTTACTTTCATATTCAAAGAAACATTAAATGAATCCAATCATCATTAAAACTTTGCATTTCGAAAGATAGATTTTAGTCTTCTCTTTTATGCTCAAAGTAGGGTTTAATAATGCAAGATAAAACTTGTCTAAAATCTGCTTAATCAAAAGAAGATAATATCTATCTCAAACACATCAAGATAAAATTAGCTAAGGCTCTCTATCATGGTCATATGAGGGCCAATCACATTTTCCTTTTCTTTTAAGTTTCATTAGCAATCACTAGAATAAAAATAAAATAATGCCAACATAGACCCCTTGTTTACAGTTATTTACAAATCACTAAGGTATTCCTAGCACTTATTTGATACATATTCATAGCATACGAGAACACATTAAGTAAAATAAACCTTGGAGAAATTTATATTTCTTTTGCAAGAGAGGGTTTTCTAATCAAAATCTTGGTTGTGATGGTGATTTTGCAATTGGGTAAAATTTCCACTCAACACTACTAAGTATTATTTCAGAGTAAGAGTCTTAAATTAAGAATAGGAGATATGTTATAATAATTAGAATTAAAATAAAAAATTAACTATTAAGGTAAATTAATCTTGTGAGTGGATGATAAAATATAATGTGTTATTGTCCAGAGTTACTGTAATATTTTGCTCAAGAATATGTAGTGTGGTTATTAACAATAAATAACCATAAGATAAATGAATTAAACCTTTTATAAAAAACCTATGATAAAGGTGTAGGGTATATATAGGTGCTTAGACGAATGAAAGGTAAGAAATCCTCTTTATCCTCTATGTATGTCTTTTTTAACCATAGTTATACTACTTAACAATTTGGAATATTGCTTAACAAAGGAAACTATTTTAGGTACATCTAAGTAGTTAGAAGTTATGTAATGGTAACTACTTTTTATTAATGAAAATTAATTCATATTTCACCTACTTTTGATACATATCTTCTCCATATCTATCGTAATCCTTTTTATATCCCATAGTACTTGTATTTGATACATATCTTCTCTTTACTCCTTCCAAAGGGGGAGATTGTTGAGCAAGGTGCAGCAGCAGTATTGTCATTGTTGTCAACACAGTTAGATAGATCTATTGTTTTAGTGGACAAGAAGTTCAGAAGATATTCAGATGTAGAAGATAAGATTTCAAAGGTTATTCAGTGTATGGACAATGAGTTTCCAAGAAGACCGAAGTGGCCCATTTGCAAAAGATCAAAGAAAAAGACAAGTAAGAAAAGTGTCGCGATATCACGATATATATAGCAGGCAAGAAAAACTGTCACGATTTTGTGACATGTTGCTCTAATACCAATTGTTAGTCTTACAATGGCACCGAGAGGGGGTTGAATCAGTAGTAGTTCTTTAAAATTGAATTTACGACTCTTAAAATTGAAATAATGAAACCTTAAAAATAGATAAAGCAAGTATCATAAGAGAACATCACACAACACAAGATTTTAACGAGGTTCACCAATGTGGCTACTCCTAAAAAAAAAATGACTGCTTGGACTACCATCCAAATCCAACCTTTGTAAAACAACAACTTTACAATCACTTTACTAGCACCACTGGAAGGAGCACCAACACCTTATTTATTTGCACCAACAAAAAGGAGCACCAACCTCGATTTACCAAGACCCACCGGAAGGAGCACCAACCCCTTGTTTATTTGCACCAACAAAAAGGAGCACCAGCCCCTAATTTACCAAAGACCCCATCGGAAGGAGCACCAACCCCTTGTTTATCTGCACCAATAGAAAGGAGCACCAACCCTTGATTTACCAGCACCAACTGGAAGGAGCACCAAACCATAATGCCAAACATCAACTTGGACTTCAATTCTAAAACTAGAAGATTGATAGTGAGATACCTTTGCTTTAGCAAGACCCTGACTGGTATTCTTCACCTTTGTGCTCTCTGTTCACTCTTCTCTCTTTGCGTAATCACTTCGCACACTCGCTTGTTACTAACCGCACTATGCGTTTGACTTTGCTCCGTTGCACTCTCTCGCTCTCGCTTTCTTTGCGTAATCATAGCTACACTTAGGACAATTTGACACAACTCTTTTCTCACTTTGCACACTTCACCATCATCTGCCGCTTCGCGCTATCTACGCTCTTACGGCCACATCTCACACTTCGACACACATTCGACGACTTATTCAAAAAAAAATTCAATTCTCCAAATAGCCCTCCTTTTATAACAACATTTTCATGATGAAAATCCTAATCTTAGTCGTCTTGCATAACAAATGAAAACCCTAAAATTAGTTCGGTTGTTCGTCGGTCTTCATCAGATTCAACTTAACCATGAAAATACATGTGATATTGCAACACTTTCACTTTCTCTCTCTTTCTCTTTGCATCGGACCGCGAAAAAGCTACACGTCACGATATTGTGACACTTTTTCTCCTTGCTATTTCTCTTTGCATCGAACCACGTAAAATACATGTCATGATATTGCGACACTTTTTCTCCTTGCTCTTTCTCTTTACTTTGGCCCATGAAAATACATGTCGCAATATCGCGACACTATTTTCTCTCTCCTCTTTCTCTTTGCTTTGGCCTATGAAAATACAACATGTCACGATATCACAACACTATTTTCTCTCTCCTCTTTCTCTTTGCTTTGGCCCGCAGAAAATACATGTCACAATATTGCAACACTTCCACCTCCTTGCTTCTCTTCTTGGCTTGTACCCACCAAAAATTTAGCATGTCGTGATATCGCGACACTTTCGCTTCTTCGTACTCTTTTCCTCTTTACTTTTGTCGTGATATCGTGACACTTCCGCCTTCTTACTTTCTCTATCCTCCTTTAGTCACGAGAATTCATGTCACGATATCGCGACACTTTCACTTTTGTACTCTTTCCTCTTTACGTTTGTAACGATATTGCGACACTTCTGCCTTCTTACTTTCTCTCTTCCAATATGTCACGAAATTGTGACATTTTTTCTTTTGGACAATCTCTCCTACAATATGTCGCGAAATCATGACACTTTTTCATCCGTGCACAATCTCTCTTGCAATATGTCATGAAATCGTGACACTTTTCTTTCGTACAATATTTATTGCAACTTATCGTGAAATCATGACACTTTTCTTTCGGACTCTCTCTCCTACACTATGTTGCGAAATCGTGACACCTTTTTCTTCTGTACAATCTCTCTTGCAATATGTCACAAAATCATGAGACCTTTTCTACTTGCCTTTCTCTCTTCCAACATGTCACAAAATCGTGATAGTTTTGCTTGCTTGTGCTTTCTCTCCGAACATGTCACGAAATCATGATAGTTTTGCTTGCTTGCGTCTCTCTTTCGAACATGTCATGAAATCGCGATAGTTTTGCTTTCTTCTCAACATGTTGCAAAATCGCGACAGTTTTTCCACTTGCCTTTTTCTCTTCCAACATGTCACAAAATCATGATAGTTTTTCCACTTGTCTTTTTCTCTTCCAACATGTCACGAAATCGTGATAGTTTTTCTTGCTTCTTCTCTCTTCCAACATGTCACGAAATCACAATAGTTTTTTTAGATTTTTGTCTCACTTCCAACATGTGAAATCACCGATAGTTTTCTTTCCCTCTTGTATATGTCGCGATATCGTGACACTTTTCTTACTCGTCTTTTTTCTTTGATCTTTTGCAAATGGGCCACTTCGGTCTTCTTGGAAATTCACCTGTCCATACTCCGAATAACCTTTGAACTCCTATCTTTTGCATCCGAATATCTTTTTGAACTTCCTATCCATTGAAAACAACAGATCTATCTAACTGTGTTGACAACAATGACAATGCTGCTGTTCTACACCTTGCTCAACAATCTCCCCCTTTGGAATTGTTGGCAACACATGTGCACTCTCTTGTAATTCTTCATCCCCTTTGAAAATAATACATAAGCACGTCAGACTCCCCCTGAGTCCATGCACAACATTCTCGAGACAAAATTGATTATACTTAGCAAAAATCACGAACATGAGCAACAAGATAATCAAATGCTTAGATACTCCCCCCGAGAATGTGATCCTTGTAGCTAGTCAATCTTTGGGAAGTGTGACCACTGACCAACTCGTCTCCAAGATAGAATGCACCTCATCTGTACTCTTCTGTCATCGACACATCCTACCCAATTTGTATCTAAATACAAAAATAAAGGGTGAAGTCTTTACCTTTCGAATACCATAACCCATACTCCATAGTACCCCTTGATATTCTAGAAGACTCTATCTCTTTGCTACACTAATTTGTGGACCTATCTCCACTTGAAGAATCCTCACTCAGATCTATCTTCAACTGTGTTGGCTACTAGATCTCTATCCATTGAGACTCTATCCTTTGTACTCTATCACCTCCAAAGTTCGTTAATAGGCTTATTAAGAACCTACTCAATAGGCTCACAGGACATGCTTAACAAGCTCACATAGAACTTGTCCAATTCTAAATAACAAGCTCACATAGAACCTATCCAAATATGCTCCAACAAGCTCACTAAGAACTTGCCCAAATCTGCTCTAGCAATCTCACCAAGAACTTGCTCAAATCGCTCTAGAAATATTTGTCCCAACACCTAGTCCTCAAATTTTTCCTAGAATTATCCTCAAATATTTCTCAAAGGCCTTCTCAAAGGCTCAATCAATCATGCTCAAGTAGTACCTCAAAATGAACTCAACAATGAATGACAATCTTAAATCAAAACTACTTCGAAAAAGAGCCACCAATCAATCCTTTTACCTCTCGCTACATGAATTTCTTGGGATTAGCTTCGAGAAATCGTGCTACCATGCATACTATGCTCGGTGTGCACTGTTTCCAAGCCATATATCTTCAACTTACAAACCAAGTGGGGATCATCACCAAGCTGGAAACCATCTGGTTGCCCAATATAAACCTCTTCTTCAAGCTTCCCATTCAAAAATGCTAATTTCACATCTGCCAAAAAAAATTGTCAAGTGACTCATACTTGTACCAATTTTTTTCAATCTATCTGTATCAACATTCAATTTGCAACTCCTGCAAGCATCAAACACAGTAACCACAACACCAACCAAATCCCTTTTTATATTTTCAACTTGGTATGTGTTTTCTATAGTCACCGCTTGGTCACACTCACTTTCTCAACCGCTCTTGAATTAGGAGACTATTTTTTTAAACACTTCACAACCAACTATAGTGCACCTTATTCAAAACTCAGCATACTGGACTCGAATAGGTATGATTAAGAGATCAAAGTTGCTCATCTTGATGAGCTAAACACGAATTAATGATCGTACTTCTCAATATTTTTGACCACAACATCATAAAAGCTCTCAACAATCTTCATGTCAATGTGTAGTTCCAAATATACACTACTTTTATCAAAACACATATATG